>CM057458.1:606775000-607370000 GCA_016271365.2 Neoceratodus forsteri
TAGCTCTTTGTAGTCAGCAGTGTTGTGAAATGACTACAGTTTGACCTCTCTACCCCAATGTTATCCTTGGCAGTGGTGGATATAAAGTAGAGAAGTAGAAAAGCACTTTGCCTTTCAGATACAAAGGGCTTAAGTTGGCAACACAGGATTGGCTGCCAGGAGGAATGGCAGAAAAGATAAGGAGCTGATTTGTGGAAAGTGGCTGCTGCGCAATGTTCAAGCTCCAGATCAAGGGAGCGCATAGTGATCAGAGGCAGTATCAGGTGGCAGCTCTCCATGGTCAGTCATGTAGAGCAATGAGAGGGGTCCTCGGGATGATTACAGCTTGCCCTCTCAACCCCAATGTCATCCTCAGCAATGGAGATACTGTATATGACACAACTTGGGGGAAAATGGCTCTTTATTTCCTTTTTTCTTCTAGTGCATAAAGGATGAATTTGATGGATGGGACTAGGACTCTGAAAACGGGGAAAATGAAGAAGCCAGTAAGAGGGCCATAGACAATGGCTGCAATGCTGGATGGATATTTCACTTCTGTAATAACCTCAAGGCTGCTGAAAGAAGTAGAGTGCTCATTGGGAGAAACTTTGACATCAGAGGTAGCTATGCTGCAGCCAGCATACATTGCATCAGTCCTCGTGGCTGACTACCTGGCAGAGTCCAAAGGGGCTGACAGGATGTACCCCAGGATCATAGTGGAATTAATGAAACTATTGTTAGTGTTGCTTGAAGTAATCCTTCAGAAGTATGTCCATATAAGTATGGCACCATAGAAATGGGTAATTAGCAAAGTGATCCCGAAATTTATGAAAGGGGCAAGGTCTATTCCTGGCAACTGCCAACCTATCAGCATGACTTCAGTGATGGACAAGGTCTTGGAAACTATTATCAAGAACAAAATATTACAGTTCTTGTTTAAGGCCAAGATTCTCCCTTCCTTCTCAGCATGGCTTAATGTGGGACAAATCATGCCAATCCCACCTAAACACATTCTTCAGTGGAAAGACCAGGAGAGTGTATAGGAGAAGGGCTGTTGGCATAAGCTATTTTGAATTCAGTAGGGCATTTGACACAGTGGTACACTGTAAGCCTATGGTCAGATTACAACACAGTGGTAGACATGAGGAGAATTGCTAATTAGTTTGGGGGCAAGAAGTAGAGGATTGCTGTGAATGGACACTACTCTAAGTGGAGAGAGGTACTCAGTGTCTTCCATCAGGAAGAAGTACTGAGGCCACTGTTGTTCAACATTCTGAGTCAATGTGCAGGAATCTGGGAATTCTGTGAGGCTGCTAAAGATGTCTGATTATACTCAGCTGGCCTTCAAAATGGAAACATTCTTCAGAAGGACCTGAACAAGCTGGGCTATAGGTCAAATTACATGTGCGCAAATGAAAGTGATTAACTTGTGGAGGAAAACAGAGGAAGGTCTTTCACACTGTGTGGATCTCCTCTTGCGGTAGTGGAGAAGGGAAAGTACCTGGGGTCATATTAGACAATTGAATGAAGCATGACATGCACTGTGTGTCTGCTGCCAAAAGGTCTGTCACAATACTGGGTGCATCAAAAGGGTGACTCGGTAGGCATGGGACATTATTCAACTTCCTTAAAAGTACCTAGTAAAGCCCCACCTACAGAACTGGATGCAGGTTTGTGATCCTCAATAGATAAAGAAAATTGAGGTGAACAAAAGAGTGCAATGCAGGCAAGGCAAATACTGTAATATGAGCCAGGGTATATAAGGCAAAAGATATGAAGAGTGGCTGGTGGTCCTTAACATGTTCTCATTGGAGAAAAGGAGGCTGTGAGGGGATGTTTACTGTGTTTTCTGCATACAAATACTTTCACTAAATTTAGTATTGGTCCTTGTTTTATTCCTTGATTTGTAATATCTTGTGTCGTGCATGTAAACAGAACTAAAGACCTTTATTTTTAGTCAGCTTATAATTGCTAGATCTAATAGTTCTGTTTATAAAGTTGTCCTGTTGCAATGACATTGTTATGTAAATCTTATAAAATATAAACATTTGAAATACACAAAAATCTAAACATCAAAAACATTAAAGTAAAATGATAAATTGAAAATTATACACATAGGACCAGATATTCAAAAATGCGCCAAAGGCTGGTGCAAGTCCAGCACAGAGCAAAACCGATGCACCATGGTGCAACAGGAGCCATATTCTGAGGTTGTGCTGGGTGCACTGCAACAGTACAACATGGCTGAATATGGCACAATTGCACCATGGTGCAACTGTGGATGCACCATGGCTCAACCACAGGTGCTCCATGGGTGGACACAGAAGCCCCAGGACAACTGTGGGAGCAGAGCGCAAGAGAAACTGAGCGGAGGAGCATGGCATAGAGAGGAGACCCAGGGACAGAGCCAGGGAGGTAAAGTAACAGGCCACAGGAGGCCACCACAACCAGGGCATAGCAGGACACACACAGGCACCAAGATCCCCACCTCAGAACACAACAGTGACACAGACAGGAGGCAACAGTGGGTGCTAATGGGGGATGGAGGGCCACCAAGGGGGCCCTCTGCAGGCAGCAGGCCATGTCCTCCCTGCAGAACAAGACCAGGGTAGGCTACACCTGGCCCATTCAGCAAAGCAGACACACCCACCACACAATGCTGACAGCCGCACCAAGGGCGCCCCAAGGCACACCCACCAATCAAGGAGAGGAGCACCATCACCGTGGGACACACAGCAACACTCATCAGTGATCCACAGAAGC
Organism: Neoceratodus forsteri; assembly: GCA_016271365.2. Lineage (NCBI taxonomy): Eukaryota > Metazoa > Chordata > Ceratodontiformes > Ceratodontidae > Neoceratodus > Neoceratodus forsteri. The sequence goes on from CM057458.1 coordinate 606,777,743, forward strand.
ACTACATACATCCAAACACATGCACACCACATAGACAGGCACTGGGCCACTGCATCATTGCTCCTCACGCAACCTGCAAAGCAGACACAGACACAGGCAGGTAAGTCAAAATAGATATGTATTCAAAAAACTATATACTGTACAGTAACAAGTGGGTTTGAAAGGGTAGGATAGTGAGGGAAGGGGACAGGAAACAGGAAATGTACAGTGGAACAAGGGACTGGAGGGGGAGGTATGGCTGGGGAAACAGGGGAACATAAAGTTAGGCTATCAGCGGTCATGTCCTGCAACCCCTTGCTGACGTTGGTGCCTCCTGAATGCCAGGAGCAGTCTCTGGACCTGGAATACAGCCTCCATAGTCATTGAAGTTACCAGGATGAGCTGCCTCAGTAGCCTGCAGTACAGTGGCCTCCTAAGCCATCGGTGGACACCTAGGACAAGGGACAGGACAGGTGATCAGTGCAATGTCCCAAGAAATGCAGCCCAACCACAACACATACCAGGCAGGGGGAACACACACCACCAGAGGGCATATAAAGGCCACCCAAAGAGGCATGGGCCAACACCTGCTGGCAAGGCAGCACACCACATCAGCGCATAGTGGTGGTCCATGCCACCCAGTGGTCTTCCGACTGCACCATGGTAGTCACATGGCACAGTGCCCTGGCTGCACCACAGCAACATCAGTGGTGGCCATGAGCATACCCACCCTACCAGCAGCTGGCACACATGACTTTTGGATGCGCCACAGTGGCGGACACCATGCACAGTGTGACACATACAGCTGCCATGACACATGGCAGAGGCAGCCATGCCTGCACCCATGCCCCTACCACCCCCAATGATGGTGTGCAGAACATTGTCAGTGCCTACCTGCCCTCTGTGGCCCCACTGGCGCTGGAGATGGTCCTCCTCCCTGGGCTGCTGTGGCCTGGTGACCCACCAGTGCCACCCAACATCTGTCCTCAGGTCCTGGGAATGGAACAGAAACAGGTACACATCAGTAACCAACCACATCAGCTGCCCACCACCCCCAACCCTGTGCACAGGGTGATCCCCTGCCTAACACATCCCACAGAGTGGCAGTGCAATGCAAGTGGTGGAGGGTGATGATACCCTACTTTGTGCATAATGGTAGTACTCCACCTTGCAGGACATGCCAGGCAGCCTAGCCAACACTACAGTACAGCACCAGGGCACACACGCATGATGGGCCTACTCACTTGCCAGTGGCACAGCCTAATGCCTTACATGCACCTCCAGCCTCCTGAAGCACTCTGAGTCCTTCCACACCAGGTCCATGTATTGGTGGTGACACTGCTCTCCAGTTCTGGCAACCCCTGTGCACTGACTGAGTGAGGCAGCAGTTGCCTGCCACACAGCCACTCGGGGCTGCTGCAGTGGCACCTGCCCAAACAGCTGGGGTGTGTGCATGGCTGGACACAGGCTACAAGGTTGGCCAGCTCCACCTGCATCCAGTTAGCCACACATCCACATCGCTGGTGCTGCACCATCACTGTGGTGTGAACCATAAAGCAAAATAGCAGTAGTAGGCACATGTGGCCAGTGCATGCACCAAATGCACGGGCCAAGGGGACATGTGCTGTGTCTTCCCATTGCACAGTCATGGAGATGTGTGGCATGGGCGTGGCTAGGTGGGGTCACAGGTATGGGGACACACAGGGGCAGAGGTCACAGCAGGGGTCAGGGATCAGCCACCGCACTGTGCACACGTGCACAGTAGCAGGCATGGTGCACCATGCTCCATGGTCCCTATTGTGCAGTGGGCACACAGTGTGAAATAGATGGCAGTACACTGACTGGCACATGCACACTGCAGTTCTGCGCAGTGCGCATGCATGTGCATTGATCCGCTACTTGCTCTGGAGCAACGTCACTGCATACGGAACACATTCACAAAACTCAGCCTCAACATGCAAATGAGCTCATCAGCCAATACATGGTGCAGTGGGAGAAATAGCATGTCATTACCATTGCACCAATACTCATTTGCATGCATTGTGCCATAAATGCACCATGGACCGGCAGAGGCCATGGACCAGTGTTACAATCTTCTGAGGTAAGTTGCGCATGCTGCTGGAGCACACTGAGCCCAGCCAGCACAGTGGGGGGGAGGACTGAAAAGGATGCTGCTGACACTAACAAACTGTGCTGTCCATGTCCACAGGTAGCAACATGTTGGAACATGACAAGGGTGATGAGTGTGAGCCTGCTCGCAAGCGCAGGCCAAATTTCACAAAAGCAGAGGCCCTGTTTGAGGCCTACCTCAACAAGGAGCCACTGTTTAGTGGTGCCATGGGCACACCACAGACCAGGACTGGGGCCTGGGAGGAGGTGGAGCATGTGTGAACTAACAGGAAGCCACCAGCAGTCAGCGCAAGAGTACAGCAAGAAGGTGGGCACAGATAAGTGGCACAAGGTGACGGCCATCTGTGTGGCCTGGAAAGCCATTGGAGGGGGGGCCTGCTTATGCGCCACAGCTCACAGTGCAGGAGGACTTGGTGGTAGCCATCATGAGCCACAGCACTGTGGAGGGTGTGCCAAGTGGAGGATTCCAGACAGGTGGCAGTCCTTAACTGCATGGTATGTATGTCGGGCACACACAGCATGCAGTGGCTGTGTTGGGGGGAGCCAGCACTCATGGGCCTTGCATCACTGACAAACCTGTTTTCCCTTTCAGCACCAGCATGCCTTCATGTGGAGGATGGGGCACCAGCAGCAGCCATGGAGACAAGATGGCCCCCCCAGAGGACCAGCCATTCACCTCCATGGCCATCCGGGGGCCTTATAGGCTGCAGCACACCACCACTGTCCAGCCAGATGTCCAGGGCATGGGCTCAGATGAGGCCCTGGATGTGTTTCTACAGGATGCCAGTCTCAGCATCCTCAGCCTGGAGACACAGATTGGGGTGGGTTCTGACACTGATGACAACTTAACCATGATCCTGGGCAGCATGGGTGGTGTTGTGGGGGAGATGCCCATACCAGACACCAACACAGGCAGTGCGCCCAGAGGCCTGACAGCTGTGGAATAGCTGCCTGCTGCCACTGTGGGTGCTGCTGTGTGCACTGCCACAGCTGTGCCATGAGGTGGTGGTGGTGGTGCAGCTGTGCAGGTGCTGGGAAGCATTCAGCAGCCGTATGGGCAATGGCAGCAGGCTGCAGGAGCCACAGAGCAGCTGGATGTGGGGTCAGCTGCCAGGGCACCTGCTAAGGACATACCCTATGAGGACCCCACTCTGCAGCATCCAATTGAGCAGGAGGTTGTGGAGCGTGGTCAGTCACCGCAGGAGGGTCAGTGACCCGCCCTGGTTCCCCAGGGTGCCGACCAGTTGGAAGAGCACACCTATTTGCTGCAGGCCTCCATGGAGCAACAGGTGCTGCTTGCCACTGGGATGCATGCACTGCATGCGGAAGTGCACCAGGCAGCTGAGCAGCACAAGAGGGGCACTGTGCACCTCCTGGCAGCTGTATAGCACTTGCAGGAGGCCACTACTGCATACTAGGATCACATTGCCAATGCGATCATAGAAGGCTTTGCACTGCTTGATGCCAAAGAGCATGGCCGGCCACCACGGACCCCACACAGTGCACTGTCCACCCCACAATCCTGGCATTGGGCAACAACCACACTGTTGATGCCAGGCTCTGCTGTTGGCATTCCAGGCATGCCTGGAGTGGGCCTGTTTGAGAACCTACACTCCCCTGTACGGACCCCGTTGTGGTCCCTCAGTTTAACCCCTAAGGGGCTGTTGCTAACACCCCCTGTGGCTGATAAGCAGCCTGTGGCTGCCAATTGGCCCCAGCGTGGCCATCTCCATGCCCACGGTGGCCATGGTGCCGTGTGACTGCCCTGATGTGCATGCCACCCTGACCACAGTCTGCAGCCACTGCTCTGTGCATGCATGGGCAGTAAGTGTGTGTGCATACCACTGGTGTGGCACCTGTGTGTTGTGCTGCACACTGCCTGTCTGCATACCAGCATGGCCACTGGCCCATGTGGCATGGGTGATGAGGGCAGTTCTGCACCTGTGCACCGGTGCAATGCATCCGATCCCTGCCACTTGCCAGCACCTGTGTGTGTGTGTGTGTGTGTGTGTGTGTGTGTGTGTGTGTCTGTTGCTGTGTGATGCTGTGTGCAGTTGTGTGTGAATGTGTGCCACTGACTCCCCCATACCCTGCACCACACCTCTGTGTGTGCATGCCCATTGTCATGCGCGCCCTTGCCTGTGTGCTGTACCTGTGTGTCTGGCCTTTTCATGGATTTGGTGCCACCTACCTGCGTGTACCATAGTGCTCCTGTGTGATGGTGTCTCAATGCTGCCACACCATCCTTTGCAGCCAGGAATCCCTCTGCCCGGGGGGGGCTGTCCAAAACCCTCCAGCCCATTGCCTCCATTGTCCCCACTACTGTCATCTTCATCAGCCTTGACAGCTATCCCACAGTCGATGCACATGTTGTGCAGTATGCAGCAGGCCAGGAATAGGCCACAGGCTTTTGAGAGGTTTTACTGTAGGGCACCGCCAGACCTGTCTAGGCAATGGAACTGTGCCTTCAGCATTCTGAATACACGCTCAATGATGTTTCGCATGCTGGCATGTGTCTCATTGTAGCGTTCCTCTGCTGGGAATGATGGGTGCCAATAGGGGATGAGCAGCCAGGGCCTCAGTGGATAGGCACTCTCTCCTGTGTGGGTAATGACATGGCTAGCCCTGTATCACCCTTTGCTGTGCCCCTTGCCTGTCCCTGGAACCCTCACTAGCACACCCACCCTGACCTCCCCCCCCATGGCCTGCTCTGCTCGGCACCCCTTGCCTGTCCCATACCTACCAACTAGGTGGCCCATGGGAATGCCCCATGCTTGAACCTGTGGTATAGCACAGAGCTGTGCCAGATGAATGAATCATGTGCACTCCCAGGGTGTGTGGCACAGACATTGGTGATGTACCCTTGGGCATTGAACACCACCTGGCAGTTCACACTTGAGAGTCCCTTCCTTTTGGTATAGGCCACACCCTCAGGGCCAGGTGGCATGCAGATCCCAATGTAGGTGCAGTCAATGGCCCCAAGCATGCCAGGCATACATGCTACCCTCTGGAAGTCCTGCCTGGTTCCTGTATGCTCCATCTGTGTCCTGGAGAAATGGATGTATTCTGAAGCACGTGGCAGCAGAGCATTGAGGAACTGTGTGAGGAGGCATAACGTAGCCGACTGAGTTATGCCTGTGGTGTCCCTTGTTGGTCTCTGGAAGGTGCCCATGATGAGCAGACACATGACAGCTGTCACTTTTGTCTCCACAGACATTGCGTGGCTCTGTCTTGTGGGTGCATGCATCTCCTCACAGCACAGCTCCCAAAGCTGCCTCAGAATGGCCCTGTTCAGGTGGTACCATCCCACAATCTCTGCGTTGGTGTAGTTCTCGAAGGTGTGGGCACGGTACCACCTGTTCTGAGTGAACCTCCAATGGGACCTTCCTCTGCCATGTCTTTGTTCCTCCAGTCCCCTCACATCCCTCATTATGGCCTCCTTAAGTAAGGGCACACTATCCATGGCCTCTGATGTCCTGTCTCCCCCTGGGTGGTTAGCTGTTGTGGGCTGTGTGCCACCCTGGTGCACTGCCTGGCATTATGCATGCCTGTCCCTCTCACTCTCTCTGCCATGCCTCCCTCTCCACTGTCACCTCTTTCCCTCTCCCCTGTGGCTGCCCGTGACAGTCTCTCTGTCTCTCACTCACTCTGTCTCCTTTGGTCTGTCTTTCTGTCTGTCTGCCCTTCCTTCTTGCTGTGTTTTGCCACTCTCTCTCTCTCTCTCTTTCCCTCTCGCCCTGTGCAAGTGCTGTCTGTTTGCTTGCACCCTATAGTTATAGACTCAAGTCTGCTCAGTGCATCCAGATTTTGCTCCGCACTTGCACCATGGGTCTACAGTTGAATATCGCACTGCGTTGGATATTCATGGGCACACCCCATGCTCTTGTGCCTGCATTTATTATAGTTGCACATTGGCACAATGGGATTTGTGCTGCACAATGACTCTTGCTGAATATTGCTCCTTGGCGCAAGTCCACACTTGCACCGGCACAACTCAATTTCACCATGAGCAACTGCTTTGAATATCCTGGCCGTACTGTACTAGTAAATAAAGAATTTCTAGTTATATGGAACAGTAAATCATGCCTCATTCAAAAGTGATTACATGTTTCAGACAATTCCATGTTTATGGAATTTTTTACAAGCATTAAATTTGGGGATCTTTCTTCTATCTGGGAAGTTGAATTTCAAAGCTTATTCAGATATTGATTTGCAAGCATCTTTCCATAGATGTTCTGAATTTTTTGGACATTAAGTACTCTATTTCCAATTTCTGTTAAGCTGAGTCTATGAGTCACCAATTGTAGATCCTGCTCTATTTAGTTTTGAGTTGCATTTTAAATATCTTGAAAACCATAGTTGATGTTTAATCTTGTTTTCCTACATTTAACGACTTCCACATTAGGTCCTGATATTCAGATAGAGGCACAAGTGCATTGCAAATATTTGTGCTCAGAAGAGGCCAGAGGGGGAAGGATCCAGATTCATTTCAGTGTAGTGCAGTAACTACCCATTGTTGTTTTTATTTTAAACCTAGCTTAGAGTGCTTTTAGTAGTTCTGTTATTTTGTTCATTGTCTTTACTTGGAATTGTTTTGAAGCTGTTGGAACCTTGAAACCTACAGTAGTAGCCAAAGACATGGTCAGGTGTTTCCTGAAATTTCTGTGATATTTCTAGAGAAATCTCCTGCTTTCTTCAGTTTCACAGTAGTGGCAGCAAATGAAAGCTCTGTGTCTTTGGCTACTACTATAGTTTGTTGAGCTTTTAGTGGTGCTTTTAATTTTTTGCTGTCTTTACTTGAAATTGTTTTGGGGCTGTTGAAAATTTGAAACCTAGTTTGGTGTGCTTTTAGTGGTGCTGTTATTTCTTTGCTGTCTTTACTTGCAGTAAATTTTCACCGACCCTCTAACCCCCATCCCACTCTTAATTAAATGCCCTGTTAAATCTGATTGACAGGAGTTAACTGGGGGAATAGCAAGGGTTGTGAAATAGGAGGGACATAAGGGGAAGGAAGCCTACCCTTGGCACAAGTGTTTTGACTCATTTTTTGTTGTTGTTTTCTTTCTTTAAAAATAAAAGTATCTGAGGATCGGTGGTAGGATTTTCAGGACAGTAAATTAATAAAGAGGGAACTAGAAAGATAGCTTCAGTAACAGACAACTATGGCAATAGCAGCATAAGTGCAGTATAATCAGTAATAAGTGCAATCAATAATAAGTGCAATCAAAAGGTAGGACTCTGAGGTTGGGGAGGCGTAAAGGCCACCTGTGCATACTGAAGAACTGGACACAGAATTAGCTGAGCAGATGTGGCAGGTAAGTGGGAAAGGAAATGTGGTGATTGTGGGGGACTTCAATATACCAACTGTGGATTTGGGAACCCCAGTTATCTCAAGTGCCAAGGAGCAACTGCTACTGAATGCAATCAAGGATGGGCTCCTGGTGTAGATGGCAACAGAGCCAACCTGACTGGGAAACACTCTGGACCTTGTACTTACTAATGGGGAGGCTGTGAGGGAAATGGAATGGAGGCACCTTTAGCTGGGAGTGACCACCAATCAGTGTGGCTCACTATCAGTTGAGAAGGGAGGTCATAAATACAGGCACATGAGTGGTTGACTTTAAGCAATGAACTTTGAGAAGATGCTGGAAATTCTAAAAGAGCACCTGGGAATGATTAGGCCAGAAATGGATGCACAACAGAAATGTGATTGCATCAGGGTTGGGCTGAGGGAAGTTTCTGTATATGCACCAGGACTCTATGCAAAAAGAAATGGGCTAGGAGGCCATGCTGGTTGAACAGGAAGATGTTGGAGAGGGTAAGGGAAAAGAAAGCTGCTTTTAGGAGTTTCAAGAAGTCTAGCAGAGAGGAGGATAGGGAGCTGTATGCAAGGAAGCCAAAGGAGGTAACCAGGCTTGTCAGGGTGGCCAAGGCCTCTGGGGAACTGAATCTGGTTCAGGGCATCAAGGAAGGGGAGAAGGACTTCTTCAGATATATAAGGGATAAAAGGAACTGTAGGGATCAGATAGTGAGGATTAAGAAGGACGGGAGTGGGTGGAGAAGAGGACAGAACAGGCAGAAGCTTTAAATGAATACTTCTGTTCTGTGTTCACAAAGGAGAAGGATGGTCCACTACCTTCATGAATGGGGAAGGTGGGCAAGGAGGGAGGAGTAACTGTTGGGACAATTACGGTAAGTAAGGAACTGGAGGGGCTGAATGCACTAAAGGTGGATAAGGCACTAGGTCCTAATGGTATTCACCCCAGGGTGTTGAGGAAAATGGCAGATGTACTGGCTAGGTCACTAATGGACTTGTTCAATACCTCCCTGGACACAGGATGTATCCCACAAGATTGGAGGAAGGCTCATGTTGTGCCCATCCACAAGAATGGCTCAAAGGATGGATCCGGTAACTATAGACCTGTAAGCCTCACTTCCATTGTTGGTAAACTTATGGACGCAATCCTGACGGAGTATCTGGGGACCTTTCTGGAGGAAAATGGACTCCAAGATGATCAGCAGCTTGGGTTCATCTCATTGAAGATCATGCCAGACCAACTTGAAAGAGTACTATGACTAGGTAATGAGGGAGATGGATCAAGGCCATGCAGTGGATGTCCTGTATTTGGACTTCAGCAAGGCCTTTGATTCCATGCCTAATGGGAGGCTGGGAGGGGGAATTGGAATATGTGGGGGTAGGGCCAAAGATGGCAAAATGGATTGGGAACTGGCTGAAGGGGAGACAGCAGTGGGAAGTATTGGGGGGGAGATCTTTTCTCCTAGGGAAGTGATGAACAGTGTGCCACAGGGCTCTGTGCTGGGCCGGTTGTTGTACTAGTTGTTTACATCTGATATCTCGAACAGAGTTAAGAGCAGGATCGGTCTATTCATGGATGATACTAAGATGGGAGCAGTGGTGGAAGACAGAAAAGGGTGGCAGGGGAAGATCTAACCAAACTGGAGGAGTAGTCGGTGAAGTGGCAATTGGGATTCAATGCAAAAAAGTGCAAGGTTATGCACTTTGGAGCAAAGAACCCAGGGAGGGACTACTGGTTGGGGTGAGTTTGGTTAGGGATCAACAGTGAAGAGAAGGACCATGGGGTGCTTGTAACAGTGAACATGAGCAACTCAGCTCAGTGCAAGATGGCAACAGCCAAGGCTAACAAGATGCTGGGGTGCATAGCATGGGGTATCTCATCTAGGCATAGGGATCTGCTCATGCCACTGTACCGGTCACTAATTAGGCCACATTTGGAGTTTTGTGTACAGTACCAGTGCCATGATCTTAGAAAGGATATCAGACTGCTGGAGGGGGTGCAGCACAGGGCAATGAAAATTATTCAAGGCTGGAGGGCAGGACCTATGAGGACAGACTGAATGAGTTAGGCTTGTAAACTCTGGAGGAGAGAAGAGGAGAGATCAGGGGGATATGATTAAAACCTTCAAGTACTTGAAAGGGGTCAACAAAATAGGCACAGAAGGGTTGTTTAGGCTGAGGAGGGGAAGGGAGATCAGAGGGCATGGGCTAAGGTTGGAAGGTGGTAGGTTTAGGAGAGAGATGAGGAGGCATTATTTCACAGAGATAGTGGTGGGAAAATGGAACACCCTGCCAGAGAAGGTGGTTTCCTGCAGGACAATGGGAAGGTTTAAAAGGGCATGGGACAGGATGCATGGGGGGTCAAAGGGAGGGGATGAGGGGGTGGAGCAGCTGCAGTTTGGGGGTGCTAGCTGCACAATTGAGCAGACTTGATAGACCACTTAGCTGGTTTCTGCTGGCAGATTCATACGTTCGTATGTTCATATAATTTGGGGAGTGGTGCAATGCAGTGGATGTGGGACAGCTGTATTCAGGCAGACCATCTGGATGCTGAGGTGCTTGCCTATCTTCAGGGGTTTCTCTGGACTGTGGGATGAGGTAGCCAGACTCAGACTGGAAGTACACTGGCTCAGGAGTACCTTCACCCCTATCCAGAGACCACCCATTCCAATGCTGCTACTTCTAAAGATGCCAAGAATGAGGAGCACTTGGATGAAGGTGGGCTTGGGGAGGGTTCAGACAGTCAGGCAGATGCACATCCCAAATCCTATTCAACTCCAGAACTCATATGCTGCACTGACAAATGGGGACATCCAAGCAGAGGCACCCAGAGAAGTGGAAAGGGCAGATGTGGAAGTCAACCAAGGCAGTGACCTCAGTGGGGACAGCAGTGGACCCCAGAGGAGGAGGAAGTAAAATCTGGTGGTGGACTCTATCTTAAGAGGGATCCAGCTAGGAACACATGAGGGGGAGGACAGGGAGGTGAGATGCCTACCTGGTGCCATGTCATGGAGGGATAGGAGAAAGATCTTGGGGATTGCTGGGAAGCCAAGATGGAAGGTGAGCTGGAAGTCATTATTCACCTAGGTACTAATGACCTGGCAACTGTGGATCCTAAGAAACTCCAGAAAGAGTTCAGAAAATTGGGGGGGGTCTCAAGCAAGTAGCTACATCAGTCACCTTTGTAGAAGTACTACCTGTGAGAGGCATGGAGAAGTGTAGGGATGCATGTACCAGGAACGTTAATACATGGTTGAAGAACTGATGTTGCGAGGAAGGGTCTGGATTCATTGGTGACTGGGGATCCACCTGGAGGGATGGGGGCTTGTTCAAGCCTGAGGGCATGCATCCATCCTGGAGGGGAATCCAAGCACTCAATAATAAGCTTAATTGCTTCATGGACAAGCATTTAAACTAGTCAAGGGGGGCAAGCCAGCAAGGATGGTACCTAATTGCCCACCCTCCATAGCTAGCAGTGGAACCAGTGAACCGGAGGAGGAGATATCTTTACAAAGCAGTGTGCAAAAGATGAAGATAGGCACTAAAGGGGTGAATAGGCAGAAAAGGGCCAAGGTACAACAGAAGGGTAGACAGCAGAGAGAAACATGGGTAAAGGACAACCAGGGAGGGGGTTAGATTAGAACAGCTGAACAGTTCAGGGAGTTCACATTATGGAATGCCAGGAGCCTTAGCAACAAAATGGAGGATCTGGAGGCTGCCATGGTGCATTCAGACCTGGACATTGTGGCCATCACAGAAACCCGGTGTAATGATAACCATGACTGGGAGATGGCCATACCCAGCTACAACATATTCAGAAAACACAGAGCAGGCAGGAAGGGAGGAGTACATACTAACATATTAATTGCCAGCAGATTAGGCCTTACGGTCTATCGAGTCTGCTCGAACCTCAGATCCCTAGTTGGGTGCCAAGGCCCTCCCCCTCCTTGTGTTCCAGAAACCCCTATCATCTATCCTCACCCCCCTGGGCCAGGCCATCATCTGATACATCCACTTTCTGTGTCTGTCCCACCCTCTCTTGAAGCCCTCTTCTGTGGATCTCTGAACCAGCTCGCCAAGCAGCGTATTCCAAGGGTCCACCACCCTCTCAGTGAAAAACGTCCTCCTCTTTTCCTCCCTCACCCTTCCACCTTCCAACTTCAAACAATGCCCTCTGGTGATACCTCCCTGCTTTAGTCTAAAGATTCCCTCCATGTTTACCCTATTTATTCCCTTGAGGTACTTGAAGACCTCAATCATGTCTCTCCATCTCTCTTCTCCTCCAATGAAAACAGGCAGAGCTCCTCAAGTCTGTCCTCATATGTCAAATCCCCTAGTCCTCATATCATCTTAGTTGCCCTCCTCTGTACCCTCTCCAGGAGCTGTATGTCCCTCTTCAAGTGCGGTCTTCAGTACTGTACACAGTACTCAAGGTGTGGTATAAACAGTCCATTGTACAGCAGCAGAATCACTTCCCCGCTCCTAGAGGTGATCCCCCTTATGATGCATCCCAACATCCTGTTTGCCTTGCTAGCTACTCTCCTGCACTGCTCAGAGTTATTCATACATGCATCCACCATGATCCCTATGTCTTTCTCCCTTGTTGAGGCCTCCAACACCTCCTCTCCCAGGATGTACCTGTGTTTAGGGTTTCCCCACCCAAGATGTAACACCTTGCACTTGGTGATATTGAAATTTTATTTCCATATGTGATCCCAGCTTTCCAGGGTGTCCAGGTCCCCTTGCAGTGCCAACCTCCCCTCTTCCCCCTCAACTACTGCTCCCATCTTGGAGTCATCAGTGAAAAGACTCATTTCACACCCTAGACCCTCCCTGATGTCCGATATGTATGCATTAAACAGGATCGGACCCAGGACCAAGTCCTGCTGTACCCCACTACCGACCTCTCTAGGGTTTGAGAGCTCCCCACTGACCACTACTCTCTGGATGCATCCAGCTAGATAGTTTTCAATCCATCTGACCATCAAAGGACCTACTCCCAACCCCGTCAGTTTCTCCACCACACCATTGTGGGGGACAGAGTCAAACGCCTTGCTGAAGTCCAAGAATAATACATCCACAGGCTTTTCCCTGTCCAGTTCTTATGTTACCCATTCGTAGAACTCCACAAGACTGGTTTGACATGATCTACCTGGCACAAACCCATGTTGACGACTATACAGACCTCTCACCTCCTCCAAGTACACCCCCAATCGTTCCTGTAATATACTCTCAATTAATTTTCCCACCACCGAGGACAAGCTAATGGATCTATAGTTACCTAGTACTTCCCTCGACCCCCCCCCTTTATGGATTGGCACCACATGTGCCTCTCGCCAATCCCTAGGTACCCTCCCTGTCTCAAGCGACCTGTTGAAGAGTTCTGCCATGGGTGCAGCCAGTATGTCCGTCAATTCCCATAGTACTTTCGGATGAATGCCATCCGACCCAGAAGATTTATCTTTCTTTAGGACCTTGAGGGCTAACCACACCCTTTCGGTGGAGATAGCATCATCCATCCCCTCCACCTTACTGACCTTTTTATCCTTATCCTGATGTGACACCCCTAGGGTACCTCTCCCTCCCTCTTGCTCCATTTCTGTTGCTCCCCTGATCCCACTCATAACTGCTTCTATCCCCATTGTGCCTTGCTTTGTAGATATCCCATTCCCTTCCCTAGTGAACACAGAGGCAAAGTACTCATTTAATACCTCTGGCTGGTCCCTCGCCTCTTCACTCACCCTCCTTCTGATCTCAATCTGCCGAGATGGCCCTTAGTTTTCTCCACTCCCAATGTAGCCAGAACCCTTTTCCTCCATGTACCCTGTGCCAGCCACTGTTCTTCTGGACTTTGCCCCCTCACCATCCGGGTGACTTTTCTAGATGCAAGATGGTACATTTCCTTTTCCCTATCCCCTTTTGTTGTTTTATATTTTTTGTAGGCTTCCTTCTTTTCTCTGACTGCTACCTAAACCTCACTGGACCACCAGCATGGTTTATGTGACCTTGCTCCCTTATGTTTCACCTTAGTGCAGGTCCTGACTGCCTCATGAAGTCCCTGTTTTATGACCTCCCATCTCTTTCCCACATTTGTCATTGATGTAATCCCTTTCAAGTGATCCTTGAAAATATTTCCCATGCCCACAAAGTCTGCCCACCTCATGTCCACTGCCAGTGTCCTAGATCTCTCCTCCCCATGCTTATTTGAAACCAGACAGTATTGTGGTCGCTTCCAGTCAGGGGATCCTCTGCTACCAGGTCCCTTACCAGATCCCCATCTGCAAGAACGATGTCCAGGACTTGCCCCTCCCTTGTGGGCTCCATCACATGCTGTGTTAAGAACACATCCTGGAAGCCGTCCAGCAGCCTCTGCTCCTTGGCCACCTTAGAGGACATGGTTCCCCATTTTCTATCTGGCATATTAAGGTCCCCCTTCAACACAACTCCTTCCCCTTTTGGTCCACACTGGGCAATGATGTTGTCCAGCAAATCATCCTTCAGAACATCACCCATCCCGGGGGGCCTATATACTACACCCAGCTTGACCTTACCTGCTGCTGGGGTTCGTAAGGTGACCCATAAGGCCTCCACATTTCCCTCTGCCTCTCTACCCTAGCAATTTCTATGTCATCTCTAATGAACATAGCCACTCCACCCCCTCAGCCCTCCTTTCTATCCTTCCTAAGCATAGTGTACCCCCACACGTTTAGGTCCCAGTCATGGTTTTTGTTGGTCCATGTTTCCATGGCTGCAGCCACATCCACCCCTCCTTGAACAGCATGGCCTGGAACTCTGGTAACTTGTTTCCCAAGCTCCTGGCATTTACTAACATCATTCCTCACCCCTTATCCCTGATCCACTTTGTCGAACCCCACCCAGGTTCCTTATACTTCCATCCTCCTTCTGCTCCTCCTGAAACCTCCTCCCCCAGTCTGTTTCCCCCTCCCCCCTCGGGTTTGAAGGCTACTCCCCTCATCTGGAGGAGAGAGCTTCTGGTCTGCCCTTCCCTTATCCCTCCCCCGCTCACAAGTTTAAACTCCACCTTTCTTGAATGTAGTCAGCCACCCGCTGTTTAAGGACTTCCTTCCCTAACAGGGCAAGATGAAGCCTGTCCTTAGCATACAGTCCCTTATCCTCCCAAACTCCTTTCCAGTTCCCTAACACCCCCAACCCACTCTCTTCACCCCACTTCCTGAGCCAATCATTAACCTCTGTGATCTTCATTTTTTTTCCCACTGAGGCCTTTGGTACTGGCAATATCTCTGAAAATGAAATGTTGCATCCATTATCTCGACAGACTCTGGCAAGTTCTTGGAACCTTGCTTGGATTTCCAAAATGCTATTTCCCTCTAGATCGTTAGTTCCCAAATGCACCAGGAAATCCAGTTTCCCTCCACAATCCCTAACCAGTTCGTACACCATGAACTTTACTCTGTGCACTGTCAGCCCAGAGATACTCACTACCTTCACCTGGCTATGGCATCAACCCCCCCGTCTTTTCCACTGGCTACCCCTAATCATCGAGTCTTCCAATAACAGAACCTTAACACTGCCATCATCCTTCTACCTCCACTATGTTCTCTTAACCCTCCATCCCCCCTTTATTCATGATCTCAAATCCATGGGAGTCTTCCTGCCTTATTAGAGACCCCCTTGTCACCCTCCCCTTTCTGCCTCCCTTGTTATTTTGCCCACTTAACTCAGACCCCCCTGAATAGGTGTCCCCTTTAACCCTCTCTTATCCAAACCAATTATCCTGGCCTGATGGTTTCCCCTTCCCCCACATCACCATTCCCCTCCCGTAATACTACCCCTACCTCCAGAGGCCCTCTGTGGGTCCCCTTTACCTAGAGCCCCATCCTTGGAACAGATCCCCCTGCTGAAGGGGGCCCCCCCACCTCCTTGTCTCCCAGTTTCTCTCCAGTTGTGCTCTCCTCCCTCATGTCTGCAATATGTTACATCTCCCCCATCTGCTTAACATTTATGTTTCCCCTTCTCCCTCTGGGACTATTTCTATCCTTTTCATTGCTGGTCTGTGATGCCCTATGGGCATCTGACTCTCTCCCCCGGCCTCTGTATCAGTTTCCTCATTTCCACCATTCCCTTTCTCCCCCTCTAGATTGCTTAGTAGCTCAAATTTATTGTAACACTCTATGCCAGCTTCCATCAAGTAACCTGATTTTCCCCTGACTGCCCCTCTAAACTGCCCCTCTTCCTCCCCTCTTGCCCTGTTCTCTTTAGGAGCTCCCTTCCCACAGTTTGCTCTTCTAGGCTTCCCCACAACAGCCCCTCCTGACTCTTCCCCCTCCACTCTCTTTATATTCAGAACATTTATCCCGTACATTTTCCCCTTAGTGTCAACATCCCTATCTAAGGTACTCTCCTAATATCCCCTCCTGCTTGCTGTAACACATAATGTCCTGTAATTTCTGAGTATTGCCCCAGCCTCCTCAGCCCCACCCTTCTGCCACCCATATCCACATCCCTTATCCTTGGATACCCCCCAACTCCCTCAGCTTAATCCTTAACCTATATGCTTCACTCCTGATACAAGATAGCTGTCTACAGAGTGGGCAGCCTCACTCTTTCCAGGCCCAATTAAGAATTATTGCCATCCCACAGCCTGTGCAGCCTACAACCCTTCTGAAGATGCCTGCCATGGTGGAATGTGGCCACCCTGTTTGTCCCTCTCTGTTCATAATGGCACACACCCCTTTTCTCAGTCCTTTCCCCCCTGGAATACAATGTCTCTCTCTACACTGACTACAG
This sequence comes from Neoceratodus forsteri, assembly GCA_016271365.2. Taxonomy (NCBI): domain Eukaryota; kingdom Metazoa; phylum Chordata; order Ceratodontiformes; family Ceratodontidae; genus Neoceratodus; species Neoceratodus forsteri. Next base: position 606,793,938 of record CM057458.1, read on the forward strand.
TTATTTATGAACCCAATTTCAACCCCACCAATAAAGTTCCCAAGTCTCACAAACACATACAGTCCAGTGTGTGTCCAGTCCCACTAACAGTGTGTGTATGCAGACATCAGGTACTGTATGATGTCACAGGTCCACCAGTTCATGTTGCTTCAACTTTCAGTCACAAACAGAAATGTACAGCCCTTCAATACCAACCCCCAGTGGCTTTTAATTATTTAAGAAAGCCTACAAAAGAGGGTGAGTGGGAGGGCTCTACCACCACCAGGCAAACATCACATTTAAATTTCACTCTAATTATCACTGCCAAACAAGTGTTCCCACACCCAGCACACAAGCCCCAATAGTTACAATATCACAGCCCAAGTAACAGTTCAAACTCAAAGTAATAATTTTTAACACACAGAACTAATTTCAAGTACAAAACAATTCAAATATTTCAGTTAAAACAGAAGTTAAACCAAACCTCTTCCCTGAACAACCTCCTACTTCTGTTCCCAGGTGGGCACTTTATGTGAAAGATGGCAAAAAGGCCACAGAGATCCAGGAGGAACAAAATGGGGACAATTCTGTGGGTTAAGCTGAAAAGGAAAACGGGGTCAGCCATCTGCACAAAGGTGGTCTACAGACCACCAGTCCAGGGGGAAGAGACAGATAGGGAATTAATGTTAGTCATCCAAAGGATGGCAGACAAGGGAGAGGTGGTGCTGGTTGAAGATTTCAATATTCCAGACTTGGACTGGAGCCCTCTAGCAGTAGCATCAACCAGGAGCAGATTGATCATGAACTCCCTTCAAGCTGCCTTCCTTAAGCAACTGGTCATGGAACCAAACTTGGCAGAAGGCAATACTGGAACTTGTGCTTACAAATGGGGACAGTGTGACAGGGTAACAGTGGGGGAGCACCTGGAGAACAATGACCACTGGTCACCGTGGTTTGAAATCACTAAAGGAGCAGAACCAAACTACACAACATTAATTTATTTATTTATTTAAATTTTGGTAACCAGGTAAACCCAATGAGACCAGAGGTCCCTTTTCCGGGGGTGACCCATGATTAGTTACATACAGCAAAAATTACATACACAGGATGATAATACAGTGGTTAAAATTGTTACATATATTGGTGTGACAGTAGTTACAGTTGATGATATGGTATTTACATTTGGCACAATACACTGGAGTAACAGTAGTTACAGCTGACACACTCATTGGAATGGGCATGGACTACAATAGTCACAGCTGACACATTCATTGGAAGGGGCAAGGAATAGGGGGCTAGCAATTGCAGCTGCAGAGGCTGAGTTCCAGTAGGTACTTGTTGAGGCCCAACTTGAATTCTTGGAGAGAAGGCCTGTTAACCAGATTTTCTGGGAATGTGTTCCATAAATGTGGGACAGCATATTTAAAGGAATGCTTACCCAGGTTGGTCCATACGTGTGGGATGTCAAGGGCAAAGCCAGCTGAAGATCTCATGTCACAACATTGTACTCTAAGGTTGAGCAGTCCATGCTGGTGAGGAGGAGGGCCAGTGGTGGTGAATTGGTAGTTCAGGCAAATAGAGGAGTAGGCCAACTTGTGCCATATGGTGGGCCAGTGGAGGTCTGCTAGAACCTCACAGTGGTGCCTCCTTGGGGTGGAGAATTAGCAGCAAAGCATGCCACTGTATGGTAGAGCACATTAAGGTTTCATAATTCCCCTTCTCTAAGGAACAGTAGCAAGGGGACCCCATAGAGTAGGATAGGGAGTATGGTGAAATATGCGATAGCTCACTGAGCCTCATCAGAAAGATTGTTTCCCAGATGGTAGAGGAGTCTAGTCCTCTGGTGGATGGACTTAGTTAAGGAATCAATGTGAGGTTTATAGGACAGCTCCTGGTCAAGGAGGATCCCAAGATATTTGATCCTGTCTAGGACCTCAACTCTCTTCCCCTGGGCTGTTTGGAGCTGGAGCAGGTCACAAGTTCATATCTACCTGGTGTTACCTTAATGGCTATAGATACAATAATCCAAAAAATGGTAAAAAAATATGTGAACACCCCCCTGATTATAGTATATTCAGGGACAAATGATTTGTATAGAACCCGGAAAGATCAGATGTTTCTTCAATTAATGAGTATAGAAAAAACAGTCCAGAATATAAGTGCCAAAATCGTCTTTTCAAAGATCCTACCTGTACCCAAAGTGGGAAATAGAATTAATCAGAAAATAAAAAGGGTAAATAACTGTATCAGAAGGTGGTGCACTATGAATGATATTGAGTGCATTAATACATGGGAGGATTTTGACCTAAATACAGATTATTTTGGTCAAGACGGTAGACATCTTAGTAGGAGAGGATCTAAGGCATTAGGTCTGGCTTTCAGGAAATATACAGACAAGCATTTAATCTAACTACTGGGGAGGCAATGGAATGGGCATTAAATGGTACAGGGGAGAAGTAATCAGGAAATAGGTAAAATGATTAAGACTAATGAATTAAACCTGTTGCTTGTTAATGCAAGGAGTATTAAATCTAAGATAGATGAATTAAGATATGTTTTACAGAGAGATAAGATTGACATCTGCGGGATAACTGAAACCTGGCTAAGAAAAGATGACTGGATAGATACAATTGATGGATTTCAATTCTATCACAAACCCAGAATAGGTAAAATTGGTGGTTGGGTAGGGGTATATATAGCTACAAACCTGAGAGCAAAAATTATTATCCCCAATAATGATGTATGGATACAGGTTGAACAATTTTGGCTCTCAGTTTGGACAGGAAGGAAAAGCATCAGTTTGGGGGTTGTTATAGATCCCCTAACTTGAATAAACAGGAGATTGACTTTTTCTTGGACTTACTTGATATTGGAATGATAGTAGACAATACTATTGCCATGGGAGACTGTAATTTTCCCTAGATATGCTGGGAATCCCTGGGTGTGGATGGGAATCTTGAGAAAAGGTTTTTGGAAATTTGTATGATGAATTATGTAGTCCAGATGGTAAGATAGAACACAAGAAATCAGAGTCTCTTGGACTTGGTATTATGTAATATAGTAGGTGCCATAGAAACTGTGGATGTGATTGAACCATTAGGAAGTAGTGACCATAATATGGTCAGGATTGCTTTGGATGAAGAGTTCCAACATCCAGGGGAAATCCACCATTAGGAATTATAATAAGGCAGACTATACCACTATTGCAGTAAGTACATAATAGGAACATACACTTGGAAGGAATTGGATGGGAAATCTCTGTTCCATACTTGGGAAATAATTGATGATTTTTTTTGCAGACATGCATAAAAAAGAATGTCCCCATCACAAAAAAGTGTAATCAGAGGGGGAGGGTTCCCAAATGGATGACTAAAACCATCTGAAGACTGATAAATAAAAAGAATAGGGCATACAAGAAGTTTAAAAAAGATCCATCTGATGCCCAGTTGTCCACATATAGATCTCTTGTAAAAAATGTAACTTGAATATTAGAAGAGGAAAAGCAAGGTCAGAATTAGATCTGGCTTTAAGTAAGGGAAACAATCAAAAATAATTTTACAACTATGAGGCAGTTTATGGAAAAATCAAAATCAGATTACTATATTAAGGGATCAGGAAAAACAAGATGAAGATGAACAAGGCATAGCTAATATGCTTGGAACATATTTCCAAAGTGTGTATCTTAGGAAGAGCAGCTGCTCCTTTGAAGAAGACAAGACAGGGGGCAATGTGGAAAAGGATTCCCTATCATAACTGCTGAACAGGTCAAAGCTAAGTTGGTAAAATTCAAGAGATATAAGTCAGGGGGACCAGATGGTTATCACCCAGTCTTCCTAATTGAAACAGCGGAGAAGATTTCAGTACCTCTGTTGGTTCTTTTTAATAAATCCTTAATAGAAGGAAAGGTTTTGGATGTTTGGAAGGTGGCTCATGTAATACCTATATTTAAATCTGGTGATAGGACCAAATCAGAAAACTATCCCTGATAAGTATTACCTCCATTATAGGTAAATAATGGAAAGCTTCATACAGTAGATGAGTTTATCAGTAACAATTTAAAGGCACTGAATCATGTAGATGCTGCTCCGCATGGATTTTCAGGGGGGAGATCTTGTACCACTAACTTATTGCACTTTTCTGAGCCAGTAAGTCAGGCCTAGGATGTGGGGTTTCCAGTGGATATTTTGTATCTGGAGTATAGAAAGGCTTTCAATTCTGTTTCACACAATGTATTGCTGGGGACCCTGCAACACCTGGGCATTGAGAATTACCTTTGTAAATGGGTGGCAGCATGGCTGCATAATAGGTATCAACAGGTGCAGGCTAGGGGGTACCTCTCATCAAGGGCCAGGGTGACCAGTGGGGTCCCACAGGGATCTGTGTTGGGGCCTAGGCTCTTTAATGTCTTGATTTCTGGTATGAAAGTCTCTGAGGGAGTTTGGATTTGCAAGTACGCAGATGATTCAAAGATCGGGGCTATAGTTAACAATAATGAAGCAATAAGGAAATTTCAGGAACAAAAAAAACATCTAGAGAATTGGGCACTCAAGCATAAGTTGGAGTTTAACGTTTCTAAATGTAAGGTTGTACTCTTTGGGCAAAACAATATTAGACCACTATACATGTTGAACTCTCAAGCAATTGAGGCCACAAATACCAAAAATGACTTGGGGGTGGTTAAGTCAGATAATTTAAGCTTTGATAAACACAATATGACCTATGTCAATAAAGCTAACAGGATAATTGGTAATCTGTTACATAATATCAAAAGTAGAGAGAAGGAGGCTCTTATTCCTCTGTACAGATCCCATGTGAGACTCACCTTGGAATATGGAGCTCCCTTCTGCTTAGTACAAAGTGTTGGTGGAAGAAGAAGAATAGATCCTGTTTAAAGAAGGTTTACTAAAAAAGTGGGTTTTATTAAAGGGCAGGAGTATGGCACCAGGTTAGAGTACCTGGGATTATACTCCATGGCCTATAGAAGGACAAGGGGTGACCTGTGTTACATTTATAGGTCATTGACTGACAACATGTTAGGGAAAGCAGCAGAGTTAATCTGGAAAGAAGGCTCTGGGCAAAGTGTGAAGATCCATGATAAACAGTTGAAAGGTGAAAAATATAGAACAAATAGCAGAGGAAGATGGTTTAGTCAGAGGGTTGTGAATTGTTGGAATGGACACCCAGTGGAAGTAGTGGGAGCTGGAAGTTTGGAGGCATTTAAATATCAGTTGGATAGATGTATGGGGGACAAAAATATGGAGTTACATCCATTAATACTTAGAAATAGGTCCTTATATGGCTCTACAGTTTATGGATCTGAACTTCTTCTATGAACCTATGAGCACCTGTCGGTACCGAGACATCTGGTTCCAAACAAGACAGCCTTCTTCTTCTCCTCATTCAGTACTAGGGAACTGGTGGAGAACCAGGCTTTGAGTGCAGAGAGGCTGGCTTCCAACTTGGCAGTGATAAGGCTGGGTAGCGGGTCACTGCAGTAGACGACAGTGTCATCCTTGTAAAGGATGAGTTTGCTTGACCCACAAAACCTCCCTATGTCATTGAAAAAGAGGGTGAAGAGCAGAGGGCCCAGGACTGAGCCCTGGGATACCCCAGAGACCACCGGTCAGGTACTGGATTGGATTCCTCGACATAGAACTTTTTGGCTTCGATTGAGTAGATTGCTCTCAAACCAGGAAAGGGAGAGACCATCCAGTCCAAAGAGGTGGAGTTTGGAGAGAAGAAGATTATGCCTGACCAAGTCAAAAGCCTTAGACAGATTGATAAATAAAGCTCCCATCTAAGAGCCCTGGTCAATACCATTGAGGACAATAGATGTGAGCAGGATAAGGGCCATGTCTGTGCCATGGCCTTTCATAAGCCATGTTGTATGTCAGCTAGGAGAAGGTGCTGCTCAAGGTAGTCCTGCAATTGGTTGTAGACCAATCTCTCCTGCACCTTCCTGAGGCTGCAGAGAATGGAGATAGGCCTATAGTTCCCCACTTTGTCCCTGGGTCCTATTTTATGTACTAGGACTATGGTCGCTACTGTCTATTTACTTTGGACTGTTCCCTCAAGGAGGGACCTGTTGATGAGCCATGTGACAGGGAGGGTGATAGCAGGAGCAGCGGCCCTCAGCAGCTTTGGTTCAAGCAGATCATGTCCTGGGGAAGAATTAGGGTTAATTTTGAGTAGAAGTAGAAGGTGAAACTTGGGCTGAGCATGCTCCCAATTGGTACTATTGTTGAGGGGAACACCAGATGGGATGGGGCGACAGTACACCTGGGTTGGAAAAGGAGACATTGAATGCCTCTGCTACTGTTGACAGGTCATTGGTCAGGGTATTTCCAACCAGTAATGCTCCATTCTGGGCATTGGGGGCACCCTTGAGTAGCATATTTATTTGGCCCCAGAATTTCTTGGGATCCCGTAAGTGATTAGTCTGGAGATCATGCAGGTACTTGGACTTAGCGTGCTTGGAAGTTTTCTTAGAGTGGTTCCTCAGTTACCTGTATTTTTTTCCCAGTCACCATTGCAACCTGAGGATTTGTATAGTCCCCAGGCCCTGTCCAGGAACAGCATACTCCGTTTGAGGCCAGGGCCTAGCCATTTGTGGCACTTCACCTGTACTCTTAGTTTCTTTAGTGGAGCATGAGAGTTAGCCATGGACAGAAACAAGTTAGTAAAATAGTCCAACGCTTCATCCAGGGTGGGGTGAGTGATGATGGGAGCCCAGTCTATGGCATGAAAGGTCTGAGCAGAAGTCAGCTGTTATGAGTCTGCTGAAGTTCCTGGCTTCTATCACTCAGGCAGCCAATTTGGTAGGAATATTAGACCAGGTGCAGAAGACTGGTGAGTGGTCACTCAATGAATCTGCCATGGTCCTGGCTGCCATAATATGGTCCAGGCAAGAAACAAGGGCCCAATCAAGTGAGGAGTGATTGCCAGACTTGCCATTATACCTTGTACGCAGGTCGATGATTTGAGTAAGGTTAGAGTCAAGAACAGGGTTATTATTAGTTGAGGCCCCTAGGGCAAGCCAGTTCTGATTAAAGTCCCCAAAGAGAATCATCTCCCCAAGGGGGTGCTCTGCCAGGGCATGGGTAAGATATCCCAGGGAAGACGCAGCCAATTGGGGTGGGAGATAGGCACACCCAATGTACATGGGTTTGGTGTCTCCAAGGAGCAATTTAGTAAATATGATCTCGCTTATTGAATCACAGAGGGAAGGGTAGTCTAGCTGCATAGCATTGAGATTTGTATTGGTGTAGATGAGAACTCAACTGCCTTTCTTTCTTACATGATCCCACCTGAAGGCCTTGTAGCCTACCAGGTATACTTTGTGTGGAAGGATTTTCAGCTTGAGCCAAGTCTCAATCACTGCTAGTATATCAGGTTTATACAGTGCAGTCTAAGCTTCAAGGTTGTGGACTTTATGCCTAGGCTGCCAATGTTCATGTGGACCGGCCAGAGGCCCCTGGCCTCTGCCCAAAGAGGGTTATTGGGGTCACTAAGAGTTAGATTAGGGGAGTGGGGGCCAGGATTAGGTTTAACGTCTCCTCCCAGAGCAAGCTTAAGCCTGGCAAGGTCCCCAATGATTCTGGAGGGAGAGAAGAAGTACCTCTGCCTGTCTCTCATGTGGATGTAGTAGAAAAGGTTGCAACAATATCCATTGTGGGTTATTCCATATATGGAAAGGATTAGCATGTTAGTCCCCTCCACCAGGGGTTCAAGGGAGCAGGGGGTTGACCAGTGTTCCCACCCTCATCCAGGGGACTGTGACCCCAGGAGTAGAGCTGGTCAGCCCCCATAATCAGAGTTATGTAGGCAAAGGCTGCCATGAGTCTCATACCCCACATGATCACTTAGGGTAAGGCAGAGGATATATAGGTGGTACTCTGGAAAGATATAGTCAGCTATAGGGCAAGGGACATGAGTAGCAGATCAGGCATGTATAGGAACTAGGGCTATAGCAGTTAGGGGCAGGACTAAAAGGTAACAGTGATATTAAGCAGCAAACATGAATATAGCAAGTCAGATAGTAGTCTAGTTCTTGGAATAGTACAGGTTAAAAGATGGGACAGGTGGATATGAACAGCAGATCTAGCTCTTGAGGGGTTAATTATCCTTGGGTACAGAGGGATTGATTATATTGTAACAGGTAATCAAGACTAGGAGCAGACAATCTAACAGCTGGGTATAAGCAACAGAATTAGCTTCATTAGGGATTATTATCCTTAGACAGAGAAGGATGAATTATACTGTAACAATCAATCAAGGTTAGGAGCAAACAATCTAGCAGATCAGCTTTTAAAAGGACCAAGGCAGATATTTAAAATTGTTGATCAATAAGAAGAAGGTAGGTGACAGTTCTAGCACAATTAGGTGAGGCAACTTAGGCACAGCCACAGTAGTGGTTGCTGCAGTGGGATAGGTCCTCCTGAGAAGTGGGAGGGGTTTAGGTCCATTTAAGGGGAAGAAGAAACAGGGTGGGTAGGGGAAAAAATTCACCGCGAGGAGAAAAGTGTTGCGGCTGTGAGTAAATGTTTGTTGCAGGGGAAGGGGACCCGAGGCAATGGGCCACCCTCTCAAACCCCTGCAGGTGATGAGAAAAGCATCTGTGGCCAGGGGTACTCGGTGCTGGCTTTTAATTCCAGCCACCTGAGCATCACTGGCTGCTGGTCCAATGGGCGCTGAGTGCAATTTTTAAAATTCATACTCAAGGATTGGTGAGCGGCACTCCAGTAGCATACTCCAGGGATTCCAGGCCAATCTGTGAGAGTGCAGAGGTCCAGGAGAAGTGACTCCCTCACCCAGTTTGAGGCTCTGGTAGAAAGTTCTTAGCTGGCAGTAGTCCCAGAGGCATCGGGGCAGGTGTTTCAGGCTGTAGGGGATGTCAGCCAGTGCAGACACCTCACCCTGATGAGAGAAGTCTTGTGAATGTGAGGAAATGTTCTTTGAAGGGGAAGGGGGCCCACGGCAATGGGATCCCCTCTCAAACCCCTGTAGGTGATGAAAAAAGTGTCTTTGACCAGCGGTGCTCGGTGCTGGCTTTTAATTCCAGCCGCCCGAGTGTCAGTGGCTGCTGGTCCAATGGGCACTGAGTGCAATTTTTAAAATTCATGCTCAGGGATTGCCAAGCGGTGCTCTGGTAGCATATTCCAGGGATTCTGGGCTGATCAGTGAGAGTGCAGAGGTCCAGGAGATGTGATCCCCTCACCCAGTTGGAGGATCTGGTAGAAAGTTCTTTGTTGGCAGTAGTCCTGGAGGCATCAGGGCAGGTGTTGCAGGCTTTGGGGAGATCAGCCAGTGCAGGCACCCCCCTCCAAGGAGAGGAGTCTTGTGACTGTGAGGAAATATTTGTTGTCGGGGAAGGGGGATCCAAGGCAATAGGCCACCAGCTCAAACCCCTGTAGGTGATGAAAAAAGTGTCTGTGGCCAGTGGTGCTCTGTGCTGGCATTTAATTCCAGCCTCCTGAGCATCACTAGCTGCTGGTCCAATGGGCACTGAGTGCAATTTTTAAAATTCATGTGCTCAGAGATTTGTGAGCAGCACTCTGGTAGAGTATTTCTGGCATTCTGGGCCAATCTGTGAGAGTGCAGAGGTCCAGGATATGTGACCCCCTCACCCGGTTGGAGGCTCTGGTAGAAAGTTATTTGCTGATGGTAGTCCCAGAGGCTTAAGGGCAGGTGTTGCAGGCTGCTGGGGAGGTCAGCCAGTGCAGGCAGCTCACCCTGAGGAAAGAAGTCTTGTGGCTGTGAGGAAATGTTCATTACAGGGGAAGGGGACCCACAGCAATGGGCCACCCTCTCAAACCTCTGTAGGCAAAGAAAAAAGCAAGTATCCTGGATTTTAGGAGGGCAGACTTTGGGAAAATAGGGACATGCTTGAAGAGGCACCAATGGGAATGGGGAGGGAATCAGGTGTGGAGGAACAGTGGGCAATATTTAAAACAGGGATTACAAGAGCAACAGAATTATGGGTTAAGCAGGTTAGCAAGGGGAGAAAAGGAAGAGGAGGTCATTATGGTGTTCCAAGGAGGTAGCGGAGAAAGTGAAAGCCAAAATGATTGCATTCAGACAATACAAAAAGATGCAAGCAGAAAGAGATAGGAGGAAGTACCAGGAGAAGCAAAAGGAGGCAGGGAGGTCAGTAAGGGAAGCCAAAGCTCACACAGAAGAGTGCATTGCAAAATCAGTGGGTTACAAAACCTTTTACAGGTACATAAGTGAAAAAAGAAGGGCAAAGGGAGGGATAGTGAGACTGAAGGGGGAGGGTGGTGGCAGTGTGGAGGATGACAACAGCAGAGCTGACATACTAAACAGATATTTCTGCTCAGTCTTTACTGAGTAAGGGGAGGGTAATGGGCCTGAAGGGAGTACAAGGGGTGGGAAGGGTACAGAAATGGACACAAGTCCCTTTACACAGGAAAAGGTCCTAAAGGAACTGAAAGGAATAAGACTCAATAAATCAATGGGGCCAGATGGGGTGCACCCCAGGATCCTAAAGGAACTAAGAGAGGTGGTGGCTAATCCTTTGGCAATCCTGTTTAGCTGATCACTGGAAACAGGAGAGGTGCCCAAAAACTGGAGGACAGCAGATATAGTCCCCTTATACAAAAGTGGGAACAAAGAGGAAGCAGGGAACTACAGACCAGTCTGCCTGACCTTGGTAGTGGGGAACATCATGCAAGCACTACTGAAGGAGAGATTGGTGGAACATCTGGTTGCCAATGAACTACAGGACCGAAGAAGCATGGTTTCTCTGGGGGAAGGTCATACCAGATCAGCCTTATTGAATTTTTCAACTGGGTGACAAGGAATGCAGATCAGTGGAGGACAGTGGATGTGACCTATCTGGACTTCAGTAAGGCCTTTGACACTGTGCCTCATAGAAGGCTATTAAACAAACTGGGAAATATGGGCATGGGTAGGACAGTAGTGTGGTGGGTGGGTAATTGACTGGGTGGCAGGACATAGAGGGTTGTGGTAAATGGCTGTCACTCCACAGAGGGAAGAGTGAGCAGTGGGTACCATAGGGATCAGTGCTGGAACCGTTCCTATTCAACATCTTCCTTGGTGACATTGCACGGGACCTAGAAGGCAGAATTTCCCTGTTCATATGAAACTTTGTAACAGAGTGAACACATCAGAGGGTGTGGACAGAATGAGGAGGGACCTGCAGAAGCTCGAAGAATGGTTGAGGGTTTGGCAGTTGAAATTCAATGCATATAAGTGCAAAATAATGCATATGGGGCACAAAAACCCTGGAACAACATATCAGTTGGGGTGTGAGGATACAGCATGCACTAAGCAGGAAAGAAACCTTGGGGTTATCATCTCTGATGATGTCAAGGTAGGGAAACAATGTGACAAGACAGAAGGGAAAACAAATAGGATGCTGGGATGCATCGGCAGGGGCATCACCAACAGGAAAAGGGAGGTCATAATTCCATTTAATTCCATTTTACAAGACACTAGTAAGGCCTCACCTGAAGTGCAGTGTACAGTTCAGGAGATCTTATATATGTAAGGGCATAGACAGGGTGGAGAAGGTTCAGAGGAGGGCAACAAAGATGGTACAGGGATTGCAACACAAGTCCTATGAGGACAGGCTGAAGGATTTGAATATGCACTCCATGTAGGACAGGAGGGAGAGAGGGGATATGATAGAAACATACAAGTACCTTACAGGGAGGAACAGGGTGCAGGAATACACTATTGTACAGTGAAAAATATGTTCCAGGACTAGAGGGCACAGGATGAAATTGGAGGTAGAGTAATTCAGAAAAAATCTGAGCAAGAATTTCTTCACAGAAAGGGTGGTGGACATGTGGAATACCCTGCCAGAGGAAGTGGTGGGGGCTGAAACAATCATGGGATTTAAGAATGTATGGGATAGATATAGAGGAATCCTGGAGATCAGGGGAAGGGGGCAACAGACTTCTAGAAAAATGTAAATGGAACTTACAAGCTCAAATGGGCAGATTGGGTGGGCCATAGGCCCTTGTCTGTGACAGTATCTATAAATCTAAGTATCTATTTTTCGCTTGCACATTCCCTGGCAGCTGCTATATTCAGTTGGATAACAATCGGCAATATCCGAGTGAATATCAAGCCATGTCAGTGCAGTGTTAAGTGCAACAGTGATACTCCAACATGGATGTGGGCTATATATAGACCACAGGGAATAGCGCTGCCAAATGGGACAGCAAAAAAAAAAAAAAACCTGTGGGTTACATTCAGCCACAACATGAAAATTAGTCCATTGTACATATGAGGCACTAAGGAACTACTTGCATACCCATTATGGGCTGATTTGTATGTGGCACAGCAGCCCCTTAGTATCTAACCCACAGTGTGACTGACAAATTCTCTTATGTATAGTGGCAACCTCCAACAACCTGATCCCCTATATGACAGATGTTAAACGGAGCACTTTTGCTGAAGCCACATCCAAAAGCAGGGTCATTCTTGATGCCCTACAGGGGGCATGCCTCAGACAGCTAGTGTTGGAACCCACTCATGAGGGAGCAATATTAGACCTGGTACTCTCAAATGGGAACAGAGAGAGGATCTCAGATTTAGAAGTGGGAAACCATCTGGGAACAACTGACCACCAGACAGTGTTGTTCACGATAAACATAGCCATAGATTCAGGCCATACAAAAGTGAGGGTATTGGACTTTATGAGTGATGACTTTGGCAAAATGGAAGAGTGCCTCAGAAAAGCACTAGCAAACTAGGCAAGAAAGAGGGGTGGAGGAACAATGGGGAAAAATCAAAACTGCCATCACAGAGGCAACAAGCCTTTGTGTGAAGCAAATAAAACAAAACAGAGGAAAAAAAAACACTATGGTTCTCAAAAGAGCTGGCAGAGAAGGTCAGGGAGAAAAAGATAGCATTCAGAAAGTACAAGGAAACTAGACATGCACCGATAGCAAAATTGTGCCAGATATTGGATTTCGGATACTTTATATATTCCAGCCAGATTGGTTTGGATACTAACAGGTTAGATAATTATGATGGGAAAAAAAAAACACCAAACACAAGGCTTTTTATAGAAACATGTTTATTACATACAAAAATCAGTTGTTTATTTCTAAAACTGCCACAAATACAAAGAATATGATTACTACCACATAAAATCATTTAATGCTTTGAATTCCATTATGTTGTGTTTTAAAAACAGCACCATGTTTGCATTTTCTGGTGAAAGTGTTGATCTTCCATCTATGATGATATCTCCAGCTGCACTAAAGACACGTTCACCTGTGATACTTGTTGGCGGTGTTGACAGAAATCTCTTTGCTATCATTGCTAAAGTTGGAAACCTGTGTTCATTTAGCTGCACCCTTCGTTTTTCTAATAGGCATTCCAGCATATAGAATGAACTGTTCCTGCATGTCGGTACATCTTTTATTAACTAGAGATTAGGAACCTGTAGTGTTGTTTGTAGGGATGTAAGGTTTTCAGTTGTGGTTGCAGAATGTTTGAAATGTCCAACTATTGCACGCCAGTGGCTAATAAATCTTTGACTGACTTTTGTTTCATTATGGCTTCATTGATTATGAGTTGAAGTGCATGAGCCATACATCCCACACTAGGCACTGCACATAGCTTAATTGCCTTAGCAATATTTGGCCCATTGTCATGCAGCACTAGGTGCTGTTGGTTGCTTTTTTATAGAAAAACTGTCAAGAACCTGAAGGAATTATTTTCAGAGGTTTTCTCCTGTATGGCACTCTGTTGAATGTTTCAATTCAAGCAATGCGATCTTCTATTAAAGGAAGCATCAACCCAGTGTGTTGTGATTACTAAATAAGATGTAGCTGAGTATTCTTGTGTCCATGTGTCAATGGTAAAGTGTATAGAATTTACTTCAGCAAGATCAGACTTCCTTCTGCTGTGAGTGTGTGAATACATGTTTGGTACAATTTGGTCAGAAAAACATCTTCTGGAAGGTATGTTATATCAAGGCTCTAAGACAGACATCAATCTTTTAAATCCTGGATTATTAACCATACTAAATGGCTGCTCATCAATTGCTATCATTTCAGCAATTGCTTGTGTTATACTCTGTGCTCTTGGGTGGTCATTAAGAGATGGGTAAGATCTTAGAATGCAAGCCTCTATGGTCTGGTACTCAATTTTTAACTTCTTCTTAGCAGGAGGGTTACATGTGCTTCTGCTTAATTCTGTCTCAGACTGCATAACAGCAAACTCATCATTATGTCTGTTCCTTAGATTATACTAGAAGTCCCACAAGCTTTTGCAAACACCCCTTGACTTACATATGTAGGTTGTGGACACAAATTGCATTTTGTTCTAGAATCACTCTCATTTTCTATAGTGAAATACTTCCATACCAAACTTTTTTGAGACATAACTATGGTAATAGAAAAACACAGATATTGGAGCTGATTAAGTGGCTGTATAGAATCAAATTAGCTATAAATGTGAAACACTTAGCCACACACACAGAACAAAGGCCAGATTCACATATAAAACACACAGTCTGAAATGCAAGAGATGCTTTTCTTAAACAAATATTGCCTCCGAGGCAGATGACTTAATTCCACCCTCTGCTGTGTCTCATTGGTTACTACCTTCTGAAGACAGCAACAGAGGTTGTCCACCGCTTTCTGCTGATTGGTTACACATGCCACTGCCTCAGAGTCAGACTACTTAATCCCACCCTCTGTTGTGTCATTGGTTAATACCTTATGAAGGTCAGTAACTCAGGTTGCTGCCTGTTGCTACTGATTGGTTATACATGCTGTTACCTCAGAGACAGACCACTTAATCCCACCCTCCACTGTGTATCATTGGTTAATACCTTCTGAAAGCAGTAACTGAGGTTGCTGCATGTTGTTGCAGATTTGTTATTCATGTGGTCTCTAAATGTCCTTTCCACATGTTTTTCCTTGCTCTGAGTGGGTGTTTCTAGCCTGCCCCGATTGGCTGACATACTGAAAATGCCCTTTTTAAGACGCTTTTTTGCGAAAGTTGCCACTGAGGCAGATCCACCTCCAAGGTAGTCCTGCCTCTGAGGCAGGAATGGATAGGTCTGCTTCCCAGATAGGGCTTTACTCTCTATAGCTAAAGACCTGAGCTTCATTGCTGTGCTAGCTTGGTGGTGTAGTTTAAAAGTGTACAGCCTGATAAATGATAGGTTGATAGTTTGAATCCACACAGGTTCCCCTCAGTTCTCTTTTGTCAGAATTCCACTTCAGTGGTGATCCATGGCAGCATGTGTTAGAATAGTAAGTATGTAAGAAAAGGGGCTTAGCTGTGCCTCAGAGACAATATTCATTTAAGAAAAGTGTTTGGAGATATACCTCCAATGCAATACTTTATTGTTGCAATTATTCATTCTCAGAGCTACAGTAAGTCCACGTTCTTATATACTAACTATTCTAACACCATCCTGCCATGGATCAACACTCAAGTGAAATTCTAACAAAACACAACTAAGGGTACTCTGTGTGGATTCAAACTCCCAACCTCTTGTTTATCAGGCTATAGACCTTTCCACTACACCACCAAGCTGGCACAGCTGCAAAGCTCAGGTCTTTAGCTGTAGAGGTAAAACCCTGCCTGGTAGGCAGTCCTATCCATTTCTATCTCACAGGCAAGTCTGACTTGAAGACAACTTTCATTTCAAAAAATGTGTCTTTAAAAAAGGGACTTTTTGTATGTTAACCAATCAGGGGTATGCTGGAATCACCCAATCAGAGCAAGAAAAAACATGTGGGAGGTCCATTAGAGACCAGATGAATAAAGAAAATGTCCAAACGCTACACTCTGAGTTCTAAAAATAAGCCAGCACCACTACCAATAAATTTGTTTCAAGGACTTTAATTTTTTATAATCAAGAGAAGTTTAAATTCACTGCTGTGAGGTACACAATGCCTAGTGCCTTACCTCTCCAAGAGGCTCCAAAGGGGGTAACAAGCAGGTAGAGAAATTAACATTTAGAGTGTGCAAACAAATGACATCACTGCCTATACAGACCTTTGATTGGTTACCAAAATTTTCAAAATACAGATTCAGTGATAGGTGTATTAATTTAAATTAAAAAAAAACAACAGTGCTATCACATTGCATCAAACAATTCCTCAAGAGAGTGTAAATTCACATGGGAGATGCAGTATTCTAATTCAGTACTCAGTCATGGAAAAAGGAGCTCATATTTGTAAGCATTTTTCACATGTTTATTTTTAACTACAATTTAACCTATTTATCTTATCCTTTATCTCTTTAGTTCCATTAATCTAAATGTTCCCTAGGAAGGAGTGGGTTCTCGAAGTACAGCAGCGATAAAAATGATCTTGATTAATTAGTTAATAACATGCTGGAGTGTTTCAGATTCACTCAGAAAATAATATAAGGTTCCCTCATCTCAGTACAAATGTTGCAACTTCCTATATTTTTAATGAAAGGTGCTTGGAGCTGGCATAAAGTATTGGAACTCAGGTGTTTTAAAGCTTAAATCATGGTTCCCATTTTATTTATAATTGCCAGTTTCCATTCTCATTTGAATTTGAGGTTTACTTACTAGAAAAGGAAATAAGATATATAATGAGGTACAACAAAATAAATAAATATATCTTTATACATTGAGTGTGATGGAAAATTCAGGCAGATAAAAGCTGTATCCTGCCTGCTGATGTACCCAATTCAGAGATAAAAAAATGTATCTTATGAATCGGGTATGTCATGCCTGTTATTTCCACTATCCGGTACATCACAATGACACTGCGCAGATGCCTACCCGTGCTACAGTGGGCCCACGGCTTCAGATGTAACGGTAAAATTATTAAAAATTAGATCCGGGCAATTTTATTTCCATCATGCTCATTGTATAAAGCAGACATGTCATGAGTTAATGTGTCATATGCTTTTTAATCTTCACTCAAGGTGTGTGCCCTCTTGCTTCCTCACTCTTGGCTGTGCCACTCATGAGGGATCAAGAGGTCACAGACGTCTCATGAAGATAAAAAGCATATGACACGCTAACCCATGCCATATCCCCTATATATCTCTGTTTCTCTTAGTACTGGATAGAGAGCAGAGACCACATATGACTGTTTTGAGAACAGAGTTCACATTTTCTTTATAATTGCCAGTTTCTATTCTGATTTGTATTTGAGATTTACTTAATAGAAAAGGAAATAAGATATATAATGAGGTACAATAAAATATGTAAATGTATACATATATACATATATCTATATATATATATATATATATATAGATATATGTTTATTTTAGTATTGGATAGAGAACAGAGACCACATATGACCGTTTTGAATAGTTTTTTTAATTAATGTAAGTCTAGTGGACAAGGAGAGAAAGGGGTAGGGGGAAGGGAAAGGAAGAGGAGGGGAGGGAAGGGGGAAAGACCATGTAAAACATGATTTCTACCATCTCATTGTGTGGATTAATACACAGGGTAGAAAGTAATGCTATGGCCAGGAGTACTTTATCGGGTGACACAAAAAATCAGTGGATGATAACCAAGCTGATTCAAAATATAATTTAGATTGCATCTCTGCTAATTCCAAAATTTCATCTGGTATATTTATTTCAGGTATGGTTTAAGGTTCCACATTTCATTAGGTCCTAAGGGATTCACACTATTCATTCTGTAAATCCAATAACTGTCATTCTTCAATGATAGATTTGTTCTTGTCACCCCCTCTTTTGTTACATTTAGCAACATCAATGCCTGTGCATTTCATTCCACTGGGATCTCCACCATGCATTTCAGAAAAATGTCTACCCACTGCCTTATCCATAAGTCTATTTCTGAAGTACCCAATAACGTTCTTGTATTCACTCTTTGAAGCTTCTGACAGTTCTCCCTACATATGCCATTTCACATGGACACCAGATAATTTATAAAACAAATACAGTGTTACATGTTATCAAGTCTTTGATAATAACATTCTCTTTCTGTTTGAAAGCACACAAATCCCTGCCTTCATTCACATATTGGCAGATATTGCACTTTTTGCATCTATACATACCCACCATCCCAACAAGATCTGCAATAACTGCAGTCTTATTTTTGCTGGATCTGGTGTTGCATAACACTGCTCGAGTTGGAGGGGCTGCCTGAGCTGCCTGCCCACCCATATTGGTGATGCCCATGGGTATGGAAACTAGACATGGTGGACCAATCTCCAGATTCCATTTTGCCCATGGCATCTTCTGGGTTTTACTACCCCAATGTGATGGCCCTACTCATTCGACCTCCGCCGTGTTTGCTCCCCCACCCCCCACCCATGAACAATGCCCAGTGCTCTATAGTGCTGGGAAGTTGAAAACTGCAATGAGGGTGAATAAAAGGGCAAAAGTCATGAAGGGTGGAGTGATGAGTAGCACACGACAGTGGGGCCAGGCCTCCTACACATGCTAATAAGCCCAAACAAAAACAAAACACACCAAGCCTATGCCAAGCACAAATAAACCCCAACTAATTAACTAATCTAAACTCATAGAAATAAATAGAAATAAAATAAGTAAATAAAAGTGCTCCCCTCTACTCTCACTTGAGGAAAAAGAAAACAAAACAACCCCAACCAATCAACCACCCTTAAACTAAAAACTTAAAATCAAGCAATGAATACAACATTAAATGCATCCTGATGACACCAAATAGACTGAAACCTGATCATTTAAAATAAAATATGGCATCCTAGTGGCATAGAGGGCTGAGGCGCTGGTGCCTTTCCTCAAACCAGGTCGCTGGGGGTCGGCAGGGGGAGGATAGGATCGAGCATCCATAGGACTGTTTTCATATCATGGGGTGGGTTTGGGGATGACCTCACTTGGCAGTGGCCTCCAGTGGATACTGGAGGCACTACATGAGCAGCATGCAGGGGAACCTAGAAAAACAGAAATACCACTCAGTGGCCACCAGATGACAGCTCTCTGTCCCCCAGCACCTCCAGTGCCTTCCCAGAGCCTTCTTCTCCTCAGCAGCATCCCTGGACCCTGTAAGAGTATGCAGGGCTGTCCCCCCACCCAGTGCCTTCCATCTCAGAGGAGAGGGACCCGCCCGATGAAGGGGTATGTCCAGGATATCCCAGGAGGACTGGCTGTGATGTGAGGAGTTGAAGAGGCTCAGGTAAGGTCAGTGGGATTAGGAGGGAATTGCGGAACCTGAAGGAGTGGGGGTCACCAGAGCATGACAGGGGGAATAAACAACATAATACAAAACATAAAAAATAAAATACAGACAAAAACGGCACAGTCAGAGGTCTAGAGAAGCAGTTTAGAGGATATAGAAGACCAGTCATATAACAGATAATAAATTCTTTGATACCATAACTCAAACTAAAGTTCATAAATGTAAAATGAAACAACAAAGAGACAGTCACATCTTCGACCCCAAGGGTCCTCTTACAACTAGGAGGCCAAATGATATATAGGGACTCTCACTCCCAGCAGAATGAATATAAATATGTCCAGTATTCATCCAACCCCACTAGCACTCTCACTGTTAAGGGAGGGGGGTTAGTGAAAAGTGCATGCACTTTCACTGCCAGTGGATGATGAAACAACAAATAATAAACAAATAGTCTGACCGTGTTTTGTGGAAAATCAGAAAAGTCCTCTTCTTTGGTACCACAATTATGCCAGTGTGGGGTCCCAAAAAATCCCAACCCGAGGGCTGAAATTACAGATCCATGGCACCACTGTGGATCTCCACAGGGCCAACCCACCGGTTGGCAACCGAAAAGCCTAGAGGACCCCCGGCCCAACCCATCAGCTACCCAGCAGGGTCAAATTCACAGTCCCCAGTGTAGCTACATGCCCCACAACCAGGCACACCTGAAGGGTCAGGACCAACTGCTCTCTGCACTAGGTGACACTGCATCTCTTAATGTTCCAACTCACTTTTCGGGCCTGAGGCTGGACTCAGTCCAACTTCCCCACACAGAAAACAGTCAGAGTCTGGGAAAATCTTCATTGCGGGTCACAGCCAAACAGTTCCCACAGTTTGCTTCCTCACCACAAGACTTCCTCCCCTCACAGGTCACAGTTCAGTTTCCTTGTTGGCTGGCTAGCAAGCAAAGCCAGGCTGACCACAGGAATAACAGGCACCACCCAAAATCCAGCCACCAATGAAGGGCCAAAGGTCAATCAAGGGCACATCCAAGCATCCAAAACAATAAAAGGACAAAATCTCCTGAATGTTTGACAATCACGACAAAGACACGTGGGTCCAGGTAGGTCAAGGGAGTGTTTAACTAAATCAGCAAGTCCTGGCAAACAGATGTAGTAAGCGGTGTCCTAGCCAAATTAAATCGCCCCAGTGCACACTTCAAGGGGTTTCAAAAATGCCCTGATATCACTCAGATGCTCAGCTGTCCAGTTATCACTTCTACTAGGCTCACAAAACAAAACAAAAACAAAATCCACCCAGTATAGCAACTGGTGTAGAAGCAGAATAGAAAACAAAGGGAGAGCAGGACAGGCAAGTAAGTTAAAATATTAAATGAATATTAAATGAATTAGACAATGGCTATCGGAGCAGCCATCGGTGCACCCAGCCCGGCAGCCATCTTGCAGTAGATGAGTTATCCTGACTATATCCTCTATGTAGGAATCTTTGTTCTAACTCTTTAGCCTGTAGCTCAAAGTCTGGTTGATCTGTGCAGTTCCTGCATATCCTAAGCATCTGGTTATAAGGTATGGAGTCATTTAATATTTTCAGGTGGGTACTGTTGTTATTCAGTGGGGCATTTGTAGCTGTTTCTTTCCTGCAACCCTTTGTTGTTACTTTTTTTGTGTCTGGATTCCCCACTATAGCAATATCCAAGAAATTGATCTCTTTTTTGCCTATCACACATGTAAATCTCAGGTTTGAGTTATTATTGTTAAGGAAATTTACAAACTGCTTAGCTAACTCTTTACTACCCTTCCATAAACAAAGATAGTCATCAATGTAGCAAAACCATTTCATCACATTACTGCTGTAAGGGTTATTTGCTATTTTAAATATATGTTGCATTTCCCAGAAACCCATAAATAGGTGGACTTAAGCCAGTGCTATCACAGCCCCCATGGCTGTCCCACATGACTGTAAAAAAAACTCAATGTTAAAAATAAAGGCATTATGTGTCAAAATAAATTCTAGAGCACTTAACAATAAATTATATCTGAATTACTTCCTGATATGTGCTGTTTTCTAAAAAGAATCTACAGGGTCTAACACCTTGTTCATGCTTGATACTAGTATATAGGCTTTCCACATCTATGGATAACCAGATGTAGTCATGCTGCCATTCACGATTTGTAACTTTATTTATGGTGTCACCTGTGTCCTTCAAATAAGGGGAAGTTCTGTTACCAGTCTTTCAAGAAAAAAGTTCACAAATCTACCCAAATTCTCAGTTAGTGATCCTATTCCCAAAATAGTCAGGCATCCTGGTAGATTCACAGTGTTTTTATGTACTTTGGTACGGCATTTAGTGTTGGCATGATTGGAGTTTCTGCCAAATGTATTTTTACTCAGATGGCAATTTCCCAATAGCTCAATGCCTGATTCAAAAGGTTATTCAGTTCCCTATTGTATCTAAAGGTAGGATTGCCAGGTAGCTGTTTGCAATTATCACCCTCATTTAGCAATTGCATTACCATGGCAATGTAAGAGCCCTAATTCATGATCACAACATTGCCACCCTTGTCTGCATATTTTTTATAACTTCTTTCATTTCAGTTAATTCTTTCAATGTCTGCTTCTCTTGGTTGGCAATGTTGTGATACTTGGATCTATTTTTCTTTTCAAGTAACTCATTTACCTGTTTAAGATCTGTCTTCTCATATGCAGCATTAAAGCTGTTAATAATTATTGGCCAAAACGCAGGTTTACTTTTAAACATTTGTTTTCTTCATTTTTCAAATACATTTAAGTCCAAATGTGAGTCTTCAACATTTTTCTCACCAATAAGAGCTAATTATGCATCTAAGTTCTCTCTATCAAGGGAGTCCATGTTGTTTGCATCTGTAGCCAAAATTTCGATGTCCACAGAGATGTTCTCATTTCCTATGAAGTCCTCTAGTACATTGAACCCCATGTTAGGATTGTGCTGCTGTCTTTAATAAAATAAAAAGTGCTTTAACTTGATTTTTCTAAAGAACTGAAATAAATCCACATGAATATCAAAGTCATTTATCTTAGGGGTTGGGGCAAAATGTAAGTCTTTCTTAAAAACAGATGACTGAGTATATGTTAATGTTATACTTGAGATATTTATATTGTATAATTCTTCTTTTTCTTGTTTCTCAAGGTTCTGGTCATATTTTAGCTTTCTACATCCTTTTCTGCCTCTTCTCAATTTTCTCTTGTACTGTCTGTGCTTATCTCTGGTTGTGTTTGGCTCCCCTCGGTCATTTTGTCTAAAAAATGAACCCCTCGCTTGGACTGCTGCTGTGGTTTACTTTGATTTCTGTTTGTACTGTGTTTCCTCTCTCTGCTAAGGGACCTTCTATGAGTATTGCACTCTAATGGCCATTTAAAGATATTGTCTTTCTCATAGTCCATTTGGTCCCTGATCAGTTTGTATTGCTTTTTATCAATAAGGTCTTTCTCAACTTTTTATAATTTATTCTTCAATGTTCCTTCAAGCGTTACAACGTCACCATGTATTTTAAATGAGTTAAGCATTTATTTGCAAGTTTTTATTTCAGTGGCCATTTTCTTATATTCTTTAATATCATTTTTGATAATCAGTTTGATAAACCCTGCAGAGCGTTCAAGTGATAGCTTGATCCACTCTTCCTTGAATTCAGAATTTTCTAGTACACAGGAAGGTGTTTTCAATACACACAAGCCTCTAGGTACCAGTTCCTTTTCTAAGTATGTTTCCAAAGTGATAATGTTATTTGAGAGATTGAGTTCACTAATCAATAATTTTTCAATGTCAAAACATGCTTTTTTAATATTCACCTCTTCACATCTACCAGTTTCTGAACTCCCTGGAGGTAAATATCCACTCCCAGTCTATTTCTGGTGCATTTTTAATCGCCACTTACTCCATGTGACAGTTGATTCCGAATTGAAACTCAGGTCTGAATCTTTACTTTTTGCAGCTGCTGCTGCCATGTCTTCTCCTGACATTATCCCACAAACTTTCAGTTCTCTAAGATTCCAGCTAATGCGGCACTGTAAGTTAATTCCTTCCAGGGTACAGACCAGCTCCTTCAAGTAACTTATAGTGCACCTCATAATTCAGTGTAAACGGCACAGTTAATTCAAATGCTGCAGAATGGGAATCAATCCACCAATCGAAGAAGTCACAGCTCATTGTCAAAAGTCAAACAAGGGAATTTGCACTCACGTTAGAGCAGCAAGGTGCAGCAGGAATGCTAACCCTCAAACAATCAACAAAATGTCAAAATGCTACACTCTGAATTCTGAAAAAAGCCAGCACCACTGCCAATACATTTGTTTCAAGGACTTTTATTCCTTATAATCAATTGCAGTTTAAATTCACTGCTGTGAGGTTCACAACCTCTAGTGCCTCACCTCTCCATGAGGCTTCAAAAGGAAGTAACAAGTAGGTAGAGAAATCAACATTTAAAGTGTGCAAACAAATGACATCACTGTCTATACAGACATTTGATTGGTTACCAAAATTTTCAAAAGGCAGACACAGTGATAGGTACATTAATTTAAATTAAAAAACAACAATGCTGTCTCATTGTATCAAGAAATTCCACAAGACAGTGTAAATTCCCATGGTAGATGCAGTATACTAATTCAATTATCAGTCATGGAAAAAAGAGCTCATATTTGTAATTATTTATTTTACATATTTATTTTTAACTACAATTAGATCTATTTGTCTTATTTTTATCTCTTTAGTTCCATTAATCTAAGTGTTCCTTAGGAGAGAGTGGGTTCTCAAAGTACATAAGGGATAAAAATTATCTTGATTAACTAGTTAATAACATGTTGGAGTGTTTCAAATTCACTCTGAAAATATTATAAGGTTCCATCATCTCGGTACAAATGTTGCAGCTTCCTATACTTTTAATGAAGAGTGCTTGGAGCTGGCATAAAGTATTTAAACTCAGGTGTTTTAAAACTTAAATCCTGGTTCACAATTTCTTTATAATTGCCAGTTTCCATTCTCATTTGTATTCGAGATGTACTTAATAGGAAGGAAATAAGGTATATAATGAGGTACAACAAAATATAAAAATATATCTATATCTCTCTATTTCTTTTTGTATTGGATAGAGAGCCGAGAACACATATAGCTGTTAAGAGTAGTTTTTTTCAATTAATGTAAGTCTAATGGATGGGAAGAAAATGAGGGGAGGAAGGGGGAGCCATGAAAACATGATTTCTACCCTCTCATTGTGTAGATTAATACATAGGGTTGAAAGTATTGCTATGGCCAGGAGTACTTTATCAAGTGACAAAAAGTAGATGGTAACCAAGCCGACTCAAAATATAATTTAGATGACAACTCTGCTAATTCCAAAAATTCATCTGGTACATTCATTTCAGGTATGGTTTAAGTTCACACATTTCAATAAGTCCTAAGGGGTTCACACTGTTCATTCTGTAACTCCAATTACCATCTTTCTTCAATAATAGATTTGTTCTGTCACACCCTATTTTGCCACATTTAGCAACATCAATGCCCATACATTTAATTCCACTGGGATCTCCTCTGTGCATTTCTGAAAAATGTTGATCCACTGCCTTATCCATATGTCTATTTCTCATGCACTCAATATGTTCTTATATTCTCTCTTTGAAGCTTCTGACAGTTCTCTCTACATATGCCATTTCACATGGGCATTAGATAATGTATACAACAATTCCAATGTTACATGTTATCAAATCTTTCATAACAACATTCTCTTTCTGTTGGAAAGCACCCAAATTCCTACCTTCATTCACATATTGGCAGATATTGTGCTTTTCGCATCTATACATACCCACTGGTCTCTGTGGACTCCAAGTACCATTTGTATTTTGAGGTATATAGAGATGGCTATGAACTAGTTGGTCCCTCAAGTTGCATGCTTTTCTGAAAGATGAATAAACAGTCAGCAATAACAGGCAGTAACCACAGTTACTGCTTTTAGAAGGTATTTAAACAATGAGACACAGGTGAGGGCAGGATTAAGTGGTCTGCCCCCGAGATAGCAGCATGTGTAACCAATCAACAACAAGAGGTGGGCAACCTCAGTTACTGTCCATCAGAAGGTATTAACCAATGAGACAAAGTGGAAGGTGGCATTAAGACATCTTCCTCTGTGGCAGTGCTGCCTCACAGGCAATATTTGTTTAAGAAAAGTGTCTCTTGCATCTGAAACAGTCCCTCTTAAAGGGGAAGTCTCTTATAGTTTCACACCAATATTTTCCCAAATCCTTATATGTAACATTGTGTGCCTCCTCCAGTTGCCAGCAGTCATATTACTGTCCAAATCTAGATTATAAATAAAAATATACAGCTCCAGAAGTTACCAATGTATTTGTCCTCCATTTTACCATCAATCTTGCTGGAGGTTGATGTCATCAGAGCAACAGATAATGGTATGCACTAAATGCAGTTCCACCAGTAAATCAAACCCACAATGTTGTGTTCCCCACTTGAGTAATGAAGGAACCCTTTAAGTGGCATACTCATCCTGAACTGCAGGTCTAATAGGAACTAGGACCATATGAGTGTGATGTAACACTGATTTGACATGTGTGTATATATAGTATTCATAAAAGGACATGTCTGTTTGTGTTGTGTAACTGTTTATCTTAGCAAAAACAGTTAACCCAATAAATGACTCTGGGTACAACAAGAGTTTTAAGTGGTATTATACAGCTATTGTATTATGTTCTGTGTGTGTTAGCATTCTCTGTTTTGATTGGCACCAGCAGTGAGAAGCAATCTTGCAAATATGCCCTTTTCCCTTTGTAACTAGGCAGGTAGTGATTGGATGGCTACTGTAAGGCAATAAAGAGTTCATCTATACCAAGGAATAGATTACCAGGACAGCACCAGCTGCAGCATATGTAAGAAGGGTAATCTAGTGGTTAAAGCTCAGGCACAAGAACTTGGAGACTGTGGTTCAAATCCAACTAAAGTCCTTTACTGTCTAACCCTTAGCAAGTTCCCCTAACCTCCTTGGGAACTGTGATTGCCCCTCAGGTCCATGACTTTAAAAGTGCCCCCATTCCCATTATAAATCATTAGCAGTGATGAGAGAGCTACTGCACTTCACTTTGAAGGTACTGAAGACAAGCTGTAGCAGCCAACCCCCACACTTTTTAATGCCAGCATTTGAAGTAGGATGTTCCTCACAAATCAGATGCTACGCTTCAGTTGTTGAAGGTAAATAAACTAATCAGTCTCAGTGTTTGTAGTGCTCTGTATTTGCTTAGCTCATTCTTCCCATGTCATATGCACTCCGTGTCTTGGAATTTCCAGTCAGAAAGTCAAATTTAAGGAGAATTTGAAAAGTAAAACAATACACTTTATAAAGTAAGTGATCTAACGCTCCACTTTCAGACTGCTGAAAGGGGGTTCTATCATTCATGCAAAGGAAGAATTCAGTCTTGTGTGATCCTTTAGGAAACTGCTCAGGCCCACCTTGTAAATGAATCTTCTCAAGGGTGTTCACCTGGTTCAATACAGATTGACTGATTGACTACTAGATTGTCTGATTGAGTGACTGATTCATTCTACTGCTGTCCACAACATGCTACAAGCATCTCACAGAGAGAAATGAGCAGTACAAAGAAACATATTATGTTTCCAGTGAATAAATTATTATTAGATGTATTATTTGCTCTATACATACAGTATTAAGGCTATAAGTACTACTGCCTGTGTGAGTTGCATGACAGAACTGTCTTAAGCCATTGCAAACTTAAACTAAAATCAGGATAGACAGCATTGATACCCTTATGCTTTCTTCTGCACTGTTGCTGCAGTGACATCAGGGAATGGAAGGGGCTATATTACAAGTGACCCATTTGCATGTAAATGGAGGCTTGCTTGATACGTTACTACCTTTTGTCAGAGCCTCAGACTCTAGATATGTGTTGCAACAGAAGAAATGACTGATCTCTTCTTGACATATATAAAGTAATTGATGTAATGCATAATAAATACATCAGACATATCCAAATCATAATTATACAGGAGTCTTCTCCTATAATGCAGCCTGCACTTTGAAATTGTAGAAAGTGTTCAGCACCCAGCTTTCAGAGATCAAATCTGCACTTCAGTACTTGACGACAAAAAAGCACATCAGCAAGTTAATAGCTCATTCAGCCACTGGCCATGCAATAGTTGATATTTACAGCAGAAGCAACTCTGGTCTGCTAAATATTTTTTTTTAATTTGGACACCCTTCAGTGCAGTCTTTTAGACTCTTTGCAAAAATAACTGGGAGTACACATTATTTCTAGATGCAAATCTGATAGTCCCCTTTAATGTAGCCACTTATAATTTCAATGCCATCATGCCATTCATACACCCTTCAATGCAGGCTTGTATTTCAAGAAGCAACTTTGGACTGCTACATTCAGAAACACTTCAAATATTTGTATGAATAACTGGGAGTACACGTTATTTCAAGAAGCAACTTTGGTCTCTGCTACTCTTTTTTTTTTCCTTCCCCCAGCAGAGGTACAGATAACCTGTCATGCAGCCTTGCAACATGTAAGAAGGATGAACACACTTGAATTTTGAGACTCTGCACTTATTTTATTTTACTTTACCACAGGCTTGTAGGCTTCCCGATGCAGCTAGTGGTCTTCAAGTGGCTGTCTCCAGCAGCTCCCAATTTGCTTCTGACTCGCTTCCAGCTCACACTTCAACATCTCCTGGAATAACATCCAGGCACATGATAACACCACCGCATATGCTCCCACTACCGCTTGAGAGTTGAAAGAAGCATTAAATATTCAAAGGAATGCCAGAGGTGGAACCACCAAGAATGCTGTGGCAGCCTGTGCTAGTAAAGCAGCAATCATCTAAACAAATGCAGAACAGCTGCTTCAAACTATGTGGGCTGCCATGTCATGAAAGGTGAGCCTGATTTCTACATGCAACTCATGGATGTCAGGCAAAAGTACATGGACAGCAGGGGCACTAAATTAAACAAAACAAAAGAGAGCTGAAAGGATTGTGGAAAGGGGGATAACAAAATAAATAAATAAAAAGTTGGCTACACAGTTAAATGCAGTGTGATGTCAGTATCTGAACTAGTTTTTTTTAAACTATCCAGCAAGGTCAGATTGCACCAAAAAGTCATCTATCTGGCCGTATAGCAAATCCAGGTCGGATATCCGCGCATCTCTAAAGGAAACACAGAAGGAGCAGGACAGAGAACTGTACCAGTTAAAGCAGGAGAAAGTGGGGAAGGCAGTCAGAATAACAAATTTCCAAACTGAGGAAAAGATAGCCAACGCAGTTAGGAAGGGGAATAAACCCTTTTATAGGTACATTGGGGAGAAAAGAAAGATCAAGGGAGGGATAGTGAGGCTTCATAAAGGGAAGAGGGAGGGCAGAGGGTGACAGAGAAAAAGTAGGGATACTGAATGAATACTTCTGCTCAGTATTCACAAAAAAGAGGAGGGGGAGGTACCTAAATCAAACAATAGAAGCACTCTGAATAGGGGGGTCAATATCAGTCCATTCACAGAAAAAAGGCTTCTGAAAGAACTCCTAAAATTGAAGGTGGACAAAGCAATGGGACCTGATGGGATTCACCCCAGAATTTTAAAAGAACTAAGAGAAGAATTAGTGAAACCACTGACTACCCTTTTTAACAAATCTTGGGAAGATGGTGTGGTACCTCAGCGACCAGAGGAGGGCAGGTGTGATTTCTCTTCAGAAAATTGGGAGCAAGGCAGAGGCAGGAAACTACAGACTTGTTAGTTTGACCTCAGTGGTAGGGAAGATTATAGAATCACTTCTGAAAGAAAGAATTGTTGAGTACCTAGAGGCCAACAGGGCACAGTACCCAAGGCAACATGGATTCACAGTGGGAAGGTCATGTCAGATGAATCTAATAGATTTCTTTGACTGGGTGACCACAGTAGTAGACCAGGGAGGGGCTATGGATATGGCCTACCTAGACTTTAGCAAGGCATTTGACACAGTCCCACACAAAAGATTAATAAACAAGTTAGCCAGCCAGGGAGTGGATCCCAGGATGTTAGCCTTGGTAAAAAATTGGCTGGACAACAGGATGCAGATTGTAATAGTAAACAGAATCCATGCTGAAGAAAGGAGGGGGGTTACTAGCAATATGGCGCAGGTTCAGTACAGGGATCGGTCCTTTTTAGTGTCTTTATAGGTGATATTGCAGAGGGACTGGAAGGGAAAATATGCCTCTTTGAGATAACACAAAGATCTGCAACAGGGTTGATACATGGGTGTGTGTGGAAAGGATGAGAAGGAACTTGGCAAAGCTGGAGGAATGGTCAAGCACATGGCAGATTCGATTCATTGCAAAGAAGTGCAATGTAATGCACCTGTGAAAGGAAAACCCGTAAATAATGGGGGGTTACTAATAACAAAAATGGAAGGGACCTAGGGGCTGTCATATCAGATGACCTAAAGGTAGGCAAGCAAAGTGAGAAGGAAGTAAGGAGGAATGGGGTATACTGGAATGCATAGGGAAAGGCATCACTGTGATAGGAAGCTCCTGTCACTCTTGAAGACCAACCTTTTCTTAAATCTGTTGTAACAGTTCTTCTATTTCTTAGTCTATTCTATTCTTTACAATCTCTAGTCCATAAGGTTGGCCACCTAAGGGCACCCCTTCCCCATTCTTGGCTATGCTGCAGTGTCCTCTTTAATTTTCCTTTTCCCTCTCAGGTCCTCGTATGAGGAGGTTATTGTGGTGACCTCCAAATGTATGTAAAACAACAGACTGTGTGTATCATTGTTGGATTTAGTATGTAATAACACTATGTCATACAATACCTTAATGTATATACCTTATGTTTATGAAACCTGTAAATGTTGAAAATACCATGGCCCTAGTTTTTGATAATGGTAAAAAGTACTAGGTAACTATTACAGAAATGAAGTTAGTTGTGCTATTTAAAAAGCATGTAAATTACTGTAAGCTGAACAAGTCTGAAATTTCATGGTGATGTGCATATATCCCATGATGCTTTGCATTAGGGAAGTATGTATGATGTTGTATTTCTTTGAAACTTGATTTGTTGCCAATGCCATTTGGGATAACCCTTTTTCAGTGTTTTTGCACTGATGTTCTTTGTTTTTAGCTTGTTTTGCTTTTTTCTTTTGGATCCCCCACTACCCAAGCCATCGGGGCCCACATAGGGATCAAGAGTTTTCACTAACAAGTGGTTAGATCAGAGATCAGTGTCAGTAGGTGCTGGCTAAGTGCAGAGAAAGAACATACATAGTCTGTTTCTGCAAACTGATGTACTGAAGAAGGAATATGGCATTGCAGAAGCTTATTCCCTGTATTTTGAATAAACATCACACAGAGATTGTGTTGAACCTTAAGTTCGGTGTCTGATCCATCTGCTATCCCACAACCTGTCCACAGACTTGGTGTTAGCAATGGGATAACTTGCTGGAAGAGTCTGGACTGGCTGAAGAGGGATGTTTTCTGGTGGGTATCACCTAGATATCACAGGTGGATCAATGCACCAGGAGGTACCAGAGAAGAAAGTCTGGGGAGTTCTTACCAGAACCATGACTGACAAATGGAGAAAAGCTGCTGCCTGGACTGGACCTCAGAGCTTGGAGGAAGGCCAAGCCTGAAAATGATGAAGAGATGCAAAAGGATGAGGAACTACTGTGGGGTCAATGCAGACTGAAAGTGCAAAGATAACACCCAGGAGGTGGAGACCCTGATGAGGATGATCCACTGGATGAGTGGGCAATGGCTGGATGCACACTGACTACACAGAGAGGTGGAACACCAGTGCCAGGTGCTCGAGAGGTCACTGCTGGAGAGTTTGGATAAAGAGTCGGAGGAGGATTTTTCATGGGCTCAGTTTGAGGAGGACCTCCTGACCGAGCGGAATATTCTTTTGTTGCCTTTGATCCCAGGATGTTACTTGTTGGAGGTCAGAGATGCAAGTATGGAACTTGAATGCGAGACCCCAGGTAAGACTGTGTCTAGTGATATTGTGCTGCAGTTGAAGACTCCAAGCAAGTAAGAAGAAGCCAATGAGGCTGAAGGGACTTTTTCTTGTATTAATGCAGCAAAATC
The DNA here is from genome assembly GCA_016271365.2 of Neoceratodus forsteri. NCBI lineage: Eukaryota > Metazoa > Chordata > Ceratodontiformes > Ceratodontidae > Neoceratodus > Neoceratodus forsteri. The sequence continues at coordinate 606,825,159 of CM057458.1, forward strand.
TATTAACAGTATTTTCTGGGGGTATACTGCAGGTTAAAGATACTAATATTGCCAGAATGTTACAATGTGTTAAGATCAAAATGGTGGTACATGTTTTTTTTTTTTATGAAAAACCTACAAAGGAGGAGGTGGGCGGAAAATGGATTGGAACCTGTGTTGGGGTAACACCAAAAGAGTGTCTATCCTCAGGTGTCTGTATCTGTAACAAGTAAAATGAATCAAGAGACATAGTGGGTTTACGTAGAGGAGGTGAACCTAGGACTGGACCCCTGCTTAAAATCAATATGTTTGGTGGGGTTACTCACCCCTGTGAAAGTCTTTGTATGGTACTGGACTTTTCAGTCATCCAGATTTTTGGTTAAGAAATATGACGGACTTTCCCTAAAAGGAGATGGGAAGGTACCGTTAGTCTCTGTTGAGAAATGTGTTAATGCCTCAGGGTAAAGAATGATGACATACACTATGTTTAGGTTGGAATGTTTACCATTAATAGGGACCCTGAGACAGAGCTTCTGAAGATGGATGGACGGAAGCTCCATTCCTTCCTGGGATAATCACCAGTAGAAAACAATAAGTTGCTATCCCCAGTACAGATGGTTGGTGAGACCCCATCTGGAGTACTGCGTGCAGTTCTGGAGACCCGATCTTTGCAAGGAGATAGACAGAATGAAAGCAGTCCAGAGGAGGGCAACTAAAATGGTGCAGGGTCTGCACCAGAAGCCATATGAAGAGAGACTAAAGGAGCTTAATACATATACCCCCAAGGAAAGGATTGAGAGGGGGGACATGATAGAAACTTTCAAGAACCTCAAGGGAATCAACAAAATCCAACAGGGTAGCATCCTTCAGAAAAACGATGTGCAAGAACAATGGGGCACAAATTGAAGATGGGGGGACAGCTCTGGAGCAAGGTAAGGAAGTATTTTTTCACACAGATGGTGGTGGTGGACTCATGGAATGCCCTTCCTAAGGGGATCATGGGGTGAAAAACAGTGGGGGAATTCAAGAATGTGTAGGTCAGACATACATCTAAAGCATCTCTAGTGGGGGGTAGAAGGAAGTAGGTTGTTGGTTAACTAGGATCTGCAGCTTATCCAATAGGTTGGGAAATGGGCAGACTAGGTGGGCCAAGTGGTCCTTATCTGCTGTCAAAGTCTACATTTCTCTGTTTCATTGCATTCAATGTATCCCTAGTGTCTAGTGGCAACCCCACCCTTTGTTCTTCTGTTTCACTGTATTAGATTTATCACTGGTGTCTAGCAGTACCCCCCCACCTTCCAAATGCCCGTTGACAAATGTACATTGTATCAGTCATGGTCCAGTGTTCCCCCACCTGTCCCTCCTACTAACATACCACCACCCCTCACCCACTCTTACTCAGGTGGCTGGTGAACAGTGAAGTCTAATATGGCTACAGGACAAAGCCCTCTTCTCTCCTTCTTGGCCGACCACTGTATGAGGTGTCAGTGAGCACATGTACGATACTGTACATGTGCTGATTGACAGTTCATATAGTGGCCAGTCGGGAAGTTGAGAGGAGGGCTATGCAGGTCACTGTATCGAGTTTCACTGATTGCCAGCCACTCAGGCGGGGGGGGGGGTGAGGTGGTGGTATGTGTGTGGGGAGGGGGATTGTGGGGGTATGAAGGACCACCACTGATAAATTGTACATTTGTAAATTGATGCTTATGAGGGGTGTGAGAATCCATTGGACACCAAGGCTTACTTAATATTTGTACACAGATGATTGGGGGGCCACTGGACACCAGGGATTTGTTCCTATTTTGAAATGAGTCATCGGGGTGACAGCTGCAGTACTGCCACCCTTCCTTTGGAGGGGTAGAGTTGCCCAGTTACGAGGTGGTTTTCAGTGCTGTAAATAGTGTTACTTTGGTGGCTGTTTACCACTGGCACATACAGTACCTCTGAAGATACTGCTGTGCAGATATGCATGGGAGGCCCCCTCATTTACATTGATGTAGCAGTATTATAATGGTATCATATTGCTCTGGTGCTGCACCTGCGAGTTTGCACTGGAGCTCCTGGGGCTTCTGAATATGAGCTGCCAGGAGCACCAGTGGGTGCACTAATCTTTGGATACTGGGCCTTTACTCTTCTCAGCATTGTGCAACGGTGGGTGTCAGAGGTACATGGCAAGACAAAATGGTCAAGTTTATTTTAAACTACATCTAGCTCATCCAGTGAGGATTAATTAGCATGTTGGTAAGACTGAACTCCTGCATTCTTTCTTGTACTGGGAGAACCAGTTGCAGTGCAGTTTTAGCCCTATCATTCTTTTTGTTAAAAGCATTGTGTCTCATCGCACCAATTTTTGTGTTGCTTGCACATATGTGCAAGAAACACATTGCATCAGCTTCCTTCAAAAGTGACTTATGGAGGCATGGCAGTGTTGTGCCAAATGGCAGCAGTCCATTCTAGGGCTGTTCTCTGCGTAGCAAATAGAAGAGCATGCTATTGATGGCAGCAGTTAATGAGCATGACACAATGCATGAAGAAATTCGGCCACGTCACTACACAATCAGCTGTTTTGGTGCATTGTGTGATGTCCCCATGGTGACGACGGCTTCTCTGTCTGTCTCTCACAGTCCCCATGAAGATATTGGAAAGCCACCGCCTGCCATTCAGTGTGCCTTCCTGGTGAAACATTTCGATGAATAAAAAAAAAAGCCAATGGAGGTACCCAATTCCCCTGTCGTCATGATCCCCTCCACATTTCATTTGCTGATAGGGCAGCCTAATCCCCATTGGTATGATGCACCTCTCCCATCTGTTGTGTGCCGAGGGGGGTGCCCAATCCCCCTCGGCTCATGCACCCTCCCAGCACACTGTATGGCTGAGAGGGGTGCCCAATCCCTCTTCGGCTCCAATGCCCCCCCAAAACAAACATCCAGGTGCCACGCTGGGAGCCCACCCCTGTGTGGCCAAGGCCTGTAAGGCCCACAGGGGTGCCCAATGCCCCATTGGCTCCACTGCCCCCTTAAACAAACTTCCTGGTGCCACGCTGGGAGCTCACCCCAGTGTGGGAAAAGTCTCCCTTCGTCTTTGCAAAAAAACACCTAGAAGGAAAAAACGGTCCCTCATTGATTCTCTTGCCTCCTTTACCAACCCACTGCCACCCTCCCCACACCTCTGCCTCACTCCATACTCACCTCTGGAGTCCAGCGCAGCGATCCTCAGTGGACCGGGAATACGTCTGCACTCCTCAAAGTCGACTGTGAACTGAAGAAATGCCAGTAAGCAGTATAATGGCATAAATGTTTTTTTTTTTCAACTTTAGTGCATATCTCAACCATTTTTGGGAATGTTTTCATCAAATTTAAAACATGGGATTCTTGGGACCCCACCTCACGAACTCAGTCACTGTCATTTTGTTATTTGGTCCCAAAAAGTGATTTTGTGGTCACTGCGTGAAACCACCTTTCAGGACCAATTAATGAAATGACAGTGTCACAGTTCATGAGGTAGTGCCCCAAAAACCCTATGCTGAAAATTTGGTGAAAAAATTTGCAAAAATAACTGTTTTACGAGGGTGCGTTGTGCAATTCCTATGCACGCTCATAACTTTGAGCATTTTTATTATTTTCACTCCAGATTTTCAACATTGCCATTTTACCACACCTTCTTCTGAATAGTACAGCTGTCATTTTTCAAATCTTGCCTGAAAAGTGTTTTCACACATGTAGCACACAATGGTTGGTGTGCAAAATCAATGTTCAGGACAGATTCAGAAAATCACAGAGACACTGTTCATGAGCAGAGGTTTTAAACTGGCTATGTTGAAAATTTGGTGACAAAAGTCAATAAAATAAGTGTGTTATAAGCGTGCATTGTACAATTCCCATGCACCCTCTTAAGATCACAAATTTGTAATATTTTCAGTCCAGATTTTCAACAATGGCATTTTTCCGCAGCTCCTTATAAACAGTAGAGCTGTCATTTTTCACACCCTGGCCAAAATGTGTTTTCGCACTTCCAGCACAGAATAGCACAGACGCTATAGGAAATCAGTGTTCAGGACAGATTAAGAAAATCACAGTGACACTGTTCATGAGTGGAGGTCCCAAAATGCCTATGTTGAAAATCTGCTGTAAAAAATTCCCAAACTAATTGCATTACAGGTTTGCATTGCACAGTTTCTACGCACACTTGTGACTTCACCAGTTTTTTTTATATTTTGTCTCCAGATTTTCAACATTGACATTTTTTACACCTCCTCATGAACACTATAACTGTCATTTTTCACATCCTGTTCGAAATGTGTCTTCGCACCTGTGGTGTCAAATGACACATTCGCTGTGCAAAATCACCTCTCGGCTAATGAGCTAATAGTGTCACTGTTCATGTGGTGGGATCACGAAAGTGCATGTTGAAACTTAGGTAAAATACCAAGAAATGCCCAGGGCATTAAGGTTTTAACCATAGCATGGCCCTACCTGTAGGGACTGACGAACATCAGGGGTGTGACTTGCGATTGTCGACAGTAATGCTTATGCCATTTAACCCAACTCCCACCCTGCAGACAGTGACAGGCATCGAGGTGCACCTTGGACTCCCTGGCCCCAGATTTCACCCCATTCTCTGATACTGCACCCATTTCAGCATATTTCCTTATAGAATGACGTGACTAAAGTCCAAAGACCCATGGTACACCTTGACACTTGTCAATGTCTGCAGGGTAGGGTGAGGTGAAATATCATGATCGTTATGGGTGATGACCCAAAGGTACACCCCAATGCCTGTTCATCTCTGCAGGGTGGGGGTGAGGTTGGCATAAGTTCAATACTTCACTGCCATTCCTATACTTCATAGGCCTGATTCTCACTGGGGTCTGCATCTGGCACAAGCTGCAGCAAACAGCAGCTTGCACTGATGCCCAGTGTGCCAGGGACCCTGCACCTGATTCAGGTACAGAAGCGGTCTCAGTGGCTAAGTCCCTATGCTTGCGCCAACTGGAACCCTGCAGCAAATCCTTGGTGCATCACACTGGTCCATCATTGGTCACCAGAGACTAACAGGATACACTCCCACTAGGCATCTGCTTAGCTCCTGGGCTGGTGCACACCTGTTCAATAATTGGCTCTGGCCACAGTAGTGGTATTATGTGCTAGGTGCCGGGGAGCAGTCAGGACTGGTGTTCAGGGATAGGCACCACCTGTTGGGGCATTGGTGGGCACTGTACCACCATAAGTTGGTGCTGTGGTAGCACCAGTGGGGTGGGCATTGGGGATTGGGGGAGCTTCTGCCAGTATGGGCAGCATCAGGATGGGGGTACTGACATGGTACATAGGTGACATTGGGGAGTTGTGAGAGGTGCCATTGGACCACTAGGATGGGGGCCATACATACAGGGCCAGACTCGGGGGTGTATGGTGGGTGGACCGTCACCCATGGTCACAGAGGCATGTCACCCAGGGAAGACTGTCTAAGTCCCCTTATATCTGCCCTGGCTGGTCTAAGGGCACTTAAAAGTTCTCCCACTGGGTGATGTCTGTGAATCACAGGATGCAGCTTGCATCAGCCGCAGTCCCCCTACCGCCATGCCGCAGTGCATTGCAGGGTGTAGGGCAGGTGCAAGCCCTGTTTGGGGCAGGTGACCTGTGGTCAATGCAGGCCACCTTTGTGAATCATATGGATGGTGGTCATGGACACAAGGTACACCTTGCACCATATCTGTTCAGCGCAGGCACCTTGCATCTGACACAGGGCTTTGAGAATCGGGCCCCATCTGTCTAACTCCTGTACTTCCACTGCTAATGCCAGCAAGTAACAATTCAGCATTGACAAATGCTTGTGTAGTGAGCTCTGGCCATAAGAGGCTCACAGGTGACCAGTGGGAAATTCATTAATTAGGAACAGGCTACATTTCTTCTGTCTGCAATGCAGTGTTAAGACTTCAGCAAGCTCAGCCCTGGCTAATGTACAAAGACTTTATCACATTTCTTATGAGTCTTTCTTAAACGTGTTCATCTGTTTACAGGAGTGCACCTGATTTGAGGCCAAAATCTGCTTAAAAGCTTGCAATTCATTCAAATCAATTCCATTTCCTTACTTAGTTGGGGTTCAATGCCAACAAGTGTAAAATCATGTACCTAGGGCATAGGAACCCCGATGCTGAGAATAGGATGGGGGGAGTTACTGATAGCTGCTAGACATGAAAGGGTCTTTGAGGTTATTATATCAGAGGACTCCAACGTGACAGTACAGTGTGACAAGGCTATGGGTAGGGCAAATTGGATTCTGTTGTGCATAAGGAGTGGCATCTCCAGTAGGAGGAGGAGGAAGGATGCTGTGCTGCCATTGTATCACTCCCTGGTATACCTCCAGCTGGAGTACTGTGTCCAGTTTTAGAGTCCACACTTCAGAAAAGACATAGGATGGAGGTTTTCCAGAGGAGGGCAACTAAAATGGTTCAGGATTTTCACAGGAATCCCTACAAGGAAAGGCTAAAAAATCTCAGCATGTACACTCTAGAAGAGAGGAGGGTGAGATGTGACATGATCAAGACATACAAAGTACCTCAAAGGGGTAAACAGGGTACAGTTGGGGAGTTTCCTTCAAATGAGAATGAGCACCCAAACCAAAGGGCATACAATTAAGTGGGAAGGGAGTTCAGGATAGATGTGAATAAATATTTATTTACTGAAAGGGTGGTAGATGCCTTGAACAGACTGCCAGGAGAAGTGGTGGAGGCTAACATGGTAGGGGGCATGAAGCATGCATGGGATAAACATAGGGGTATATTAGAAAAAAGGGAAGGAGAGGATCAACGGAGATCAATAGGGCTATGAAGGTGGAGTAGGTTCAAGTTCATTGCAGGAAAAATCCATTGCACAAGCTCATTCACAAGGAGGTCCTGATGGATGCAGGCAGAATAATGCATACAGTAACATATACAGGCAGAAGTTACAAGTAGGTAGAGAACACTTGGGTAGACTGAGTGGGCTTAGTGGTCCTTTTCTGTTGACAAATTCTATGTTTCTATGGCATCATGTGTTCATTCAGGTGCAGTGTTTATTTAAAGTTGGGCCTACCATACATCCAGATGTAAGGTACAATAAATTACCGAATTAGATGCAGACCGCTTACAGTACAATAAACAGAACTCCAGTGCTTTGAGAATCCTTTGCTGTTCATAAGGCTGCTTAAAGAGCTGGGGTTCTATTTGCAGTGTCCACACTGGTATGCTGATCTTTAAACCAACGCCTCATCTGAATGAGTACTTGATTCTTGCTCACACTTTGAAAGCTGCTTATTCTGAGTTAGTTTGGGTCTGGCAATGCCTCACCTGTGATGGAAGATGACCAATAAGTGGTACTGAAAGACATCAGACTTCACAGACTGTGAAGGCAGCTGCTCACCCATCATCTTGGCAAGAAGAAGGCTGCAGCTGTGGCTACCGATGACTGTTGGGGTGTGGTGATGGGGAGACCAAAAGGGACAGACATAAGGAGATAAAATCATAATAAAAATTGTGAGAACTTCACCAGCTTTCCAAAACACTTTATGAAGTTTTTCAAATGGCAACACAATCTGGTGATCGCTCTGTCTGCCGTCTGACACCAGGCATCAACCAGCGTAAAATTGCCTAAAGAAGGCAATGTGGTCATGTGGCTACTGAAATACTGGAGATTACAGATTTATAAGAACACAAGAATATCACACAGAAGCTGGCACATGTGCCTATAGCAGCTGTCTCCTGCTTTTCAGTAGTTACATTTATACCCTTGAGGTACTTGAACGTTTCTATCATATCCCCTCTTTCCCTTCTCTCTTCCAGTGAGTACACATTGAGGTCCATTAATGTCTCCTCATAAGTCTTGTGTTGCAAGGTCTGTACTATCGTATTCACCCTACTCTGGACCATCTCCAGCCCGTTAATATCCTTACAAAGGTGCATCCTCCAGAACTGCACACAGAACTCCATGTGAGTCCTGATCATGGTTTTATATAATGACATCACTATCTCTCTCCTTATGCTGGTGATACCGCTGCCTATACACCCCAGCATGTCACTGGCCATCCCAGCTGCCTTAGCACTTTGACATTTTCAGGTCATCTGAAATAAGAACCCTCAGGTCCCTTTCTTTCTTTGTGACTGTCAGCAACTCCCCCTCCCCATCCTGTAGCTTTCCCCAGGGTTTCTGTGTCCCAGGTGCATAATTTGCTCCCAGGTCACACCTGTAAAAAAGCTTTCAGCTCAGCGTGCTACTCCTGGTTAAACAACTAAAATAAAAAAAAAAATAAATAAAAAAGGTGCACACTTTTGCATTTTTTTGAATTAAACTTCAGTTGCCAGTCCTCAGACCATTTTTCAAGCTTCCCCAGGTCCCTCCTCATTTTCTCCATCCCCTCTGGGGTATCCACTGAGTTACAGATCTTGGTGTTATCTGCAAACAGGTAGACCTTTCTCTTCAGCCCTTCTGCATTGTCACTAATGAAGACATTTAACAGGACTGGCCCCAGGAGCAGAGAGGGTTGTGGATGCATGGAACAGCCTTCCAGAGGAGGTTGTGGAGTCAAAAACAATGGTGAAATTCAAGCATGCATGGGGCAGTCAAAAGGCAATTCTAGGGGGTGGGGGTAGGAAGAAGTAGGCTGCTGGTTAACTAGGATCTGCAGCTTATCCACTAGGTAGGGAAATGGGCAGACTGGGTGGGCCAAGCGGTCCTTATCTGCCGTCAAATTCTATGTTTCTATGACCAATCCCTGAGGCACCCTACTGGACACCTGCTCTCCCCAGACTGCACCCCATTTACCACCACTCTCTGCCTCCTGTCTGTTAGCCAGTTTCTAACCCTTTTTACCACCCTTTCCCCATATGCCCAGCCTACCCAGCTAGTTTATCAGCCTCCTATGTGGGACGGTGTCAAAGGCTTTGCTGAAATCAAGGTAAGCATTGTCCACTGACCCACCCTGATTTACTTCCTTTGTCACCCAGTCAAGGAGATCAACCAGATTTGTCTGACATGACCTCACCACTGTGAATCCATGTTGCCTATGGTCCTGGGCTCTGATGGCTTCTAGATGCCTCACTATCCTTTCTTTAAGCAATGACTCCATGATCTTCCCCACTACTGAGGTGAGGCTGACTGGACTATAGGCCCCCGTCTCCTCCCTGCTACTGGATTTGTGTAGAGGGACCACATGTGCCCTCTTCCAATTCTCTGGTACCACCTCTGTGTTGAATGTCTCAGTGAACATGGTTGCCAGAGGTACTGCTATCTCCCTTCACAGTTCTCTTATTATCGTTGGGTGTATGCCAGCTGGTCCCATTGCTTTGTCCACCTTCAATTTAGTCAGCTCCTGCAGTATTCTTTTGCCTGTGAATGGACTATTGTCCACCTCTTTTCCAACATGGCAACTGCTGTACTGCTGTGGCCCTTGCCCTTCCCCCTCCCCCTCTTCTGTGAATATTGAACAGAGAGACACAGTGGATGTCTTGGGTGGGGCATGACAGTTCTTAGGCATGGTATTATCACTTCCACATACCTAAACAGCACATATAAGCAAGCAACATTTGGCATTGACAAATGCTTGTTGAGTTTGCTTTTAAAACTATATTATTGATGTTTTATTAGAGTAGAAAGATTCTTCAATCACCACCCTAAATATTTACATTCAGTTTTGTTCACTAGTTTTTGAACCATTTGTAAATGTAATATTTAATAAATTGATTTCACTTCTTTATTTTTATTTCTGAAACACTTTGCTTGACTTTTTTTCATGCTGTGTCCTTATGGAGTTTTGATTCCATTTCCAGATTTTGTATAGTACAAATCACTACAGTGCCATCTGCATTAAGTTTTATGTCTCAATAAACAGTGTGATTGGGAAGGCTATTTACATAGATTAGACATAGCATAGGGGCAAAGATGGAAACTCATGGGGACCCTCTGTGGAGGATGCCCACCTCGGAGCAAATACCTTGAACAGCAACCTGCAGAGACCTCCAATTTATGAATTGAAACATCTTAATACAGTCCATAAAATCCCTACATTAGCCATTGTTTCCATTAGAATTTTATGATGTACAAGATCAAATGCCTTTGAAAGGCCAACAGACACTGCACCCAAGGAGTCTCCCATGTCTGCACCATCTGCAACAATATATAAGAACTCAGTGGGTGCAGTGCCCATCCACCTCCCCACTCTAAACCACAACTGATGGGGAATGCGCACACCATATTTTTCCAAGAAGTCATAAAGCTGACTGCACACCAGGCTTTCCTGAAGGATAGGGACAGCTTTAGCACTGGGATGTTTGTTTCAATCTGGCTGCTATTATATAGTTATATTGAGACTGCAGAAATATAATCTGCAGATGTCTTGGAATTTTATTTCTATGTGATACTGCCCAAAGGAATTTCTTGCATAAAGTTTGTTAATTTCTTTAAGAATGTCACTGCTCTGGAGGATTCTAAAGTTAAATTTTAGAGTCATTAGTAATTTGCAGTCTTTAACCTCAGTGATGGATTGTAGTGGTTTTGTATCTGCATCAGTGTCTGGAAGTGGGATGTCCAGCAGAAGATGAATGCAGAAATATTTATCAAGATAATCAGCACTGATTTTGGTGCTGACTTTGCTTTCAGAGTGGGTGAATGTTTAAATTCACCCAAGAGGTTAGCATATACTGGCCCACTACATATTTCATGAAGTGCAGGCAAATTGCCCACTTCACGGGGAGGTAGTATAGCGCAGTGGTCTAAGGCTCTGAGTTGCAAATTTGGTGACATCTAGCAGACTTGACCTGGGTTTGTATCCCACAGCTTCCACTTGCATACTGTGTGATCATGAGCAAGTCACTTAACCTCCTTGTGCTCCCAGGTTGCTCCTGTAAAAAAGCTTTCAGCTTAGTGTGCTATACATGGTTAAACAACTAAATGAAAAATTATCATAGTAATTAATCAGAAACAATCACAAAGTGTGTGAATGAATACATTTCACATAGCCTGCCACTACGCAAACTTCACACCTCACATAGATATATAGTGCAAACTTCACAAAGCATATCAATATGCAAAGTTTCCACTTTTAGTAGTACTACCCAGACTGCAAAGTTTTTCACTACGCCCACAGCTAGTTTTGTTACACAGCTTTCAACAAAACTTATGCCAGATGTTTGGGCTCCTGAGCCCTCAAGGCTCATATTTAGGTTCCAGCAAGATAACACATCCATTGCAATATTCATATATCCTTATAATGCTGTTTTGAAGCTTTCTTAATTAAGCAGTAATGCATAACATGGTTTGTGTCATGCTGGAATAACATCACACCTCTGGTGGTTGGGCACGTGGCTGCAGACTTTTTTTTCAGTTTTTGTTGACCGGGTAAGTAGAAGTGACATTTTCCCAGCATGACACACCCTGGAGTGCATTATTGCTGTTGTACAATGACTTGTTTTGTAATAAAAGAGGAAAATAAAAAATATATGTTTTTTCCTTCAATTTTTTGTGTGTGGAGGTTTATGTTTACAAAAACAAGTCCACAGTTCCTGTTTTGGCAACTAGATAGTGTTGATAGTTTATACAGTATTATGTTTCCCTTGGTTCAGCTTTCCTACTCTGACTACATAAAGCTCTGACTCTGGGTTTATGTTAGACTGACATAATAGATGCTGGCTTTTTTTGCATGTGTGTTTTTGTTTTTCATTGACATTTCAAATGCAGCCATTTATTATGTTGAAAAAGGCATGCAGTCACTGACCCAGTTGGAAAGTGGATGTACTGTGGCACTGTTGTATGAGTCAGAGAGCATGGCCACTAAGATGACCATACAGTGGAGCTGCCACTGCACTGTTGTATGGGACAAAGCCTATTACAGGTATGAGTTTGTTTTTACTTGCTTTTATTTAGTTTCATGTATATTTTTTTGTAAGTTGTGGATCACAGGTGTTTGTGGGCAAAGGATTGAGGCACTGCTGTGGACATATGCTACAACTTCCATACTTTAGGGCAGTGAAATGCCACTCTTATGCCTTTCTGTAACTTTTCTAAAAAGACATAATGTCTCCTCAGTTTTTTAAATTTGTAGGACTGAGGCGTGGAGAACAGCATGGTAAGATCATCGGGGTGGGGGTGTGGGGGAGGTGGCAAAGTCCTTTACATTAGCAGCTGAAGTGAGAGTAACTTGTATAGGAGATGCATGATTTGTTTCTCTGTCATGTAGTCGTATGTGTGTCTGGACTTGATACTGTGATGTTATACTCAGATAACATCACTATCCCAGGCACACACTGACCAATCAGAAGCCAGCATTATTACTTGCCATTATATAATATGACTTTTATAATTATTTCTTTTTTTTCCCATTCAAAGTTTATTAAAGTTTTCCACATTAAACAAACAACACAGAATGAGATACATACATTACATCCAGAAATAAGCGGAACCCCCCAAAAACCTCCCCTTACCTTCCCTCCTCCCTTCTAACAAAACAGCTTTCTGCTGAAAGAAAAAGGGGAGGTACCTGCCCCATTTCCATCCTACCCAACTACTCCCTCCCACCCCGAGCTTACGTGGTGAAAACCTATTCAGTCCATAACTCATCCACCTTAAACCTACTCCTCTACACAATTTGAAGTGAATAAAGCATTAGTAATGAAGCCCAAATTTGATTAAACCTCTTCATTCTATTCCTAACACTAGCCACCATTTTTTCTACCCAAGATTATTCAGAAGTTCCCACAGCCACTCCACATATGATATCTCCACAGTATCTTTCTAGTGCCTAAGCGTTAATTTTTTAACTGACATGGATATTAGTGCCATGTGATATTTACGAACCGTTGTTGGAATGTCAGAGTAATCACCTAAAAGACATATTTTTATCATGAACAGATCATTAAGACCTAGTAAGGGATCTTCTCTCAGCTTAATCTGCGACCATAGGAGAACTATCTTGGGGCAGGACCAGAAAATATGCACTAAATTACCATCCCCATGGGCACACCTTGTACAGATAGGGGAAGAGACCAGACCAAATTTGGCCATTTTTTGAGAGGCATAATACAAATTGTGTAATATCTGAAATTGCATAAGGTGAAGCCTGTCTTGTGTAATAAATTGATGGCACCCTTGCCAGAGCTTCACCCAGTTAATAGGTATCTCCGGAAGGAGCTGAGCCCAATAACCAGAAGGTCCAAAAGGTTTGGGGTAAATCCAATCATAAAGAACACTGAAAATGTTCGACACCGCATGTGGAAGCCCAGTCATTTGGGCCAGCTCTCCCTGGAAAGCAGGGCACCTGCACAACCGGGGTGTCAGTCCTATAACTTTCACAAGCAAATGGCGTAACTGGAAAACTTTGAATACATTAGAGGCTGGAATTTCCACTTTAACTAAAATCTCCATGGACGACAACCAATTCTCTCCTGCGCCATCCCAGAGGCCTGAGAGGCTGACCTCTCTGGCCTGCGGGAGCCACATGGGGGAAAGACCCCTCTCATCTATTCTGAGGTTAGGGTTACCTAGCAATGGTTGCTCCAGATCTAGACAGTGGTTATACTTCAGAAAATTACAAAATTGGGAGTGCACTTTTACAGATATTGCAATTGGAGACAAACGCGGCTGCATAGGAAGATATTTAAGCTTCGTATACAACAAAGAAATCAGAGAGAGATTATAATATTGGATTTGTGCCAATTCAATCTTAAGCCATAAAGGTTCAGAATCAGTGGAATTTCCAGACACACTGATTTGACCCATCTTAGATATTTATTCGCATGGCTGGCCCAGAAGTAAAGGCCAACATGAGACAGGCGGAGGCCACCCTTAGTTTTAGGAGCCGCTAACTTGTGAAAAGCCAAGCGGGGGTGTTTTCCAACCCAGATAAAATTAACAAAAATATTATGTACCTTCTTGAACCATGACAGCGGCAGTCACAGATTCGTGTGACTGAGCGGATAATAGAGATGGGGAAAAATATGCATCTTAATTAAATTAATTTTACCCCATAGTGATAACGGAAGGTGGGACCATCTGCTAAGGTCTTGTGTAATCGTGTACAATAAGGAATCCAGATTATTCTTTTGAAAAAGCATCTCACTTCTTGTGAGAACAATACCTAAATATTTCAGCGAATCCTTTACCCAGGCCAATCCTAGATCACTAATCTTGTGTTTCATCACTATCTGGTTAAGAGGAAATACCGATGTCTTCTCCACATTTAACTTCTAATTGGAAAAGGAACTATACTCATTTATAATTTCCAACATGTGTGGTATAGACTTTCTAGGGTGGGAAATTTGAAGTAGTAAGTCATCCGCATACGCTGATACCTTAATTTCTGTATCATGTATCACTATACCACGGATCCTAGGACAAAACACCAGCCTCCATATAAGGGGCTCCAGGTACAAATTAAAAAGTAAAGTCTATAAGGGGCAGCCCTGTCTAGTACCAGAACCCAGGCAAAATGAGTCAGATATGTTCCTGTTACAAGAGACCCGGGCGGTAGGAGCTTTGTAAATTGCCCATATCCAGGAATGGAATTCCATGGGAAAACCAAAATCATGTAGTGTCCGGAAGAGGAAATTCCAGTCTACTCTGTCGAATGTCTTCTCGGTGTCCAGGGACACCAAGGCCGCTGGAAACCTCGCATCCCTAGACACCAAGAAGACATGGGCCAGAGTGCACAAATGATCATTGGATGACCTCCCCCTCATGAAGCCCACCTGTTCTTGTCCAATTAGATCAGGCAGGACAGTGCTAATACGATCTGCAAGGAGTTGGCACAGAATTTTTATATCTTGATTTAATAAAGATATAGGCCTATAACTAGCCATGAGTTCCGGCACTCTACCGGGTTTAGGCAATAAGATTATTAATGCTTCAAATAGTGCTTTGTCCATGTAATTACCAGCGATGATTTGTTGAAACAGAACAAGAAGTAAAGGGGCTAATTGTTTTGCGAACCTTTTATAAAAATTAAATGAGAAACCATCTGGATAATTATTTCTTAATGTTTTAAACAGCTATCCATTCTGAGATTCCAGTACTCTGTCTGCTTTCTGCCAAACTCTGTCTTTGACTCTTATTCATTTCTGTAATTTTTGTGTCACCCATAGTAGATGGACTTTTCACAAGAGAGGTATTACTATGCACTCAGGGGTATGGTGGCATATAGCATGTAGTGGTTAGCATTAATGATTATATGCACATAAAAGTAATTCACTGCTTCAAAGTCCATGTATTAGAATCATTCAGTTGCAGACAAAGTGCCTGCAAATGTGCAATGCTTTCCAATCCAAAAATTGAAATTACAGCATGAAATTCACCCTTTACCTAGTTGTCAGCGGCTAGCAAAACTGCCAGTGTTTTGTTTCTCACAACATTTCTCAAGAGGTATGTCTAGTTACTGCAGAGCTCGATTTTGTAGGCTGCTTGTTACAATGAAAACCAGGTGTAAGCAATTCTATATATAAAGCTACGCTAGTTCAGTATTGCTCACAACTCATTTTTTACATACAGTAGCACAATATGAATTCTAAGTGAGGTGTTAAAATGTGCAAATGTGCAATAAAGACATAACTTTAACATACACTGCTAAGAAATACATGCATACTCAGAAAAAATGTTATGCTACAATATAAAAAGAAATTCTGACCAAATCTCAATTACAATTGTGTTTTCAATTATAAAATACAATGTTAGCATTTGAGACACTGTATTTGATTAATTTCACAATGCATTATTTGTTTAGTATCATTATAATATATGAAAGGGGCATGGTACCGCCCTTATAGTCAGGGTTGAGATGCTGTTTAATGTGAACCTCCTAAATTTGTGCCTTAATAGCTTTATCCCAGTTCAACAGAATTGCACAAATATTTGTATTCACAGTCTCAGGTGGGGGGGTAAGCTCTCTTGAACTGGGAGGTTTCATTCCTGTCATATGTGCAGATTCTGAGATCCAGATACTGTAGTGTGTTGTCACCAACAGACCAGATGGCTTGGAATTTTATTCTGAAATTATCAGGGAGGAAAGTGCTTGCCCTAGAATGGTTCCCTTTGGTGGTTTGGTGAAAAAAATATTAATTCATTCCCATGTTATAAGAATCTGAATTTTTTGTTATAAGCATGCTCAGTGGGGTCTTTCAGATAAATGTTTGATACAAAAGAAGAATCTCAAAGCACATGATAGAAGAAGCTTCACTGTGATTCGTTTGTGACCCAAAATTCTTTCCTTATGTGGCTGCCATCTTATTATTGATTTTAAAAAAATAAAAACCTAATAAAAATTATGAATTTTGAAAAAAAAAAAAAAAACACCTGAACCTAAATAAACAGGAACCATTTAGTCAGATTCTGGTGTTTGTTTTTTGAAAACTGCCCCAGAAATAACATTTCTGGGCACCCAAAAATCCAGGATGCCCAGCTTTGCGAGAGGAGCTGTTCACCCATATTCTCTGTATGAGAACAGTGAGACGTTCTTCACTTGTGAAGCCATAGCTGGAGTCATGCTGCTGGCTTCAGTTTCACCAGTGAGTTGGCAATCACAATATCTGTCTATCTGTCTAACGGTCTGACTGTCTGTCAGTTTATCATGCTATATATTATATTTCTTTTTATAAATTGAAGAAACTTTATTAAAGAGTTTCAAAAATACATAGGGCTCAGAAAATAATACAGTAATCGATTGAAAAGCTAGGGTACCAACAATGAAATAACAAGCAAAGTTAACTTCAGAACAAAGGGAAAAAATGATGTAGGGGCAGCAGTAGAACAATAAGGAACATATGCAATCCAAGCTCACATAGAGAAGAAACCAATAGAAGACAGTAGCTATAGTTATCTACAACAAAAAAGTAGGAGTACACAATACAATAAGCTAGTTTGATAAGGGGTATGTCTCTAGCTATCTATTACATTTATTAATTTTAGCAAATGGGGGAGTCACTGGTATTGCTTCTTTGTCCCTACTGCCAATGTTTGTTTTTTTAACTAGTACATGGATCGGGGTGTCCACCCTCAGTACCACATCCTTTGCCCTTCTCCCCTCCAGGTCTCCTGGTACCATTCTTATTTAAAAAAAATAGTAGTGGACTGGAGCGCCCACCATGGTAAAAATCCATTCCACCAACTCCACTCCAGGTCTCCTTCTAAAACAAATAGGTAACAGCGCCAGGGTGTCAACCCCTCGTGCCACCAAGCACTATCCTGACACTGGAGTGCCTCATTCACAGTGTCGGCTTTTGTGGCCCTGTAATATGGAAAACCATCTCTCATTGATCTTTTTTTTGGTAAACCTGTTAAAAAGAAAATGTCCCCATGCCAATCTTGCCCGTCCACACACCCCCACCCACCCCATCATGACCTCCCACTCAGCACCCACTATCCCACATCCCCAACACATCTTCACTCACTTGAACATATCCCAAGGTGTAAATCCACTCTTTGATAGAAGACACATTTTGTGACTGCAATATATAATTGTGGATTAATGTATTTCAATGGCTTTTGAACTTTTCTTCATATCTTTGTTACTTCTGAAGATTTTTAAACCAAATCTTCAACGTGGCCTTTTTGTGACCCCTCGCCATGAGCAATGGTGGTGAAATTATACAAGTTCCATCCTGGAAAGTTATTGCTAATCAAAGTGTGAAATCACCTTTCAGGAAGGTCTGAAGATTTTCTCCACCCTTGTTTATGAGGTAAGTCATAAGAAGGCTATATTGAAAATTTGGGGTAAAAATATTAAAAACAACAAAGTTATGAGTGGGAGGTCATGTGATGCTTAGGACTGGGTAGTTGCTCTTCAGTTTGGCTCCTGCTCCCAAAACTGGAAAACTGCAAATATATCTAATTATTGGTAAACTACCTACTCCAAACTCTACCACTATCTCTGTCAGTTGGATTGATTGTTTTTTTTTTTTGGTCCTGATGGAGGCTGAAATGCATATGGTGCCACCTAACCTTACCCCACTGGCTACTACAGAGAAAGTTTCAAAACATTTCAAGGCCCAGGCATCTGTGACCAGCTGTTCCCTAATTACAATGCTGGAGACCTCCCATTGATGGAAGAAAGAGTTCTGTTGGAAATTACACCCCTTAAAAAAGCATTGCAGGAGATCACATCTGAGATTAAATCCCTGAGAACTGACATTAATAACTTGGGAAGGAGAGTTGGAGATGTTGAAGCTGGGACGCAGTCTATGAAGATGTGGAGGGGCAGGATGGAGCCCAACCTGAGCATTTTTAAACAAAAATTATTAGCACATATGGAAGCAAAGATGGAAAACCTGGAGGGACAGAGTTGTTATTGCAACTTAGTTATTTTTGGATTCCCTGAACATGCTGAAGGATCTACCCCTATTCAGTTTGCTCAAAAGCTTTGTGTTAAACTCGCTTTCCTGTTCCTGAATGGCCCCTCGTGCATCATAGAATGGACTCACAGGTCTCTACATCCTATGACCTGGCTGGATCTCCACCTTGACCATTCATGTTTAAATTCCTCAATTTTCTTGACAAACCACATTTACTAAAGAAGGTTTGGGAGCTCCAGGACGTAATGTGAGAAGATGCAAGATTGCATGTTGCTCAACACCTTCCAGGCACGGTCTGCCAAAAAAGAGTTGCCTAAACCCAATTGTACCCAAAGTAATTGTGGCTGGTCTCCATTTTAAAATGTTATATCCCACCAGGTTACATGTTTGGACAAGAGACTCGTGGAAATCGTTAGACTCAGCAGACCGAGCAGCAGCTGAGTTAAAGTATCTACTTCCTGACCTCTTTAAGGGCCATTGATTGCAAAAAAAACAACCTTTTTTTCTATATGCTTGGTTACAACCATGCAGTGTTTCCTTTTTGTGAATCTGACCCCGAACATTTTTTATATTCCTTCTTCCATTGGGCTTTCTTTGCCCAGGAATCCTTTTTCAGTGTGGGATAGCTACTTCAATTAACAACACGCTGGGAGTCTTTTCTTCTATTTAATCCTCTGCCAGAGTGAAAAGCATCAACACCAGAAAGAAATAATGTCTGGGGAGCCAGTGGATTCTACCTTTGTGGACTCTTACTGATTGCCACACATTTTTTGTTATAGGGTCACTGCTTTAGTGTATAAGACAAAAGTTGTTTCTGCACGAGCCTCTAGTAGGGTTTTGTTGGAATTGGAATCTATATTGTAACTTGATTCCTAGATTGCAGGAAAACTTCCTTGTTTGGTTTTACAGCCAGTGATCTGTACTTTTATATGGGCAATGTTTTTAGGTGGTGCCCATCTTAAGGCAGCTGGACAGATTCAAAACCAAAAATCCACCAGTACTCCAGAGCCAGGAGTTTTCTCTTACAACTCCAGTGAAGGAAATAGACCACAAATTTGTAGATGTCAAATAAATGAATTTATTGTGGCTTGCAGTAGCCAAATTAATCACAGTGGAGTACACAAACAACAATGCTTGCTGCAAGATCAGGTGTCCCACCACTTCACCATATAAGGCTTCATCGGGGGTGGGTACCTGATCTAAACCACTTAGCTTTATACAAAAAGGTATGCTGACATCATGTCAATCCATTAAAGTAACATTACAGCAACACAATAAATACAGAAAATGCTAGATTGTAGAACTTAAATGGAAAAAAAGAGGTTTGTTGTTATACACTATTAAATTATTAAGTAATTATGTTAATAGAATTTATATGTACACATTAACATATGACTATCTAGTACACAAACAACAGAAGTGCCAATACAGGCTTGCATCTATATTTAACCATTTAGCGAATTATAATAATCAATACATTTTATGCTTCAAATTAGTAACAGATGCATCCTGATTGTCGTATTTTATAATGTTGCAAACCTGGAAAGGACAATGGAGTGAGGAGCAAATCTGCTTTTGACAGGAATGAAATTAGCCTATAACTGTGGTTCCAGGAATACCTGTGCTCACCAGCCAGCTCCTTCTGAAAATAACAAACAAAAGGGAAGGAAGATGTTAAAGGAAAGATCCTCTAAGATTCATTTATTTCTGAAATATGTAAGAATCATTAACTGATGGTTATAGTAAACAATTTTATAAATCACAATGAAAGAATTCATTTGACAAAAAACAGAGATGACAGACTAATACCAGTAATAAATCTCCACCAAATTCATTAATTTTTTAACAAAGATTTCATTATATGTCTTGGCATTCAGTTTAGTATTAACTGTGTCCACTGGCTACATCAGAATACTTTCAATTTACATTTTACCTTTAGAAGTGACCCAACAGAAATAGAATTTCTGGTTATTATTCTTACTGCAGGCCCTAGTAATGAAATCATTACTAGGGGCTTCAGAAAACCCACTGCCACCAATAGCATATTACTAGCAACAGGTGCACATTCCAAAAGGCTCAAAGATTTGATAACCTATTCACAAGTCATCAGACTAAGATGCAGCTGTAGTGAACATAACAAGTTTCTACATCAAGCCTCAGAGCTGAAAGAAAGACTTTTAGCCAGAGGTTACAGTCTGGATTTGTTAGAACAGGAACTATCTTTTGCAAGTACGCTTAACAGGGAAGCCCTGCTAAAACCAAAACAAACCTCAACTTCAGATGATAAAATTACATTCAGCACAGAATTAAGTTATTTATCAGGAAGACTAGGACATGCAGTTAATAAATACTGGCCAATACTGTTAAGTGACAGCACACTAGCACACCACATAGGTGACAAACCACAAGTTACTTTTAGAAGGGGAAGAAGCCTTCGAGATGAACTGGTTCATAGCCAGTTCATGAAGAATAAAAACACCAACATGTGGTAACCTATTAAACCCATGGGCATGTACAAATGTGGTAACTGCAGTGTATGTGCAAACTGTTGCCAAGGCAAAGAATTTGTTGTACCAACTAATCAAAGAAAAGTACACATTAGGCAGTTCATATCATGCATTACAACCTATGTAGTGCATGCTCTGTGGTGCGGGTTTGGCAAACTGTATGTGGGCATGAACATGCGCTCATTGAAAGTAAGAATCCAAGAACACATTAGAGATATTCAAAATCAGGATACATGTAGCCCTGTGGCTTTACACTTTTTGGAATCTCACTACAGTAAACCAAAACAATTGAAATTCATTGGTTTGGAACGAGTGAGAGTGGGAAGAAAGGGGGAGATCACCTAAACAGGCTTGAACAGAAAGAAAGTTACTGGACTTTTTCCCTGAAGGCTTCAGCACCAGATTGATTGAATTATGACTGGGACTATTATTAGTATTAGTCTGTCATTTCTGGATTTTGTTGAATGAATTCTTTAATTGTGATTTATAAAATTGTTTACTGTAACAGTCAGTTAATGTTTCTTATAAATTTCTGAAATAAATGAATCTTAGAGGATCTTTTCTTTAACATCTTCATTCTCTTTTGTTTTTCATTTTCTGAAGGAGCTGGCTGGTGAGCACAGGTATTCCTAGAACCACAGTTATAGGCTAATTTCATGCCTGTCAATAGTGGATTTGCTCCCAACTCCATTGTCTTTTTCCAGGTTTGCAGCATTATAAAGTACAACAATTAGGATGCATCTGTTGCTAATTTGAAGCATAACATGTATTTATTTATTATAATCTGCTAAATGGCTAAATATGAATGTGCAAGCCTAAACTGATACTTCTGTTATTTGTGTACTACATAGTCATATGTTCCTATGTACATATAAATTCTAAGAACATGATTACTTAATAATGATTTAATAGTGCATAACAACAAACCTCTTTTTTCCATTTAAGTTCTACAGTCTAGCATTTTTTGTATTCATTGTCTTGCTGTACTGTTACTTCATTGGATTGACAAGATGTCAGCATATATTTTTGTATAAAGCTAAGTGGTTGTGATCAGGTACCAACCCCCTGATGAAGTCTTGCATGGTGAAGCAACGGAGCACCTGATCATGCAGTGAGTACTGTTGTTTTTATACTTCAGTGTGTTGCTATTATATATATTTTTTAACAACATTAATTAAAGATTTTAGAGATGCATTAGTCTTATTAGGTTTATATTACAGCTCATTTGGTAATTAATGGGCTTTCTAGTCTCAACAGGCTTCTTGGGTATATTGTTGTATTACAGTATGTAACAGGGTGTCCTGTTATAAATAACCAGGGACAGTTAACACCCCCCATATCTGTTCCTTTATTTTCCCTTACACTCTGTCCTATCAGCACGTGCTTTTTCTATTTCTGTCCTTTATCTTTTCTTTTGTCAAGGTGGCCAACCTGACAAAATTGTCTTTTCTTTACCCTATCTCTTTTTGCAGCCTTTATTTTAAGTCCCTAATGTTTAAATAGTACTAAGGGGCACTGCTTCTTTAATAGCTCCTAACAGCAGCTGACAATGTATAGTTCTAAATAACAGCAGGTCAGAATCCTGAAAATTTAGAGCCACTATAGCATTTAGTGCTGTACTCTTAATGTTTCTTTTAGCACATCATGTCCCAGGGTGTGGCATTAGAAAAAGTCTGAGGTCGGGCTATGGAAAAAAGGAAGAAAGAACATATGGTGGTACAAATCATAATTAAAAGGCTCCTCCTATGTTTAGTGGTTGTCTACTGCAATAACATTGAAAAGACCAGCTGTGCAAAATAGTTAAGGAGCAGAAAGGTGCTCCAAAAAACTCAGCAATGCCACATTAAAAAATTAAAAGGTGAAGACTGGAGTCAGGATGCTCTGAGTCAAGGGTAGTAAAAGCCACAAAATACGGTTAATGACTGAATCAAGATGCAGATGCAGATACAGGGACACTACTGGCATAGAAATGTAGAAATCCCATAGTGTCCAAGGAAATAAATAAATAAATGTTTTATTGGTTTAGGAAACAGTCCTGAAAGTGGGTAACTGGGGCTGTCATAATAATGCAACCTAATAAGAAGGCCTAGCTGAAATATTTGCTGATGGCTGACATTTCAGCTGTCGGAATTGTGGAATTAAAGGGTTTAAGCTCCCAAGTAGCAGAAAAAGCTTTCCTAGGCATATGAATAACTGTCTGCCTGAATACCTACTATCTGTGGAACATACATTTTCCAATTATTAAAATTTATTTTGTCTGGGTAATTTAACAATAACAGTAATAATGACAGAGTTGCTGAGCTGACAAGGGAGGGAGACAAGAAGTGCGCCCTTCATCTTCTCTCCCCTTGTCTAACTTAAGGTAATCCACAACCTGCTACTGAGGTAAATAAAAATAAAATTAAATAATTACCCAGATTTGGAAATCTTTGGTCCTTCTATAGGGCTGGCCAACCAGACACTGACTGTTTTTATGAGACAACTGAGATGTGAGGTCACTTTCTGAGGGAGGAGCTTAGCCCAAAATGAGACTATGTAAACCCACAACTGGAGATTGAACTGATTGGTGGGTCAGTAGTTGTCTGACCACAGAGTAAGGAGGAGGAGGTGTGTGTGAGAGTTTACATGCTGAAGGAATATTGTATATACAGAAGAAGGACAGGAGTCTTAAAAGATGAATTTCCTGATTTCATAGGGTGTGCAGGACTAACACCTTTAATTCCCTTTCTATAAATATTCAATATTTTTTTATTTTTGTTTTTGAACTCAATAAATTGACAAACACATTTCTTTATGTTTTTTATGCACTTTATTTACTGTCTGGTTGTCTGCCAATTAGTGCCACCTTTTTACAGTATTATTAGCAGCGGAACTTTAACCTATGCCACCATCTGGAGATCAGAAGTCCAGATGTCACCAGTACCAGAGGACCCAAGTGATCTACTGAAATTAGTGTGTTTGTGGCAGATTGAGATGGATCACCACCAGTGAGAAGAAGATAGACAGCAGCAAGACAAGGACCATTGCATTCAAGCTGAGGAAAGGAGATTACAAGACAGAAAATGGAATGAAACATTGAAGGCCATACAGGAATGAATCAAGGTCAGCCAGACAGAACTGTGCCCAGAGACATAAAATTGACAAAGTTAACAGAAAATGATGACATTGAGGCATACCTCATAACCTTCGAGAGGATAGCCCAAACATGTTCATGGCCCCGAGATCAGTGGGTAATCAGACTGGTGCCTTATTCATCTGGTAGAGCACAACTGGTATACAGCCAACTAAGTTGGACTGATTCAAACAATTATGACAAAGTAAAAGACATGCTCAGAAGGTATAACATCAGTACTGAGACTTATCGTCAATGGTTCTGGTCACAGAAAATGGCCCTTCATGACACCCCTAGGGAAACATATGAATGCCTTAAGGACTACTGTGGTAAATGGTTGCAACCAACATCTGAGACTATTGACCTGATTATGGAATTAATAACCATTGAACAGTTTATCCAGATTTTGCCCCTTGACGTACAACTGGGTCAAGAAGCACAAGCCTGAGTCTGCTGAAACCCAAATAAGATTGGACGAGGACTACCTAGCAGCTTATTCAACCAGACCCAGTGGACAGCAAGGTAGCTCCAGACCATCTCCAGCACTGGTAAGACCTTATTTTCCCAATCAGAGGCAATCTAGTTATGGTAGGTAGGATAGATGGGGTTGGATCCCTTATACTGAAATAATTTGTCATGGATGTCTTGGAAAAGGACATATAGTTAGAAATTGTCCAAACAAAAGAACCGAGTCAGCATATTTATCCTTGACCAATTCTGGGTATGTTGCATCAGTGGGACTAGGAAACCAACAAACCTTGGTACTTCTAGACTCTGGAAGTAGACAAACATTATTGAGAGCTGATCTGGCCCCTGACATAGAGATAACCAAGACTGATGCTACATTTAGATGTGTTATGGTGACATCCATCAGTACCAAACAGCCAGTATGGACATGACTATAAACAATGAATGCCACCATCTGTTAGTAGGTATAGTACGCTGTCTACCAGTTCCAGTTATTATTGGCCAGGACTTCCCACATTTTGATAATCATATGAGAAATCATCAGTCCTAACTAGAACCTGTAAATGTGGTCACTAGATCCCAAGCCAGAGCACGACAGTTAGGACAAATATTTCCTTTTGAAGAGGACTATTTTGGGGAGGAAGGAAAGCCAAAGAAATCCAAAAGAACTAGAAGAAAGGAAAAGAAGATGTTGAAAGTCACTCATCCAGATGATGGTTTTGAAATCATGCCTGGGTTACGGAAATGTGATATTAAACAGGATCAAGAAGCAGATGAGATTCTAAAACCCCTTTTTTTTTACAGGTGGGAAAAGAAGAAAAAAGGAACATTCTCACTTTTTGTTAAGAAATTATATTTTATATCATATTACTGTTGAACCTGGTACTGGCTTTGAAACAACAATTAATGGTATCTAAAAAGTACAGAGAACAGGTGTTGAGATTAGCACATGATGTTCCCATGGCAAGGCATGGAGGGAGGGACAGAACCTTACAACATATACCAGTCAGGTTCTGTTGACCAGAGGTAAATCAGGAGGTAGCTGCCTATTGTAGGGCATGTCCTGAATGCCAGCTAGTGGCTCAAGGGGGAAAACGGGACCAAGTACCTCTCCAACCCATACCATATGTGACAACATATTTTGAAAGAATAGCAATGCCGTGTTGTGTGGCCCCTTACGAAGAGTTCCAAGGGTAATCAATTAATTCTGGTGGTGTGTGATTATGCAACCCATTACCCTGAAGCCATCCCAATGAGAACTGTCACAGCACCTTGCATAGCCGAGGAATTAGCCAAAATGTTCAGTAGAATGGGGATACCACAAACCTTTCTGACTGAAGGGGTAATAATTTTACATCTAACATGTTGAAAGAACTATACAGATTGTTGGGAGTATCAGGTGTTGGAAACTTCCCCTATCATGCACAGATTGCTGGGTTGGTTGAGCGTTTTAATAAAACACTCAAAAAGATGTTGCAAAAGTATGTTCAGGAGGAAGGCTAGGATTGGGATACATATCTCCCTTATCTGTCATTTGATTACTTGGAGGTACCCCAGGCAACCACAGGTTTTTCTACATTTTCTCTAGTCTATGACAAGGACCCAAGGGGGCCCCTAGATGTAGTAAAAGAACATTGGGAAGAAGGGAAAAATGTAGGTTTCACTAGTATCATGGAATACATAATAATAATAATAAAATTGATTTGATTAAGCACCTTTCGAATTTCAAAGTGCTGTACAATATTCATAAAAACAAAACACATGTACAAATACATGCAATATAAAATCAGAATAGTACAGGGAATGCCTTCCCCATAAAAAGTCTTAAGTGCCTGCTTAAAACTCCCCACTGTCCTGCACTCCCAGAGCTGATAGGGCAGAGAATTCCAGAGGGTAGGTGCTACAAACCCAAAGGCATGCACACCAGATGACTTTAAATTAACCCTCGGAATCTCCAGCAACCCCTTGTAAACTGAACGGAGCTGTCGCAAAGTGGTGTAAGGGACCAGGAGCTCTTTCAAGTAATTGGGACCCAATCCATGTAGGACTTTGTAAGTCAATAGACGTACTTTAAAGGTGATCTGCCACTGGATTGGCTGCTGGTGCAGAGCATGCAGAACTGGGGTAATATGAGATCTTCTAGATACCGCAGTCAACAAATATGCTGCCATGCTCTGCACTAGCTGCAAGCGGTGAATATCAACCCCAGAAAGCCCTAGATAAAGGGAGTTGCAATAATCAAGGTGTGATGTCACAAAGGCATGGACCAAAACAGGCAGGTTGCTGAATGGAACAAGGTTCCTAATCCTACATGTCTTCTCTAAGAGAAAAATTGGTTAAGTATGTAACCATGGCCAATGTGAATGTGGACTAGAAACAACAGAATCAAAAAGAAACCTATGATGTGGGGTTGAAACTGAAACATTTTAAATCTGGTAAAAAAGTACTCTTGTTATTGCCTTCTACAGAGAACAAACTTCTGATGAGGTGGTAGGGGCCTTGTGATAGTGAGACAGACCAGCAGTGTAAATTATAAGATTAAAATGCCAGGTCACCAACCATCCAGAAGAGTGTACCATGCAAATCTGTCAAGAAAATGGGTAAAGAAACCCCAAACCTCAACCTTATACATGCAACCAGAGCAGGGTGTAACAGAACTTGAAGTTGCCTATGGCAGGTTAGAGCCCCACAGAAAGGAAAACACTATTCAGATTAACCGAGATTTAGACCCTGACCAAAGACAAGAGATTAAACAACTCTTGGACTATTTCCATGATTCTTTCACAAAAACACAGGGTAGAGCAAAAGGGGTGGTGCATGAGATTAGGGTGACACAAAGAATGTCAATCCATCAGAAACCAAATAGATTAATAAAAAAATTGAGACAAGAGGTAATCAATGAGGTCAAGAAGATGGAACAGACCAAAGTAATTGTTTCTTCCCATAGCCTGTGGTCTTCTCCCTTAGTGGTAGTCAATAAAAAAGAAGGCGGTGTTCGATTGTGTCTCGAGTTTCATAGAATCAATGCCGTCTCTGATTTTGACAGCTACCCAATGCCAAGAATAGATGACTTGCTGGATCAGATAGGCTCTGCCAAATACATCAGTACACTAGATTTAACAAAAGAATATTGGCAGATACCCCTATTACCCCAGGCCCAAGAACTCACAGTCTTTAGTACCCCTATCCATTTATATCAATTTACTACCATGCCATTTGGACTGCATGGGGCACCAGCCACATTTCAGAGCTACATGGATCACAATTTGAGATCTCATAACCAGTATAGTGCAGCCTACTTTGATCAAATGGTTATTTACAGACCTGAATGGAGTACTCTTTTGGTCCATCTTAGTGCCATCATCCAAAGTATCAAAGAAGCAGGACTCACTATCAATCCCTCAAAATGTTCCCTTTCGAAAAGGGAAACCCCTTATTTGGGGGTTTATAATTGGTAACAGAACTATTAAACCAGAGACAAACAAGTTGGAGACAGTTGCCAATTGCCCTATTCCATACACAAAACATCATGTAAGATCTTTTTTAGGCTTAGCAAGTTACTACAGCTGCTTTATCCCTGATTTTGCTACACTGGCTACTTCTTTAACTGAGTTAACTAAGAACAAATACCCAAATAAGGTGAAATGGAGTCCTGAATGTGACAAGGCCTTTTGGAGTATCATATCAGCCTTACGTTCAACTCCAGTGCTACTCAGTCCTGATTTTACAAAGCCCTTTGAAGTACATACTGATGCCTCTGACACAGGCATCAGGGCAGTACTATCGCAGCATGATAGAAAGGCGAACACCCAATTCTCTACATTAGTAAAAAATTACTTGTGATAGAAAGACAACATTCCACAGTAGAGAAGGAGTGTTTAGCCATGAAATGGGCTATAGAGTCCCTGAAATAATACCTGTGGAGTAATGAGTTTATAGCTGTAATTGATCATAACCCCTTACGTTGGCTAAACCTGATGAAAGATAAGAACATGCGTATCATGTGGCGGTATCTGTCACTCCAGCCTTATAAGTTTATAGTTGGACACAGGGCTGGCATGTAACATTTAAATGCTGATTTTATGTCCCTTCATGGGGCTGACTAGTTACCTTCTCTAATAGAGTGAGCAACGTAAACCTCTGTTTTGCTTGCATGTATTGTTAAGAAGATGTTACTTCAATGTGATGATGGTAGTATTTTGTTATAGTACTGTTATAGTATTAACCTCAGGGAATATGAAATGAATGGTTTATGATGTATGATATGTTTGAATGAAAAGACTGTTCCTAAGTACTTAAGGGTCCCTGAGGGGAACTTCAGGAGAAGGTGGGTGGAAGTTCCAACCCTTCCCAAAAAAATGGAAGGGTACAGACAACCATGTTGTATGTTGTCTTCTTAGATGAGGAGTGTTAGAGGGTGTCCTGTTGTAAGCAACCTCGGACAGTTAACCCCCCCATATCTGTTCCTTTATTTTCCCCTTCCCTCTGTCCTATCAGCACATGCTTATCAGGGACAGTGGTTTACCGCATATGCGGTGATGAGGGAGGGAAAGTGGAATTAAATAGATACATAGACAGTGTCGGCAGATAAGGGCCTATGGCCCACCGAGTCTGCCCATTTGAGCTTGTAAGTTCAGTTTGTTTTCCTAGAAGTCTGTTGCCCCTTACCCCTGACCTCTAGAATTCCTTTATGTCTATCCCATGCATTCTTAAATCCCATGATTGTTTCAGCCCCCACCACTTCCTCTGGCAGGGTGTTCCACTTGTCCACCACCCGTTCTGTGAAGAAATTCTTTCTCATGTTTCCTCTGAATCATCCTCCCTCCAACTTCATCCCATGCCCTCTAGTCCTGGAACATCTTTTCGCTTAAAATAGTGTTTTCCTGCACCCTGTTCTTCCCTGAAAGATACTTGTATGTCTCTATCATATCCCTCTCTCCTCCTCTCCTCCAGGAGTACATGTTCAGTTCCTTCAACCTGTCTTCATAGGACTTGTGATGCAATCCATGCACCATCTTTGTTGCCCTCCTCTGAACCTTCTCTACCCTGTCTATGTCCCACGAAGGTATGGTCTCCAGAACTGTACACTGTACCCAGGTGGGGCTCTCACTAGTGTCTTGTATAGTGGAATTATGACCTCCTTTTCCTGCTGGTGATGCCCTGCCTTACATCCCAGCATCCTATTTGCTTTACCTGCTGCCTTGTCACACTGTTTCCTACCTTGAGGTCATCAGAGATGACAACCCCAAGATCTCTTTCCTGCTTGGTGCATGCTATATCCTCACCCCCCAACTAATATATTGTGCCAGGGTTTTTGTGCCCCATATGCATTATCTTGCACTTCTTTGCATTGAATTTCAACTGCCAAACCCCTGACCATTCTTCAAGTTTCTGCAGGTCGCTTCTCATTCTGTCTACACCCTCTGGTGTGTCTACTCTGTTACAGAGCTTTGTGTCATCAGCGAACAGTGAAATTCTGCCTTCTAGATCCTGCACAATGTCACTGATGAAGATGTTGAATAGGACCGGCCCCAGCACTGATCCCTGTGGTACCCCACTGGTCTTTCTTCCCTCTGTGGAGCGACAGCCATTTACCACCATCCTCTGTGTCCTGCCACCCAGCCAGTTACCTACCCACCACACTACTGTCATGCCCACACCCATATTCCCCAGTTTGTGTAATAGTCTTCTATGTGGTACAGTGTCAAAGGCCTTACTGAAGTCCAGATAGGCCATGTCCACTGCCCTCCCTGATTCACTTCCCTAGTCACCCAGTCAAAAAATTAAATGAGGTTGGTCTGACATGACCTCCCCCTGGTGAAACCATGCTGCCTTGGGTCCTGTAGTCCATTGATAACCAGATGTTCCACCAATCTCTCCTTCAGTAGTGCTTCCATGATCTTCCCCACTACCGAGGTGAGGCTGACTGGTCTGTAGTTCCCTGCTTCCTCTTTGTTCCCACTTTTGTATAAGGGGACTACATCTGCTGTCCTCCAGTCTTTGGGTACCTCCCCTGTTTCCAGTGATTGGCTAAACAGGATAGTCAGAGGTTCAGCCACCACCTCTCTTAGTTCTTTAAGGACCCTGGGGTGCACCCTGTCTGGCCCCATTGCTTTATCAACTCTTATTACTTCCAGTTCCTTCAGGACACTTTCTGGTGTAAATGGACTTGTGTCAATTTCTGCACCATTCTCACCCCTTGTACTCCCTTCAGACCCATTACCCTCCTCTTCCTCAGTAAAGACTGAGCAGAAATACCTGTTCAGTATGTCAGCTTTACTGTTGTCATCTTCCACGCGGCTCCCATCCTCCCCCTTCAGTCTCTCTATCCCTCCCTTTGTCTTTCCTTTTCACTTATGTACCTGTAAAAGGTTTTGTCCCCTCTACCCACTGATTTTGCAATGTGTTCTTCTGTCTGAGCTTTGGCTTCCCTTACAGACCTCCCTGCCTCCCTTTGCTTCTCCTGGTACTTCTCCTACTCCCTTCTGCCTGTGTCTTTTGTATTGCCTGAATGCAATCTTTTTGGCTTTCACTTTCTTTGCTACCTCTTTGGAAAACCATAATGGTCTCCTCTTCCTTTTCCTCTTGCTAACCTGCTTAATGCATAATTCTGTTGTTCTTGTAATCCCCATTTTAAATACTGCCCACTGTTCCACAACCCCTGATTCCTGTCCCATTCCCCTTAATGCCTCTTTCAAGTATCTCCCCATTTTCCCAAAGTCTGCCCCCCTAAAATCCAGGATACGTGTTTTTGTGTGGTTTGGTTCTGCTCTTTCTGTGATTTCAAACCACAATGACTGGTGGTCACTGTTTCCCAGGTGCTCCCCCACTGTTACCCCCATCACACTGTCCCTGTTTGTGAGCACAAGATCCAGTATTGCCTTCTGCCGAGTTGGTTCCATGACCAGTTGCTTGATGAAGGAACCCTGAAGGGAGTCCAGGATAAATCTGCTCCTAGTTGATGCTGCTGCTGGGATGCTCCAGTCCACGTCTGGAATATTGAAGTCTCCAACCAGTACTACCTCACCCTTGTCTGCCATTCTTTGGATGGCTAGCATCAGAATTCTGATTGGGCAGTGGAAAGTGGCACCAAAAATGGAACTAGCATGTGTTCTCACTGACTCTGAGAACAGAGCGCTATAAATTGCAGTGCAGTGTGCTTGCGTTTTCACTCTGCACTCTACTTCGCTGCTGCCTTTTGTTTTGTTGCTTACTTGCATGTTTTGTTCCTGTGTTCTTGCAATGATGATCAGAATTATTTTTCTGCCTGCTACCCATTGGTCTATCCTCTGGACTTTCCTACCAATAGAGGTAAGTTTTCTGCTGCCTGTGCTATGGGGGTAGTTAGTCTGCCTCTGAGTTTGGTATGAGAAGAGGACTTAACCAAGCCTGGCTCTAGGTCCAAACAGATTTGAGGCAGGTCAGTGCTGCATTGACAACCCCTGAAAGCTCAAAGGGCCACAAGGTAGTTTTGTATGTGGACAGTCATCCAGAGATGGGGAAAAACAACTCACTACTTATGCTGCAGCCCCAGGTGTGCCACACCCAAGGCCATCCGGAGTCCAGATTGTGGTTTCCACATCAGATCCAAGGCCGCCATCTGGAATCTGAATCAAGTGTGCTATCACCGGTTTCATTCAGAGACAGCCGGGGGGGGGACTTACTACCCATGCCGCTGCCCCAGGAAGCAGACTGCCACATCCAAAGCTGCCCGGAATCCAGGCAGCAGTTTCCACATCAGATCCAAGGCCACCATTGGGAATCCGAATCGAGTGTGCTGTTGCCGTGTGCTGGAAGAGAGCTCGCTCTCTGCCTGTTTTTCCTTTTTTTTTTTTTTTAAGTTAAATGATGCTTGATAGTGTCTCACAGACACATCCCTAGTGCGTCTCATGTCTCCTGTATGAAGTTGAGGGGAACTGCCCTGAATCACACTCCACTCTTGGGCAGGCAAGGGGGGGCACTGGACACTCTGGTGCATCACCTGTGATGGGGTGGCAGCAGCAGTGCGTACCTCGATGGCTACCACCTTGGTTAAGCACTTAGCTAATGGGGGGGGTGCAGAAGGGACAGTGGGAGAAGGAAATCGTAGGAGAACAACAAAGGTGAGTCCTTGGTTTAAAAAAAATCCTAGCAGATCAGGTCAGGAGGAGCTAACTGGTAGCTGGTAACAGTCTGCTGCCATGATTACAGTATTTCTGTCTTCTGTGTAAAGGCAGGGTTAAGATCTGCTACCAGATCTGATGATCTGATGTTATAAAGAGATGATTGTGTTATGTATTTGTTCTTTATAGCCAAAGTAACTCTTCTACCTTGCATTTAGACCTGTCCCATCTCAAAAAGGAGTAATTGTTGCCAATAAGTATTTAAGTACCTGAGTAACTAGTTCTAGCTGGTCTGTTGGGGTGGGGAGAGTGGCCTGTCTGGTCCATGGGGGTGGGCAGAGTGTCTGGTCTGTTGGGGTAGGGAGAGGTCCATCGGGGTGTGGAGTGTGGACGAGCAGGTCTGTGGGGGTGGACAGAGTAGCTGAGCTGGTGAATTAGGTTTGGGAGAGTGACCGGGCTAGTTTGTCAGGGTGCGGAGAACGGCCAGGCAGGTCTGTTGGGGTGGGCAGAGTGGCTAGGCAGGTCCATCAAAGTGGCCATGCAAGTCTATTGGGGTGGGGAGAATGGCCAGGCAGGTCTGTGGGGGTGGGCAGAGTGGCTGCGCAGGTCTGTCGGGATGGGGAGAGTGGCCGTGCGTGTCTGTGGAGGGGTGCAGCGTGGCTGGGAAGGGAGGTGAGGTAGCATTCATCATTAGAAATGGCATCAATATATGCAGGGTGGAGGGGGCAGAGAAAAATGTAGAGGCATTATGAGTTACCTTGCAGGTGCCTAAGGGTAAGAGGGTAAACCTTGGGGTGGTTTATAGGCTGCCCATACAGGCAGAAGAACTTGAGGAAGACCTGGCGGTAAATCTCAGGAATCACTGTGGTCAGGGGGAGGGTAGAACTGTGGTCCTGGATGATCTTAATAAGCCATGGGTTGATTTTGAAACTATGGCATCCTCACTGACTAGGGAGCAGCACCTGCTGGACATCTTCCAGGATGTATTCCTTTCCCAGCTGGTAGCTGATCCAATGAGGGATGCTCAAATCATGGATGTGGTCCTGTCAGATTGTGATCTGGTTAGGAACCTAGTGATAGGAGACCCACTGGCGGGGAGTGGTCATGCCACGGTTTGGTTTTCCCTAGACCTGGAAGGAAAGGAAAATCACACTAACACGGTGTTGTTTGACTTTAGGGGTGCAGATTTTAAAGGTATGGAGGTGATCTTCAAAGGGCATTTGGAGAGGATCACACTGAACATGGACTCAGAAAGCAGGTGGAAAATTATCAAAAGAGGACTCCTTCAAGCTACCAAGGACAGCATGAAGGCCTGACATAAATGTGGTACAGCCAGAAAGCCGACGTGGTGGAACAGAGAGGTCCAGGAGGTGGTGAGGGAGAAAAGAGCTGCTTATAGATGATACAAGATCTCATGTGGGATTGTGGATGGGGGGGAATATGATAAGGTATCTAAAAAGGTAACCAGGCTGGTGAGATCGGCCAGGGCAAGGATGGAGCACAGGTTGTCACAGGGCATCAGAAGCAGGGAAAAGGGGTTCTTTAAGTATATCAGGGAAAGAAGGAAACTGAAGGAGCAGATTAGCAAACTGAAGTCAGGGAGAGGGTTGGTCAAGGAGGCTGGGGAGCAGGCGGAGGAACTTAACGAATACTTTGCCTCGGTCTTCACAAGAGATGATGGAGGATCAACACCTTAAAGGTGGGAGGCATGCTAGGAGTAAGGAAGGGGGCAGGTCATGGATGATGAAATTCCTGTTGGTAGGGTGAGGGAAGCCCTTAGGTCCCTGAAATTGATTAAGGCACTGGGACTGGATGGCCTTCACCCCAGGGTGCTAAAGGAGATGGCTGATGTCCTTGCTGCACATCTGGCAGACCTTTTTAACTCATTCCTTCAGATGGGATGGGTGCCTCAGGATTGGAGGATGGCTGGTGTTATGCCCATCCACAAAGGCGGCTCACAGGGTAACCACAGGCCTGTCAGCCTAACATCTATGGTAGATAAAATGATGGAAAACATATTGAAAGAAATGCTGGAGGTGTTTCTGTAAACATAGGGCCATGTGGATGAGCACCAACATGGCTTCATTAAGGGCAGATCATGTCAGACAAACCTTGTGGAGTTCTGTGATTTGGTGACAAAGGCACTGGACAAGAGCAGGCTGGTGAATGTCCTCTTTCTAGACTTCAGCAAGGCGTTTGATTCAGTGCCACAACCTGGGTTGCTGGACAAGCATGGGGGAATGGGGGTGGAGGATAGGATGGTTAGCTGAATACAAAACTGGCTAACTGGCGGTTTCAGAAGGTAGTGATGGGGGGGGATCATCTCCTAGGAGGGTCATTAGTAGGGTTCTACAAAGGTTGGTGCTGGATTCACTCTTATTTAATGCTTACATCTCTGATGTTAGGATGGTATCAGGAGTGAGATCAGCCTCTTTGTCAACGATTCAAAGCTGGGGGCAGTGGCAGATATTCAGAATACACATAAGGAGCCAGAAGAACTGTGGGTCACCCTGGAAACAGGAAATGGGACAGCCATAAGAACTGGGGTTGTCTACAGGCCCCCAGACCAGAGGGAGGACATAGACACATTACTGTTAGAAGATATACAAAACATGACAGCTAAAGGGGAGGTTCTGATAATGGGAGACTTCAACATGCCAGATACAGAATGGTCAATACCAGCAGGAACATCTACCAGAACTAGACTCATAGTGGATTCCTGCAGGGGAGGGCCTCAAACAACTGGTACAGCAACCCACAAGAGACAGGGCTATCCTAGATCTAGTACTGACTAACAAAGAAGGGATCACAGATCTCCAGGTAGAAGGTCACCGGGGCCAGTGACCGTCACATGGTATGGTTCAATTTGGCTACTACATCTAAATCATCCCATTCCAAGGCAAAAATATGGGACTTCAGAGGAGCTGACTTTGATAAGATGGCCAACAGAGTTAAGCTAGCCCTGGCAAAAAGAAACACAGGTGAGGAGGTACAGGCAAAGTGGGCAAGCATTAAGGATACAATACTTGAAGCAACATCCCATTGTGTTAGACAGAAAAGGAAGTGCAAAAGAAGAAGGAAACCACTTTGGTTCTCAAATACAGTAGCAGAAAAGGTCAGAGCCAAAAGGCTGGCCTTCAGAAAATATAAAGGAACACAGCGGATGAAGATAGGAGGCATACCAAACTGCCCTAAGGGAAGCAGGTAAGGCAGTAAGGCAGGCAAAGTCCCAAACTGAGGAAACACTAGCACGAACAGTAAAAGAAGGTGACAAGACTTTCTATAGATACATTAGTGAAAGGAGAAAGTCCAGAGGGGCATTGCTAAGCTTAATGGAGAAAAGGGAGCATGTGAGGAGGAGGACCCTGTAAAGGCATCTATCCTAAATAGATACTTTTGCTCAGTATTTACTGAAGAGAAGGTAGGGCAGGGTCCACAGCTCAGCATCATGGACACAGGGAGGAGGGAGGTGAGCACTACTCCCTTCACAAAAGAAAGGGTCCTACAAGAGCTTGCTAAGCTCAGGGTGGATAAGGCAATGGGACCTGATGGCATACATCCCAGGATACTTAAGGAGCTAAAGGAGGAACTAGCAGAGCCATTAGCAGAATTGTTTAGTGAGTCTCTGAGCACAGAGAGGTCCCAGAAGACTGGAGAAGGGCTCATGTGATCCCACTCACACAAGAGTGGTAGCAGGGAGGAGGCGGAACTACAGACCGGTCAGTCTTACCTCAGTAGTGGCAAGATTATGAGGCACCTTAAGGAAAGGATAGTGCAACACCTGGAATCCATAGGCACAGGATCCAAGACAGCATGGGTTTTACAAAGGAAGATCCTGTCAAACTAATCTCATAGATTTCTTTGACTGGGTAACCAGAGTGGTGGACCAAGGGGAGCAGTTGATGTCGCCTACCTTGACTTCAGCAAAGCTTTTGACACTGTTCCACATAGAAGATTGATAAATAAGCTAGGTAGGCTCGGGTGGGTCAGAAGTTGGTCAACTGGTGGCAAACTGGTTGACTGGAAGAAAACAGAGAGTGGTGGTAAATGGTATACAGTCAGAAGAGATGCAAGTCACAAGTGGGTACTCTAGGGATCAGTCCTGGGGCCAGTCCTATTCAACATCTTCATTAGTGACCTCAGAGATGGACTAGAGGGTAAGGCTTGTCTGTTTGCAGATGACACCAAGATTTGCAACAGAGTAGATGATCCAGATGGGGTGGGCAGAATGAGAAGAGATCTGGATAAACTAGCAGAATGGTCAGAAGAGTGGCACCTGGGAGTTAATGCAAGAAGTGCAAAATCATGCACATAGGGAAGAGAAACCCCTGAAGCCACTTATAGGCTGGGAGGGAGTTCTAGCAGTCACAAAGGAAGAAAGAGACTTGGGCATCATCATCACTGATGACCTA
This sequence comes from Neoceratodus forsteri, assembly GCA_016271365.2. Taxonomy (NCBI): domain Eukaryota; kingdom Metazoa; phylum Chordata; order Ceratodontiformes; family Ceratodontidae; genus Neoceratodus; species Neoceratodus forsteri. The sequence continues at coordinate 606,862,043 of CM057458.1, forward strand.
AAATCATCCAAGCAGACCTCTAAAGCAGTAGGTAAGGCTAGGGGGTGTTAGGGTGTATTAGTAGGGGTATCACAAGTCGTAGAGGGAGGTAATAATCCTCTGTACAAGACATTGGTTAGGCCCCATCTGGAGTACTGCGGCAGTATTGGAGGCCACACCTTCACAAGAACATTAACCAAATTGAGGCAGTCCAGAGAAGGGCAACCAAAATGGTGCAGGGACTGCATCAGAAGACATATGAGGACAGATTAACGGAGCTCAATATGTATACCCTTGAGCAAAGGAGGGAGAGGTGATATGATCGAGACATTTAAACACCTTAAGGACATAAGCAAGGTGAAAAGTCTAACATGTTTAAATATAAGAAAAATAGCAGGACAAGAGGACACAGCATGAGATTAGAGGAGGCCGATTAAGGGGGAATGTGAGGAAATTCTTTTTCACAGAAAGGGTGGTAGATGCATGGAATGGATTACCACAAGAAGTGGTGGCTATGAATACAGTGCAGGGCTTCAAACAGGCATGGGATAGGCATAAGGGAGCAATACAAATGACTATGAATAGATAGGTCACTGACAGAGCAAAGGCCGATGGCACATTTATAAGGTAGAAAAAGAAATGGGCAGACTGGATGGGCCTTGCGGTCCTTATCTGCCGTCAACTTCTATGTTTCTATGTTTCTATGGGGAGGAGGGTAGACAAACCCTACAGGGGAAACTGGAGACTCTGGAGAGGTGGTCTTTCACCTGGAAACTGACGTTCAATGACAAGAAATGTAGTATTCTCCACTTAGGGTTTAGGAACCCAGCTCATGAGTACTTTTTTGGTGGGAGAAGCTGCAGGTTTCAGGAGGGGAAAGTATCCTGGGGTTGTTGTGGATGCCAAAATGAATAACTCAGAACAGTGTAGGAGGGCTGTGGTGAAAGCAAATAAAATGCTTGGGTACATCACCAGGGGGATAACCTCGAGAAGGCAAGAGGTGCTTCTCCCTCTGTATAACTGCTTGGCTGGACTGTGCCTAGAGTACTGCATGCAGTTTTGGTGCATGTACTTGAAAAAGGACATCACACGTATGGAGAGGATCCAGAGGATGGCAACCAGGATGATACAGGGTCTGGGGAAAGATCCTATGAGGAGAGACTTGAGAAGCTCAACTTGTACTCCCTGGAGCAGAGGAAGGACAGAGGGGATATGATTAAGGTCTTTAAATATCTGAAGGGAGTAAATAGGGTTAGCCTAAACTGGGTGTTCCAGGTGAGGGAGGAGGGGACCACTAGGGGCACTCCATGAGACTGGTTGGTGGGATGCTCGGGGGGAGACTAGGAGATGTTACTACACTGAGAGGATGGTGGGCCCTTGAAATTCACTGCCTGCAGAACTGGTGGCTGTTAATAGAGTGGAGGGATTCAAGAGGGACTGGGACAGATATAAGGGGAGGGTTCAACTGAGTAATGCCAGATCTGGAGGTGTAACTCCGATGGGGACAGGGTTGAGGGGATTTAAGGGGGAGGCAGGGAGGGAAGCAATGGTGTCCTGGCTGGTTACTGATTTTTGAGCAGACTCAATAAACCATTAGGCCTACTCTGTTGGCATCTTAATATGTTAATACTATGGGACTAAAGTGGTGTTGGATCATCATCAGGTCCTTATTCATTTGAATTATTCTACTTCATTTGAATTGGATAAAACCTGGAGATTAAACAGCCAATTATTGAAATCCCAGAAACTTGTGGAACATATTTCAAAAATTGTTTTCTCATTTTTGGAGACTAATTCCCCTTCAAAGCCCAAGTTGGATATACTGTGGGGAGCTTTGAAATGTGCTCTTCAAGGTGAGCTGATCAGGCTGGCTTCTAAGCATAAGAAACAAAGGCTACATGAGATTTCAGCACCTCTAAACAAGATTAGGGATCTAAAATAACAGCTTTCTCCTTCTTCTCTTGATACTGTGTAAGAATGCTTGGAAACTCTCTAGGCTAAGAATAATGAGTCTTTGGGAGAAAGTGCTGAATATTTAATATTATGGACTAATGTATGATATTTTGATCAGAGAGAAAGAGCAGGCAAATTCCTGGCTTTACATTTTGGACACAGATGGCAGACAGAATTATACATTCTTTATGTACTGATCTTGGCCAGCTGGTCACCTCACCTTATGAAATTGCAGCTCAGTTCAATGTATATTATCAAATGTTATATACTCCCAGCCTGGATCCCTAATGCCATATGCAGTTCAAGGCCTTTTTTCAAGGCCTCAACGTACCACATTTGTTTGAATTTCAGACTGACATTTTGAAATCCCCCCCAGTTCTGCATGAACTGGAAGATGCTATTGACTCCCTGTATGCTGATAAAGCACCAGGTCCAGTTGGGTATACTCATAATTTTTTATAAGAAATTTAAGGGACTTCTAACACCTATACTATTAAGTACTTTTAATTATAATTTTTTACATAGCATCTCTGATATTTTCTTAACTGAGGCCCTGATCATAGTTCTATCGAAGACTGGGAAGGACCCCTTATATACTTCAAATTATAGACCAATTTCTCTTATTAATTTAGACTATAAAATATTAACTAAAGTTTTGGCTGCTCAGTTAAATAAGGTGTAGGGCTCTTTAATAAGTAGGGAGCAGATGAATTTCCATGCCAGGGAGATTTTCTGCAGATCATCTCCTGTAGCTATCTCATCTTATCTCTGCATCCAGGGAGTCCCCCAAAGCTGCGGTGCTGTTCTCCCTGGGCATGGAGAAAACTTTTGATCAGCTCTATAGGGAGTATTTGTTTAGGTTGCTTCCCATGCATGATACCCCTCCAGAATTCATTCAGTGGATTAAAGTTTTATATTCCCAACCCTCAACTCTGGTATTACACAACGGGGTGTTGTCAGAGCGGTTTTGTTTACGACAGGGTACCAGACAGGGTTATCCTTTCTCACCTCTTCTATTTAATTTGTTTTTAGAACTGTTGATCAGGAAAACTAATGTGACTTCTTCCAGCCAAGGTATCCCTCTAGGCCCACATCAATATAAGTTGTCGGTATATGCTGATGATGTGCTATTGCAAGTAATTCATCCTGCTACTTCACTGCCTGTGGCCTTAGAGGTAATTACTCAATTTGGTCAATTCTGAAATTATAAATTAAACCTGGAGAAAACTGAACTTATCCCATTGAATGCCCTGACTACTAGAGCGAGTGTGGAGCACATGGGATTGGTGTGGTTAAAAGATAAACTTAAGAATCTCAGAATTTATCTCAGTGTTTCACTCACTAGAATAAATCAATCAATCAATCAATCAATCAGTTCTTTATTTGTAAAAAGCGCCTTTCTAAACCCAAGGTGCCTGTACAATAACAATTAAAACACATCAATAAATAACAATATAAAATTTTAAAATAATAAATACATAAATACAATGAAACACTATAATCTAGACTCAGTAGTCAATCAAATTAAGCATGATTTGGCCCACTGGATCTTTCTCCCTATTTTGTTTTGGGGAAGGTTGAATGTAATAACAAGCATTTGTCAATGCTGAATGTTTGCTTGCTGGCATTAGCATTGGAAGTGCAGGAGTTAGACAGATGCAGGGTAGGAATGGCAGTGAAGTATTGAAGTGATGCCAACCCCACCCCCACCCTGGAGGGAGATGAACAGGCATTGGGGTGTGCCTTTAAGTTATCGCCCATAACACTCACGCCATTTCACCTCACCCTACCCTGCAGACACCGAGAAGTGTTGAGGTGTGCCTTGGGGTGTTCGGGTTTTACACTCACCCAATTCCATAAGGAAATACACTGAAATGGGTGCAGTATAGGTGACTGGGTTGAACTTTGGGGCAGAAGAGTCCAAGGCACACCTCTATGCCTGTCACTGGCTGCTGGGTGGGGTTGGGGGTTGGGGTGGAATGGCTTGAGCATTAGTGTCGGCAATCCCAAGTCAAACCCCTGAAGCTTGTCAGTCCCTGCAGGGTACTGCATTATGGCCAGAAACCCTAATGTCCTGGGAATTTCTTGGTATTTCCACTCCAAGTTTTCAACATGGGCTTTTTGTGACCCCCCACTGTATGAATAGTGACACTATCAGTTCATTAGCCAAAAGGTGATTTTCTACAGTGACTGTGCCATTTGGCACCACAGTTGTGAAAAGACATTTTGAACAGGATGTGAAAAATGACAACTGTACTGTTCTGTTCATGAGGACGTGTAAAAAATGGTAATGTTGGAAATCTGAAGTGAAAATATAACAACATTGGTTAAGTCGCAAGCGTGCATAGAAACTGCGCAATGCACACCTGTAATGCAATTAATTTGGGAATTTTTTACACCAGATTTTCACAATAGGCATTTTGGGACCTCCTGTCATGAACAGTGGGAATGTGATTTTCTTAATCTGTCCTGAATATTGATTTTGCAGAGTGACCTCACCCATTGTGTGCCACAGGTGCGAAAACATGATTTGGGCAGGATGTGAAAAATGACAGCTGTTCTGTTCATCAGACAGTGTGCAAAAATGACAATACTGAAAATGTGGAGTAAAAATATAAAAAGCTGGTGAAGTCACGAGCGTGCATAGAAACTGCAATGCATGCTGGTAAAGCAATCGTTTTTGGAAAGTTTGTCACCAAGTTTGTGACACGGGCTTTTTGGGACCTCTCCTTATGAACCCCGTCTCTGTGATTTTCTTAATCTGTCCCAAACATTGATTTCGCACAGCAACCACCCCAATGTATGCCACATGTGTGAAAACACATTTTCGGCCAAATGTGAAAAATGACAACCATACTGATTATAAGGAGGTGTTGAAAAATGGCAATGTTGAAAATCTGAAAGTGAAAATATTAAAAATTCTCAAAGTTATGAGCATGCATTAGAACTGTGCAATACACACTCATAACTAGAGATACAGCAAATGTTTAATCTGCCTGCAAAGTGGACTTGAAGTAGGCACTTCACATTAGTGGAGCACAATGTGAGGTGGGCACTGCAAAGTGCTCACTTCGTGTTATTATTATTACCAGTTCGCATTGCCATTATGCCTTAATGCGAAGTAAGGTGAAGTGAGAAGAGAATAGGCACATCACATGGCTTGAATTACTGTAAGTCACATGCTTTAGCCGGGCAGGAAGGAAGTGAGTCACAGAAACAATTTCACTTTCTCCTTTGCATTTGTAGAGGGAGAAAGCATTTGTGAGAGGAGAGGAGTTACAGTGCTTGATTGCCTTGTTGCCACTTCATTGCATTTCAGTTCCAGAAGAAAACAAACAGCTCTTTTAAAAGCTGTATCTTTATTTAATTTTTTGTATTGTATTTGTGTTTTTTTTTTTTAGTGATTTTTTTTGTATAAATTTTGTTTTGTTTTGTGTGTGTGACTGACTGTGTGTGTCCATTGTCTGTATGTGAGTGTTGGCCCATGGACTTCAGAAGGATGGACTTAAGAGAAGGTGAGTAGCTGGCCCATGGGCACAGTAGGAGGGAAGTGCAGACCCATGGGGGGTGGGGCGGTCATGTCATATTGGACTGCTCCCGAATCCTGGCCAGTGTTGCTTTCCCTGTTGAAGCAACAGGAGTAGCAGCAGTACCAGTGTCACTGGTGGCTGCTGTGCGTCCACCTTCTCCGCCACTACCACCACCACCACCACTGGTAGAAGCAGCTCTTGGGGCTCCAGCAGCACCCCCTCTACCACCTCCACAGCCACAGGAGGTGGCCCCAGAAATTTTAGGTGGTGGTGGGACTCATGCCCATGCAAGGACTGTGTCTGGACCCCCCCACAGCTCCCCAGTGTGGGAGTTTTTTAACTGTATGGGGGTAGACAGCACAGTGGTAGTGTCCCATGTGAGCTGTGTGCTGGTGCACCGTGGCCCCTGTGGGACATATTTGGGGACCGGTGGCCAGCGCACCTACATGCTGAACCACCATAGGGCAGAGTGGCAGGCTTCCACAGAAGGGGCCAGGCATTCATGTGCTGGCCCTTCCATGGCAATGGCCAAGGGTGCTGCTGGGGTGGGAGTTGTGCCTCACAGTCACTGCTGCAGTAGAAGGAGGGCTACTACAGCAACTGCTCCACCACCACCACCACTGCCACCAGCACCACCCTGTCCACCACCACCCCCACTACCTATATTCCCCCACTGCAGTGGACCCCGCCACAGTCCTTGTGTAACCCCCCTACTAATGGGGGTTCCTAGAAACCTTTCCTGGAGCTTGCCTAAATGCTCCATGTCTGTCTGGTGTTCAGCGTAAGGCCGTTTCTGTGGGTGTGGTGAGTGCTTTTAAAAGGCCTCTGGTGCTGTCTTTTTGAGAGCAGCCTGCTTGCAGGTTATAGCTGTACCAATAGGGGGACTGGGGTTTCCCTGCTCAAGTCCCGCTCTGGACTGCTGTTTGATCACTCCATTTCTGTGGTCACTAGGAGTGCTGAAGGGGCCTATCTAACAGATGTGGTTGTCCCCTTTAATACATGTATAGTATTGGTTAAATTGCAGTTTGTCTAACCTCTCTTTATTGCAACTGGGACTTTGTGTTGTGCCCCCCCATATTGGACCTGGACTGTGTGAAAGGGGGTCCAATAGCAGCTAAGGGGCACTGGGAATGGAATGGAGGTGACCAATCAGGAATCAGGACTCTGGCTGGAGCCAGATGACCAATGGGGACACTGCTTGTAGTTCTTGGAAGTGGCATTATGGGCCATGGCACCTTTTCACACCACTGAGGGCCAGACTAAGTGACTGGCATGTGTAAACAGCCAATGGATTTGGGTAGTGCCAGAGCTGTGAGGATTGCCCCATGCTGTTAGGGGCAGATGCGTTGTGATTGTGAAGGAGAAGGGAGCTCTGAGCTCCTGTGCCATTGAGTGTTCGAGCGGGAAGTGCGTGAAAGGCCTGAGGCAGCTATTTGCATTACCAGTGTTCCAGGGATAAAATCTGCAGGCTTGCGGTCAGAGGAGGCTGTGTCCAAGCACAGCTACCTACCAGGCTATACCTGAAGAGACTGGAGAATCTGCTGAATCGCGCTCGGTCTGTCAGGACTGTGAAGCTGCAGTAAAACGCCCCTGTAGCTGTGAGTTCAGTCAGATCCTGAAAGCAGCTGCCTGGTATGGTACCCATCTGTGTTTTTCCATATAAGTGTGTGAGTAGGCCTTGATGCTCAGGCTCAGCCCTGTGAGTGTGAAAGCGTGGTCCTCTACTGGAGTTGTGAGTACTGAATCAGGGTAGCTCCCTGCTAAAGGTTACAAAGCCTAAATTGTTTTGTTGTATTGCTGACAGCACTTATTGAGCTTTCTGGCACCATCTGACCTGCTCAGGGATTAACTGCTCGCGTGTGTCAGGGCCCCAACCAGCTGCATCGAGGGACTAGCCATTAGGGCTTGGGTACCCATAGACAGTACTTACTGGGCCTGTGGGAGGCCATAGAGTAGATTTATATATACTGTAGTGGTAAGCCAATTAACCTGATTCCCCAGGTCCTTGTTATCTCCCCTTAAATAAATCAGATTGCTTGTTTTGCAAAAGTACACTGGCTAGTTTGTGTATTAATGGTGAAATACTGCACAGTGAATGTGGTGTAACGGTACCTTACTTTCCAGGGGTTCCCCGGAGTGAGTTGACTGGTTCGAGCCAGGGGGTAAGTGTAAGTGGTAGAGACACTATAACTGAACTGCGTGAGCCACTAGTGGGAAGAAGCGGGGTTGCAGCAACCCAGAGGGCTTGTACCGAGTCAACCACGACAGTTTCAACCCCAACCTCTGGGTGGAGGCACCCACCAACGGATCTGGGCCCCTCACCCTGCCACAGTTAGGACAGGCAGAGGTAGTAGCCCTTTGGATAGTGCCCCTTGGGGGTTACAAATTGGAGGTACCTCTAGGATTAGCATCCCCTAGTGGCCAAGTGGGTGAAGTGCATAAAAATGGAAAAGCTGACGGGGAAACTGGAAGGGGATATTATGGCAAAAATTAAGTTGGACCCTATTAAGACAATGGTACACAAATTGATGGGTTGGGGCGAAGCCAAAGATCTGGACTCCCAGAGAACTGTGTTACTATTAGACGTGCCTCTGGGAACACCGACAGCTGACATTATGTCTACAGCAGAGCTTGTTAAATGTTTGGGCAAAGTGGAGGTGAAGGGGCGTATGGCTGACCTGCTTGATCAGACCCTGCAGGTGCTACTTTTGTGTAGTGTGGCTATCGACCCCGAGAGGGTACCTCCAGTGATTTACCCGGAGGGTGCCCCACAGGAGTGGAGGCTTGTTCACATTCGGAGTGGGTCAGTCACTCCTAGGGGATCCCCCCAGACTAATAGTTTCAAAGATAAACTGCTTAAATTGTGGCTGTGGAGTGGAGGACTGCTCAGGAGTTGCTGCAAGCATTGGACCTCTCTAGTGACACCACCCCCCAGGTACCTCTTCCTGTCCCCCCAAGAGTTCTATTTTGGCTCCACTGCCCCTAGTGGTTCCCCCTATACAGCTTGATTCTTACCGTAGGCTGAACCTTTTTTCTGGCACAGTGCCGGTGCCTTCAGGGGAGGATGACTTGGAGGCATGGATGGACTACGCCACCCTCTTAGTTCAGGAGTGGCAATGCTCTGAGGGGGAGAAAAGAAAGTGATTGATGGAGAGTCTGCGGGGCCCTGCTTTAGAAGCCATTAGGTTCCTGTGGGCCAATAACCCGGAAGCCACTGCAGCAGAGTATCTTTCTGCTTTGGAGGGAGTGTTTGGGAGTACAGAGATTGGGGAAGACTTATTACGGAAATTCAAGTCTGCCAAGCAATGGAGAAATGAGAAGCTGTTCGCCTTTGTTACTAGGGTGGAGCAGGCCTTGCAAAGGGCCTATCAAAAAGGAGGGGGGGATCACAGCCACGGCCTTGAACCAGGTCAGGTTGGAACATGTTTTGAAGTCTGCCAGATTTTCTAGTGTGATATTGTTAAAACTTAAGTTACATGACAAATGGGCTGCCCTGTCTGAATGCTGTCAATTGATGAGGGAGATTAGAGAAAGTAGAGATTGATGAGGAAGGGTGGGAACCCTATGTGGGAGCTGTGAACCCAAGCTGAACCCCTGAGTCTAGTGCACCCAAGGAGACCCACCTTTCAGGGAGGCCTGATGTGTCCCTAGAATTTCAGGGTGATGTGTGGGTGCATGCCATTTCGTCTGACCCCCAAGTAGAGAGCAAGTTGAGGGCCGAGGTTAGAAACTTACGAGAATTGGTGAGGGATTTGAGGTGGTCCACTACCCACCCTGTTAGGTCTGGGGAACCTGAGTCATTTAGAAACCAATGTTCTAGCCCCAGGGACCCCCCTCACCCCCGGAGGCCCCAGCAGACAAAGTATTCCCATCCCAATAGAGACTCCCGGGACCCAAAGTTTTGTTACCATTGTGGGGAAGATGGATACTTTCAGCCTGAGTGCCAGCTGCTGGAGAATTTAAGGAAGGTCAACAATAGACTGATCACTTGGCATCGCAGGGCCCACGTTCGACCTCCCAGGAAGGGCTTTGTGACCTGGGCCAACACCTCTGCCACTGCCAACACTGTGCCTCCGGAATGGTCTGATGTTTTCGGGCCCTCGATGGAGGCACCGGTGCGAGTAAATGGGATTCCCACCCAAGCTGTGTTAGATAGTGGCTCTCAGGTAACTATCATGTTTCAGGACTGGTATCAAACACACTTACCTGAGGTGCCACTACAACCCTTGGATGGTCTACATGTATGGGGGCTGAGTGACAAGGCCTATCCGTATTTAGGGTATATCTGGATCTGATTGTCATTCCCTACTTCTGTGACTGGTGTGGACAAACAGGTGGAGACCTTGGTTTTAGTCTGTCCCCCCACTGGACTGTACAATGGAGTGCCCTTGTTGATCAGGAAAAATGCTCATATGTTTGGTCGGTTTGCCCAATTGTGTACAGAGAAGCAAGCAGTTAGGACTGGAAGGGCTCTAAGAATACCTGCTTTGATCCCAATGGCCTATGAGACTCAGAGGAGGGTTAGCCAGGAGGAACCTGAAGGCCCGGTGGGTGTAGTATGGAAAAAGGATCCAGCACCATTGGTACTTGCCCCAAATACCCAGTGTGTCCTGCACGGGGAAGTCCGAATTAGAAAAGATGTTACGAATAAGCTATGTTTATATTGATGTTAGATGCCCCTGGGGAGGGAAGGTTGCCTGAGGGATTGCTGGTTAAGCCCAGTATTTTGCCTGCTAGAGCCCATGCTTACTCCAGGAGGGTGATGGTTCAAGTTCATAATGTGTCTGATAAGGAGATTCAAGTAAATAGAGGTTGCACCCTAGCAAGTGTACATTGTGCTTATACTGCAGTGCTGCCCAACAGCAAGAGTCCGAAGAAGGGTGACCAAGTAACTCCTGACCTGTTTGATTTTGGGGACTCTCCGTTTCCTGCTGAATGGAAAGTGAGGTTCAGTGAGAAGCTTGCCAAGAGAAATCAGGTATTTTCCCTAAAAGAATGGAACATGGGATGTGTGCAAGGGGCTGAGCACCACATCCGGCTGCATGATGAAAGGGCTTTTTGAGAAAGATCTCAGTGCCTGGCCCCTGCTGACATCGATGATGTGAGGCAGCATTTGCAAGAGATGCTGGCTGCTGGTGTGATACAAGAATCCAGAAGCCCCTATGTTTCCCCCATTGTAATAGTGAGGAAAAAGAATGAGGCGGTTCGGATGTGTGTAGATTACCGTACCTTGAATCGGAGGACCATCCTGGATCAGTATACCATGCCACATATACAGGATGCTTTGGGTTGTCTGAAAGGCAGTTAGTGGTTCTCTGTGTTAGACCTCCACAGTGGGTACTATCAGATCCCCATGGCTCCAGAGGACCGAGAGAAGACTGTATTCATTTGCCCCCTTGGTTTCTATGAGTTTATCCGGATGCCTCAAAGGATTTCAGGTGCCCCAGCTTCTTTTCAGCACCTGAAGGAACGTGCTGCGGGGGACATGAATTTACTCGAGTGTTTGGTCTACTTGGATGATGTCATAGTGTTTGGCAGTTCGTTAGAAGAACATGAACATCGGTTGTTCAAGGTTCTGGATCGACTGGAGGATTTCGGTCTCAAGCTATCTATAGACAAGTGTCAGTTCTTTCAAACTTCTGTGAAGTATGTGGGCCACATAGTATCCACCGAAGGCATAGAGACTGACCCCAGCAAAGTGGAGGCTTTGACTACTTGGCCTCAGCTAAAGAATTTGAAAGAGCTGCAACAGTTCCTGGGGTTTTGCAGATATTATAGGCGGTTTGTCAAAGATTATTCTCAAGTGATCCACCCCCTCCTCAATCTTACTCAGGGGTACCTCCCACCCACAAAAAGTATAAGAAAGTGGTGCACTCTGAGGCAGAGAAGAAGTATTTTCATCCGAATTATGTGTTTGGAGACTACTGGACTACTGAGTGTGAGGAAGCTTTCTACGACATCATCTATCAACTTACCCATGCCCCAGTGCTGGCCAATGCTGACCTAGCCAAGCCATATATTCTTCATGCTGGTGCCAGACTACAAGGATCGGGGCCTGTGTTATATCAGGAGCACTCAAACGGTCTAAGACCTGTAGCTTTTGCCAGCAGAAGTCTGACTCCTTCAGAAAAAAACTAACCCGTGCACAAACTAGAGTTCCTGGCCCTGAAGTGGGCCATTGTTGATCAATTTCATGACTGTTTGTACGGTGCCAAGATATTGGTAAAGAGTGATAATAATCCCCTGACCTATGTGCAGACCTCAGCCAAGTTAGATGCCACTGGCCATAGGTGGCTCTCTGTGCTGGCCACCTACTACTATGCTGTGGAGTATAGAGCAGGTCTCAACCATATAGCTGCGGATGCTCTCTCTAGGTGGCTTGTGCCCCAACCCAACTGGGTCAGGTTGTCAGAACCTGACATAAGAGCCCTTTGCCAAAAATTTGACAAGGAGGAACAGGTGTCTCCTGATGCTGTGGATTGCATGGTGGACTGCTTGGGGCCATCTGAGAACTGCATATCTGCTGCTTATTGTCATTTTTCTGCATTAGACACTAGTGCACTGCCCCAATTCAGCAATGATAGTCTCCAATGGGCTCAATCCCTGGACGCCATGATAAAAGCTGCTTTGGAGGCTTTGCAGGCAGGGAGAGACACGTCCAAACTGTGTTTCACTGACCTGAGAACTGCCTTGTTGTACAAAGAAGGTTCAAAGTTAAAGCTGATTAACCAACTACTATACAGGGAGACTGTGGACAAACAGGGTCCGGTAGACAAACAACAACTGGTGCTGCCCACTGCTTTCAGAGAACTGGTGTTGAGGTCCCTGCACAATCATATGGGGCACCTCGGCATAGACCGAACCCTTGACTTAGTGCGGTCCCAATTTTATTGGCCCAAGATGGGTGCTGATGTGGAGCAGTATATCAAGACTTGTAGCCAATGTTCACAAAGAAAAACCCTGCCCCAGAGGGCCGCTCCCCTGGTCAATGTCACTACTAGTACCCCTATGGAACTGGTCTGCATTGATTTTCTGAGTCTAGAGCCAGATCTGAAAAACTTCGGCAACATATTGGTAGTCACTGCTCATTTTACTTGGTATGCACAGGCTTTCCCTACTAAAGATCAAAAAGCAACCACTGTGGCTAAAGTACTTGTGGAAAATTTCTTTGTTCACTATGGGGCACCTCAACAAATTCATTCTGACCAGGGCAGAGATTTTGAGAACCGCCTAATCAAAGAAATACTATCCTTATGGGGAGTGCGAAAGTCAAGAACCACCCCGTACCACCACCAGGAGGATTTCCAACCTAAAAGGTTTAACTGCACATTGCTTGATATGTTGGGCACACTGCAACCTAAAGATAAGCCTAGATGGAGCCAGCAGATTAGCACCTGGTACATGCTTATAACTGCACCAAAAGTGATACCACTGGATTTTTCCTGTACAGACTGATGTTTGTGAGAGAGGCTAGACTGCCAGTGGATGTGTGTTTCGGGGTTTCTCCTGATAGGGTTCAAGCAGACAACCATCTACAATATGTGCAAAAGTTAAAGGCCCAGCTAAATCATGCATACCAACTAGCTCAAACCATGGCTGCCAAATAAAATCTGGCCAACAAAGAAAGGTATGATAAAAAAGTGAAAGCCATGAAAGTGAGAGAAGGGGATAGGATGCTACTGAGAAATTTGGGACTGCATGGCAAACATAAGATTGCTGACAGATGGCATCACCTCCCTCATATTGCCGTGGGAAAGCTGGCAGATTTACCTGTATAAAAAGTGCGGCCTGAAAACAATTCAAAAGATGTGAAAACTATTCACAGAAATCATCTGCTACCAATCAGACAGATCTTGATTGAAGGTGAACCTCCCAATGCTCTCCCCTCTGGGACTATGACTAGGTCTGCTGCCCAGAAAAGACCCAGACCACTTGATTCTTCAGCAAGTGAAATCAGAGGGCCTTCTCCAAATCCCCCGGATGAAGATGATCATCAGTCTGTGTCTGAAGACAATGAGAATAATATTGAATACTATCCCTCTTATGAACTGAGTCAACTGTTTCTGGACAATCCCCTAGTCAACTCTGGAGATGAAGTTGGGCTTTTTGGACTTTCTGAGCCCCCAGCTTTGTCACTGGAACCAATGCTCCCAGGAGACGAAGTGAGTGGCAACCAAGCTGAAGGGGTGGGATCCTTAGATCTGGCTGAACTGTCTGGCTTGGCTGAACTATCTGACTTTTCAGAAGAAGAAAGGGATGTGGAGGAGCAGGCCAGTGATATGTCAGAACCTGAAGAATATTTTGAGTGCCCTGATGGTTCTTTACCCACCCCTGAAGTGTCCCCAGCTGAGCCAAGTAGTGTGGGTTCTGAAATAGAGGGCCCTGTTCTTGAAAGTACTAGGGGCCCTGGATCTCTTTTCCCTATGGAGGTTCCCCCTGCTAAGCTAAGTGAGGCTGAGATGGGGTCGGGGTCTGTAGCAGGGATTCCCGAGACCCCTAGACGCTCTAGCCGAGAAGTACGGCCTGTAGTAAAGTTGAGTTATGAGTCTCTGGGTCAGCCTGTGGACCTGCCCTTAAATGTGGTCCATAAAGGGGTGTATGTGTCCCTGAGATTCTTGCCTAAGCTAGCCTTGGGGGATAACTCCAGCCTGTTAGTATTGCCCTTCGAGTGTGGTACCCCTGCTTTAGGTAGCCCAAAAGTAGCTGATAGGGAGCGGTTCCCTCTTTCCAGGTGTCCTGGGCAGGAAATAATGAGCTGATTTAAAAAGGGAAAAGGTTGTGTGTGTGTGTGTAATATTGCATAAACCGTAGTAAACTGTGAATACAGTATCAATGCATGTAATCTAAAGTGTGACATAATGTTAATTAAGCTGTTTGCCTTAAAGTAATTTAAGGGTAGCTACTTGACGTAGACACCAAGTTCTTTCCAGGCCAGGAAGCGTGTAACCCCCCTACTAATGGGGGTTCCTAGAAACCTTTCCTGGAGCTTGCCTAAATGCTCCATGCCTGACTGGTGTTCGGCGTAAGGCCATTTCTGTGGGCGTAGTGAGTGCTTTTAAAAGGCCTCCGGTGCTGTCTCTTTGAGAGCTGCCTACTCACAGGTTTCAGCGGTACCAATAGGGGGACTGGGGCTTCCCTGCTTGAGTCCCGCTCTGGACTGCTGTTTGATCACCTGTTTCTGTGGTTGCTAGGAGTGCTGAGGGGGCCTATCTAACAGATGTGGTTGTCCCCTTCAAAACATGTATAGTATTGGTTAAATTGCAGTTTGTCTAACCTCTCTTTATTGCAGCTGGGACTTTGTGTTGTGCCCCTCCATATTGGACCTGGACTGTGTGAAATGGGGTCCAATAGTAGCTAAGGGGCACTGGGAATGGAGTGGAGGTGATCAGCCAGGAATCAGGACTCTGGTTGGAGCCAGATGACCAATAGGGACAGTGGTAGTAGTTCTCGGAAGTGGCGTTATGGGCCATGGTGCCTTTTTGTACCATTGAGGGCCAGACTAAGTGACTGGCATGTGTAACCAGCCAATGGAATCGGGTAGCACCCGAGCTGTGAGGATTACCCCATGCTGTTATGGGCAGATGTGTTGTGATTGTGAAGGAGAAGGCAGCTCTGAGCTCCTGCGCCATTGAGTGTTCATGCAGGAAGCGCGTGAAAGGCCTGAGGTGGCCGTTTGCATTGCCAGTGTTCCAGGGATGAAATCCACAGGCTTGCAGTCAGAGGAGGCTGTGTCCAAGCACAGATACCTACCAGGCTACACCTGAAGAGGACTGGAGAATCTGTTGAATCGCACTCGGTCTGTCAGGACAGTGAAGCTGCAGTGAAACGCCTGTGTGGCTGTGAGTTCGGTCGGATCCTGAAAGCAGCTGCCTGGTATGGTACCCATCTGTGTTTTTCCATATAAGTGTGTGAGTAGGCTTTGAAGCTCAGGCTCAGCCCTGTGAGTGTGAAAGTGTGGTCCTCTACTGGAGTTGTGAGTACTGAATCAGGGTAGCTCCCTGCTAAAGGTTACAAGCAAAGCCTAAATTGTTTTGTTGTATTGCTGACAGCACTAATTGAGCTTTCTGGAACCATCTGACCTGCTCAGGGATTAACTGCTCGCATGTGTCAGGGCCCCAACCAGCTGCATCGAGGGACTAGCCATTAGGGCTTGGGTACCCATAGACAGTACTTACTAGGCCTGTGCACAGAGCCATAGGTAGATTTATATATACTGTAGTGGTAAGCTAATTAACCTGATTCCCCGGTCCTTGTTATCTCCCCTTAAATAAATCAGATTGCTTGTTTTGCAAAAGTACACTGGCTAGTTTGTGTATTAATGGTGAAATACTGCACAGTGAATGTGGTGTAACTGTACCTTACTTTCCAGGGGGTCTCTGGAGTGAGTTGACTGGTTTGAGCCAGGGGGGTAAGTGTAAGTGGTAGAGACAGTGAAATTGAACTGCGTGGGTCACTAGTGGGAAGAAGGGGGGGTTGCAGCAACCCAGAGGGCTGCGACCGAGTCAACCACGACAGTTTCAATCCCAACCTCTGGGTGGAGGCACCCGCCAACAGATCTGGGACCCTCACCCTGCCACAGTTAGGGCAGGCAGAAGTAGTAGCCCTTAGGATAGTGCCCCTTGGGGGTTACACTTGCAACATAGTCTGATATCGGCCTGGTGCGGGCAGCGCTTGAAGAAAATAATGAGTGGTTCAGTGCTTTGCAGCAGCAGGTGAACAGAGTAGAAGCACAGAAGCAGCAAATAGTTTCAATGCTGCACCTGCTGCTGGACCACCATGCCACTCCATGGCAATAGTAAGTGAGGGAATTGTTTTCTGCCCCTCCATCCCTGACCCCACCCCACTACTGTGTTGTACTGTTTTTGTGTGTTTTCTCTTTGTTGTTGTTTAATCATAAATACATTCCCTTCCAGGGGAATCCTTCTTGCACCACATAGTGCAGTACATTTTTGTGAAAACAGCCAGTAATTTCATTACATTGTGTCACATGATAGAGGAATTCCCTTTCTAAAAATCTGCTCCCATTCTGCCTCTTTTCTCATCAAGGTTAGGATGTGATGGCAGGGAGAGCGCATGTCCGTGCTCCTTACAGTGAATATCCAATTGTCCGGCAGGTTTCCGAATATTTCTTTATGTTATAATGGTCAGTTTGTGGTGAAACGTGTGGCCACATTTCCAGTAAGAAGAGCCTTGTTAGTGGAAACAATCCCACATTTCACCACAAAGTCAACCTTATAACATAAGGAATCATTGGGATAGCTGCCGGACATTCACTATAGTGGAGAATGCACCTGCGCTTCCCCTGGCATCATGTCCTAACGTTGCTGAGAAAGGGTGGCAGAATGTGGGTGGCTTTTCTTTTTTTTTTTCAATTCAAAGTTTATTAGTACATTTTCCACAGTAGAAGGAAGTTACAATGAGAATGAGATGTAAATACAGTCACTTATACAGGCGTAACTGCCCAACCCACCCGTCCCTCCCTTACTGCAGTAACAAATCCATATATCCCCAAGTGCTAAGCTCTTTACCTGAGAACCTGCAGGGCATTTTAGACTGAGACATGATTAAGACTGAGCCAGTAAAATTAGAGAGTGAAGGGGATCCCATATTTTGGTATATACTGCCACTCTATTGTGAAGACTGGCAATCACTTTTTCTGTATGCAGATTGGCAAGAATTTCATTCACCCATTCTTGAAAGGTTGGGGTGGACTTGTCTTTCCAATGATGTAAAATAAGCTTCTTGACAGATAAGGCAATCATAGAAATATGAAACTTTCTTACTTTAACTCTAATAGAAGACAGGTCCCCGAAAAGGCAAATATCAGGAGTGAAATACTCCTGAAGGCCCAGTAAAGGATCCAGGGAAGTCTTGATTGAATCTTATAAAAGGGAAATTTTTGGACAGGACCAGAACATGTGAAGAAGTGTTCCTTCTTCCCACAAACACTTAGTACATATATTGGAGTTCAAGAGACCCCATTTCTTTAATTTTACTGGGGTGCAATACATGTTATGTAAAATATGATATTGCATGAGATGCAATCTGTCTTGAGAAACATATTTATGATAGGATCTCCACAGGGATTGCCAATCCAGGTGATACTGAGGGAGGATAGAGTTCCAGAATCTTGTGGGTCCAAAAGAATCCCCATATCTTTTGTAAAACAAAACCTGATATAATTTAGATATAACACCTGAAGATCCAATAAGTGAAGAAACCTCAGGTATCAGGGCTGTGACAGTCTTGGAGGGGGGTATTACCAAAAGCTATTGTAAGTAAGTGCCTTAACTGTATAACTTTGAAGTGAGAGGGAGCCGGAATAAGAAATTTCCTAATAATATCTCCTACTGACAACCATTGCCCCTCTTCATCCACAAAAGAGAGTAGTTTCCCATCCCCCAATTGGGACAACCATTTACGGGGAATCTGTTTCTTGTTAATAGTGAAAGATGGGGAATTCCAGATAGACTGGCCAAGTCCAACTGAGGGGTATAGTGCAAAAATGAACATAATTGTGCATATACCTTTAATGAGGTAACTACTATAGGGCATTCCTCAACCATACACACCTGGGAGACTTTAAGATAGAATAAGGTTAGGGGGTCCAGATTCTTAGACCTAATTACATCCAATTCAATCCTAAGCCAAGCTGGCTGTTCTTTTTCCAGGCCGGGAGATACCCATCTCAAACATTTTGCTAAATGACTGGCCCAATAATATATAGCCAGTTGAGGAATCCGCAACCCCCCCCCCTCAAGTTTTGGAGCTGCCAATTTATAATAGGCCAATTGAGGATATTTATCGGCCCAAATAAATCTAGTGAATATGCCATGTAACTTTTTAAACCAGAGTAGTGGGATAAAGGTATTGAGAAGAAATAAAGGGTAAAAAATTCTAAGGAATACATTCATCTTAATTATGTTGATCCGACCCCATAATGAAATGGGAAGTCTGGACCACCTATCAAGGTCTTGAATTATCAGCTGTGAGAGAGATTCAAGATTTTCCTTAAATCATGTTAGGGGGTTATGGGATAGTTTAATGCCCAAGTATTTAAATGACCTGGGAGTCCAACATAGACCTTAGGGACTAATGTCATTTTTGAATGCCTTATGGTTTAATGGAAAGAATCAGGATTTGCTAGCATTCAGTTTGTAATTGGACAAATCTTACTATTTCACTCAACAAAGCTGGTACAGAAGATACCGGATGGGATAAATGTATCAACAAGTCATCCGCATATGCAGTGACCTTAATTTTGTGATGCCCAACACAAATGCCTTGTATAGAGGCATTATTGAGAATATTTTGGATGAGAGGTTCCAAATATAAATTAAATAACAAAGGAGATAAGGGGCAACCCTGTCTAGTTCCCTGAGTGGAGTGGAAAAGGTTTGGAGAAGGTCCCATTCCCAGAGATCCTTGCTGTAGGGGTTTTATATAGTGTAGCAATCCAGAATAAAAATACAGAGGGGAATTGAAATGCTTCCAGAACTCAGAACAAAAAATTCCAATTCACATGATCAAATGCTTTCTCAGCATCCAGGGAAACCAGTCCTGCAGGGAACTCAACATCCCTGGTAGACGAGAAAACATGAGATAGGGTACGCAAGTGGTCAGATGATAAGCACCCTTTCAAAAATCCTACCTGATTCATACCTATTAGCTCAGGGATAACTACAGTTAACCTATTGGCTAGTATCTTCGAAAGAATTTTAATATGTTGGTTTAGAAGGGATATAGGTCTGTAGCTTTGAACAAGCTCAGGGTCTTTATCTGGTTTAGGGAGAAGAACAATCAAGGCCTCAAAGAGGTGAGAGTCTGCCTCTGCCCTGGTTAAAATATATTGAAATAGGCGATAAAATACTGGTAGTAAAAGATCCCGAAAAACTTTGTAAAATAGGGAGGAGAATCCGTCAGGGCCTGGGACTTTGTCTATAGGTAATCCACTGATAACCGCAGCAATTTCCTCCTGTGATATAGGGGTGACCAAAAAACCCTTGTGTTGCTCTGAAAGGGAGGGCAGATGGGAATCCCTCAGATAATTCTCCATACTCCCAGGACAGGAAGGATACTCCATGTCACTGTACAGTCTTTCGTAATATAGGGCAAATTCTTGTACTATCTCAGTAGGAGATACTTTCAGAGACCCATCTGCCACTGCCCTAATTGAAGGGATAAATCTCACAGATTCTTGTTGCTTAATACGCAATGCCAGGAGGCACCCCACCTTCTCTCCCTGATCCGTGTAACTAGCCCTTGTACGAATAATAGCTAGTTCTGCTTTTTCCCGAAGTAACTCTAAATATCTATCTTTGAACACTAGGAGCTTCCTCTTGTCTTCATCTGGGGCACTAGCCAAAATATTAATTTCAAGTGACCAAATTTGGGACAATAATGATAATAGTTCTTTCTCCTGTGTCCTTTTCCTACTCACTGCCATACTAATGAGGATCCCTCTCATGTAAGACTTGAAGGCCCCCCACAAAATATCTGGATTTGCACTGTCTAAAGGGTTGAATAAAAAAAAGAACTCAATTTGCTCCCTTATGAGCTTGCAATACTTAACATCTTGAAGGAGTTGTTCATTGAGTTTCCATCTGGTTTCCCTATTAAGTAAATTAAGGAATGCCAATTTGCATAACACCAGTGAATGATCGGAGACAGGGCCAGGTTGAATCAAGGAGGTCTTAACCCTGGGTAGGAAAACCTGAGAAATAAATATGTAATCAATGCAGGACTGTGAGCCGTGCACCATTGACCTGAAAGTAAACTTCCTAGAATCAGGGTATAAGACACGCCAGACATCACAGAGCCCTCACTGGTCCTCTAGGTCCCTAAAAGCCCTCTGCCCCAGAGAAACCACTCCTGGTCCACTACCTGACCTGTCAAGATTAGAATCTATGACTTGATTGAAGTCGCCCCCCAAAATAATCCTGATGGGAAGCATTGGAAGAATAATAGATATGAGTCTCATAAAAAACCCTGAATCATCCATATTAGGGCCATATATACTACCAAGTAAAAGTGGAACTGACCAGAAAGTGCCTTTAACTAGGATAAACCTGCCGTCAGGGTCTTTAATGACCTGTGTAGAGACAAAGGGAATGCCCCTATTAATAATAAGCATGACCCCACAACTATTTGTAGAACCTTGAGCATTGTAAACCAGCCCCACCTGTTGCCTCCTTAACTGTAGAGTTTCAGCTTCTAATAAATGGGATTCCTGTAGGAAAGTTATCTGAGAGCGTAATAAGCTTAAGTGTTTGAGAACCTGATATTGTTTGGGTTTTTTCCTGATCCCCTTAACATTCCAAGTAGCAAAAGTCACCTCTTTGGCCATCTGATAATAGTTATTGGACTTAATATGCTCAGCCCTGCACTCAGGATGCATAATACATGCAACCCTACTCCAAAAGTTACTGCAGTAAAACCCTCCCTCCTCCCCAACCCACCCCCACAATTAGCCCATACCCTTCCCCAACTACCCCCATTCCCCTAACAAAACCCCAAATCCACCACCCCCACCCAACCCCCACACTGCCACAAGCAACGCTTTAGCACAGTACTGGGTCTTTTCCTCCATCTCCCGCCTCCTGATAATGCACCTCTGCTAATGGCAGCACAACTTACATCCGGAAGTAAATATTTAAGAATGCAAATGACATTAACTACCCCCAAAAAACTAGAGAGTGGCCTTGGGCTTCCAGTGCATGCACACGCAAATGTGTTAACAAGATAATGAAAGGGAACACAGAGTAAACTGCCAAACTCATGAATGTGCCAAATAACCTCAAGAACCAGAATGAAAATTAGGGGTTACCTTGCCCCGTGAAAAAACTTTAAACAAATCAGAACCAGATCGAGAACCTAGTGAAGGGGAATAGCCCTTTCCTCAAACTGAGAGCAGAGATCTAGAAAAACATTGAGATCATGAATCCAAGAGAAAGAAAACTGAAAAAACAACTCTTCCCTGAAATTACCAGCCCTTAGTTACAAGAATTCCCCTTGAGGACATTTACTGTCCTGAGCTCTGAACTGGTGAGAAAACTTAGGGAGATCCTCCTCAAATTAAGAGCAACACGGCTGTACATTACATATGCATGATATGCCCTCTTGTGGCCACAACCCGATCCTGACAGGGTAAATGTGAATTGCGGAGAAAGCCCAAGATCGCTCCAATTTCCAGTCAATATGATGTGAATGCTAATCCTAGAACCAACAACACAAACTCCCCTCTCTATGCAATTTACAAAACTGAATATACTGGGACATAAAGCTTTGTTCTTAATTAAGCCAACCCCAAGACCCCAAGTGTCTTTGCCCTGAGCAGGAGTTAACATTATGAAATTAGGGCTTGAGAGGCTGTTAGCAGGTAGGCCATGCACTGATCAACCCAGTCCAGATGAGAAAACGAGAATTTCCAAATACAACTCATTGACATTATCTCCTCAAAGAAGGAGAAAAATAACAGTTCCAATAGGTAACTCCAAGCAGCTCTTCAGCACACGAACAGGGCCTCTCAGAGCTCTCAGGACAAGTCTGGTAACATGGATTTAAGGCTTGACAAGGCAACTTCAGGATCATCGTAATTAAACCAGGATCCATTTACAAAAACTTGTAACCTAGCCGGATATCCCATCCTGAATTTCAGGCCCGCGGCAGTGATCTTAGATACGATGGAATGAAATGCTTTTCACTTCAAACGAACCAATCCAGGGAAATCTTGTGCAATTCTCAATTTTGTATTCTCCCAACGAACCTCTTGTAAAGCTCTCACTTTTTGCAAAAAATACTGCTTTTCTAGGAAATTCAAAAAGCAGCAGATAATAGGATGGGGGGGAGCATCCGAAGAAGGCTTCAGTTGCAGAGACCTGTGAGCTTGCTCTATAATGTATACTGGGCCGAAGGGAGAAGGGCCAGCAACCCGTTCCACCAGCTTCTGTGTGGATGCTACAGCATGCTGGCCCTCTTCTTCCTCTGGTAGCCCTAGTATCACAACATTGTTTCTGTGGCTACAGCCCTCCAAATCTTCAAGTTTGGCCTCCAGACAAAATAGCTTCTGTCGCTTAGACACTAATTCAGGATCCAGATTCTCTGGCTTTTTCTCCATTGAGACTATTCAAGCTGTATTATCAGAGACAGTTAACGAGACTTCATCCAGTTTTCTAGAGAGAGTTTTCAGGTCAATGGCCATTTCTTTCATCTCTTCACGAAAGGGTTTAAACTTTTCTAAGAACCTATAAAGCGTTAAAAGTTCTTGTTCCCCAAGTTGACTCGAAGGATCAGGCCTATCTGGCCCACGTGAGGCCCGGGATTTCTTTGGGGCCTTTCCGGGAGTAGCAGTAGTGTGTGTTTCTGTGGGGCTTTCTTCATATAAGCCTCCATCCACCAATCTAGCACTCAAAACAGGCCCTCAGGATGTTTATATAATAGAAGAATTCAAAATCAGAGGAAATGGAGAAATATAAACATCTAAAAAAGACGATTTAATGATCAGGAGGCAGGAGCTTAACAGAGGAGCTTCTACTCAGCACTCTGCATCACGTGATCCTCCGTGGGTGGCTTTTCTGATCAGTAATTCCTCTGTCACGTGACTCCCTGTAATGAAATTATGGGCGGTTTTCACAGAAATATATTGCACTCTGTGGAGCAAGAAATATTCCAGTTGGAGTAACACATATTAGTTTATGTGCATCACCATAACTATGTAATGTGGTGAATCTCTGTAAAGCAGCAGTGAAACAATCTGTTGATAACTCTGACCTATATTTTTTAATGCTATATTACAACTTCCTTTACTTACATCCTGACTGACTGGAATGATATGAGAATTTGCAGTAGTTGAGTCTGCTATACTACCTTTTTTCATGTATGAAATAATGAAAGAAGCATTCCTTTTAAGTTGGTGCTGACCAGGTCTTTGTTACTGTTTTCCTCTGCTTTTCTCCATCACATCAATTAGTTGTTATATTTCACTTCTGTTGTTAATTAACAGTTATGCATCAGGCAGTGTTTTATGACACCACTGAACAATAGTTATTGAAAAGCAACTGCAAATAAATACAAACCTGGTCCGAACAATATTTGAAGGCATGCTCATTTTTTTTCATACATGAACAAAAGTAGTCAAGCAAGTAAAGCAGACATAAATTGTGGAAAGAATCATATCATTCAAGTCACGACTCGGAGGTAACTAGTGGTGGTTGTGGCAATGTAAAGTAGCATAAACAAATACAGTTCAAAACTGTGAGGACATTCTTGCAATGCTGTTCTAATTGTAAAAATGTCAGTATGACATCATGAGCTCACAGCAAAAATCACAGAACACACAAAAGTTGCACAGAGTCCCAGATTTTTTCTTTAGGCCAAAAAATGTATCCTGCTTGTGTGCAGAAAATTGACAAGAGGTTACACAGTGAAATTAGTCTGTTTCAGCACATACAAAGTCCCCTAGAATTAATGGTGCACTTAGTCATGCACGCAGTGGTGGAACAGAGTCCCCAGATTTTTTCTGCTGGCCCAAAATGTATCCTGCTTGTGTGCAGAAAATTGACAAGTGTTAACACAGTGGAATGAGACTGTTTCAGCACGTACAAAGTCTCCTAGAATTAATGGCACACTCAGTCATGCGTGCAGTGGTGGCACAGAGTCCCATATTTTTTCTGGAGGTCCAAAATGCGTTCTGCTTCTTTGCAGAAAACTGACAAGTGTTAACATAGTGGAATGAGAGGGTTTCAGCACATACCCCAGTATAAAATGATGACTGTGAGTGTCATGTTGCTACTCCAATGTGTTCTGCAAGACAATTCCAGCAAATGCAATGTGATCATCTCAACTGGACTGAAGGGTGCCTACTAATAGTAGCCTTGGTGAGTAGATATATATATATATATAGATATATGGTTGTGTTGTGTATTTTGTAAGTGAGGAGGGGGGTTGACATGGACATATACTCATGTTATTGTTCTGCATCACAGGTCACACAGAAACTGTTGGTGTGCACATTCCAGCGCTCAATGAGAAAGTTTTGTCCTGAAATTGGAAATGGATAACTCTCCAGCACATGAAGGTAAGTATTACTTTTTGTGGGGGGGGTGGGGGGAATCATATTTGCAAGTTTGTCTCTAATGGTTTCTTATTTTGTTACCTCTTCACAGACTTCATCAGCATCCTTCTGGAGCCCAGTTGTCTTAGGATGGTCATGGTCATCTAATGAAATGACTTCTGCATGTTGCATGTGTGCCCAAGCTCGGGGGAGGGGGTGCCTGATGTTGAAGAACTTTTTTTGGATAAGGCTACTTTGATAGAACAACAAAACATCTGGAAGTTTCCTAAAAAAAGAAATGAATGACTTCTTACAACTTGTTATGTGTCCCTTCCTGGTTCTCAAATCTCAATCTAAAGTCAAGTTACATTTCAAACCCACATCTTGTCAACTAACACAACCTGTGTGTAATATTTAAGTGGTATGAGGTTTTCCAACCCTAACTCCCCACCTCCACCCCCAAGTAGCAAAAGAAAAAACAAACATCAGGGTTTTGGGCCTCCTGAGTCTTGTCAAATCAGTGGTGGAGTCTTTCTTGGGGGTTGTCAGCCCTAATGTTCAGTATTTGGAACCACATGCATGAAATGTAAGAACATACTTAAAGAGAAGTCATTTACAGTAGCTCTGTATCACATTTGGTCTACACACTTTATACAGACAGCTGGTTATTAAATGTGGTAATATACATAAAATGCAATCCTTTAGCTCTGTATCATGTTTGCTCTGCACTTTACTTAGGCAGTTAGTTATGACTAGGAAGTAATGTAGTAGGACCTGGAAACCAGAACAGACAACATTAAATTCTCTTCTGTAAGCATTTAAAGCTTGCTCTTGGTCTAGTCCCCTTATTAAGAGTTACAGCTTAAGGACATTAAAATGCATAGTAGCTTTTGTTAAATACTAAGAAACTTAAAGCATACTGTACTCCTGCAGTTGGTGATTCCAGATACATGTATCACATATTAAGCCACAGAATGAAGTTCGACTATGTGAACTATAGCCTTTGAAGTTTAAGTGCTTGCCCCTGAAAACTTCCTGTGTCTGTCTAAGCTGCACACTTTAAACATTCTTGCAAGTGCTTCAAACTACAATGACTCTTGTGTGTTTGTTGTTATAAGAAAAATAGGTCCCTTACCTGGTGTGCTCTACTCTGTACCTCAACATGGTGCAAACTGACAGCACTGAGCCCCCATGAGGCTAACCTTCTGATACTCACAGTGCAAAGGGGCATGATAACATTAGTGATGTCTTCGGGCTCACTAGCATGCCATTGATAAGCAACCACCCCAACAGCTAAGCAGCTGCTTCTTGCACCACAGGTACACTGTATTAGTGGAAGTGCTTTCCAGTAGACTAAAAGAAGAGTTCTCTGACCTGTGAAAATCTAAAACATTTAAAAGCTGAAAGCTGCTTGGAGAAAAATATTGTCAACACTGTTGGGTGCCAATAGAAATTAGGGAAATATTAGAGGTTAGTGTGTTGGCAATCGGAGGGTGTGGGTGCTACTAGACACCAGGGAAATAAAATGTTAAGGGGCCAGAGATTGGAGGGTGTTGGGGTGCCATTAGAGACACCAGACAAAGTTGTTGTTGTTTTTTTTCTCCTGCCTGAACTGCAGAATAATTACATGAATTGTGAATTATTTCCGGAGTTCATGTGTATTATTTCATAGTTCAGTGAGAACATTCCACAGAACAGGGCAAAATTCACCAAAAATATTGGGAAAAATTCCAATTTTGCCAAAGGCGGAAGTTCAGAAAATTCTGCGAAAGTTGGTAAACTTTTGCAGATGTTCCACTAAAGCAGGATTTATAACTTTCACTCAGCACTACTCCCTCCATGTCTGATCACTGTCCCCATAATGAAGCATATTTCCCTTGGGTCTAGAGGCACCCCGCACCCTCCGATTGCACTCCACATATACATATTTTTTTAATATATATTTGATATTTCTCCCTGGTGCCCAGTGGCATCCCCTCCCCCACCATGTCCACTTTATCCTTGGTGTCTTTATTCCTCCAGTGTCCATCCCCCTTAATAATTATGCTTTCCTTGATGGTTAGTGGCACCTTCCCGATGTCTGTCGGACACTGAAAAAAAGAAATTGGTCAGCTGATATATTTTTTTAATCTGTAAAAAAAATAGCATCAGTGATGCAAACCCCACACCCCGAACTTCCACAGAGAACCCACCACTCCACACCACCCGAGACCCCCCTAACTCATCTGAATAGGTCCCAATGTGAAGGGCCACTCTCCGATCGAACACACATCTTGCTGCTGGAACCAGAGACTGTTACATAAAAAATAAGTTAAGTGCATTTCAGTATATTTCATTAGGGTTTTCACCTTTGTTGAACAACTTGATCAATTTTGCATAGTTTGACACCCTCATGAACAGTGTCACTGGAATTATGAAAGTCCTTCCCGAAAGATGAATTCTCGGTCTCTTGGTGAAATCACCTTTGGGGCAAGATTTGGAAACTTTCACCACTTTTGTTGATGAGGTGAGGTTATAAGAAGGGTATGTTAAGAATATGGGGTAACAATACCTTATAATCACAAAGTTATCCACATCTGTTGAAACTAAGCTATGCTCACTCATAACTTTCATAAATTTCAATATTTTACCCCCAACTTTTCAATGTATCCATTTCTTTACGCCATCTGATGAATGTGACAGCTGCCATTTTTCAAACCTTCACCAAAATGTGTTTTCATGCCTGTGATGCGGATTTATGTTACGGCGATGCAGAATGTCATTTTGGTGGGGATTTGAACATTTTTAGAACCTGGTTAATGAGGTGGGCCAATAAGAAGGCTATGGTGGCAATTTGGTGTTCTTGTTGCTACTAATGGGAGTGCAGGGCCAAGATGGCCATGTACTTCCACAGCAACACAGATATACACAGCTATGGAGGGATTGGTAGCACAGAGCCCAGACAGCACTGTGCACCCACAGGCAAATAAGGATATGATTACACTATCTGAAAAATGATGGATGGATGGGAGCAGAGGCCCATATGGCCCTGCACTCCCATAGCTAAATAATGATACAATTATACTATCTCAAAAAGTAAGGAAATCAATTGCAAAAAAAAACAAACAAAACATCATTAATAGACTAGTTAGGGTTAAAGAAACAAAAGTAGGGAAATATTGTGCTAGGGTGGAAACCCTAGCACCTCAGCCCTGCAGGTAGTAATAGAAAAAAGCATTATGGTTTCAACTCTCTTACCTTGGGGTTGTCAACCCTAACACCCACCCCATTTTCATATGCTGTATCCATCTCAGTTTATTTATGTAGGTGAGTGCTGGGCAGAGGTGACATGGGGAGAGGCAGTAATAGGAAAAAGCATTATGGTTTCACCTTTCTTGCCTCTTCACAATAGTAGCTTGGGGTTGTTAACCCTAACACTCACCCCATTCTCATATACTGTATCCATCTCAGCTTATTTACTGATGGAATGGGGTGAGCATTATGACTGACAACCCCAAGGTACACCCCACGCCTGATTTAAGAAGAGGCAAGAAAGATGGAGCCTTAATGGTTTGCTGCCTGCAGGGTTGGGTTGGGGTGTTAGGCTTGGAAACCCTAATGCCACATTTCACTACTTTTGTGGCTTTAACCCTGACTAGTGCATTAACAAAGTTGTTTGCAATAAATTTCCTTACTTTTTGAGATAGTATAATCATATCATTATCTGGTTGTGGAAGCACAGGGCCGTCCAGGCCCTGTTCTTCCACCCATCCATAATTTTTGGGAAATTCACAGGAGCAGTGACAGGGTAAGCCACAAAATCCTTTTAATTTCATTTTATAGCCTGACTGGCTGATGGGAATGGGAGCTTCTTTTCTGGATCATTCAGGTCTGACCCTTGACCTCACTATAAGTGAGGCAGCTGCTGTTGCTAAGTGTAGCAGTGTTGGTGCCCATTAGCACACAGACAATGTATGATTGCCTGTCTTTTTAAAGGCAGGGTAATCACCACTAGCTAAAGTTATATTTTATTTAACTATTTTAAAGCTAAGCTGATACCAGCACTAGATAGTCAGGAGCACTCTTAAGAGACACCTTAGAGAGCAGAGGTTAGAGTGGGACAGAAATGACATGGGCAGAGGCCAGTGGCATCAGGCAGCATCTGTTGGGGAAGGTGGCCATAAATCCTAAGTTGAGTTAACAACTTTTGCCCAATTAACACTGTTTGTCTTATTTCTGTCATCTGAGCATAGAGAGCTATAACACCTTCTTTGATAAACAGAATTCAGACACATACAAACATATACCTGATTATTTGGATCTTGTCTTAATATAGGGAGAAACATATTCAAATAAGCCTAGAAGCAGGAGTATATGTGATCAGTATGCTGCTACAGTAACTGCTTTTGTTTCAACTGAATGACCCTTAGTGTTTAACGACATTTCAGTGGGTGGTTGTTATTTTTTTCTTGTTCTCTCATTATTGAAAAGATAGCCTCTAGTCTGCAATTAAATAGAAATGGATACCACTTACTGTATGTCACAATAAACAGTGGAGAAATTATAATCAAATGTATTACTGGTAACAAATTTAGCCTCGATAATAACACAGACTTTAGCATTTTCATATGGAAACAGTGCTTGGAGATAAAGGAACTAAGAATTAAGATTGTAGGCCTTGAAATGAAAATTAAGTTTCTAAGAAAAACAAGAAATTGAAAAAAAAAACATTGAGGAAATGTTAAATACAGAAATGACTACTGTGAATACTGAATGAAATGCAAAAAGGCAAAGAGAAACAGAAGGCAAGGAAGATAGTGTATGTAATGAAACTTCCAAAATTTTTAAAAAGGGAAGAAGGGCAATAACATTTGAAATCCCAAAATAAAATAGGTATACCCCACTATTTAACATACTGGAAACACTGGAAGGCCAATCCCAGGGACTACCTGTAATGATGAATGGAATAGATACTGAAAACACAACAGTCAGTAAAAATATTAGCCAGCCAGTAAGTGGGATGGAAACTTCTATTGATAGAAATATGGACTTGGGGGGGGGGTGGACTCTGGCAATAGCAGATCAAAATACCTGCAAAAAGATAGGTTTACAGCTTAGGAGCTTGCTTTACAAAGTGCACATACAAATACAAGACAAAGTACCATAAAGAAAGTGTAACATGTAGCAGCTTTCCAGCAACAAGATTATCTAATATAAGATCCTTGCTACCTGAATTAATTAAGAATATAAACACCAAGTCATTGGCTGTGATCCACGCATGAACTAATAGATAGATCAAGAACTGAAGAGGAAATCTTTAATGAGGACAAGTCAATATATACTGATCTAAAACAACTTAATTGCGATGTCATACTATAGGAAATTATCTCATAACTGAGAGCAAATCAGCGACATGAGAAATAATAGTTAGACTTAATAATTGTTCACAACAATGGTGCCTGTTTAAAAACATTAAATGTATAAGATCCTGGGAAATATTTGAGGAAAAGAGGGACCTGTACTGTTGGGATCGTTTGCATTTGAACAGAAGTAGGAGCAGGCTCCTGGGTAACTTATTCAGTGAATATATCCAAATTTTTAATTTAAACTAGAGGCCAAGAAGAAAGGGATAATACACACATCACCAAATAATAACAGACAGAATACATCTAAAGGAAGGATAAGCAACCACCAAATGGTAACTGAGGAAGTTAACAGACTAGGCAGTCAAAAAAAGAACTCAAAGCACTACTTATCAATGCAAGAAGCCTAAATAATCAAAAAGATGAGCTGGAAAAATACTGCTCAAGGAACATTTTCATATATGTGGTGTCACAGAATCATGGTTGAGGGCGAACGACTGGAACAGGGAAATTCAAGGATTCCAATTATTTCACAAGACTGTACTGACAAAAGAGGAGGTGGGTGTCACTTTATATTTCCAATAGTTTTAAAGCACAGGGAATTGAGATTTTGAATCATGAATATGGTATGGCTGAACAACTATGGGTACAAATATCCATAAATGATAAAACAACAACCATTGGAATATGCTATAGATCCCCAAGCTTGAACAGTGAGGAAAGTGCACATTTTATGCAGGCAATGTGAAAGACAGAGACAGAAGGAAGATTGATACTGATGGGTGGTTTATTCTGCCATGCATTAACTGAGAGCATCTAACAGCAACTAATACCTTGGCTAATGGATTACTTGATATAGTATTAAATAAAAACTTGGTCCAAAACATGCAGGATAATATAAGAGGGACTTACAAACTTGACCTTGTCCTTAGTAATCTTGATGACAAAATAACAAGCATTACAGTTAGACAGCCACCAGTCGGCAACGACCACAGCATGTCTCAATTTAATATAAAAGAAAACTGTGAAGTTGTTAAAGGAAAAAATATAGCTAAATGTTATAACAAGTCCGATTATGAGGGGGTGAGGAAATGCATAAGGAGACTCTCAGGTGGCCAGTATTGGTATTACAGGTAGGCAAGAGATTTCCAGATATATCACAGACATTTCAGGAAATATCTGATCATGTCTATGGTTGCCACTGTAATAAACTACTCAGTATTAAAGTTAATAAATCTCCTGGGCCAGACTACATACATCAGAGGGTCCTAAAATAACTGACCAATGAACTGGCATGTCCATTGGCATTATTATATAGTTCATCCCTGTTGGGGATGCTGTTATTTCAGAATGGAGAGAGACCAATGTGACCCTGATCTAAAAAAAAGGGGGCAAGGCAAGATGTAGGGAACTACATGCCTATTAGATTACCTTCTATGCTGGGAAACTTAATGGAAAGGTTCATAAAAGAAAAAAATAGAAGCCCAAATAAGAGCTAAGGGTTTAAATGATGTATCCCATCATGGATTTAAACATGGTAAATCATGTCTTACTAATATGATGCACTTTTATGAACTCAGCAGTGCACTTGATCAGGGGCTCCCAGCTGATGTAGTTTATTTGGATTATGCCAAGGCCTTGAACCTGGTACCCCATAAAGAATTAGTCAATACACTGACCAAGTCTAAAATTCCAAATGAAATAGTCACATGGGTCAGATCATGGTTGAATAATCGAAACAATGGGTGTGTATTAGAGGGTTCTACTCTGAGTGGAGAAATGTGACCACCAGAGTTCCCAAGGGATCTGTCCTGGGACCTATACTATTTAATATATACATATTCATGATCCAAACATCAAATGTGTCATGGATTACCTGGTTTGCTGATGACACTAAGTAGGGGACTTTTGTTAACAGTAAACTGGCAATTACTGAATTCCAAAAAGAAATATGTACAGTGAAAACATGGGCTAAAAAACATAAACTAAGATTCAATGAAGAGAAGTGCAAAGTCATGCACTTGGGTCATAACAACAAACTTGCCAAATATATGCTTCATGGAAAAGAACTGGCAGCAACTACTAGGGAAAGATATTTGGGAATCTCCATAACCGACTACTTACACTTTGATAGCCATGCAAAAGAGGTAGTTGAAAAAGGGAATACAATTCTGGGATGTGTTCTTTGGGACATTAAAAGTAGAGACTTTAGAGTCATAGTGCCACTGTACTTGTCCCTGGTTAGACCCCACTTAAAATACTGCATGCCATCTTGTGCACCACAAAACAAGGGTAGAAGTAGGTTGATCGAGGAGGTCCAGAGAAGGGCCACCAAAAGAATAAAGAAAATGTGAACAACAAATCATATAATGAAATGTTGACAGAGCCAGATATATATATACATTTATTGGAGTATAGCTGGATAAGGTGGGATCTATGCCTAGTTTACAAGGCTTTCCAGTATGAGGGTCCCTGAGAGTGTGTCGGATTAAACAGGAGCAGTAGCAATAAAAACACAAGATCACATGGGCTGCTGTTGAAAGGGGAGATATTTAGAACAAACAGAAGAGGGAGGGGGTAAATCAGAGGGTTGTAACCACATGTAATTCCTTGCCTGAATTGGTTGTATACACTACAACCATGAAAGGTTTTACAAATCCCCTAGATAAGTACATGGTAGTTTATGTAGACTATCATCACTGATATGTGTCGAGTCACTTTTGGGTAATGTCAACTGAATCAATACTCCTACATGAAACCTACGATATATCTATCTGTCTATCTATCTATCTATCTATCTATCTATCTATCTATCTATCTATCAATCTATGAAGAGAGATGGCAGAGAGGTGGGAGACATGAGGGTAGGAAGGGGTGGGCTATCTTTTTTGGGCAGCCTAGATGGGCCAGATGGTCTTTTTCTGCTGTCAGGGTTCTATGATCTCTCCAGTAGCAAATTGGGATATATGTATGTACTATATATATATATATATATTTATATTAGAGGCAAAAAACTCCGTTTAATGCATTAGTTAGGGTTGTTCCACAGCAACAAAAGTGAGGAAATTCGCTGTTAGGGTTGAAAACCCTAACTCCGAACCCCCCCCCAGCACCACACACACACAGACACACACACATTCAAGTATGGGGAGGACCAAGTCAACACAACCAATGACAAACATCCAGCAGCAGGTGACAGAAATAACAAACAATTGTCTAAATGTACTACGAGACATCCCCACCCACTGACCAGGTACCGCATGCTCAGTGGAATCAACAGCAAAACTGAGGCCATGTACACCAAACGTACACATCCCTGATTGTAGCTGCACACAACGTACTCACACTTAGTAGTTGCATGGCCTTACCTACGATGCCCTACACCACACCACAACTGATACTGTGCCGTTATTCAATATAAATGCTGAAGATGCATGATGACAGTTGTATAAAGGTTTTAACACTAGTGAGTATACATTAATTAAGAGAAGCACATAAATTAACTACAAGACACTAGCATGCTCAAGATAAAAGTAGTGATACATTTAGTAGGTGATTTACATAGTAGTACATTTACTGCAATGGTTTACTCAAGATAGAGAGGCTGACGTAAATGTATGGAAAAGCATTGCCTGTTCAACTGTGAAATTGCATCGCCAGTATCACATGCATTTTTACTGATGAAGGTGTACTGCTGAGGTACATAGATAGACCTTCAGTGTGTTTCAATATAAAAGATGCAGTAAGTATCCTTTGTAAGAAACATTGTAATTGCATGGATCAGGCCAAGCAACATCTAAATATCATAGCACTACTGAGCCAACAATGATGTACCTGTATCGGAGATGTATATGGGATAGATTTTCCTGTAGGCACTTACTGAGTTTGTTGTACCTAATAAAGACAATCTCATTGCATCTGTGATGACTAACTTATTCAAATAGTAATATATTTACTGTTGTTGCAATGAGTGATCTATGCCACTTATGGACACAGTGTGATTTTTTTAACAGTTGTTTCATACTCAGGCTGTATGCCTACTGTTTGGGTTTGCCACACTTCTGTCACTGATGCTATCAAAGGGATAACTATGTTAATTGTGGTACAACAGGAATCAATTAGGTATGGTGTAGATATAAACAGAATGTCTTTTAGTATTGAATTAACTCACAATGGGGTAAGTGTTCTAGGACAGCAGGGGTTATTCTCTATCACTGACTCTGTCAGTTATAATCACACTAGGGTTTCGATGACTGTAATGATCAAGTTACACTGTTCATCTTCATGAGTTCATATTCACAGCCATTCTCCAGTAACTAGACAGTGTATGGTGTAACTGAGTGGGACACTGTGTTGCAAAGCTGCTGCAGTGCCTAGCAGAGGGAGAGTATCTACTCATAAAGACAATTAAGCAATAAGGCATGACCAACAGTTATGTTAAATGATCTGTTAGTCACCCTGTTGGGGTTTAATGTTGAATGAAGCATAGCCGAGTGCCACATGTCACTAGACAGTGATAAACTGACCATTAACATAATACCTGGGAGTGGCTTATTGCTATCATAATAAAACTGTTTATTAAACAACATTAAACCATGTTCATCATATGGTTAGGCTCTACATGTGTGTTAATAAAAACTAAACATAAGGCTGTTACAATGTTTACAGTCAATTAGAAAGCTGCATTTCTCAAACCCTTGTTATAATCAGAGATATTATACCTGTACAACTCCTTGGTTTTGCTTAACTCTGTTGCTCAGGTGGCCCACCACAAGCGGTGTGGTCTGGTGTGGGGCATCCGTAGGTAAGGCCATGCAACTACTAAGTGTGGTACGTTGTGTGCAGCTGCAATCAGGGATGTGTACGTTTGGTGTACATAGCCTCAGTTTTGCTGTTGATCTCCACTGAGCATGCAGTACCTGGTCAGGTGGGTGGGGATGTCTCGTAGTACATTTAGACAATTGTTTGTTATTTCTGTCACCTGCTGCTGGATGTCTGTCATTGGTTGTGTTGACTTGGTCCTCCCCCATACTTGAATGTGTATGTGTGTCTGTGTGTGTGTGGTGCTGGGGGGGGGTGAATTCGGAGTTAGGGTTTTCATCCCTAACAGAGAATTTCCTCACTTTTGTCGCTGTGGAACAACTTTAACTAATCCATTAAATGGAGTTTTTTGCCTCTAATTTCCCTTCTTTTTGAGAATGATATTGAGAAATAGTAAATGTAATGCGGTGGCGGGAGCTCGGGGCCCAAAGGGCCCTGCCCTCCCACCACATGATGTCTTGTGGCATAGTAACAGTAGCAACAACGCAAACAGAAATGCTAACAGTGGCACACATGGTAACACAAGCACGAATGAGAACAGAAAGGGTAACGCACACGGTGGCGTAGACGGGAACGGTGTGCCACGTGATGTCTTGTCACATAGTAACATGGTGCCTGTAAATGGAAATGTCAATGGGCATGGTGATGCAAAGTGAAACAGAAAGAGAAACAGTACGGTACACACAAATGGCTAAAAAGTAACAGAAACGCAAGCGCAAATGAAAATGCAAAGGACGCATGTGGTGGCATTGGGGTGTGCATTGGGATCATCAGCCCTAACTCTCACTCCATGACATGTGTAAAGCAGCAGAAGTATAGGAGAATGGGGTGAGAGTTAGGACCCACGATCCCAATGCACACCCCAATGCCGGTTGGGGGTGGGTGGGGTGGGGAGGGTTTTCAACCTAACAGCGAATTTCCTCACTTTTGTCGCTGTGGAACAACCCTAAGTAATGCATTAAATGGAGTTTTTTGCCTCTAATTTCCCTTCTTTTTGAGAATGATAACGAGAAATAGTGAATGTAATGCAGCAGCGGGAGTGTGGGGCCCTCTGGGCCCCGCACTCTCACCGTATAATGCGGTGGCGGGAGGGCCCTGCGCTCCCACCACATGATGTCTTGTGGCATACTAACAGGGACAGCAATGCAAACAGAAATGCTAACAGTGGTGCACATGGTAACACAAGCACGAATGAGAACAGAAAGGGTAACGCACATGGTGGCGTAGACAGGAATGGTCTGCCACGTGATGTGTTGTCACATAGTAACATGGTGCCTGCAAACAGAAATGTCAATGGGCATGGTGATGTAAAGTGAAACAGAAAGATAAACAGTACTGTAGACAGAAATGGCAAAAAATAACAGAAACACAAGCGCAAATGAAAACGCAAAGGATAATGCACATGGTGGACAGGCTCAACGGTAAGTGAAAAGGGTAACGGAACCGCAAGCGGAAAGGGCAACAGTAACAGTAATGTAAGCCCACAGGCTGGTTTTCCCCAAAACCTGCATAGAGAAAGACAGTGAGTACAAATAATGTATGCATAATAACGAGTATCGGCGCAGAAAATGAGATCTTGGAATACTAAATACATTATATCTCAGGAACCGTACAACATAGAAAAAAAATGTAAAAGTCCTATTATTTACAACTGTCCTGGCTAATTTGAATCTTATGCCCATTAGGGGGCTAAGAAATTTTCCAACGAAAAGTCCGTATTTTGCACCGTTTCTGAGATACGGGCCCTGAAAGGCGTGGCGAACACCATAATGTTATCCTAAGGGAAAAAAAGAAAAGTTCAGAGCACCATAACTTTGCCTCCCTGTAATGTTTTTTCACCAAACTACTGAAAGACACATCTGTGGGCTGTTGGCTGTCTACCCTCTGAATTTCAGGAAAAAAGACCAAACCGTTATTTTGCAGCAGGGATCCAAAGGATTTCTGTAATGCGTCGGGCGCCGTAATGTTATCCTATGGGAAAAACCGTCAACTTTGGAGTCCCGTAACTTTGCAGCCATGTGATATTTTTTCACCAAACTACTGAAAGGCACATCTGTGGGCTGTTGGCTGTCTTTCCTCCAAATTTCAGGGAAAAAAGACCAAACCGTTATTTTGCAGCAGGGTGCCAAAGGATTTCTGTAATGCGTAGGGTGCTGTAATGTTATCCTATGGGAAAAACTGTCAAATTTGGAGTGACTTAACTTTGCCGCCGTGTAATATTTTTTTTTAATACAACACTGAAAGACACATCTGTGAGATGTCGGCTCCGTTCCCTCAAATTTCAGCCCAAAACTCCCAACGGTTCTTTTGCAGTAGCAATTAGCAAAAGAATCGCTGTCACTATCCCACAGATGAAAACTACTGTCATGATTTAAGCTTTCTCAAAAAGTTCAACACTTTCGTGAGCAAGAAGTAATTTGCAAAGTACTTTTTCCAGAAATTTGAAAACATATTTCTTGGTGTTTTACACAAAATAAAGACATGGCAAGCATCCTCAGGGTCCGACTAGGTGAATACAAAAAGAATTAGGTTGCTAGAGGGTCCCAAATTTAAATGCCAACCATTTTATGATCACCAACTGAAAACAAAATGGCCCATTTGGCGAAAGTAACAGGCCCATTTATGAAAGTAAAAATGCATTTGTAAAGTGTTGAACTTTTGTTAACTTTTCCCATTGACTTATAATGGGAACTGCTTTTTTGAATAACTTTTCAAACCGTTTAATATTTTTTACCAATCTTCGAAGTGCACATCGGGACCCTGGCCGCACGCTCACTGGAAGATTTTGGACTGGTTGCAAAACTAGTGTGACCTGTAGGCTGTAATCGTGAATTCCAGAAAAGCGTAAATGCTGCGCACAGATCAAGCTTTTATAACTCCGCAGCCATATACCTGCCACTACAGAACTTGGCATCGATCCCAAGCCTATGGTTCTTGATCATGTATTCCAAATTTCAGCCAAATCTGTCAAACAGTTGCAAAGTTATTAAGGTGCAAAGTTTTGGGGTTTAACATAGAAATGGCTCCTAATCTAACTATGGTAGCACTACCGTATATATATATATATATATATATATATATATATATATATATATATATATATATACACACACACACATATATATATATATATATATATATATATATATATATATGTATATATATATATATATATAGAGAGAGAGAGAGATAGATAGATAGATATGTAGGATACCTGATGGTATGAGGTGATATGGAAAATAATTTCACTCATCTAGAGTAACCTCTGAATACTAACGAATGACGAAGCCACGAGTGAGGTTTCAGAGGTCACTGTACAGGAATGAACATATTTCCCATATCACACGAGTGCACACCATGTATCCCATTTATACAATGGGGGCCTTACTGTTGCAAAATATACAATTTGTGTGGCTTTATGCGGGTTTAGCGTGGGTTTCTGTGGGTGTAATAAAAGACATTTATTTTAACTCTGCTGACGTCATCAGGATTTATTTCACTGCAGTGAAAATAATTTGTTTTATCTCACTGGAATATATCTCACTCCCATTGTAAAAATATATATATGTGTGTGTGTGTGTGTGTTTATACATATATATATATATATATATATATATATATATATATGTATTATGGTAGCACGATAGTGCTACCATAGTTAGGGTTGAGGAGTCATTTACATGTTAAACCCAAAATTTTGCACCTTAATAACTTTGCAACCATTTAACGGATTTACCTGAAATTTGGAATACAGGATCAAGACCCATATGCCTTGGGATCTGCCAAGTATTGTACTGGTCGGATATATGGCTGCTGAGTTATTAAGCATGATCTGCGTGTGTGTTTATGCTTTTTTTGGAATTCTTCAGTCGCGCCTACAGGTCACACGATTTGTGTGACTGGTCCAAAATCTTCAGGGAACATGCAGCAAGGGTCCTCAATGTGCCTTTTGAAGATTTCGTGAAAAAATATTAAACGGTTCAAAAGTTATTCAAAAAACAAGTTCCCATTATAAGTCAATGGGAAAAGTTAACAAAAAGTTCAACACTTTAGCAAATGCACTTTTTACTGTCGCAAATGGCCCTTTTACTGTTGCAAATACACCATTTTGTTTTCAGTTAGTGATCAGAAAAATGCTTGCCATTTAAAATTGAGACCCTCTAGCAACCTAATTATTTTTGTATTCACATAGTCGGGCCCTGAGGATGCTAGCCATGTCTTTATTTTGGGGTAAAACACCCCAGAAATATGTTTTTTAGATTTCTGGAAAAAGTACTTTTGCAAAATAGTGTCACACTCATGAGAGTGTTGCAAATTTTTGCAAAAGCTTTCGCAAATCACGACACTACTTTACGACACTATGCCCAAAATAACAGTAATTCTTTGGCACCCCGCTGCAAAAGAACGGTTTGGAGTTTTGGGCTGAAATTTGAAGGGAATGCAGCCAGCATCTCACAGATGTGCCTTTCAGTGGTTAACTGAAAAAATATTACATGGTGGCAAAGTTACAGTACTCCAAAGTTGATGTTTTTTCCCATAGGATAACATTACGGCGTACGACGCATTGCAGCAATCGTTTGGCACCCTGCTGCAAAATAACGATTTGGTCTTTTGGGCTGAAATTTGCAGGGAACACAGCCAACATCCCACAGATGTGCCTTTCAGTGGTTTGGTGAAAAAATATTACAGGGAGGCAAAGTTATGGCAGTCTGAACTTCTGTTTTTTCCATAGGATAACATTACGGAGTTCGCCGCCTTTCAGGGCCCGTATTCGAAACTTCGTAAGTAGATACAGACTTTTTGTCAAAAATTTTAACCTCATGGGGGCTAAGTACAAAACTTGCCAGGAAAGCGTATAATACATATGACTTTTATTTTTTTTCATGTCGATGCGGTTACTGAGATATAAGCAATTTACTATTCCAAGTCCTCATTTTGTGTTCCAAGAGTCATTATTTTGCATACATTCTTTCTACTCACTGTCTTTCTCTATACAGCTTTTGGGAAAACCAGCTTGTGCGCTTACATTACTGTTACCATTACTATTTCTGCTTTGCAGTTCCGTACCGTTTCACTTACTGTTCACGTTTACTACCATGTGTGCTACCTTTTTATGTTTTCATTTGCGGTTGCATTTGCATTGTTTTTAACATTTCTGTCTACAGTACTGTTTTCTCTTTCTGTTTTGCTTTGCGTCACCATGCGCATTACAATTTGCGTTTTCGGGCACAATGTTACTATGTGACAGGACATCATGTGGGCCCCGCGCTCCCGCTGCTGCATTACATTCACTATTTCTCATTATCATTCTCAAAAAGAAGGGAAATTAGAGGCAAAAACTCCATTTAATGCATCAGTTAGGTTGTTCTAGCGACAAAAGCAGGAAATTGGATGTTAGGTTGAAACTCCCTTGCACCCTCAGCCCACCCCAACTGGAATCAGAGGTGCACATTGGGGTCGCTCAGTCCTAACTGTCACCCCATTCTCCTATTCCTCAGCTTCTTTCCACATGTGATGGGTGACAGTTAGGGCCGAGACCCCAATGCACACCCTGATTCCAGTTGGGGGGGTGGGCTGGAGGAGTGCAAAGGGAGTTTCGAACCCTAACATCAAATTTCCTCGCTTTTGTCGCTGTGGAACAACCCTAACTGATGCATTAAACAGAGTTTTTTGCCTCTAATATACATATATATATATATATATATATATATATATATATATATATATATGTATATACACACACCAATTTGCTACTGAGAGATCATAGAATCCTGTCTGCAGAAAAAGACCATCTAGCCCATCTAGTCTGCCAGAAAAGGACAGTCCACCCCTCCTGCTCTCTTATCTCTTACCTCTGTACCTTCCATCTCCTACTCTGCCTAGCCCCATGTAGTTGTCCCATACTCTTTTGAACTTATTCACTGTATCCACACCCATGACCCATTCTAGCAACCTGTTCCATGGCACTATAATCCTCACTGAGAGGGTATAGTATAGTATGGATCAAGTGTGGCTTTTAAGAAGTCCAATTTTTTTTTTGTTAATTGTCATAACTGTATCACGCTTACATACAGTACATGTTGTAGTATTGTAATACCAAATTTAAAGATAGTTAATAGTTCTGAGGTTCTAAAAAAATTTGAATAAAAATTTCCACTGGTCCAACATAACATGGGTAACACAGTATCCTTGACATCAAATTTGCCATTTTGTTAAACATTTATTTTTTTATATTACTGTGTCTATGATATCCATTTAGGTCATATATTACTTAACTTTTAATTATTTTATTACAATCATTACTTGTTGGTAATTATCCCACAATAATATTTTCTAATACCATTACACCCAAATTGGAACATGTTCAAGTTTAGCAGCTGCATTCATTTCACTGATTTTCTAACACATTTTTATTATAGAACTGTGTTACCCTCATGGGATAAGAAAGAAACCACTTTATTTATGAACATTTTTTTTTCATAAGATGTCATGTGGGTAAGATAGACACCAGAACAACAGCAATATCAGTGTAATGCCAAGTATCTTATCAAGTCAAACCACAAGTTATTGCTGATGTACAACGAAAACATACATAGTAAATTTGTACTATATATATTCCTTAGATCAGTTTTGAAGATTTTTAACATTGTATTTATAACATTATATTATATTATTCACAAATGTTCTATGCTACATAGAATAGTATAGTATAGTATAGTATAGTATAGTATAGTATAGTATAGTATAGCAAAGCATAGCATAACACAGCACAGCACAGCACAGTACAGCACAGCACAGCACAGCACTGTATAGTATGGACGGAATCTCACCTACTCTGTCTGTTAGACATACCAGCTGGTCCCAAGCCCAGAATAACATATCTCTATGTATAAGTGAGGTG
This sequence comes from Neoceratodus forsteri, assembly GCA_016271365.2. Lineage (NCBI taxonomy): Eukaryota > Metazoa > Chordata > Ceratodontiformes > Ceratodontidae > Neoceratodus > Neoceratodus forsteri. Next base: position 606,903,620 of record CM057458.1, read on the forward strand.
AATGTGAATGTTTGGCAATAATGCACACCCTTGGTTCTTATGATATTCAAGGCTGCAGGCTGAGGAACACACAGCAAAACAGACATCGTCCCCCACACCGCATGCACTGCACAACCGGGGAACAGCTGTAATAACCAATGACCCATGGATACCAGCAACCAACCCACAGCTGGGCCATGGTGCCCCAGCACACCCCCGGCAAGCTGTGACTGGCACACAAGGAGAGCCAACCACCCCATACCACACCGTCCCACCAATGCAGAGCACACCCTACACCATGATCCCCATACACCCTGCCCAGGAGTAGCACCCAACAGTGCAGGACACCCCATGCATGCCACCACCCCCACTGTGACAATGCAACCTTGTGCACCATGGAGCCATGCAAGGCAGCACCACCATGAGCACCCTGCAGCGGGTGGCAGCAGACAGCAATGCAACAGATGCATACACAGTGCCACCCTGCACGTCCCCCCCGAGATACAGCTGAGAGACCAACCATGCATCAGCACATGAGGTACCCCACATGCGACAAGGTATACTCTGGACCCCACCTCCAGCGGTACAGCACCCTGCACACCCTCCCAAGGACACATCCCATCCCAGCACTGGCCACAACAGCCAGCACAGACACGCACAGTGTAGCATGGAGGCATGCACCACACAGGATGCAACACAGTGCATGGACAAACACCCACCCATACCCAAGGGCACACCAACACAGGGACAAAGTAGTGGGTCAACCAAGCCACTGGCGTGTGGCCATGGCTGACATGTACACACAGCCAGCACCCCTACATTGCACAGGTGTACCAGCTACCCTGTGCAGGCACCATGAAGCTGTATGCCACCAGCATGCTGCCGGAGCACAAGTGACAGACACTGGAGCACATCCACTGCAACAGACACAAGTGACAGTATGGAGGGGGAACAACAACAGCGGGAGGCCACAGTGCCACCGGAGGCAGACGTGCACCAGACAGGTGATGGCAAGCAACCTTGCATTGTGCCGGGTACAGTTGTTATCCAGCATGGACAGCCACCACTGACACATCAGCAGACCATGCATATCACAGACATGCAAGGGTGTGAGCTGCACAGGCCATGGATGGTCTGACAGGGGTGCTATGCACACACTGCAGGCCCCATGGACCACTGCACACAGGCATCCAGTGCACAGAGTACAATACACAAACCACAGACAGTGACTGATACCCCTGCCCACACCATAGGCAGTTCACCTCTGCACACACACACACACACACACACACACACACACCGCCCATGCGTGCACCACCCCTGATGCCATTCATACCACTGCAGCTGAGCACCTGTAGCCCACTGCAAATCAGAGAGCACCACAGTTGTCATAACAAAATGCATATATTTAAAATATATTACAAAAAACTATATACAATTATTTACAAGAGGGGGAAGGGACACATAACAGGTGGAGGTGGGTAAGGGGCAGAGGTGAACATATGGGAGAGGGAAGAAGGGGTGTGAGGGTGGGTCAAAGGGGGAAAGGTGGTAGTCGGGGCATGGGGACATCAACGGGCACCCTGGTCCTCCTCGTAATGGCACCAATGTGTGCTTCTCCATCTCCTCCTCACCCCATGGCAGTGGATCCTTTGAAGGAGCTCTAAGGTCTCCCTCGCCACCTTGAGCAGCTCATGTAGACTCCGCTGAATTTCTTGGAGTCACCGTCCACCTAGGATGAGGGAGCAGAGTCAATAAGTGTGACTGTCCAGCCCCCTGCAACCCACCCATTGTGCATGGCATACAGCCATGTGCCACACCCCTGTGGTGGTGTGTGACCACCCACGGTGACCGTGTCCACAAGACCTGCCCACCCAGACAGCCACAGCCATGTGGACCACTGCACACACCCACCACCCATGTCCTGCACAGCACCATCATGGCCGTACAGTGACTTGGCTATGCGGTGTGAAGGCAGTGCCACAGGCATGTGCCCGGTGCATGCATGGACCACCATTGATGCACTTCCAGACATGCAGTGCCACTGGACAGTGCTGACTGTAACAAGTTGCATGCATTGCAGTGGTGTCAATGGATGGTGACCATGCCTCACTGCCCGCCCAGTTATACAGCATGAAATAGTAATCATGGATGTAAGGCACTCACCAACATCAGGCTGGTCCATGCACCATGGACCACCTTCATCCCTCCCGGTCCACTGCTCCTCCATGCAGCACCTCCGATCCCGGTTCTGCCGGTGTTCTTCTGGCCCTAAGGTGCAAACATGGAGAGAGGAACATCAGTACAATCCAGTAGCAAATTCCCCCCACCCCCATGTGAGTGCAATCCCACACAGCCATACCCATCCACCCCACACCCCGATACCACCACCACGGCCAACACTGGATGGCCCCCTCCATGTGCTGGACACATGCAACCGTGATACCCGTATGGATGATAATAGTGTATGGATGTTGCACCTACCTGGCCATGGCACTGTGCCCCTCCTGGCATGTGCCTGCAGGTGGGCAAACAGGTCCAGGTCCCTGTGCCTCAAGTCCCCATAACGATGGTGGCACTGCTCCGCCATTCACCCCATACCGGTGGCCTCCTCCAGGGCCTTGGCCACCTCCTACCAGACTGCATTCCTGGCCCTGTCCAGGGTTACCTCTCCATACAAAGTCCCAGAATGGGGCTCAACTATAGCCACCAGGTTGGCAAGCTCAATCGGGCTCCAAACAACTGCATGCCTCCACGCCATCTCTGCTGTCTGGTTGAATCAAAATGGCACTTGGCAGCACGGTTCTGCCCTATGCAGATGCTGCGGGGTACAGCGCTGCCATTCCCTATTGCACTGTCACCGAACAGCGTGATAGTGATGCACCCATGCCTGACGCATGGTGCCTAGGAGGCAAAGGTCAGGCACAGGATCAAGGGTCTCTGGCGCACGGACAGCCACAGCGCGATTGGAACACAATGCGTGCAGCACAATTGGATGCCTGTGTGAAACCTCCTGTAGCAGCCTACAGCACTGTTGCCCCAGTGCGCCTACGACACCCCAGTGCCACAGTGCCATATATGTGAACAGCGCTGTAGTGCCACTGGCACAATGGTGGCCGTGCCCAGCATTGCATCCTGCATACAGCACGTCAGCAGCGTAGCAGGTGCCTGTGTCATAAACTCGGGCATGCACAGTTAGGTGTGTACTGCGCATGTCACAGAACTGTGCCCTTGGCTCAGCACGTTCAACACAATTGTGCAAAGTGCAACAGCGCAATATTAAGCCGGCAAATGCAAATTATCTAATCAGCCATTCAATGGTGCAGTCACAGCATTTGCATCCACTTAAAGATGAGCCTCGCCTCATTTTCATGGGTTGTGCTATAAAAATGTGACATTGGGCTGCACTGGCCATAGTCGGTTACTGCAGTCTATTGCGATGAGTTGCATGCTGTTTTGGAGTGTGGACTGTGGTGTTTGGGACATGCATGGGACTGCACAGTCACAGGTAACACCTGTCATTCTCACAGGATGAATGATGACCGATTGTGTGGTGGAGGAAGAGGAACAGAGTCGTGGGAGGAAGAGGAGGCCAAACTTTGCAAAGGCCAAGACAGATGCCCTGTTTGAGGCCTACCTTGACCAGGAGCCACTTCTTAGCGGACGCCAGGGAACACCACAGGCCCGTGCTGCTGCACGGGAGGAGGTGGCACGTGCTGTCAAACTGCATGGCAGCCACCAGCGGTCTGTGCAGGAGTGCAAAAAGAAGATGGGCACAGACAGGCAGAGAATTAAAGAGAAGGTGGCTGACATCAGGGCAGCACGGTCTGCGACTGGTGGGGGACAGCCAGAGGTGCAATGCCTGACCCCACAGGAAGAGCAGGTTGCTGGCAGCATGCAACGTTGCACCATTGAGGGTGTTCCAGGTGGTGGATTCCGGATGGGTGGTAGCCCATCACTGCATGGTATGTCATGGTCTGTCTACTGGGGGGGACAGGGTAGGTCACATGCAGTAATGCTACTTCTTTTCCCTTACAGCTCTTGAGCGTCTACATGGGTCAGCGGTGGTGGTTTTCCCCATTGAGGCCAGTAACATGGAGATGGAGGAGGGCCCGTCCACCTCCACAGGAATACAGGGGTCAGGGTGACAGTGGGCCCGCCTGGACATCCGAACTGATGTTGGTGGAGCAGGTGTGGAGGAGGCCCTGCCTGTGTCCCAGCATGCCAGTGTCCATGGATGCCAGCATGCTGAGACTCAGGCTGGTGCTGGATCCATCACCGATGATGATGGATCTAACATCATGGGCAGTGACATGTGTGGGCTACAGGATGGCCACACAGCAGGTGACATCGTCTCCATGGCTATGGGTGGTGCCACCGTGGAGGCCTGCGTGTCATCACAGTCCCAGCCTGTGCCTGTCTGCACCAGTAGGGCAGCACTGGTGTGTGTCCAGGACAGTGGGACAGTTGCGGCCACTGCAACAGCACCATTGAGCCCTGGAGAGCTGCAGCCAGAAGGGTAGTATCAGCAGTCGGCCAATGATCATGGGGGTACAGTGTCAGGGGGCGGCATCAGTGCACCACCTGTGGACATACCCAGGCCTGGCCCTAGTGTGCAGTGCCCACCCTCAAGGGTGATGAGCATCAGGGCCATGAACACCCTGAGGGACAGCATGCCGATCAGGCAGATGACCTCTTAGATGAGCACACCTGCATACTGCAAGCATCAGTCAATCAGCAGATGCAGCTTATGATGGTGGTGGATGCACTGAGTGCTGCTCTGTGCCAGGCAGAGGAGCGGTGCAGCAGAGACACCGCTCTGCTCCTGGCAGGGATGGACTGGTTGTAGGAGGATGTGACCGCTGCCATTGACAGGCAGACACAGGCATTCACAGCTGTCATGGCCACAATGGGCACACAGTTATTTGCCCATGCGTCGCAGACACCATGCAGTGCAATGTCCACCCCCCATTCCCGGCATCATGCCACACCATCCTTGTCGACACCGGGTTCAGCTGTGGGCATCCCGAACACGCCTGGCGCAGGCATGTTGGGTGTGCTGCAGACCCCTGCGCGAGCACGGTCGTGTTCACACAGTGGAACCCCTGGGGCACCGTCGTTGCCACCCCATGAGTCCAGTGGTCAGCCTGTCACTGCTGGCAGGTCTCAGCAGGGCTGCCCATGCATCTGTGGTGGCCGTGGCACTGCACTGTGGTGCGTGACTGACCTTCCTCCCAGCACGGCTACTGTCTGATGCTGCCCTGTGTGCATTGTGTCATTGTCATTCAGGAGGCAATGCATGAGTGGGATATCCAGTTCTGCATGCACACACATGTTCCATCTGCACACTCTCCCGGCTGCTGTCCACTGTGGCGTGTGCATGATGATGCCTGCATTGTGCTGTATGCCACTGTGCAATGGTGCCTAGCGTCTGACACATGCGCAATGACAGGCAATGGGAGTTGTGGTCTGTGGACGTGTGTGTGGCTAGGGGTAACAGTCTGGGTCAGCATGCCTCCTACCCTTTGTGCATGTCTTGTGAGGTGTGTGTGTGTGTATAACCGTGTGCCACGTTAGACCTCACCCATCACTGGTGGTGTGTGTGGTTCCATGCTTGGCCACTTCCCTTGACAGCATGCACCCCTGGTGTGTGTCCATGCATGTTTGTGGGTTGTGCCTTTGCCACTGGTGGTTGCACATGGCCCCATGACTTACCTGGGTTGGCTGAAGTGCTCCTTTGTGACGGTGTCCCGGTGCAGCTGTGCCAGATGGAGCAGTCGGGGGTCCCGTCACCCAAGGGGGGGCTGCCCATCACCATCGTTACCGGCGTCCTTATCGTCCCCATCGCTGTCCCCCTCTTCAACCTGTATGGCTATCCCACAGTCATTGGCCATGTTGTGCAGGATGCAACAGGCCAGGAATATCCTGCAGACCTTTGAGGGGCTGTACCGTAGGGCACCGCCGGAGGTGTCCAGGCGATGGAAACATGTCTTCAGCATCCTGAACACCCGCTCAATGACATTGCGTGTGGTGGCATGTGCCTCATTGTAGAGTTGCTGCGATGGGGTTGCGGGCTGCCGGTATGGTGTGAGCAGCCAGGGGCAGAGTGGGTATCCATTGTTACCTGTGTGTAGAGGGTAGAGGTTAGTTTGGTGATCAGCATCGCCCTGCCTTGAGCCATGTAGGCCCCTACCCATGTCACCTCTGACCATGCCCCTCCCAAGCTCTATGTTTTTCCACGTGGTTTGCATACTCACCCACTAAGTGGCCAGTGGGGATGTCCCAACTCTTGAATCTGTGACACAGTGCTGATTGGTGCCAGATGATGGCATCATGTGCTCCTCCAGGGTGCATGGCACAGACATTGATTATGCACCTCCTGGCATCACACACCACCTGGCAGTTGATGCTTGCATAGCCATTCCGATTGATATATGTGGCCCACGCGGGGCCAGGTGGTGTGTGGATGGCCACACAAGTGCAGCTCCATTACCCCAGCATGCCAGGCATGTGCTATCCTGTGGAACTCCTGTATGTTTCTGTGCACTCCGCCAATGTGCTGGGGAAATGGATGTACTCCGCAGCATGTGGCAGCAGTGTGCTGAGGAATTGGGTGAGGTGGTGTGATGCAGCTGACTGGGTTATGCCTGTGGTGTCCTCTGTTGGTCTCTGGAAGGTACCCATGGAGAGCAAGCACATGCAAGCTGTCACTTTAGTCTTCACTGACAGAGCATGGGTCTGTCGTGTGGGTGCCTGCATCACATGACTGCACAGCTCACAGAGCCACGTCAGAATTGCCTGATTCAGGTGGTACCGGCCCATGATCTTGGTATCACTGTACAGCTTGAAGCTGGTGCGGGCTCGGTACTGCCAGCTGGGGGCATACCGCCGACGGGCCCTTCCACGGCTAAGCCCCCTGCTGCCTGCCTTCTCACCCCCCTCATTACTGCCTCCATCTGGATGGTGGCAGTGGCCATGTCCCTGGCTTGTGTTCCCCCCTGGTGGCTGTTTCTGTGTTCCCCCGTTGTCCTGGCTGCTACTTCCCCTGCACCGGGAACACCTTCCTGTGGTGGTCTCAGTGCTGTGTGGTACTTCCCCCTTCTGCACTGGCTGTGGCACCCCACACCTTCCCTGTGCCTGTGGGTTCAGGGTGCTCTTTCCCTGTCCTGCCTTGTGTGTCCCTCCTGCCCTGTGTGTCTGCCTAGTGGTCAGCCACATGTGCCTTCCCTGTAGCGTTCTAGTGCCTCTCCCTTGTTCCTTTTATTTTGGCTCATTTACGCTATCGCGCAACTTCCACTTGATCCCCTATTGAGCATGGCACATGTTGTTGAATATCACACTGCACCATTTATGCATGGTTCCTCCCCCTTCAGTTGCGCATGAATTCATTATCATTGTGCACTTGCTCAGCATGATTTGGGGGCGCATCTGCCTCCCGCTGAATATCGTAAAATGGCGCATTTTCGGACTTGCGCTGGAGCAACCCTATTGCACATGGCACAATCCTTTTGAATATCTGGGTCTAACTGTACAATCAGCTGTTACAGTATGATCTCATTGACAGCTAAGTTGGTGTCTGGCCATGGTGGAGTGCAGAGGACTGTGACAGTCACCAGCTCATGGTTGGGGAGGAGCAGGGTGATTGGAAACAACTTGATGGGGTGTGGTGTGTGGGGTCTGCTAGATGCGATTGAATGGTTTTACTTTATTGTACAGGGGATCATGGATGGGGCATGAGCACATAGCCAAGGTCATCATTCAGAATCTGGCTCACCATTACATCACATGGAAAACATGACCACTATTCATTATTTGAACCCAAGGAGGTTTAGTTTAAGAAGGCACAGGTACCAATGAGGTGTAGTGGAAACCTCAGCCCACACTTTGAGGAAAATAAATCAAAAATCATCAATGAGGTGTTAAGGTAGCTCATAAAAATGTTCATTACAAAGATATCAAGCACTTTCAAACAACAGCTGCTCTCAGAACGATGAGCTTGTTCTTAGAAAGGTGCAGAAAAAGATTAGAAACCTCAAGAAAAGTGTATTTTTTTAAGACACCAGGGAATGCCTATCACATAGTTTTTTTAGCACTTGTGGAACACACTTTAATGGGTCGGATTCAGAACCAGCAAGTTTGCTCATAACAGGTGGACACCATTTCAGGAGCACAACAATTAACATTAAAAGAGCAAATTGAAGAAAAAAAGCAACTAGACATACTTTTAGGGGGCAACTGATTTCATCAACAGGAGCTGTGTAACTGGTGTACTATAACAATACACAGAAGTACCGAGAGGATGCACAAAGTTTTAGGAGCTGGACACTATGGCCCAGATATTCAAAAGGGTTGTGCATGGCGCAACAGTGTTGCGCCATGCACAACTCACTGATGCCCCGTGCGATATTCAAAAGGGAAAAGTGCTCCGCACAAATCCCGATGTGCCGGAGCGCATCAGTAATGTATGCAGGCACAGGTGGGGGGGCGTGCCCATGCATAACCTGCACAGTCCAATATTCAGCCCGGGATGTGCAGAGTCATGCATGTGCAACCCTTACCTGCACCTGCACAAAGTTAAGCCAAAAAAAAGGAACAAGTGATGGCCACCCACAGGTGAGCTGCCACATTGCAGGGCACAACATGGCAGCTGCCACGTGTTGGTGGCCACCCGAGTTCCTGCCACACCTGGTGGCGCCCCCCCATGCCCCATTGTGGGCATCCGTGTAGCTAAATCCCCCCTCCTATATCCCTGGTGGTCCAGTGGACCGCTATGTGCCCAATCGCAGGCATTTGCCTATAAGAATAACCCCCTCTCCAACATCCCTGGTAGTCCAGTGGACCGCTATGTGCCCGATCGTGGGCATCGGTATTATAACCCCCCCACATCCAATATCCCTGGTGGTCCAGTGGACCGATCACTGCCCGATCGTGGGCATCTGTAAAGCATAAAATATTCCTATTACCCTGGTGGTCTAGTGTACCCTCCCCCACCCCACTGGGCCCCACCACCCCGCCCCAGGTCAGCTGGTGGGGCACCACCGCCTGCCGCCCTGCCACCTGCCGACTGACAGCGTTGGGGTACGTTTACACCTCAGTTCAGCATGAGCCAATGGGCATGCAGCCCACTGCCTTACTAGTTCAGATATGAAATGAAGTAATTCATTCACATATCTGAGACTGTAGTATCAGATAAGCATGCCCATTGGCTCATGCTGTGAACCACTGGCCTGCAGTCTCTACTGAGCTGTCAGTCAGTGGGCGGTGGGGCGGCAGGTGGTGGGGTGCTGCTGCCTGCCGGATGACCGGGCAGAGTGGAGCGGTGGGGCTCAGTGGGCTGGTGAGGGGGTACAGTAGACCTCCAGGGTAATAAGAATATTTTATGCTTTACAGATGCCCACGATCGGGCACATAGCAGTTCACTGGACCACCAGGGATGTTGGGGGGGGTTATTCTTATAGTCAAATGCCCACGATCGGGCTGCAGGGGGCGTCGGTCCCCCACGGTTGCTGCATGGCAGGGCTCCAGGAGCAAGTCGTCAGGGATCGATTCACCTGCATGATAATGGCATGCAAATGGGGCCATAATGACATGCAAATGGCCCCATGTGCGCCCTGCATAAATTATGGTGCCATTTGCATGTCCCCTTTTGAATATCACAGGTGCTGTGCATGGTGCAATGGCACTTGTGCTAAAGCATCTCCATGCTCCACTCTGGCCACTTGCACTGGCGCAGTGCCACTGCGCCATGTACAGTGGGGGTGACCAGGGTGCAATATTCAAAGCTGCTGTGCCATACCACAGCTCCGTTGAATATCGCCCAGGCCACACCCCTGTGTAACAAAGTTGAGCTGCGCCCAGGCTTGCACCACAGCCTGGCGCAGTTTGAATATCCGGGCCCATGTGTAATGAATGTTTGTAAAACAGGACTGGGACAAAAATAAAAAATTCCACATGTATTTATTAATAAGTAAAGGTATACTATAAAGGTTTTGAACAGAACTACTAAAGCTGCATTGAAAATGTTACCAAAGCAAAGTGTGAATTTCCAATTATTTGTATTTATTTTTTTATTAGGTCTAAGATTACAATACCTTTGAGCCAGGGCTCTTTTACAAAGGTTCCATGGCATGTTACAATTTAAAACATAAGACATGTAAGTCAGTTTACAAATTCAATACATAGGACAAAGTTACAAAAGTGTAAGCTAAACAGAGTTACAAAGCATCTGAGAAACAAAACAAGTTTTGGAGGCTAGGTTACAAGGAGATAACGGATTAGGTGCAGAGACGATAGAGAACAAGAGAGAGGAAGAGTAGAGAGGGGCAGAGAGCTATAGAGGAGGAGCACAGCCAGAAGCATTGTCATAGACATAACATGGGGAAGTGCATGCTAAGGGGTAACCAAGTGCTAATAGGAGAGAGAACTGCATAAGGTTAGGGAAATATTCATGGGGTCAGCTTGTGGAGGCAGTCACAGGAGCTAGAGGCAGTGAGAGAGAGGTGGAGCCTTGATTTAAATACACCAAGGGTAGGAATGGAGGAGATGTAACTGCTTAGACCATTTAGCCAGCTGGGTGCCCTGTAGGCAAAAGATCTTTGTTTGACCTGGTGAGGTACGACAATGTGGAACTTGCAGGAGCTGTATTTCAGCCCCCCTGGTTGAGTGGGGGTTATTGCTAGGGTGCATGGGGTGCACACACTCCAGGGGGTGCAATGCCCATAGTTATTTTCTTCACCATGGTGCAGGTTAGGTAGTTTAACTGATTGGTGAGTTGCAGCCATCCAGTTTTTGCATAGACCTTGCAAATATATGTGAGGTGCTGGGATCCAGTGAGACATCAGCAGGCCTTATTGAGGGAGGTGGATATGATTCTAAGAGGGGTAGTGGGGGCAGAGCCATAGATTATAAGCCCATAGTCAATAATGGAGACAACAGAGCTCTGAACGATGACAGTCAGGGCTTCTGAGGTAAGATGGTGCCTATGCCGGAAGAGAAGGCCATGGTGAGTATTTGCTGCTTTGGCTACAGTGTCAGTGTGGGCACTGTAAGTTAGAAGAGGGTCTAGAGTGATCCCAAGGTGCTTAAAGGCTTGAACCTGTTCCAGGGTGACTCCATGACTGGTTTTGATGGATAGGGGTTGCAGCTTATGCTTGTTATGAGAGCCACTGAACATCATAGACGTTGTTTTCTTATTATTGAGGACCAGATTGTGATTTGAGAACCATTTTTCAACAGGTGTGAAGCCAAGCTGAAGGTTGTCTTGTAGAGGCTTAGGATCTTTGTGGGAGGCTAGAATTGCATCTTCATCTGCATAGAGGATGATTGTGTCGGAGCAAGAATTTGGAAGGGAGTTCAGGAACAAGCTGAATAGTAGGGGGCCTAGAATGGATCCCTGGGGACACCTGAGCGAACAGGCCTGGTATCAGAGAGGACATCTGCAATTTTTTACTCTTTAAGACCGGTTCTCCAAGTAGCTTTTGAACTAGGCAGTGAAGTTGGGAGAGAGCCCAACTTTCGGAAGTTGCATAAGCAGTAGGCAGTGATGGACAGTGTTGAAAGACTTAGATTGATAAAAACTGACCCAATTAACTGACCATTGTCCAGTGAGCTGTGAAGAATGCCAGAGTATTCCAGTAGGGCAGATGAGGTGCTTTGTCCTTTCCTGAAGCCATGCTGTTGAGAGCACAGGATATTGTATTTGTCCAGGAAATCTGTGAGCTGATCTGTTGCAATATGTTCAAGGGCCTTGGAGAGGGGTGGCAATATAGAGATAGAAACACAGAAACATAGACTTTGACGGCAGATAAGGACCACTTGGCCCACACAGTCTGCCCATTTCCCTACCTATTGGATAAGCTGCAGATTCTGGTTAACCAACAGCCTACTTCCTGCAACCCCCCACTATAATTGCTTTATGTCTGTCCCACGCAAGTTTGAATTCCCCCACTGTTTTAGACCCCACAGCCTCTCCAGGAAGGCAGTTCCATGCATCCACCACTCTCTCCGTGAAAAAGAATTTCCTCACATTACCTCTGAGCTGCCCCCTCTAACTTTAAATTCTGCCCGCTTGTTCTTACACATCTCTTTTTCTGAAAGATGCTACTCTCCTGGACTTTGTTGATTCCCTTGAGGTACTTAAAAGTTTCTGTCATGTCCCCCCATCCCTCCTTTCATCAAGGGTATACATATTAAACTCTCTCAGTTTCTCTTCATATGGTTTCAGATGTAGACCCTGCACCATTTTAGTTGGCCTCCTCTGGACTGCTTCCATCCTGTCTATGTCCCTGCGTAGATGAGGTCTCCAAAACTGCACACAGTACTCCAGATGGGGTCTCACCAACTGTCTGTACAGAGGGACAGTTGTTTCCATGAGTGGCCCTGTTACCACTTTTATGGACAGGGTAACAGTGGCAGATTTCCATTTGTCAGGGAACTGGCTGAGCCTAAGTGAGAGGTTGAAAATATATATGTCAGTGGCTGTAACACCTCATCAAGGGTGAAGGACAGCAGTTTAAGGTCAAGTGCATCACTGCTGGATCTGAATTTGGTGATGGCTTTGGTAATGTATATGCAGGCTTTATGCATTTTGACTGCTTTGAAATAAAAAGGCAGGTGGCTAGAGGAGGAGGAGACATTGTGGGGAGGAGAAGGAGAGTCATAGTCTTCGAAAAAGTCAGAAGGGAGAACACTGCTGAGATCAGTGAATGCAGTGTTGAAGGTATTTACTATGATTTTAGGGTCAAGCGTAGTAGACCCATTTATGTTGAGCAAGCTAGGGGAGGTTTTTGGCTGCTTCCCAGTGACCTCTTTAATATTGTTCCAAAATGCCCTTCTGTTACCCCAGGTATCCGTAAGAGCGTTCTTAAAGTAGGTAGATTTCTTTTGCCAGATAGATTTGGCACAGTCATTCCATGCGTGTTTATAGTTTTGGATGTCAGTTTCTTTACCAGTGGTTCTGGTCAAACCCCAGAGGCAATCTCTAGATTTTAGTTGATGTAAGAGATCGGCCGAGAGCCAGGGATTGCAAAGGGCTTTGACTTAATGCTTTTTAAAAGGAGTGTAGGAGTCACAGGCTACATTGAAAGTGTTGATGAAGTGATCCAACGCAGTATTTACATCTGTTGCTTTGTAAATAAGGGACCAGTATTGGAGATTGAGGCATGTTTTGAGGTGTGAAAACTGCCCACGTGGTAGGACTCTACTAGTGATGATATTGGGAGGGGACTTGTGGAATTTATTTGCCCATTCACAGATGACAGTGGAATGGTCACTAAGTGAGTCAGGTAGGACTGAAGTATTTGTGATATGAATTGGGTGGCTGGTAAGAATCCAATCCAGGAGGGTGCTGGTGCCAGATTTGTAGTTTTTCCTGGTTGGAGAGACGACCATCTGGATGAGATTGGCCAATGAGGCAGCATCCTTGTGGTCCCCTGCATCAGATGCAAGCCAGTTTATATTAAAGTCTGGAAGCAGAATAATTTCAGAGTCAGGAGGATGGGACCTGGTGAATTCCAACACAGCGTTAAGGCCATTCCCTTGTTCTTTTGGAAGGGAAGGGGATTTACACTGAGGCAACTGTGAGGGATTTGTTATGGTCACCTAATAAGATTCTGATAGGGAGAATCTGCATAGCAGTGGCTGGGAGGGGTGTACTGATGGGGTGTCCCAGTAGCGAATCTTTAAGGTAAATTACACATCCACCACCTCTATTGGACTTCCGTTCCACACTGAAAACATTGTAGCTTGGAAGAGCCATAGCTAGGTTGGGGATATTGGGTGTAAGCCAATTAAAATATATTTATGAGCCAGTAAGAAATGTCACACTTTGGCAACTATTTTAAGAGGATAAGATGATGATTCCATCTATGCTACAACTAAATAAAGAGACAAAGCAGGCTCATTTATCAACATTGTATCTTTATTAAGTACACTATCCATGACAGCTTACATTTCAACATTTTCTCTATTTTTTTTAATTTGGTGCAGTGTTAATGCATGGATCATTGATATCTTTCTTGATAGACAGACAGACAGACAGATAAATAGATAAACTACATCCAAAAGCAAAACACTAGTCCATGTTTTTTTAAGTCCTTGTTTCCAATGTTTGCCATCTATTTCCAGTTATTCCAATGTTTTTTTTGATGAAAACATCTGGTCTTCACTTGGCACAACCTTCAATTAGATCATGTATCCGGATACAACATAAATACTACATCAGTTTGAGCTTGAAGCCTCACAAGAATATGAAAAGAATTAAAAAAAAGAGAACATTAAGCAGACAAGGACTTTGAAAACATGTACTCTTGTTCTGCTTACAGATTTAGTCCTGTATATGATGAATCTGAAGAAGTAATACATTTTGAATGGGCTCATATACCTAAGACGCCAAGACTGCATTTTTTTATCTGGAACAATACTGCTATTGAGATTTGGTCAGAATTTATTTTTAAATTGTAGGCTTAATAATATTGTGTTCAAAGTATGTATGTGTTACTTGGTATTATTATGTTAAATTAAGTTATAGATTCACTAAACTTTTGCACATCATAACACCTCACATAGAACTCATATTGTGCTATGTAAAAATGAGTAGTGAACAGCATTTAGCTAGTATATTGTTAAATGTACAATTGCTTGCACCTGGTTTCCATGGTAATAGCCTGCCTATAAAGTTGACCATCACAGTAACTAAACAGCATTTCCTGAGAAAGCTCATGAGGAGTGATTCATCAAGGGTTTTACCAATCATCAGGGAAAGGGTGATCTGTATGCAGTTAATTCAATTTTTGCACAAAAATGTATTGCACTTTTACTGGCACTTTGAAAAGCAACTCAATATTTCATTGCCATAACAAAATATGTCCGTAGATGAACTTTTCTTATAAATGGACTTTGAAGTAATTAATTACTTTTTTGTGCTGATTAATGATTAATGCTAACTGCTACATGCTACTGTATATGCCACCGTACCCCTGAGTGCATGTTTAATGTGCAATGTCCCTGGTTTTGTTGCTCACACTCTCCATCTGGAAATGTAGGTGGCATTTTCCAGTTCTTTTTTTTTTCCTTTTTTTTAGGAGTGTGTTGTTCACATAGAGAGGTAAAAGAACATGTGAACTTAACATCTGTATTCACATCAAGGATCAAATCTAATCTGCCCCATACTTTGTTTTCTGTGTTATTATTCAAATTGATGAGATTAAAGTATCTAAAACTCCTGCTTAAATAAAACTTTTTGTCAATAAATGATTCTATATTCCAGGTAATAGAGCACAGAGACTCATAGGTATTATGGTCTCCTAAATTTGGGTCAACACCAAGTGACTGAACACAATAATTTTTGATGATACCAATATCAGAGTATCCTCTGGCCTCAGTATCCCCCTCGCTTAGCAAACACAGGTGAGGAACAGAAAGCTGGTGCAGGTGGCAAGTGTACTAGGTAGCTTTGTTTGTGGCAGTGCATCATGGATTTGCTGGTGTACTGGAAAAAGTTTCTTGTGGCTGATTCTCTATCAGCTGGAGTGACTCCAGTATTTAAATAGTAAGAGCCCACCCCCACTGATATGATGTGACCACCCCCTCTGGTCTTGGCAGCCTCCTTCACATTCTGAACTCAGGTGAGGAACAGAAAGAAGGTGCAGGTGGCAAGTGTAGTGGGATGTTTCTGTGGCAGCAGTCCAGTAAGGCTTTACTGTTGAGCTGTAACAGCTTCTTGTGCCTGGTTGTCTATCAGCCTACGTGGCTCCACTATTTAAACAGTAAGAGGCCTGCCTCACTAACATCACCTGAATATGCCTAGTGTACTTACCTAGCCAACAAAAAAACAAAATAAATATTGACAAGATTGAACAGAGAGATATGTTTGATCTGGTGCCCTCTAACAGGACACAGGGGTATGCACTGAAGATCAGAGTTGGTAAATTCAGGGATAATGTTCTTGTTGAACCAGTGGAACAGCCTACCAGTGGGGCAGTGAACATAAATACATTATGGACCTTCGAGGTAAGCCTGGACAGGTTTCTTATTATCAAGGGAATCATTGAATACCATGGGCAGCGGAGTGAGCCGGGACTGGAGTCTTTGAGTCAATACTGTGCAAGTATATACAGCATTATTTATATTAGGACCAAGATTTGGGCAAGATGAACTGAGAATATTTACTGACCTTAAATTGCAGTATTACTTGTACTGTACATTTGGAGCCCTGCACATTTGTTTCTTGCTTGGAAGGGAGTTATTAGATCTGCAATCAGGCTCTTTGAAGTGATGGGATTGTGACCAGAACAAATCCTCAGAGGAAAAATAAACACCTGAAAATGTAATACTCAGTGTACCATGATATAGTGTACACTAAAAATGTTGAAATTATTGAGTCAGGAGAAAATGTCCCAACTATGGGCAACTTGCAATACAACAAGAAGAGATGCAGAAAATTTAAACTTTACCAGTAAAGGTTTGCAAAGTTGGGAAACTACTCACTTCACAAAGCTACACAGATTTGCTGATTAACCCCTCTAACCTCTCCTGGCAAAGTTTGCAAAAATAAAAAAAAATGGTTTAAAACACAAATGTCTGCCCCTACCCACTGTGCCATAAATAAACTCTTCTGCACTCTCAGTCATTTAAACAGCTTTACCCCAAAAACTGAGACAAACATTTCCACACTTCCCCCCTTTCATTTTTTTTTATTTGATATATTTTATTTATTTACCCATATAACAATATATAGTCATGTATGGACTTAATGTTCCCAGATATTTGGTCATGGTCAAAACGTTGTGGTAAATTGGACGCACAGGCAAAATATAGTTACAATAATCATCACGGATAAGAAATAGAGACGGACAGATTGTGTTAGTTATAAAATCTTACCAGTCAAAAGGTCATCTCTGTAGATAATCTAACTTATAAGGGCATGCTTGTGGTTTGTGACCTGGGCTGGGGGGGAGGGGGTCCAGGCCTAAGGAGGAGAGAGCGAGAGAGCTTCTCTGGGATGGTAGGTTCCACATGTAAATTGTTTGGTGTCTCTTCTGAGGAGCAAGAAAGAGAAGGGAAAAGGAAACAGAAAAACTCTGCCCACCAGGTGTCTCTTGATAAGCGTAAGGACCTCTCTTTCTTACTTCCCCTTACAAGTTGCTTGTACTCAGAGAATTACGAGAATCGAGCATTCGGAGACTGGATTGGAAGGACGCATGAATTACGCGCTTCGGAGTCTGTGGAGGAGACTTCGAAAGCAGGATTACACAGCATGTTTTATCTTATAACAGGTATATACTGTAGTCAGAGCATGTAATCTTTCCAGCAGATCTTATTGTTTATCCGTCCTGGTCAGTGGGCTCCCCTCTTTCTCTGTTTCACCCACAGGTTTTTATCCTGAAGCAAGTAGTGTAAAGGTGCTCTAATCCCTTAAAATTGCACAAAGGTGTTCTCCACTACATCTACATAACAGAGACATCAGTCGGATGATGATTGAGGAATAAGCATTATGCTTACTGACTCATAAAGAAAAGTTTTTTCAGTCACAGAATTCTTATTTTATTATTTTTTACTTTTAAAATGCATTTTTTTTTGATCTTGAGTTTTTATTTTTATTTTAAGTCTGTATATCATATTGTTGTTTTACATATATTGTTTTATTTTATTTTTCCCCTTTTTTATTTGATAGGGTTTGAATTTTACTTCAAAATAATAAAAAAGGGTTTTGTCAGTTTCGCACGCTTTAGTCACATGATATGCTAATATAAAGAGATGCACGCCAGCCTGGTGAACAGATCGCATTCCTGCTTCTGAGACAACAGCGTTCCTGTTCACATGGCTGCTTTTTGTATAACTTATTTTGGATATTCCAGCGCTTAGATTTACTAAACTAGCTCTTTTTGGACACTAAAAGTAAGTTAATAAGCGTCTGATATTTATGACGAACTGTGCTGTTTTCATAACATACAGTTAGGTGAATTCAGCTGACATTTTAGCATTTTAGTTTTTTAGCTATATGACAGTTTTTTTAAGTCTTACACCTTTAATTGCTGCTTAAATAACATTAGTTTTTTGTTTTATATAGTGTCTTTTATTAAAAGAACTCTGCAAGTGCTTATACTGAGGCTGAACCAGAGTGGGAATAATAGAAGCAAATTTATCAACAGGCTGAACCAACTCTGCTTCTGGCGCTTAAACTTTACTTGGGCATTGTTCTTGATGCTTTACTTCTTAATGCGAATGAAGATTAGATTGATGGAGCATCAGATCTAGCATGTGATTTATAACTACGTAACAACGCAACTCTTGAACGTTTGAAGACGCCATTTAGTGGACTCTTCTTTGGCATTCTGAATCCGTGTCAGTTATTGCACAAACTGAGCATTTGAAAGATGCCATCTAATGGATTTTCATCTGGTATCCTGCTCGAGCATTTGAAAATGCCATTTAGCGGATTCTTTTTGGTATTCTGATTCCGTGTCAGTTATTGCACAAACTGAGCATTTGAAAGACGCCATTTAATGGACTTTCATCTGGTATCTTGTTTTTTTTTGCCAATTAATGCCAAACTCATTCGAGGGGAGTATTTCACATGGCTGGTGGAGAAGCGTCCATTGAAATTGAGATCCTGGAGACTTGCTATTGGACTACTTGTATATCTATAGGTTAGGTGTTTTTGAACGCAGATAATTACAAGATACTGTATAATACTGTAAAAAAAGGTGCTCAAGTTTGTGTATGTAAAAAATCTTAATTGCTGTATTGAATATAGTATCAGTAATATTATGGTACATACCAGGAAACAAATTTTAAAATTGGGGGGGGGGATTTAATGGTTATGGACCAAAATGAAAGTAGTAACTTGGTCATGAGTTCACAAAAGGGCAAATCAGAACTAGAGTTCAATCAAGACAGCTTTAGGATTGATTTAATGCGCATGTCATCTAATTTGCAATCAACCCCGGTTATAATCTGTTCTAATTCTGAGCATTCTGAGAAAAGAAATAAAAAAATCATAAGTAAATACAAAGGTGGACGTGCAAAGAAAAAAACTTTTAAAGGTAAAAATTATAAGGGAAAGGGAAAGAAAACTAACAATAAAAATGATGAATCTATAAAATCTTACCTAAACAGTACTTCTCCTAAAATAAAAGGGAGAGGAAGGCAATTAAAGCAATCTAATATAAAAGATCATTATAGTCCCTTAACCACAGCTAAGTTATGTAATTCATGCAATACACATAAGGAATTGCTACATTTGGGAAAAGTTAGTTTAAATGATGACCAAAATGAGCATATTGAAGTGCAAGTCATGGAATCTATAGGGGCTAGGAACGATACTCACAAGTTTACAGAAGATTTAAATTCAGGAGTGTATATTAATTTGGATGCTTCTAAAAGTATAAATGAGTTTTCTGTACATACTACCAATTTCCTGGAGGAAACTCTAGATTCTTCACCAGAATACTTTAAGGAATCTAACCCTGAACCAGTTTCTTACTGGAAAATGATTTAAAAAATATAGCCGGGGATTTACAGGAGACCATAAATGGATTAAAACAGTTTACTGGTTTCAACTCTTACAAACAACTTGATAATGATAGAACAGTACATTTTACTGCCTCTATGAGTAAAGAATATTGCACAGCTGCATCTAACACACATACTGCATATTTGATGATTCTGGATCATTTAGTTGATGTGAAACATGAAATAGATCTTTTAAAAGAAAATATAGCAATAAATGGTTCCAGATTAGATGATATTTTACTCAGACTTGATAAATTACCTCATTCTGAGAGTATATGCTCTTTATCTGTTATTGAACCAGATTGTTCCCAATACTTACCTTGCCCATATCTTTTAGTGACAGATCCTACTGATATGCCTTCCATATTTCCCAAATCTTTAGATCTTCCTCCAATAACTAAGAATGCTCTAAATAGCAAGAGTCACAGTACAAGTAAAAGCAAAAAGAAATCTAATAAAAATAGGGGTAAAACTAAGAGATTGAGTAAGGAAAGGATAAGCTGTCACCAAGAAAGAAAGAAGACCCTGGGAATATTAGATATGCACAATATAAGTATGGAAGAGATGTTTACAAATATAGTTGGGCTAACTGCAAAGGAAGGGGGGAATTTTGGAGAGGAACAGGTTTTGGACAAGTCTATTTATACAAAAAAAACAAAACCAAATGCATACAAAGATCCTGTTTCTAAAAATGATCATGACTTGATGTCGGGGGAGACAGTCATAAATATGGTAGGGTCAATTATAGATGAAGGGGGGAAGTTAGAAGGGAATTTAATTCTGGATAGGCCCATCTATACATAAAAAACAAAGACAGATGTACAAAAAGATTCTGTTTCCAAAAATGTTTATGATCCAGTATCTAGGGAGAACATTGTTTTAGATCCAGGTTGTAAAAAGCTGCGTGGTCAAAACACAAGTAGAGTACTGAAACAGGATCTGGAGCCAGTTAAAGAATTGGAGGAAACATGTTTGGAAAATGTTACAGACCTTAATAGTTGTGCTATTTTGACATTATATGGTTTTAAGATCTTACACAATTGGTCATATGAAGACTCAAGGGATAAGATTGTAAACCTAATAAGGGCAGCGACCGGTGCTGATCTAATTGCATCTGATATTTTACAAATATGGAATGATAAAGATTTTATGGGTATAAATTGTTTATTTATATTTTGCTCAGTTCCTCGAATAGCAAATCAAATTTGGATTAATGAAGTAGGTCAGAGAAAATTTGGCTGTAGTTTAGAATATGTTAACAGGGAACTCTTGAATGAGACATTTCAAATTCTAAGTAATGAGTCTTGTCAACTAAGTATTTTTGGTGTTAAATCACCTTTTAGTAGAAATACAAGAAAACTCAAGAGTACCCTGATGAACATATCTGGACATGTGCTAAAAATATCCCAGACCTACAATTTTTAATAGAAAAAGTTTACAGTTGGAACAAAGGTACACGTTTGGGACAGGTGGACATTCTTGTTAAAAATCCAGAGGTAGCAAGAAGTGTACTAGGTAAGGCAACATTACTAGATGAAGTGGGATTACACATAATGGAAAGGAAAACATTAAATGAAGGAAGTAAATACAATAGACAGGGAGCAAGTGTGTCAAATCAGGAAAATCTGGCTGGTAGAGAGCCTAAGATATTGTATTTTTATGGTCTGGAAAGAACTAAAAATGAGAATAACAATTTAAAGGATCTTTTAGTAGACATACTAGAAGAACTTTTGAATGTTTCTATAGAAAATCCTAATGCATTAACTATCACAAGGCAGGGATGTGATCCAGATTGCGATTTAATCATTGGTAAAACAGGCTTTTTAAGCTTATACAACAAGATCATTGATAATAGGAGTCTACTGGATGCCTTAGGCATACATATAGTTAATATAAATGACTTCTCTCACCAGAATATTCCTATATGCAAATCTTTAAAAGGGATAAACCAGGAAAAAGTGTTATTTAATGTTTCTACTTGTAATAGATATGAGTTGCTGGAAACACAATTAGCTTGACTTGCAGAAGAAAAAGAACTATATATTGGAACAAATCCCAATGCCCTTTTAATTTCTTGGAACATTGCAGGTTTCTTTTCTAAATTAATATATCAAGAATGGTTAGATTTTATACTTAAGTTTAATATTATTTGTCTACAGGAGACTTGGCACAACAAAGATCAAGACATTTTATTGAATGGTTATCAAACTTTTTACATCCCAGGAGAAAAAGTTGCTAAAATGGGAAGAACTGTAGGGGGTTTCATTACCTTAATTAAAATAAATGCTGCTATTACTGCAGATATTTTATATACCAATAAAAACATAATGGTCATTTACATTAAGGATAAAAAAGGTAAACATTTTTGTCTAATTAATATATACATACTTCCATCTAATTCGAATTCATATTATCCAGCACTTTGGGATCAATTGGAGGATTTTATTCATAGGAGTTGGGCAGTAACGTCTTGTGATAATATATTACTTTGCAAGGACTTTAATGCAAGGATTGGACTATATGAGGGTTACTCTGATAGTAATTTTCATAACTGGTGTCATCTAGAAGCCTCTAATTGGCCCTGGTGTACAAAGGATAAGAAATTAAACAAAATGGGTCAGAAACTAATAGAACTATTAGCCTTATATCATTTAGCACCAATAAACGGTAGGTCACACGGTGATAAATTGGGAAGTTTTACTCACTTTTCTGCAAAGGGACCTTCAATTATAGATTATGTGTTTTGTAATGGAAACATGACAGATTGGGAATCTTTGGAAATTCCAATTAGGGGTGAAAGTGATCATCTCCCTCTTGTTTTAAAAGCAAAAAATATAAAGTGTGTTCTAGATGTTCCAAGTAAACCTATACAATTTGTAATCTGTAATAACAAAATTCAATGGCAGGATAAGTTTTCTCCCCTTATTAAACATCTTTTGCAGGACTTATCCAACAAGTTAAACACTGAAAATATGGGGTATGGGCGTCTACGTCATCTATTATTCTCAAATCTAGAGGAAATAAAAAAAATTACTTAAATCCTCAAAGATTACAAAAGGTGCAAAAATTAAAAACACATGGTTTGATGTGGAATGTCGTAAAGAACAAAGAGAACTAAATAAAAAAAATTAGGTAGGTAAGGCAAAATAAGACTTCACAAAATATTACAGAACTAAATAGATGCCAAGAAAAATACAAGAAGTTTCTCTCATTAAAACAAGGACAATACCAACAAAGAAATTGGGATCGTATGCTTGAAGCTATTTATAATAAAGATTTTCAGACATACTGGTTATTAGTTGCTAAGGGAACTAATAATATTAAATATAAATTGGATACCTACATTACATTGGAAACTTGGGTTTCTTACTACTCTTTAAAATTTTTTTCCTTGAATGTTGAAAATGTGGGAATATTTTTGGATATTAATATGCAGGATTTTTGACCCTTTCTAATTACAGAAGTGTATTTTGTCATTGCAGCTTTAAAAAAAAGAAAAGCGCCGGTCCCGGTCATGATCCCTTCTGAAGTTTATTTGAGTGCCCCTGCTTTATGGTCTATAATTCTGACTAAATATTTTAATTTTTGTGTCTAGAAACTGGTTTTCCTGAACTCTTGGAAGGGAGCTATAATATTCTCTATCTATAAAAAGGGTGATAAAACAGATCCTAAAATGTACAGGCCTATTTCATTATTAGACAATTTAGAGAAATGGTTTTCTAAGTCAGTTTTAAATAGACTAAATGAAGAATTAATAGGCTTAGGGGGACTTTCTGAAGCACAAGCTGGATTTAGGGCTGGTTATAGCACAACTGATAACTGTTTCATAATTAGACATCTCTACGAAAAACATGTTATAATTAGGAAACAGTCTTTATTTGCTGCCTTTATAGATTTTAGTACTGCATTCGACTCAGTATTAAGGAATGTTCTTTGGCTTATAATGAAAGAAAAAAGATTCACAGTGGAATTGATAGCAATTATAAGAGAATTATATACTTCTACATAGGCCCAAGTAAGGTTAGGTACTAAGGGACAATTCTCCTCAACTTTCTCTACAAATATGGGAGTAAGACAAGGCTGCACAATTGCTCATCTTCTATTTTCTATGTATATTGACAAGTTATTATGTGACTTAAATCTTAGTAATTCTGACTCTCCTAAGATTAGGGATAAATGTTGCGGCTTATTGGCCTACGCTGATGACTTAGTCTTATTTTCTCTTACTGAATCCAGACTTCAAGCTAAATTAAACATGCTTCCAATAACTGCAAATGAGCTTAACTTGTCAATAAATATTCAAAAAAGCCAGATTCTTCAGTTTGTTACGAAAGTTAAAAAAAATAATAAAAAGAAATCTTGGATGTTAGGTTCTGACAAATTAGAGACTGTAGATAGTTATACATATTTGGGCATACACCTGACTAGGGACAGGAAATGGAATGTACAGCTGGATACAATTTTAGCAAAATTAAAAAGGGCAGCAAATGTTCTACGCATATTTAACAAAAAATATGGTGGAAATACAATTAGGCCTATTTTAAAGGCAGTTCAAGCCAAATATTATGCTCAAGCTTTATTTAATGTTGAAATTTGGCATCATAATAAAATGAATATGCTAGATAGTCCAGTTAACAAATTGCTCTGAGAAACCTTAGGTTTACCTAACTTTGTTCCTGCTGCAATACTGAGGGCCAAGACAGGTTATTATTCTTTGCAGGCAGCAGCTGACGCCAGAAAGGTTAATTTTTGGGTTAGAATACTTCAACATGATCAAAATAGATTAACGGCTTTATGTTTACATGAAAAATACTGGTGGTCCTCCTTAGGGTACTTAAAATCAGAATGGTTATCCCTGATATTCAATTTATTACAGAAAGTGAGGTTAACCTACGTATATAAGTATAGGGCAAGATGAATTACTATTAGTTTAAAATATCAATCCCTCATTACAAAGACATTTAGAGACTACTATAAGACTCTAGATTTAAATATTATTAAAAAGCTTAAAATGTCTCCATTCTTGAGGATAAATGATCCCTATCATTACTACAGATATTACTTAGATATTCTTACAGAAGTAGAAGATAGAAAACAATATACTAGACATAGGTTAGAAGTATTTTCAAATAACATTTTGGAAGCAGTTTATGTGAAAAATTCCACTCCTAATTCTGATTTTTGTTCTTGTACCTGCTCCACACTGGAAAACTTGGAACAAGTCATGTTTGTATGTAAATGGTATACTATACCAAGGAAAAAATGGATATGGCCTTTATGCCAATCCATTCAAACAACAGATCAGAGCACCTTACTTATTATTTTCTTTACCACTAATGATGAAATCATAATTAAGGCTGTAGCCAAATATTTAGTAAATATCTCCAGAATACGTCTTGGTATAAAACTGAAAAAAAAGAGGAACTAATATTTATATTATACACTGTCAAAAAGGATAATTATCTGTATTCTTGATAAGCTTAAGCATTATGTCTATAGGTAATTGCACTTAGTCGATTGCTGCCCCTGTTTTTTCACTATGCCCTTTAAAGGGTTGGAAGAAACATTTTCTTGCTTATTTATCTACTTACTTATTTATTTATTAATAAAGAACATATGTTATGGTCTAATTCTTTGTATACTGTGGCTTATATTTTATGTAATAACTTGTCTTGTTGTCATGGTCTATGACCGCTCAATAAACTTGAAATTGAAAGTTGCTTGTACTCCGTGTATTCCCCCCATTCTGACAGCTCGCAGCTGTCATGTCCCATCAGCACATGTGGTTGTTGAAAGTGCACTCTGCAGTGATATCCTTTGTGTGGGGGAGCATCCTCTCACAAGTTTGAGTCTTGAGTCCCTTCACTCCTGATCCTCTCAGCTGCTATGCAGGCTTGAAATTGTGCTCCTCCCTGTCTCATTCTGGGCATTCACTTACATTGTAGTGGGTCTAGAATGCTGAGTGCCCAGGACCAACTGCTGTTTGGTGAACAGCTTCCCACCCCCATCATCCCTCTAACAGAGTCAATAGGAGTCAAGCTGCATTTGGCAGTGGCTTTTCAACTTATCATCTGTATTACTCTCTGGGGGTATGAGGATGGCTTAACTCCATCACCTTCCCTGGGGGCCATTCCAGAGGTTGCAGGGTGAGGACAGGTGGGTAGCCTTCTCCACTGACTCTCACCTCATGTCCAGCTTCCCAAGCTCCTCAAGGGCTGGCCACCATGGGGTCTCAGAGTAGCAAGCCTTTATACTGAATGATGCCCGAATTACAGATGAGTGCAAGTACAGAGAGACCATAGATAAGCAACAGTTGGTAGAGAGATGAGAGAGAGAGAGAGGTTAGTTTTACAGAACTGCATTAATAAGCTTATAATAGAAATGGTATGAAAGGTCGTTGAACAGATGTTGCTAGCATTTAGTCGCCACTGAAACAGTTAGACCGTGATCAGTATACCGGTGACAATACTGAAAATCTGCATTATGCCTGACACAGCTAGTCCATGGCAACAAATTACACAAAGTCTGTATGCCATATACAGTAGGTACAGAATCTGTAACAACATAGCACTTTAAAATACAGAGTATCAAAACAATACATTCTCTACAGAAACTAATGTAACAGTAAAATACCTACTAACCATAGAACAGACAGTAAAACATTCCTCCCCTGACAGCTTAAACCCTACCCCCAACCCAAACCTAAACAATCAATCCTATCCCATTACCCCACCCCAACCTCCCCCTTTCATCATAGTTCACCAATGCCATAAGATCAGTTCCTTAGATATAATAAACACCCTTCTTCCACCATTATGCCCAAAACAACTCCTTGTGTTCCCCCACGTGCCTGACCCTCATGTTTATGTGTACTATCCCCACCCAACCCCCTCCTTTCATAGCCACCTACCTCTTCTTGCCAGAGCACCAGAACAACAAAAAAGTCAATGTATTACTTTTGAGAAAGAAAACGGTCACATGCTGCACAGAGATGCTCTTTCTGTTCCAAGGTAACTATCTAAACAAATAAATAAATAAAGATGTCTGTGGTACTGTAAAAGTAACACCCAATTGGCTGAGGCCTCAGCAAATCAAGTATTACTACTACAAATGACATTATTCATTCATTCATTCATTCATTCATTCACTCTTTCAGATACGTACCTCTAAAGAGAGAGGTCATCTCAATACATAGCAGAACTGTTTTGGTTTTTTAATAATACATGCACACAATGATTTTGTGGGGTGCTCTGTAAAAGAAGGAAGATTTGGGGGTGGGTGAGTGGGTTGGGACCTACACTTGAACAACTGGGTCAAGTCAGATGGAGGGAGGCAGGTGAGGCATTTCTGATGTGCAGCAGGAAGTGGATTCATCAATTATTAGACTATGGAATTCAATATACTGTGGTGTTGAAGTTTCACCAGGAAGTGGGGAGGTAAGGAAATTAATGCCTCAGTGGATGGATGTGTGGTGGAAAGCTGTTTAAATGGTAGGTATACATGACCAAGAGGGTGGAATTAAAACAACTAAGGTTTCTCACAATATTTCAAAGCACTTTGAATAGTTCTTCATGGGGAATGTGTCAATTTGCTTGGCCAAAACTGAAGCAGAGTAGCACTTTGCTGGTGAAATGCCACTGTTCATAGTTTTGCCAGTAGGAGGTTGACACTTGGCCAGGAAAAGACTTCACAAAGTGCTTTGCAAAACTGGGAAAGTTTGCAAGAAATCATGCTAGGTTTTTCTGCAGTACGAAGCAGTGTGAAAGGCATTTTGAGTGTTTGTAACCTTTGGTTCAATTCCTTAGCATCTTTTTGGCAGATCCAGGTGTCAAACAATAAGTTTGGATAACTGTGTGCAAGGGCTTTTTTGGCAGCAGTTCTTCAAATTGGCTTGCTGATTGCAACGCTCTTTCTCTTAAGCTTAGCTTGGTAAGAGAAATCAGGACTTTTCTGGGGGTGTAGCTGTGCTGGGTGACATGTTTGGGTTTCATCTAGTATGGCTTGATGTTAATGAAACTTGGAAGTGGCAAGGTGCCATACTGCAATAACTAGGGCAGCCAGACTCCTGGCTCAGCTACATACTTTGCAGTCCCTTCAGCCTTCTGACAGGCACCTCTGTGTTGTGCAGGTTCTGGCTTTTCCTTCATCAAATCATATATCACAGCAACTGTCTCTTTAGTGGAGACCATGACAGTCCAGCTACCATCTCCACTGTCTTCCATCAGTCTCTTATCTGTCTCTGGGTTGTGTTGGCAGAGGTAGCCCCCTGGGAAAATTGGAAGAACGGGAAGCTCAACCTCCTGCTCAGGAATGGACATTTCCTCATGAATGGAAATCTCTTCGGACTAGCAAGAACAAGAACTAAAATCCATCAGCTCCCACTGTGCATTCTTTGTACTCTCCTTCCAACTTTTATATCCTCCAACACCATCTGATACGTGGATTAAGAAATTGGTCTAAAAACATCCCAGGCTCTGATTGGCAGATAGCCCTGGCAAGGTGGTCATCTATCAGACAACAAAGACCAGGCATTAAAAGTAACAGTTCCAGCAAACCTGATTTCAGAAATCAAAGTGCCAGAATTTTAAAACGCGATATGCCGCCATGTTTTATTGCCGCTTAGCAGGCAAGTTGGCAGACGGCCAAGGCCCCCCTCAATCTGTTTAAGATCAACAAATTCAATTAAAATAACATAAAAAAGAACTGCCTAGTGTTTTGGTAGCAGCTATTTAAAACAGAACTTCCACTGCTGACAAACATAACCGCAACCCAAGACACGGAAGTACTGACTGAACTACTAGCTAAGCGAGACTCTGCACACTGGCATTCAGTGCTACCACCATATGTGAAAGGGTAGTCAGTTTGCAAAAGAAAAACACATCAGGTGCCAGGCTTAATATGTAACCTGTGTGGTTTAATTTGCAAATGTCAATTTTCCTTAAAGCGGCAGATCTTTGCATAAGTGGTGAAGCCAGGGGGTCGGGGGTCATCTGACTAATTGCTTTCAAAAGTAAGGGCCAGAATGTACCTTTTGACATCCCACTTCTGATGGATTTACTAGCCTGTTATTTTAAGTCTGCATGTTGTCTTAGTCTACTGCAAACAGAACACAGACACATTCACTGGAAGTTGGTGAGAGCAAAGTCAGATGTGCTCAACGACTTATACTGACTACTTACTACATACCCTTCCCCTGCTGGCATACAAAAACACATGTTTATTTTTTTTTCCAGATACAATGTCTTTGCTTTTCTTCTCACCTCCCTTCCATCTGGCCTTTCACCTCACTCAACTTCAAGGACAGGAACCAACAGCCTTGTTTTCTTGTCTTGTCTTACCTGAAATGCATGGCAGTATTTTTCATTTATGCTGTCCTCCAAAAGCACATAATATATTGCAACCTTGATGCAGCTTAGCTTGAACTAAATTAATAACTCCCTCTCCCTTCATTCATTTTTGGTGATGTGCTGCTGGAATTTGATCATGCCTGTTAAGCAGCTTCTAGCATCTTTTATATTACCCTTCCTCCTTCACACCAGCAGTGAGCAGTACTGGGTCTGTGAATAGTCTACTACAGTTTTCCTAGTAGACTGGACCTGACTGGAAAATGACCATCCACTCAACCAGGCTACTGCTGCACTGAATGCAGACTTGACATCCCAGTCCACATGATTTTCTTATCTGGGCAGACAGGTAAGATAACAGCCACTAGCCACTATAGTCAGTTTGGAAAGTATATTTTTAAACTCTGTTTTGTGGACTAGATTGGGGGGGAGCACACAGAATATGCTGCAAATATCGACTTAAATGCATAAATTCAAATATAAACTTCACATAAGTAAGCTTGCATCTGTTCATGAGTTGCAAATTGATATTAACTCATTTGCGTATTTAACATGACATTGATTATATGAGCATTTGTGTATAGCTCTTAGCTGTCCCTGATTTTCAGGGCCGTCCCTGATTTTGACTTAAATTTTTCCTCTGTCCCTCATAAAATTTGAGTTTTTGTAACAGAACAGTGGGAATTAAAAGCACAAAATTATGTCAAACATTAGAGTAACAGACTTGTTATTCTTCTGAAAATGCATATTAACACAAATCCCTTTATTCTATCAGCTTTCTGAGTGAAAAGTACCAGATTTTAAGATGTGTCCCTGATTTGGGGTGTTTGTCCCTGATTTTTTAAGTCTTGTCCCTGATTCATGAGGCAAGAGGTTGAGAGGTATGGTGTAGGTGAAGTATGAACACAATTAGTTTCTTGTTTGTTTAAGGGCTAAGAGGGGCTATTACAATCACTGAAACCTGAATCTTTGTGTCTGGCATGGAGGAATGGCATGAAATTAGCAGTTACAGTCTGTCTGCCTTGGGGATGGTAGAGGTTAGAAAAATGAAACTGTCTAGGATGAGGAGAAAAATAAGGCGTATATTTAAAAATATTGTTGGTCGGGGTTGAGAAATTACCAAGCTGGGTTTAAAAAACACAAAGCATTCATCAATGCCAAAAGTTTGCTATTGGTATTGCCATTGTACATGCCTCCCTTATTTTTCTGTGTATATTCTTCTGCCTTGCATTTTAAGGCATCACTCTCAACACAAATGCCTTATGTTCTTCTAACACTGGTTCACTTCATTAGAAAAACAAGCATTTGTCAATGCTGAATGTTTGCTTGCTTTTAATGGCATTGGTAGTGCAGGAGTTAAAGAGATGCATAATAGGAATGGCAGTGAAGTATTGAAGTAATGCCAACCCTGACCCCCACCCTGCTGAGACTGACAGGCACTGGGGTGTGCCTTTTGGTCGTCAGCCATAACACTCATGCCATTCCACCTCACCCCACCCTGCAGACACCGACAGATGTCCCGGTGTGCCTTGAGGTCTTCTGCTCTTATGCTCACCCCATTCCATAAGGAAATAAGCAGGGCCACTGAAAAATTGCACCCACAATTGTTTTGCGGAATCTGCAATTTTCACCATTCTCTGCAAAAACTGACATGTTCCACACTTTCTTGCAATTTTTGAGTTTCTATATTGAACTGTGTAAAACATTTTAACATTTTTAATAAAATACTCTCTATATATTGACAATGTTGCATGCAGACTTAGGTTTGGCCAAGACTATGCAGTGCAAGGTAGAGCAAGGGTTTTATGTGACTCTGATTTCTTTTGAATCTTTGTCTTGTTTGGTTTCAAAATCCACTGGCCAAACATAAGTACACTTAAACACTTAACATTTGTTTTGTGTTGAAGCAGTCTATCAGAAAACTTTTTGTTGATACACAGACTGAAACAAAAGATGGGAGAAAAGGTGCAAATTATCCCATTCACTTAAATGGGGTGCTTACTATGAAGCCTTTTTGTAAGTGGCAGAGCAAATTATTCCTTGTGAGCATACTTTTATTCAGATTAGTTTTCATTCAAACAGCTGAGGATTTTTGGATGACCCTGCCAATTTTAAACTTGAATAAGCTAGTTGGTAAAAGTGATCTTACTCTTAGCAACTACCCCCTAGATGCTCACATGCAAAGACTACAATAAAAACCTGACTAAAGTATCAAAACAAGCTTACAAAACACAAAATGTATCTGAACATTTATCTTTAATGGAACAAAATCATTGCAGCCAGAGTAAAACAAAGGTAAATTACAGAGTACCCTGACTACTTTATGATGCAGTAAAAATATATTGGTATTTTTATTTTTTGGTAACCACCTAAGGCCCACTAGGCACAAGTGCCTGTTTTCAGGTACAACCCAGGGACACTGAGGAAGTGAAGTTACTTGCTCAGAATCACACAGTATGCAAGTGGAGGTTGTGGGAATCAAACCCAGGTCTGCTAGATGTAGTCAGCTCATTCGCAGTTTGTTACTCTTACCTCTAGATTATACTGCCAGCCCCAATAACCCCCAGACTTAATGTTTAAATATGTGATTTCAAAAATAGTGTACAGTACCTACAGTACAAATTATGACCATTAAACACTTTAACAACATTTAACTAAAACTCAATTATTCACCACTTTGTCTGCTTATTTTTTCTTGTTCCAAAGTGGGTGAATAGTTGGCAGAGCACTGTAAACATCTGTTGATTAGGCTTCATTATTCTCCTACCAGAAACAAACAAAAAAATATTTCTTTGGGCTTTATTTAATATTTATTTGCTGTGGCTCACTTTATAGAATCTATGTAGCACTGTGTGAGGCAGATGCTCTTAAATTTTGGAAGATAGGCAATGCTTATGATAGCTTATCAGTTTAGTATTCTTGTTTGGAACATAAAAAAAAACATATTCAAGTGTCAGTGTATTAATTTAGCAATTTATACTGACTAAAATATGCTGCAGAAAACATTAAAAGATTTCTTGTGAAGCACTATAGTAGAACCCCTCACAATTTCCCACAATTTTTGCTAAATGCTCCACAATTTTGGGTAACCTTTTCTGCAGTTTTCCAGTGGCCCTGGAAATAAGCTGATATGGGTGCAGTACAGGAGAATGGGGTGAACATTATGGCTGAAGACCCCAAGGCACACCTCAATGCCTGTCAGTGGCTGCAGGGTGGGGGTGGGATAGGGATGGAATGGGGTGAGTATTATGGCAGGTGACCCCAAGTCACACCCCCCAATGCCTGTCAGTCTGTCCAGGGTGGGTGTTGTGGTTAGAAACCCTAATGCCCTGGGCATTTGTTGGCATTTTTGCTCCAAATTTTCAACATGGGCTTTATGGGACCCTACCACATGAACAGTGGCAATATAATTTTGTCAATCCCAAAAGGTGATTACAGTAACAGTGTTCATGAGGTGGGGTCCCAAGAACCCCATGTTGAAAATGTGGGATCAAAACTCAAAAAATTGGCTAACATAGCAACCTAAGTTGACCCCCACCCATTGACTGCTATTAAAGGGCTTATCGTCATGTCTTCAGTTCCCAGTTAGACTTTGAAGAGTACAAATGTGTTCCTGGTCCACAAAAGATCACTGCTCCTAACCTCCGGAGTAAATATGGGTGAGTGGGGTGTAGGGAGGTGGGATATGCAGAGGGAGAATGTGGGTTGAAGGAGGGGAGCAGGCAGGAAAGACAAGGAGCTGTTTTCTTTTTTTTTCAGGTTTAAAAAAAGAAGAATTTATGGGACTGTTTTCTTTTTTTACAGATGAAATATTAATCAAATTGATTTTGGCACACTGGGGTGGGCTGCCAGTGTGCCAGAGTACTGGGGGATCAATTCCAACCTGGAAACTGGGCACCCCAAGTTCGGCTGAGAATATAGGGGTGTAGTGGGGTGGTGGCACATCTAACACCGGGAGTGGGAATCCTGGTGTCTGAAACATCAGAGGTACAGTAGTTTTTTGGCACACTGGGGTGGGCTCCAAGTGTGCCATATTAATTGGAGGAGGGGGATACATGTTGACACAGGGATTCAGCACCCCAATGTTGGCAGGCGGGGGGGGGCTGCTAGAGTGATTGCACTTAGAGTGAAAGTGCCTTTGGGCACTGTGAACTCCCAGCCTGTACTAAGCTTAGGCTGTTGCCTACTCAGCATGGGTGGGAGAAGAGGAGTTAAAGGAGTCAGTGGGAAGTGGAGGAGGCAGAGGAGGAAAGCGCCTCCACCCACCTTCCAGAATCACCACTTCAGTGGCACTATTGTAAATGTATTGACGCCTTACAGGGCTTAAGGTGTCAGTCAGAGGTGCAAGGGGCTGGAGAGAGAAGGGACTGGTGGAGTGGTGATGGGGGGGCAGAGAAGTCAACCAAGCTGATTGGGACACAAACAGCTGTTTTCTGGGTGGTGACCTGCAGATGAAAGGAAAAAGCCACCACATGATTACTGCAGCTTTTTCTTTTCAAATGCAGACCACTTCAGGCAAAACAGTGTCACGATCTGCTTGGCTGATGATTAGTGTGATACTTTCGAGTCCCTTGCAGAGCACTCTGCATTAGACAGACAGTGTTACACCTCTCAAAAGTCACTCATCGCAAGAAGTTAGACACGCATGAGTGAACTTAAAAAAAGAGTTGATCCTATATTAAAGATCTATTGAAAATATGGGGGTTGTTAAACTAAACTGAGCATGCAGCAAGGAAGGAAATAGATAATAAGCCTAAAATGCAGACTGGGTGGGCCAAATGACCCTTAATCTGCTGTCAGAGTCTGTTTTTCTGTGTATGGTGTTGAATGAATTTTCATTCACAGGAATGCAACGTGAGCTGGCCTTAGGATATGTGTTGCCCTAGGTGAACTTGCCAATGCCACCTCCTTGATTTTTTTTAATCCCCCCCCCCCCAGAAACATAGCATTCCTAATAACAATTATTTTCTTTAAAAAAAATGAATGATTTACCTTTTTTTCATGATGTGAACCTCTGACAGTAGCGTTGAATGTGCATTTTAGTTGATATTAACATAATTTTCAGATGGTCTCTGACTGGTTCTGCTCTGTGTCATTACTGAGATAAGCAAATGCAACAAGTTAACGCACTCTCTACAAAGAATGTCTAACTGAATGTTAGCTAGCATGATAAAGGATATCATTGCATAGTCTATATTAAAAAAGCTAATTGCAAATGAACACATAAAAAGATCATTAGTGTGATGAACATTTTTTTAATGCACTGCCAGTAGCATGCACAGTATTTTTTTATTTGGTTTTTATTTTTAAACAAAGGACCCAGTTGTACAGCCTTACCTCAATAGTGGGCAAGCTAATGGAGACCATTCTGAAGGAGAGATTGGTGAGCTGTCTGTAGGATAATAGACTCTAGGATGTGGGGCAGCATGGATCTGTGTCAGGGAGGTCCTGTCAGAGTATGCTAATTGACTTTTTTGGCTGGGTCACCTGGACAGAGGAAGGGTCAAGTGGTTGATGTCTTGCATCTGGACTTCAGCAAGACCTTGAACTCTGAATGTCACAGGAGATTGGTCAGAAAGCTAGAAGACTGAGGATGGTGCCTAAGATTGTTGGGTTTGTCAGAAGATGGCTGCAGGACAGAAGTCAAAAGGTGGTAGTCAGAGGAAATTCTTAGAAACTAGGCCTGTGACAAGTGGGGTCGCACAGGGCTGTTTGCTTGGTCCAATATTGTTTAGTATATTCATAAGTGACATCGTAGATGGGATCAAGGGTAGGATCTGCCTGTTCATGGATGACACAAAGCTCTGTGGCACAGTGGACACAGACAGGGGGCTAAGAACTCAGGGAAGACCTGACTATGCTAGAGAAGTGATCTGGCATTTGACTCCTGGGGTTCAATGCTTAAACCTATAGCTATACACTTGGGGCCAAAAAAACACAGGGACCAAATACTGGTTGGGTGGTGTGCAGGAAACTAGGTCAGAGGAAGAAATGGACTTGTATGTAATGATCATGAGAGAACTGAAACAT
This sequence comes from Neoceratodus forsteri, assembly GCA_016271365.2. Lineage (NCBI taxonomy): Eukaryota > Metazoa > Chordata > Ceratodontiformes > Ceratodontidae > Neoceratodus > Neoceratodus forsteri. The sequence goes on from CM057458.1 coordinate 606,938,485, forward strand.
TCGGCATGCTACAGGAAAGCTATTGGATGCTGGACTTCATAGTCAGGGGAATTACCAGCAGGAAGGCAGAAGTCATTCTGCCACTGTACTGATCTCTATTGAGACTGTACCTAAAGTACAGTGTGCAATATTGGTACCCTTAACTTAAGAGGGATATCAGCTTGCTGAGAACGGTCCAAAGAAGAATAACCAAGATAATCCAGGTCCAGCAAAGCAACACCTACAAGGAGAGGCTCGGGGGCTCAACATGTACTGTCTTGAGGACAGAAATGGAGGGGGGACATGACTGAGACCTTCAAGTACCTAATGTTATAAACAGGGTGAGTACTGAGTGCCTCTTTAGCCTTAGTGGAAACAAGACCACTAGGAGTAACACCCTAAAGCTGTTGGGGTGAAAGTTCAGGAGTCAGATAAGGAGGCACTTTTTCACCAAGAGGGTAGTAACTAAGTGGAATGAATTGCTGGAGGAGGTGGTAACCCTAAAAATGGTGGACAACTTCAAGAGAAGTTGGGAAAGGGTGAGGGTGAAAGTTGCAATTGGGGTGGTGGTGGAGTGGGTATTTGAGAGGGGCCAAATGGAATATGGGGAGGGGCTAGTTCCCTCTGTAAATGCAGTGGAACTGCACACTTGAGCAGACTAGATAGACTGCAACATCTTTATCTGCTGGCATAAACCACCCAAATAAAAAATGTTGGACATTTTCTAGAAAATTTGATCCCAGTGTAGTAGTATCAATAACTGGGATTTCTCAATATAGTCTTAACATTGCTATTTCATAGTATGGAAATTATATGCAATCATGATTCTGTGCAAAAATAGAAGAAAAAGCCTTTGGACATTTGCACAAAATTGTGATCTCAGTAAAGTAATGTCAATAACTGGTATTTCTCTGCACATTATTAACACTTCCTGCCATTTCATAGTATGGAGATTACCATGCAATCATGATGCCATGCCAAAATTCAAGAAGAAAAAGATTTTGGACATTTGCATTAAAATGTAATCCCAATTCTTCAGTGTCAATAATTATTTTTTTATATATTAAAGGTGTTTGAAAATGTACCACTGTTGTGTTTTGCTAACTGGGACCTATGGGTCCTGTGTTTTTACAGTATTTATAGATCGCTGAGAGTTTCTCTTTAGGCCATCTCTTGCAAAAACATAGTTTACTATTTATTTCTGGGTTTTGATGTTTTCTGGGCTTGGCAACTGTCTATATATTGAACTAAATTGAATGTTTGGGTTTGGCCACAGACTTGGGACTTGTACTACAAACTTTTTTGTGGTTATTTGACAAAAAAAAAATGTGTTTTAATTTCCCACGTTGTATCTTGTATGTGGCACACTGCTCTCACATTTCATGGGACTTTGGGTGTTTAAATATTGCTGTGACCACCTTTTCATTTTGAAACCTAAACAACATGCTAAGGTACATTTTAGAGGTGAGGTAAAGACATGAATGACAAGAGGAAAAGGGTAATGTAAAGCAGAATAAGAAGATACAGGACCACAGTTTTCGCCACAGTGAGCTTCCTGACATGTTGCTTTACAAAGCTTGTTGAGGTTAGGATCACATAGTGACAGTGCAGATGTAATATTCAAGCCTGTACCTATGCACTCATTCTCTTTCTCACCCACCATTCCAGTTGCCTCCCTCAAGGGCCTTCTTGCTCTTAACTCCCACAAAGGTGCAAGCCCTGACTTTCTCCATTCCAAACTCCTGCACTTGCCATTTCCATCCCCATTATCTACCTCCTCAACCTCTCCTTCTCTGCTACTTTCCCTGATGCCTGGAGGGAGTAACTGAGTCCAGCATTTTCCTGAAACTCAATGGTGGTGACTATTACTATGACAAGGAGTAACTGTGAATTAATATTCACTGCAGTTGTGTTCCTGCTTGTTTGCTGTTTCTCATTTTGTCTGGTAGTGTGGCGGAAATTGTATGTGTGTATATGTGTGTGTGTATATATATATATATATATATATTTATGTTCTAAAATCGAGTGTTTGTAAATTAATAATTTTAATTTAGCAGTCATGCAGTCTACCCATTGTTTTTCACAAAAAAAGGAATCATTGTTTCTCTATCTCAGAAAACTTACTTGCAGTGACGGTGACTCTACCTATACTTCTTAATTGTAACTAAATCCATATTGTCAGATTCAAATTATCTTTTTTTTCCTGAAGTAATTACACATCACTGCCTGGTAATTTGTAGCAGCTGCTTCATTCTGTGTTTAATGGAATGTTTCTGGATTAATGTCATGAACTTGGTTGTTTTGAACAATGGTGATTTATTTTATTGAAACAAATGTGGTTTGGCCTTTGGCATAACTAAAAAGTGTGTTCCTTTTTAATGCAACTGGAAGCCAGTTTTGAAAGTAGAAAGATCATGGTGAACAAAAGAAAGCGGGAGACTTTTACCCTTACTTTCAATAAAAGGCGTGCAGCATCAGAGCTGGCAAAGGCATTAGCGACAGCAAAAACATTGGAGGCAGAAAAGGCATCACAGGTGACTAGGGCATCTGAGGCAGCTAGGTCATCTGAGGCTGCTGAGGCATCTGAGATGGCTAGGTTGTCTGATGCAGTCAGGATGTCTGAAGCAGCCAGTGTGTCTGAGGCTGCCAGGGCTTCTGAGTTGGCTAGGACATCTGAGGTGGCTAGGGTGTCTAAGGGACAAAGCCTGCAGCCATCTCAGAGGTACTGATGACTACAAAGGTTTCCTATAATACTACTGACCTTCAACATTCCACTGTTATGCTTAAAGCTTACCAGCCTTGAGATATGGAGTTTCCAACAAAAACAATGTTGAAAACTGATTGTAGCTTCAAGGCCATTTGGTTTGACAAATGGCAGTGGTTGAACTGAAACTAAGATAACAACAGTAGTGTACTGTGTCATATTTGTTCAAATGCAAGTATAATAAAGCTGATGCCCTTTTCAAAAACTGCAATCCTGCATTCATGGCAACAGGGTTCTCCAACTGGAAAAAAAACATATGAAAAATGTAAAAAGTATGAAGGCTCCAATGCTCACCTTGAGGCAGTCGAAAAGTGAAACAATTACATAAGTTTGACCAACATAAAGACTGACCTTCATAGGGACTTATTAAAAGAACCTATCATGCCAGTTTGTGGTATAGAGAACAGTGCACACTAAATCCATGTATCAGAGACAGCATGGGTGGGAATAGCAACAGGGTACAAAACCACTAAAGGATCTATGCGCGGTTGCGCACCCTGTCTCTTTCCCTTGCAGAGGATTAGTACTCTGGTTGAAGGAGGGTCCACCAAGCAGCTGCCATGGCTCAATGGGATGAGCCATGGGCAGCAATGGAGACAGTGCATCTGTGGATTGTGTATCAAATCCTGGTCTCAGATGCATGTAATTTTTCTTTTATTCTCACTTTGTGCAAATTAAGTGCCTACCGTCCTGGAGTTGATTATATGAGTTGGCAGGGTTCAGGGGCACAGCCCCCCATATGCATGGAGGTGAATATCCCCACAAAACAGAGAATTATGCTGCTGGCAATATATTGTGCTATATTGGCAGTGTGGTATATTGCTTCGGCATAATGTCTTGTAACATTGTGACCCTGTGCCTTAAAAGAAGAATCCCAAAAGGCTCTGATGGCAATCCTCACAATGCTACAGTATTTGGGTCAGCAAGGGCTATCTATTAGGGGCCATAAAGAGGATTCAGGAAACTTCATTACACTACTTGGTCTCAGAAGTTTGGATGTGCCTCTGCTGGAAAGATGGATCAAAAGAAAGCAGAACTGGCTTTCTCATGATATACAAAATGAAATGCAACTAATGGCTCATAGAATTGTAAAAGGCACTGTGGGAGAAATAAAACAAGCAAAATTATTTCCCATAATGGTGGATGAAACCACAGACTTCTCTACTAAAGAGTAGGTATCTGTATGTTTGCGGTACTGCAATAAGGAAACCCTCGTACTACATGAAGAGTTCATAGTATTCTACAATACATCATTAACATATGCTGAAACACTTAAAAACATAACTCTTGATGTTTTGGTAAGACTAGATATTGATGTCAAAAACTGCAGGGGTCAGTGCTATGATGGGGCAAGTAATATGGCTGGGAAAATGAATAATGTGCAAGCAAAGATTCGCCAGCTGTGCCTTAATGTATTATATGTCCACTGCTGTGCTCACAGTTTAAACTTCACCTTACAAGACTCCTCATGTTGTGTGCCATTAAGGAGGGATTCTTTTGAATGCATCAGAGAGAACAACATTATAAAAGGTTCTGCAAAAAGACTTGTCATTTTTTTTTTATATAGCTCTTTGGTCCCTGTCGCCTCCCCCCACCAACTGGTGATGGGAACACATAAGTATTTTTTACAGGCTTTCTCCCCTGATCCTCCCCTGAGGCCCCGGTACACAGCTGTGTGAGCATGTGGAAGCACACTGTGCACCCCGTTGCACCAGCTCAGCCCCTTCCACCTCCTGTAGCTGTTTGTTACTCCCTCTCTGCCTATGCTACCCACGAGACCACCACATGGTGAGAGTGGAACTACAGGAGGATGCCAACCCACCCTCATCACCATCAGGAGAGGAGAACTGCCCATTGGCATGCTTGATCCTGCTCCGGCCCCCCACACCAGGACTCAGATGACCCAAGGTCATTCCCAAACCGAGGTCGCCAGCATAGCACAAGGTGTGGTGTCCAGCACCTCAACCTTCAGCAGCACTGGGCTGGCTAAAGACTTGGCATTTTTGAGAAAATTAAAGATAACTTCAGTGGAAGCAATAAAGATTTGCATCCACTATGTCTAACCAGGTGGACAATCAGAACATCTGTATTTGAAACAGTCCTTGCCAATTATAATTCTATCATTGAGACACTAGAAGAATCTGCTGCTGAAGATAGCAGTGAAGCTGGAAGTAAGGAAAATGGACTAGCTTCACTTCTTCAGCAGTTTCCTGAATTTTTTGGTTTCAAGATGGCTGCCCTAGTGTTTGCACCATGTGAAAAGACCAGCAAAGTTTCGCTACAAAAGGATCTAACTGCAGTTTCGGCTAAAATTGCATCATGACATTTGACTACATGCCTGCAGAGACTATGAACCGAGAAAAGCTTTGCTGACTTGTGGCAACAAAGCACAGGGAAAAAAAAGGAAATTGGAGATTTCTGATCCAGTAGTCCTGCATTCCAAGAGGCCACCTAGACACTTAGACAATGGGTCAACTCCTGTTTCTTTTAAAGTCCCACATGACTATTTTTGTCCAGTTTACATGGAGTTTCTGGATACCATAACAACATCTGTCAAATCCAGATTTGAGCAGCAGTGTTTTGAAATTTTCATAAAAACTGAAGTCCTTCTCCTGAAACAGGCAAATGGTGAACCAGTAGAGCTGGATACTGTTGAACAAATAGTCCAGAATCATTCACTGGACATTGACATACAGAGGTTCAAAGTGCAGCTACCAATGCTGGCAGAAATAAACCAGGGGAAAGAAAAAAAACTTTCCACAGTTGAAGAACTTTCTCAAAGTATGTTACATCTTGGTGATGCCAAATATCTGTACTCTGAGGTCCTGAAGCTTATTCAGATTCAGAGAACAATTCCATCATTAGCAGCAACAGATGAAAGATCCTTTTCAGCTCTTTGGTGACTGAAAACATATTTGAGATCCACCATGACTACAAGCAGACTAAATAGTATGGCTCTCCTTCACATCCATAGGACAAGGACTGTGAATCTGGATTTGACTGACATTGCCAGGTAATTTGTGATACATGTCAACTGTACACTAGATACTTTTGAAAAGTTAAGTTTTAAACTGCACATTTGTATTAGTTGAGTGCTGACAACAGGGGAGGTACTAGTGCAAAAATGTTTACTGAAGTCACAGTTTTATAATTCACTGCCACTTATATTGAAATGAACAATGCAAGCACAGTCACTTTACTTTGCATATTCACAGTCACTTTAGTTTGCACTTTGTACATATAGTCCCTTTACTTTGCACGTTGCACACATAGTCACTTTAGTAAGTTTAGTTACACACATACTCACTTTAGTTTGAACATTGTGCACACAGTCACTCTGGTGGCTTAATAACATGCACATTGGGGCCTATTCACAAAGGTGCAGAGTGGGGTATGCACCGTGCATCTCCAGTGGACCTGCCAGCCTCCTGTATGCATTCATGATAGAGGTACGAGCCTCTTATACACCCAATCCCCTGGCCAAACACATTGCCCTGTGCTGGGGTGGGCAAGGAATGGTGGCTGTGCCAGCACTCCACATGATTCTCAAAGCCATGGAGTGCTGCACACGGCAGCTGGTGGCAATGCATCCTTGGGGCAGCCATAACCCCAGCAGTGGACATGGTGTGGGGCATTGGACCACCCAGTAGGAATGCCTCTGCCATAGGAGACACTGAATGTTTGGGGGCAGTCAGCTGGGGAACCCCCTTCAAGATCATACTCAGTGCTCTGTGCTCCAGCTGACATCTTGGTGCCCCACAAGTGCAAGGGATCCACTGACGGACTCTGCCTGGGCAGTCAGTTGGCTGGCAGCCCATATCTGCCCTCCTGGATACACTCATTCAGGGTGAACATTGGTGAATAGGCACCATTGGTGCCTATTCACAAAGATGATGATTGGGATTCATACTGTGCATCTCTGGCACATAGCCCACTCAGCACCTGCAAGCCCCCCTGCATGAATTCATGATTGAGGTATGAGCCCACTATGCACCTGATCCCCCTGCTGAATGCACAGCTGCATGCCGGGGTGGGCCAAGGGGACAGGTAGGGACTGTGTCACTACTCTGGGTGATTCACCAAGCCATGAAATGCTGCACATGGCAGCCAGCAACAACATGCCCTTGGGCAGCCGTAACCCCTAGCGACTAGTTACGCACCCCCTGGTGAAGCAGCCAACAGCCACAGCAGTCATGGTGTGGGGCATTGGCCCTCCAATAGGGATGCCCCTGACATTGAGGCACACTGGGAGTTCAGGGACGGTCAGCCAAGGAACCCTCCTCAACATCGCAGTCAGTGGTCTGCATGCCAGCTGAGATCATAGCACCCCACATATGCAAGGGATCCACTTCAGGACCCTACCTGGGCAGCAGATTGGCTGCTTACCCAGATCCATCACTCTGCACCCACCTTCACCCCATGCACCAGGAGGGCAGTGCTGCATATGGGAGTTGGACAGGAGCCAGTGTTTGTGAATGCAGCTCCCACACAGATCTCCCCAGGGTGTAGAGGTGCACACTCAGATACACACCTTCGGGCACACTTTGGTGAATAAGTCCCATGCTTATATTTATTTAAATCTGTACATACAAATTTTACAATTAAAAGTATCATTTAATGACAGCATCTTGTTTGACTTAATTATTTGCAAAAACAAAGGCAAGAATTGCTAGCAATACAACAGATTTTTTTATTGTTACAAAGTCATGCAGTCTATAGCAAGTCTATAACAGTATAGTACTGCAGTTGTTTGACATGGTGACAAATGAGATGCACATTTGATCGCTGAAAAGGGATTGTTGGAGTATGAGTATGACAGTAAGGTGGCAATACCATGCAACTCCATGGTTATCATAACACATTAATACAGTGATAGCCATTTTGTACAAAATTTACATAAGCTGTTCTGTCAGGGAGAGTTGGCACAGATGTGAAAAAAAAAACAACAACTCAGAATGAATTAAAAGACCAGAAAACAGTGGCATACCATGAACCCACTGATGGTATCAGAAACTGCCCATGGCATTGATACTATGATTTCTGATACTGGGAACTGTCTTACTGTGACAGACTTTGTTCTAACACCTCCCCCCAAGTTTTTGACGTGTCCTCCACCTATGGGTCTTTGAGACCACTTTACAGACAATTCAGGCAGCTCTTTGTAAGAATAGATCAGGTTTTATTTATTTATTTATTTGCTTTTGTTTACCGGGTAAGTGCACTAGACAGCCAAGTGCCTATTTTCAGGTGCAACCCGGAAGGGTTACAAAGGAACAATACATGAACATCAGGCATACTGGTATAAACAAGGTTAACATACATTGGGTTCAGGCAACATGATAAATCATACGAATAGGGTACATAGATTAAAGCACTTTAGAGACATTCGATTAAGGTACAATGGTTGAGGTACAGAGATCACATTTGACCAAGCACAATGAGTGGAAATCAACTGTGGGGTAGCATGGATAACTACTTGAATTGGCATCAGCCGAGTCCCGGAAAAAAAAGGCGGCAGTGAACTCCCAATGATCTTGAAGAATACCAAAGTATACAGCAGCAGGATAAGTCAGAAACAGGGGGTAAGAGGAAAATCAGGTAGATTACCATCCAGGACCTGTCACTACAGGGTAACCAGACTAACCAGATAAATAAGCAGGGACCTTACCTTCACTCTCTTTCTGTCTCTCTCTTTCTCTCTCTCTCTCTCTCCCTCTGACACTATCAACAAGGTCTCATCTTGAAACCTGTTTCTCTTAGAGTTTCAGGCTCCTCTTTAGCAGTAAGGGCTTTGTTTTACACAGATGAAAGATAGGCTGACTAGCTTCAATTTTAATGGGCTTATATACCCTTCCCCTCCGGATCACATGATCCACCTCACTTCTACCACACAGATATAAACAACCTTATTATATGGCCATCTGACTTCTAATAAGCAGGGTTGTCTTTTAGGTAAGGTTTCTATGTTTATTTCATACAAAAACAATGGGCACTCAGGGCAGGATATTACATCACAAAAGACATGTAAACATATATTACAGCAACCATTTCCTCCTCGTCACCTAGTGCGCACTTAAGCTTAAACTGTGACTTTAAACAATTATTTTTATTTATATTTGGCTGGCTTGGCCTAGAGCCTTTTACACTGCCAGGAACACTAAAGTCAAAGTTTACAGAAAAAAAAATGTTGTGCAGAGTGTTTTGATTTGTAGGTAAGCTCCTAGGAAATCCTTCCCTTTATGTGCTAAAAGATGTGGTTTTTTTTCCGTTAAAGTTGCTTGCTGGTTTTATCGCCTCTGAGGATCCATATATTAACATTTTTAATGGCTCTTCTTGTTCCTAAAACACCTCTTGTCATATGTGACAGTGATGCATCCAACACCGTTAATTCAACAAGAGCTGCCTTTTCTCAAGTTCTACAGTGATGTAGTCTAAAGTTCTGCTCCCAAAACTTCCCTAACCATACTGGATACCCTCTTCCATTCCTTCTGTCATTTCGCCCTTGACTGCCCTCACAGTACCTACCACTGCACCCTATACCAAGCTCTGTCCTTCCCATCCCTTCAAGACATGAGGCAGGTACACTGCACTAATCCTACAGATAAATTCTGGTCCCAGTCCCTGCCCTCTTATCTTTATTCCACCCTCATCCCCTCTCCCCCTCCCTACCACTCCATCAGACACTAAGACTCACGGGTCTTGACTGTCCCACACATGGCCACCTCTGCTGGCCAAGTGGCCTTCGCCTACCACTTGCCTAAACTGTGGAATTCCCTCCCTTCCCCTCCAACCCCCGCCATGCCCCTACCCCTCACTATTTCAGCTCCCTCCTGAAAACCCTTATCTACCTACAGCCTTTCTGAGCACTCCTGTTCTTTCTACGTGGCATCAGTGGATGAGGAAATGCCAAAAATCGCTCCAAAGCACACACCTCTAAGGCCTATAAGAAAGCCAGGGCCTCCCCTTCGCAGCCCTCGCTGCCTGTTACTGCTGAGTGTCCTGATAGTGATCTTCTTAGCCTCTCGAGGTTTCTAGAGGAGTTTCAGCCTTTTAAGGCCAAAATGCAGAATATGGCAGGGGAAATTAAAAGCATTTTAATACCCTGGAGGAGCTTTCTAAGAAAACTGCTGACAACGAAATATGTATACGATCTGTTGAAAAGAAGCAGGATAAAGCTGATCCGGTGGCCCTGAGGCAAAGGCTAGTGAAAATGGAGAATAAGGTGGAAGACCTGGAGGGGCGCAATCACTGTAACACTGCAGCAATAATTGGCTTGCCAGAGGGTGAAGAGGGCTTGGATCCTGTCAAGTTTACCAAAAAGTTTGTGGAAAAGGTGGCAGGCCCTTCCCCTTTCGGTGCTAGCTACATCATAGAAAGGACTCACCAGGCACTACGCCCCCCTCCCTCAGCCAGAGCCCCTCCTAGGGCATTCATATTTCATTTTCTGAATTTTCAGGAGCAACAACACTTCCTATACAAGGTCAAGGAGGTGCAAGATTTACAATGGGAAGGTAAAAAGCTGAGCGTGGCACATGATCTGCCCTTATCTGTACGCCAGAAAAGAGCTACATTTCATAAAGTGGTTCTCAAGCTGATTGCCGTAGGAATTAAGTTCCGCATGGGTTTTCCAGCAAGGCTTCAAGTTTGTATAAATGGCTCGTGGGTGACCTATGAGGAGGTGGAGACGGCATCTACTGGGCTCAAAGAAGCATTCCCTGATCTATTCAAGCCTATATGAGAATGGATCTGGCATAGAAAGACATGCCAAATTTCCATCCTGTGGAGCTGCCTATCTGCAGTAAATCATATCTGGCTGCAATACTCTTGGGGCCAGGCCATTGATATACTGTGTAACTGGTTACTTATCTCTCCATTACAGTTCTCGAGTGGGGTCCTCCTTCTGATGCAACATGGACACTCTATTCCCGATCTGGTTTTCATCTTCAGGACTTTTTGATATGTTGTGGACTCTCATTTCTCACTCCGTTTTATCTCTGTCTCAATTGTGATTCATGAGCTAGGTGTTACAGGGCTCATTTGTGTTTTTTTTTTGGTTTCATTTAATGAGCATATGAATGGGGTCATGGTTCTTATGCTAAATCCCAATTTGCTAGTTCTGGTATCTCTGTTTCCCAGGAGTGTTGACCCAATCTCATGGCAATGGGTGGGGCAATGCTTCCCTTTTTCAGATTTTATTATGAGACCTCTCTGGCATTTGCGGTCTCCCCCTGGCCTGTTAATATGGCCTGCTCTTTTTTTTGTTCTCAGATTTCACTTCTCCTCACACTCCCTGCTATTAATGGGCAATAAGCAAAGGTAATCCGTATATTAAGGGAGATCCCACATTTAAGGATAGATGAAAATGCCAGGGTTTTGCTCGCTCACAATGGGCTCTGGTTTGCTCCCTCTCTATAACCCTGTTTAAGTATTGTCTCTGGAGTACTCCTGTTTTTTCCTTTTTTCCTTTTTCTCCCTTTCTTTTTCTTTAAATCTCCCTCTGTCATTGTGATGACCACTGGTTTTGACTTCATATATGCTCTGGACAGCGACCCTGGGCCTTTCATCTCTCCCTAATTCCATGGCGGGTAGCCATGGACTGCCTGCCCTCAGTCTTTAAGCACTGATATTGTGAGGCTGCACCACAAGAGGGTGTCTGAGATTAATCCTTACATATAATACCTTTGCATTTTAGTCCTTATGCTCTGCGGGCCATGTTATTCTATGGCACGTGGGATTACTATAGGGAGGATTGCTTTTTCTAAAGGGCTGGTAAAGCCAATCCTCCGGGATCATCTAGGGGTATTGTCAGGCTATTAATGCTGAGAATAAGCTATTCTACTAGAATGTTTAGATTATTGAGGGCAACTCTGTTTCTGATTTCTGCTTTGTGGGGTGGTTGGGGAGAGGAACTTTTCAGTTTGCTGGACATCATGTACCATGTAAAATATGGGAGGGGCAGAAGGAGGGAGGTTAGGGTCCAGAGGTGTTTTGGGTGGGGATTGTGGGGCGGCTCGGGAATGGATCTAATGGGGGCAGGATGGGGGAGGGTAGAACAACCCAGCACATACTCTGTTTGGAGCACTATAGATGGAGTATGCATATATATGTGTGTTTTGGAGGATCCTGAGCTGGCAACATGAGTGATGGGTAGAAACGTTCAATTTATTAGTTGGAATGTTAAGGGAGTGAGTCACAAGACCAAGCAAAATAAAATACTGAAGCATATGAGACATTTAAAGGCAGAAATTCTGTTTTTGCAAGAGATGCATTTGCTCATGGGGGAGGCTGAAAAGATGAGACGGCAACAAATTGGGCAGATGTTTGCAGCGGAAGGAACGACCCACAGCAGAGGGGTCATGATCCTCCTACGTAGGTCAGTTCCGTTCAAACCTCTTCAGGTTATATCCGACCCTTCAGGCAGATTCCTGTTTGTAAAAGGTAGATTGCATACCCTGGACATTGTTCTGGGTGCTATCTACGGCCCCAATGTAGATTCCCCTAGCTTTTTTGCCCAGATAATTAAAGTCCTAACTCCCTTTTTGGACACTCCCATGATCATAGGGGGTGATTTCAATCTCGTTTTTGACCAGGCCCTTGATAGGTCGGGTCAATCCCATCAAGGTCTTTCTCTGGCACAAAGAGCCTTTAGGGACCTGATGGACTCCATTGGTCTTTGTGATATATGGCACGTATTGCATCCCAATGTAAGGGCATACACTTTTGTTTCTCCAGTGCATGCAACCTCCTCTAGGATTGATTATATCCTCATTTCTCAAACCTGTTACCAGGGGTTATATGTTCTGGCATCATCTCAGGGTCCCCTTTGAATCACTCTGTGGTCACCTGCCTAATAACCCTGGCCTCGTTTCCAAATAAAGGGGGCAGATGGAAGCTGAATAACCAAATTCTGAAGGAGCCAAAGACGGTTCAATATCTAGCATCCCAAATAGAGCAGTTTATTGCTTCTAACTCTAACTCTATGGGGAAGCAGGACCTGATATGGGGTGCCTGTAAGGCATATCTAAGGGGGATTATAATTGATTTAACATCAAAAAGGAAGAGGGAGAGGGCATCTCGGATTTCTAACCTTCTCTCCCAAATTAGGAGTATGGAGATATGGAGACTGTTCTTTCTCCTTCTTCGTCTGAGGCATTCAAACAAGATTTAATGAAACTGAGAGAAGCCTACCTAGCAATGTTAACGGAACAAGCCGAATATGCAATTTTGAAAACAAATGCGGTATATACCGATCAGGGTGAGAAGGCGGGCAAAATGCTAGTATTACATATTAAGCAACAGGAATCTGCCAGACTCATTCCTGCTATCCACTCTCTTAGTAATAATTCTCTTAAGGTCTGGCCCCTGGAGATAGCGGAGGAGTTTAAGAAGTACTTCCTGGATTTATTTGGCCCTATGTTTAATTCTCCATCTAAGGAAAGACTTTAAGAATATCTGAGTGATTTACAGTTGCCAATCCTTACACAATCCCAGCAAATAATTTTGGAGTCTCCCATCTCTGAAGGCGAAATTGAAAGAGTAATTAAATCTCTCCCATCCGATAAGTCTCCGGGCCCTGACGGGTTTACTTCCAATTTCTATAATGCTTTCTCAAAGCAGCTGATTCCCATCTTGCTGCCGCTTTTCCAGGCTATTCTCTCGGGTAGAGTGTCTGATCCCTCTCTTTTTGAGGTCTTAATAGTCCTGTTGCCCAAGCTGGACAGATCGCTGGATTAGGTGGCAAGCTATAGGCTGATCTCCCTACTTAACCAAGATATTAAAATCCTGGCAAAATTACTTGCCGACCGTGTGGAGGCAGTACTTCATTCTCTTATCGGGGCTGACCAGGTTGGTTTCATGAAAGGGAGATCATCGGTTGACCATCTGATTACTCTGTCCCATGTCTTCCTGGCATCCAAGGATGCTCCTCATCCAATGGTTTTGATCTCGTTGGATGCCAAGAAGGCATTTGACGGAGTCCACTGCGAGTACCTATTTGTTACGATGGAAGCCTTCGGTTTTCCCAAGGAATTCTGGAATTGGGTGAGTTCTCTATACAAGTTCCCCTCTGCCAGAATCTCATGTAAAGGGGTTATTTCTAACCCCTTTAAACTATATGTTAGGACTAGACAGGGGTGTCCCCTATCTCCTCTTCTTTTTAACATTTATTTAGAGCCGCTTATCAGAAGGTTATCAGGAGCCCAGGGTACATCGGGTATCTCTTTTGGGGAACAGATGGTTAAAGTAGCGGCCTATGCAGATGACCTACTGTTGCAGATATCACATCCACTCACATCTATTCCTGCTATCCTAAAGCTCATAGAGGATTTCAGTAAGGTTTCAAATTATAAACTTAATGTAGGAAAGACAGTAGTTTTTCCTCTTAATCATAGGGTCTGTAAACAAGATATTACTGTGTTTGGACTCACCTGGAAGTCCGATTATATTAAATACCTTGGGCTTCTTTTAACAAGGAGCACTATGTGGTTCAGACAGCTAAATATTGATGCGCTAGTACATAAAGTAGATTTTGACCTTCGTAGTTGGACCCTACTCCCCCTCTCTCTATGGGGCACAATAAATTTAATCAAAATGAATGTTTTCCCTCGTCTGTTTTACCCCTTAACATGTTGAACATATGGCTTCCCTTGTCCTGGGTCAAAAAAGTACATGGTATGATTTCCGCTTTTATATGGGGGGATAAGAAGGCCAGAATGGCATTTCATAAGTTAGCGGCTCCGAAGGCCAAAGGAGGCTTAAGACTTCCCCATATCAGGCTATACTTTTGGGCCAGCCAGGCCAATAAATATGTCAGATGGCTGACCGTGGACCAGCTCGCCACAGTTGCTACATACATTCCAACTTGGTTAGCTGTCGAATCTGCTTCCATTAAAAAACACGGTCTCTCCCCCTCTGCGTTGTTATATACCATAATTGGTTCCCTACCAAAGTCTCTACGTAGTTCCCCTATAGGCGTCTCTATCAGGGTTCATACTCAGTTGTGTGCATTTCTAAGATATATGAATCTCAAGGATTTATCACAACCTGTAATAGGCAGTCCCAATTTCTTATTAGATGGTAAGCCTCTCCCAGCCACATGGCTTTCTCAGATATGAAATTGCTGTTTAGAGGAGTTTGTGTCACCTAATAGTCAATGGTATTCTTCAGCTGATATTATGTGTAAGTTCTCGATACCTCATGTAAATATTTTCAAAATTTTCCAGTTTCATCACCTCTTGGTTAAGGTAATGGGCTCGCCCCCCACCTCCTAATTTCAATTTTCAGGTTACCTTAACGGAGTTGGCAGGTCTGCCTCATGCCGTATCCAAAATATATAGTGTTCTCTTCACCTGGGCCTACCCTGATAATTATGCTCCTGTCTCCTTTTCGGCCTCTATCTTTCAGGGTAAAGATCTGGATTGGTCTCTCCTGTGGCAGAGCTGCCATAAGTTCCTTAAGCAGGACAGACTAAGGCTAATGCAGTTTAAGATTCTGCATAATATCTACTACTCACTGTAGAAACTTGCTAGGCTTGGTCTTGTGTCCTCCCCCCTTTGTACAAGATGTCAATCTCAAGAAGGAGATCTTCTTCATATTTTCTGGAGCTGTTCTAAAATTGTTCCACTCTGGACTTCGATTAAACAGCATGTTGACCCTCTATTGGGGCTCTCGGAACTCTTTACCCCCAAAATTTGCCTTCTTGGGGATTTCTCCTCCATTTCGGTGGTGAACAGGAAGTACTATATAGCCCTGATGTCGATGTCTGTTAAAAAGGTGGTTTGAAGACATTGGAAGGCTACGGAGGTACCAACATATGTTGAATGGCTTCAGGAGTTACCTGCAAATCTCAGAACTGAAAGGACTATTGCCAGTTTACTTAACAAACTTAAGAAGTTCGATAAAATTTAGGGACCACTACAAGCTCTCTATGCACTTCAAGGTTAAAGACTAATAAGTTACAATCATAGTATAGTGCTAGAGATGTAAAACGGTGCTGATTTGTTTGGGGTGGGAGTGGGGTAGGGTGGATGGGAGGGTGGGGGGAGAGTGAATCACTTCATACTCTATATCCGATGTATATGGACATTTCATCCATTGTTATGATTTGCTCTTTGTACTGAAAGCTAATAAAATTTGAATTGAAAAAAAGAAGAAGCAGTTAATAAAGCCTTTTTGCTTGCCTGCCGGCGCAGCGGTTGGATTTCACTTGTGATGCCAGCGACCGGGTTGAGGCAGGCCGGGTCACTGGAAAACCTAACGGGGAGAAGGATTGAGCATCCTATAGACAGCTCTCCTTCTCTGGGGGGGGTAGGGGACTGGTCCGGTGCCTGCTGGCTCCTAGCGGAGGCTGGGAGTATCACAGGATGCATGGCCCAAAGGTAACTGGGGAAGGAGCGGACGTCGGCGTATGCCATGACGTCACTACGCTGCCCCCAACAGAAAATGGAAAAATTGCTCGCTGACCGCCGGATGATGGCTGTCCATTACCTGAGTTCCTCCAGTACCTTCCCAGGGCCTCCTGTTCCTCAGCAGCATCCCTGGGCCCTCAGTAGTGTGTGCTGGGGCCATCCCCTCTTCCCAGCATCCTTCCCCCTCGGAGGAGGAGGCCCCGCCCGGCGAAGGGATACGCCGGGATATCTCGGGGATCAGCTGCGATCTGAGGACCAGAGGAGGGCTGGGTAAGGGCAGTGGGGCCGAGGGGAACTTGTGGAGCCTGAAGGAGTGGGGACCAGCGAAGCATGGGAGGCGGGAAAAAAAATAAAATAAAAATAAAGCCTTTTTGAGTAATTTTTTTTGCTGAAACTTTAGTTCATCGATTGTAAGAAACCCTCCTGTGTTCATATCATCGAGTGGTTATTGTTTGTGTATGGATTTTGTATGTTAATGTACAACATTCAGTCTGCGTACTGAGAGACAGTGGAAGTGTGCTTTGGGGGAGGGGCATATCTGTGGTGTAGGTAGATTAACTTAGAGAAAGAGACAGTTCTTTCTGTTTTGGTTACATTTTTCTTGTATAACTGTGCTAATGTACACACAGTAATATTTTCAATAATTCTTGCCATTTTTTTGCTGATTGTTGTGGTGCAGCAGTGCATAATTTTAGTTTCTTTAAAATACTTGGTTATATTACTGAAGTTGTTAATTTGCTATGCATTACTTAGTGTGTGTGTGTAAGTATGTGTGTGTCGCGTGTCATCAAATCAGGCACCTTTTATTATGCCACATAGAAATTTCAGCAATGTGAACCTGCTATCCACTGCAACTGTGTGATTTCTGTACTTCTTTGTGGTATCTTTACTGGTACTAGTACTGCAGCAGTGCAGTACACTGCCCCTTCCCCCCCGCGGTTTGCCCTAACCGGCGAAGGTATTTTTTTTCCAGATTTGAATTTCTGATGGTGAGCACTGGTTAGGTGTTGTGCCTTTGCTTCTGCATCTCTTCATTGTGCAGTGCAATTTTAATCTGTCTGTGCATTTGCATCTCTTTAGGGCCTAGTCTCCATCTATAATTTAAGTCACAGTTGTTTCTTTAGCTTCCCCTCAGAGTACTAGATCAGTGTGGTGCATAATTCTCTACATGACATAGTATCATTAATATGCATTTTTAAATCAGGACCATCATCATGAGTCACTCGTGATACAAATCACGTTCTTCATCATCACGGTCACAAATGCAGTCACAAATCATGATTCATGATCACGTCACGAATCACAACATTCATTTTATTACTAGTTACTTGGATGTATTGTAAGCCTGTTTTGTAGTATCTCTCCAGGCTTCACCACCCCACCATTGTACTCATTAATGAGTGTTTTTAAGTGGGGGAGTTTTATGCTACAGCTCATCGGAGAAGTACAGCCATAGGCATTCGCATTGCAATACAGTTCCATATCGGTTATCTCACACTGTCAACAGTGAATCATGTTCTTCATCTTCACGGTTACAAATGCAGTCACAAACCATGATTCATGATCATATCACAAATCACAACATTGTTTTTTTTTTGCTTGTTACTTTGCTTGTTACTTGGATGTATTGTAAGCCCATTTTGTAGTATCTCTCCAGGCTTCACCATCCCACGATTGTACTCATTAATAAGCATTTTTTAATCAGGGAGTTTTGTGCTACAGCTCATCAGGGAAGTACAGCCATAGGCATTCATGTTCCTTCCTGTACAGCATGTGAGTTAAAGTACTGTAAGCAGTGGTGGGCAAAGTGGCCCCAGTTCGCTCTGTGAAGTGAATCACAGAATAATATGGAATCCGCGGGAGTACTCCACGAGGAACGCAAAGTCCAATGAAACCAATGACTTCACATTATTCTGCCTTCCCCAAACCACTTTCCACCAATTTTAAGGCAAAGTACATTGAAATCAATGTAATTTGTCTCGTTCTGCCTTGTGATTGAGCTCCAAATGAAATTCTGCAGTGATTCATGGGATTGCAGGTCACATGGGCTCTAGATTGTTCTTTACAGCCTCAGTTCTGGCCTGAGTAGTGTGTGTGTGTAGTGGTAGCTGGATACAGTTTGCTCTCAGAGCTCTGTGATTCAAAACCTCTAAAAGCTATTTAAAATGTCTTTCTGAGTCTTTTATTTTTACTCAAAACTTAGTACATCGATTGTAGGAAACCCTTTTGTGCTCATATCATCGAGCGTTTATTGTTGTGTGTAGATTTTGAATGTTAATTTAGATCAGTCAGTCTGTGTACTGTGAAGTGTGCTTTGGGGGAGGGGCGTAATTGTGGTGCAGGTACATTAACTGGGAGAAAAAGACTTTCTGTTTTGGGTATACTTTTCTCGTATAACTGTGTTAATGTACAGTACACACAGTAATATTTTCAGTAATTCTTGACTTTTTTTGCTGATTGTTGTGGTGCAGTAGTGTATAATTTGTCTGTTTAAAACATTTGGTTATATTACTAAAGGTTTTCAATTTGCTACGTACAGTATTGCTTGTAGTGTGTGTGCGATGCGTGCCATTAAATCAGATACCTTTTATTGTGCCACAGAGTACCTGGAGCAGTGTGAACCTACTATCAACTGCACTTGCATGAATTTTTATACTGTTTTGTGGTATCTTTACTGGAAGTGAATTGTTACTGCCGTGCACTAATCCCCCAACTGGCAAAAGGTATTCCTTTCCAGATTTGTATTAGTGACTTGTAAGCGCTGGTTAAGTGTTGTTGTGCCTTTTTGTATGCATCCCTTGAGCATGCAGCGCAATCTTATTCTGTCTGTGTGTTTGCAGTGCACCATCTATTCTGGAAGGCTGCATTTCTTGTTACACTCTCATTTCACTTCATTAGCACTAGGGAATTTTCTGGAAACAAGACAATAGCATTTTGGGGATGCATATTAATTCTGGTGACTCTGTGTGTGACCTGACCACTGCATGCATTACTGAGTGCACCATTAATTATGGGAGCTTTGCAATTTTTGTTACACTCTCATTTCACTTCATCAACACTAGGGAGTTTTCTGGACACAAGACAGTAGCACTTTGGGGATGCATATGCATTCTGGTGACTGTGTGGGATGGGTGCTGCCAGTATTGTTGTCACTCAGCCTTACTTCGCATTTAAGGTGGAATGACAACGCAAAGTAATAATAATAAGGTGATGTGAGCCTTTCCCATGGGGCACTCCATGTAGCGAAGTGCCAACGTGAAGTGACCACTTCGAGTTCACTTTGCCGGCGGATTTTAAATTCGCTGCATCTCTAGGTATAAATCCAGAATGCAAATTTAGGAAAAAATCTCCTATCAGGAAATAAAAGGAAGGACTTACTAGGAGTACACCTTTACATCAAAACACTCTGAACAACATCTTTTTTCATAAATTGTAACTTTAATTTCCTTTTAATTTCCATGTTGATGGGATGCCTCAGATTTGGACTGGCAGCACCAACCCTTCTAAAGGTAGGTAGTCTGTGTATGCTGGTCCCTTTTCGACCTCTGGGTTCAGCCTTCCCTGCTGGCATGAGGAAACACCATATTTTTGAATTCTACAATGTTCCTGGGTTCAGTCAGCAGTGTTGACCCACCAAACATTATGTTTCACTCTGTTCCTGCTGGCTGCAATACTTACAGTCTGGAGGGGGAGAGAAATTTGGATTTTATTAAATAAGCTGCTTTGTTGAAGCTAAATATATATTTTTTTTTGTTTAATCCTGCTCTTTTTTGGAATGAATGCTGCAGGAATGTTGTCCAGGGTTCAGCATTTTCCTTGCTGACCAAGATTTTTCTATAACTGGCTGTCTGCAGCTGGGAATGCTGAACTGCTTACCTGCTTTTTCTCCTGCCTACCCAGCAATCTGCTGTCAAGAAGGTGGAGGGGGGGAGAAAATATATAAATATGTCAAAGGTGCACCTATGTTTAGAGCTTCTGAGCTCTTTCAGTAAGCTACTATTTAAATAGCAAGCAGGAAGTAGCCGAGCTAAACTGTCTGTCCATCCCGGGTCGTGCCTGAAAATAGGCAGGATTTGTCTAGTGCACTTACCCGGTCAACAAAAACTAAATAAAAAAAATAAAATATAAAGACAGTCAGGGATTCAAACAATAAGAAAACAACTCTTTGTTTTCCAGGGAACCATTTTGAGACGTCTCCCAGCAGGAAGCCTTTTATTTACATTTGAATTCCCAATAGGGAGGTCATTACACATTACAGCTCTCCTGCCAGATCAACTGTCCTGGGCTCTGAGGACAGGGACCTAATGCCATTCAGGGAGGAGTGGGGGGGGGGCAGAAAGGAAAAGAAGAAAGTGAAACAGAACAGGCTGCCAGTCAGGTGAAGAAGAAATCATCACCAGATGGCCAGCCCAAGAAGAAACCAAGGGAAAGAGAGGAAGCAGAGAACAGACAAAATGAATTTAAGCCTATTTTCATATCTATCTATCTATCTATCTATCTATCTATCTATCTATCTATCTATCTATCTACCTATACATCATTTACAGGATGCTCACATTCTATCCTGGCTCTGCTTGCAGGTCTGCACATACAGGGTCCTTGAGACAGAACAGGAGGGTGCTTTTATTATGAGTCCAACTTCATGGGCTCTTGACCCTGGAGGAGTGATGAATAAATTATATTTTCAAAGGTGAAACCTCATCCTGAGAATCACAAGAAGGTCCCTGGAGGAGAAGCAGAGGGAGTGGACAGAGGCAGCAGGTGAAAGAAGGTCAGACAAGTATCCAGGGCCCAGCCAATGAAGGGTATTAAAGGTAAGCAAGCCCACCTTGAAGAGGATCCTCCATCTAACTGGCAGTCAGTTCAGTTCACACAGCACTGGGATGATGTGGCAATATTTTGACTGCCCAGTCAGCAACCTGGCAGCTGTGTTCTTGTTGACTTCCACTGAGGCTCCCCGAGAGCCAGACAGAGTCCTCACCCATAACTCTGTATGGGTACAATCCTATCTCAGATCCCCTTGGGCTGCCATCCTTTGCTGGAAGTCCTCATCATATTTAAGTCATCCATAGCCCATCTTAACCTTATATGCATCACATTAATGCAAAACTACTAATGAAGAAAGAACAAATAAATAAATTACAGCAGTAATAAATTAAACAGGCCATGTAAAATAAATAGGACCTAAGCTAAAAACAGTAACTAAGAGGGCCATCCCAGGAATAAGATCTAATAGACAGTGTGTAGGCAGGCCTGTCTGAACAGGTGGGTCTTGAGGCAGGCATTGAATACCTCAACT
The DNA here is from genome assembly GCA_016271365.2 of Neoceratodus forsteri. NCBI lineage: Eukaryota > Metazoa > Chordata > Ceratodontiformes > Ceratodontidae > Neoceratodus > Neoceratodus forsteri. The sequence goes on from CM057458.1 coordinate 606,959,933, forward strand.
GAAGGGGCCTCCTATATAGATGGTAAAAGTGAATTCCACAAGATGGGTGTGCAACACTAAATGCTCTGTCACTGGCAGTTTTTAACCTCATCTTGGGAATTGTAAGAAGGCCCCTGGAGGTGGAGTGGAGGGAGTGGACCAAAGCAACGGGTGTAAGAAGGTCAGACAAGTTTACAGGGCATAGCCAATGAAGGGTATTAAAGGTGAGCAAGCCCACCTTGAAGAGGATCCTCCACCTGACCGGCAGCCAGTGCAGTTCACACAGCACTGGGGTGATGTGACAATATTTCGACTGCCCAGTCAGCAAGCTGGCAGCTGAATTCTTGTTGACTTCCACTGAGGCTCCCCCAGAGCCAGACAGTGTCCACACCCATGACTCCAAATGGGTGCAGTCCCATCTCAGATCCTGTTAGGCGGCCATCCTTTGATGGAAGGCCTCATCGTATTTAAGCCACCCATAGCCCATCTTAACCTTCTATGCATCCCTAATTATGCTGGGATATGCCAATAACAGAATGGCCAAATCTGGCTTCTTCTCTAATAAAATATAATTAAATATCGGGAAGCTCACCTGCCAGATTTAAATATTCTTCTCATTATGTTGCTTCCTTCACTGGGTTCCCTACTACTGCTTGGGCCACCACTATCTCTGATTTCCCAACTGTTTCCTTCTGTTCATATTTCTTTGCTGTGTCTTTATCGACCAAGGCAAAAAGGTCCACAGATTCCCCTTTCCATATTTTTTCCTTTTATGGTATAGGGCACACGGTCCTCTAGCATCACCCCCGGAATTCCCACCACTGCATTCTGTCCCCCTATGCCCTTCTCCACCTCCCTGGAAGTCCCTTCATTTATTTCACACAAAATCTTCTCCATTTTCTCTATGCCCGCATCCCCCATATAATTGATAATCCCCTCCAAATATTCTTTTAAGTTCCCTTCCCCCGCCTAGTCCTCTTTTCCCTTACCAAGCCCCATATCCAGTGCTTATGGCCTCAGCAGAGGTTCTGACTCTGGTTATGGCTCTGGGACTGGTGCTGGTGGTCTCTTTCCCTTGCCATCCCCCCGGGGCCTGGTGGGTATTTCAGCTTCTTGTTTCTCTCCTCCTCCTCTTCCCATGCCCTTGCTGCATTGATGATGGTCTCTCATCTTGGACATCAGCTGGGTTGCTTCGTCTCTCAGTTTGGCACTGGTGGAAGGAATGGGAACCCTCTTTGGTGCCATCTGGAACGGTGTCAGGCTGCTTCCAATCTGAGATACCACTGACATAAATGAAAGGAAGGGCCAAAAAGGGAAGAAAAGAAAGGATACCTGTCCATGTTAGTTCTTTCCATAATGAGAAACTTTTCCGCTCTCTTCTTTTTTTTGTTGCCATGCTGCTCCCATATCCCCCTCAATAATGTGGTTCCCCTGTTCCAAACCCAGGCCTGTATGGCCTGTCCCAATGCAGCTCCCCCTAGTCTAATCTACTTCTCTTTCTTTCTTTCTTTCTTTCTTTCTTTCTTTCTTTCTTTCTTTCTTTCTTTCTGTCTTTTATTTTTTGTGTGGCCCAGGCCTGTGTTCCTAGCATGAGAAAAATCATGCCCCCTCCATGCCTCTCCCATCCCTCATCTGTGTAGGTCTTCCGTAGTCTGCCAATCCTTGGTAGTCCTCCCCCGAGGTAGGCCCACAACACCTGCAGGCCTCCTGGCCACCAGACCAATGCATCGTGCTCAGTTCCCCCCTTTGCCAGCCCTGCTTTGTTCCCTTATGACCTCATCAGTAGGTGGCATGTTCCTCCCGGCATGCCCTCAGTTGGTCCCCTCTTTGCTGTTATTCTTTTTTTATTATTATTTTTTAAATGCTTAAACATGAGGGAACAAAAGACAGTGGCTCAGGAAGAAAAGGGGGCCCCCACCTCTCTTATTCTGAATTTGCACCAACTGCTCACTGCCAGAACCCCCTCTCACCAGTAAATTGCTTCTTGCTTGTTGTCCCCCTTCCACCCTACTCCCCATGACAATGACTGCTCAACATAAGCTGGGGAAAGAGAGGAGATGGGGATGTGCTACATTGCCTCAGGACAGAGAAATGCCCAGTGCACACCTATGCCCCTGAGCACAACATGTGGCCTTTGCAGGCTTGCAGCACAATGGCCATGCAGCTTCCTAAACCCCACCCTCCCTGGGCCATCTGAAGATCCCCCTGCCCCAGATCCCAGTCATTCATGTCCAAGGCATAGCTGCATCCCCAAGTCATAGCCTCATCCAGTTCACTTTCTAATATTTTTTTTTTTTGCACAGAGCACTCTTGCTCCACCCCATGACTGCAAGGCCACCTTTAAAGTGATGGATGCTAATGGCTTGTTCAAGCCACATGGCACCTATACCTCCATGTGGCCTGTGCGTTCCCATTCTTCCCCCTGTTGGGTGCAGCGGCCTTGTTTCAAACCACATGGGGCACCCTCCATCACACTGCCTGTATATATGGCCAGCAGGCCCCTGCTCCCTCACCATACTGGGACGTGATTGAGCAGTAGGCAAACAAGTTAACCCAATAACAGCATGAGACAAAACTTAGACAAACAAACCACAGGCAAACAAGCCAAACCAACAGCAGAGTGATACAGTCCCCCCCCACAGTGGCCTTGCCTCAGCCACATGGCCCACATCCTTCACATGGACCATGCCTCATCCAGATGGGCCAGCGTCATCTGCTCCCAATACATAGCCCTAATGAGAAGTCATAACTAAAAACCTGGACCGGCAGCAGGAAACAACCTTCAGAGGGTCGTTGCCTTGTCCTGGCCACATGGTACCCCCATACACTGTGTGGCTTGTGCCCATCTAATAACCACATCCAGCATTCCTTCCTGCACTTCTCAGCTGCAATGCTGGCCGCAACGCAAAAACGCCACATTTGCCTCAAGAAAAACAACTGCTCCCAATCGAGGGGCTGGTACCCGCTATCCACTCCGGGGGGCAGGCCCCACTTCTATTATCACCAGCATCCATCCCCAGTCAGACACAGAAACATGTGGCTGAAAACAAACTCACAAGTCTCTTTTACTGCAAAACAGCATAGCCACAAAACACCTCAAACTTCCCCGCCTTGCCAAAACCTGAAGTCTAAGTGGCCTCCCTTTCAGTCTGGGGAGTCATCCAAAACATAGCCCAGCCTTTCTTCTGCACTCTACCCTAAATCCCTCCAAAAAATCTCATCCCACCAACAAGTCACTAATCTAGCTGCATAAACCTCATGTCTGACCTTCTTTATTCAAACAGAACTTTTTTTTTAATACATTCCTTTTACAATGCACTGAAAATATAGCTGACTTCTCCCAGGCATTCAGTATTTCAAATCTCTTGGGATGCCTACAGTGATCTGGATTGCCCCAAGCCATCTGAACCTCCAGCATACAGCCCATCCCCCATAGCTCATATACCTTACATGTTAGCCTAGGATCACTCTTGTCCCCGAAGTGCTGGACTCACTGGTTCAAAATGAATTTCAGCAGGACAGGAGGGTGATACCTTGCTTACGTGCCTTTTTATACCCCTAAGGACCCCATTCAGGACCCCATGAGGCCCTTTCCAATATCCATCCCCTCTGCACAATGGGCTCCTCCACTATTGTGACCTCACCTTCCCTGTAGCTCCTCGCCCCTATCTTTCTTGATCACAGACACTCCCCCTGCTTACCCCCATCCCCCTCTCCCCTCCCTGGCCTTGCCCTGTAAAACCTGTTCTACAAGATTTCTGGTGGCATCCCTAACAACTCAGGTTGCCTTTTATTGCCAACCCTATTTGTCCAACAAAGTGACATAAATGAAAAAAAAACTAAAACTAAATGTGACTCAGACATACAAAAGTTTATTTGCAAAACCTTTTATTTAAACTTGATCACATAAATCTCCACATGACATTGTATTCCTAAGGAGCTGTACCAAAAAAAAAAATGTTAACAGGGCAGCTCCTAAGTAGCATCCCATAGTGGCTTAAGGGTAGAACTAATATTATCTGGGGCAGACCTGATCAAGGAATCGGGCTGGATCCAGGTTTAACTGTCCATTTTAATATTCACATTGGTACATGTACACAAGGCAAAATGACCATGCCAAGGAGGCTACCTTATGGTCCAAATGACTGACACATGGCTACAGAGAAGTTGGGGTGGAGGGATTGTGGAGGAAAAATAGGTAGACTGAGAAATGGGTAAGTTGGACAAAATGTTTTCTCAGAAACACTGCTAACCACATGGTGGAAATTCTTACTATGGACTATGACTGCTTTTTGTCCTGCCTCTAAAGTAGTCTGATTTGCACATGAATAATGCCAGGCATTGATGATGTTGTTACAGGGTGATAATATTAAGTCTTTTACTTCCTCCCTCAGGTAGTGCCTTAACAAAGTTCTCTGGAGTGGAGTTCTGGGCCTTGAGTGGCAGGTCAACAGTTGCTGGTTCTAGATATTAGTTGTGAAGGAATGTATCCTACTATTATTGTTTGCAGCTGGAATGTTATACTGGAAGTGTGCATATTATACATTTTGTAAGAGAGGAATACATTATTTTGTAATCTCTACAGACCCTCTAACTTCATGAGTATCCAGTGTTATCTTATGTTTGTAGGGACCAGGTGAGTGCATTTCTAATCTTCAGGTTTTGTACAAGTGAGGTTGGCTGCCAAAAATGCACTGGGTCCATACCTCTGTTAGTAAGGTTTCATTTCTTCCTTTGTCCCAGTCGGAATGAGCTGATGCCAAATTGTCATTTAATTAATACACTGAACTCCAGAACCTTTGACACTGATTGATCTGGTCTGAAGGGACTTGGTTTCCATCTGCATTTTGACTCTTTGTCTTGATGACTTAGCATGTTTTACAGTGAGCAAATATTGAGCATGTACAAGCCTTTGGCTGGCCACATGACCTGGAGAAATCCATCACAGACATTGGAGATTGTGAGTTCTAAGTGATATAAGTATCTCAGAGGCATTTCCAACTCTCTATTCCATCAGAGAAGGATCTGCTCCAGAGAGCAGTTCATTTTTTTTTTCAAAATGTGTGATTCCGTGATCAGTAGAAAACAGGAAGTTGTTATCCCTCTGTACAGACAGTTGGTGAGACCCCATTTGGAGTACTGTGTGCAGTTCCGGAGACCCCATCTCTGCAAAGACATAGACAGAGTGGAGGCTGTCCAGAGGAGGGCAACCAAAATGGTGCATGGTCTGCACCAGAAGACATATGAAGAAAGACTAAAGAAGCTTAATATGTATACCCTTGAGGAAATAAGGGAGAGAGGGGACATGATAGAAACGTTCAAGTAACTCAAGGGAATCAACAATGTCCAAGAGGGTAGCATCTTTCAGAAAAAGAGATGTGCAAGAACAAGGGGGCACAATTTGAAGATAGAGGGGGGGCGGCTCAGAGGTAATGTGAGGAAGTATTTTTTTCATGGAGAGGGTTGTGGATCCATAGAACAGCCTCCCTGAGGAGGTTGTGGAGTCAAGAACAGTGGGTGACTTCAAGAATGCATGGGACAGACATAAGGCAGTCTTAGCTGGGGGGGGTAGGAGGAAGTAAGCTGTTGGTTAACTAGGATCTGCAGCTTATCTGTTAGGTAGGAAAATGGGCAGACTAGATGGGCCAAGCGGTCCTTATCTGCTGTCACATTCTATGTTTCTATGTTTCAGAAGAAGTTAAAATTGGTCAAGCACAATCATATAATCATGCAGTATAATTCTAGTTAGAAAGTAAACAGCACTGACATTTTGTTTATTTTAGTCTTTGGTAACTGGGTAAAACCCACTAAGCACAAGTGGCTGTTTTCAGGGGCAATCTGGGAGCACTTAGCAGTTACAAGACTTGCTAAGAGTCACACGGTATGCAAGTGGAGGCTGTGAGAATCAAACTCGTGTCTGCTGGATGTACCAAGCTCATGCACAACTTGGTACTCTAACCTCTAGGCTATACTGCCAGCCCTGTTTCAGAGAGTCAGGCAGGAAAATTGTGCTGTAACAGAGGAGTGGGAAGAGGAGGATATATTTGTTTATCTTCCAGGCCTCCATATAGCAAGGCAGTCTAGTACTGTGGCTTAGGACAGTGAGATGAGCAGAGACTAAAAGTGTTGGTGGGGGGGGGTCAGAATGTTTTATTTGACAAATATTTTTGCACTGTCTGTGGTGGTGCACTGTGGGTTTAAAATGTTTTATTTGAAAAAAAAAAATTACTGTCTGTGTTGGTGCACTGTGGGTTCAGAATGATTTATTTGACAAATATTGTTTTTTACTGTCTGTGAACAAGGGGGCATCCTATGAAACTGGAGGGGGATAGTTTCAGGATAGATGTGAGTAAGTACTTCACAGAAAGAGTGGTGGTTTCCTGGAAGAGCATTCCAGTGGATGTGGTGGGGGCAAAAACAGTAGTGAGGTTACAAAATGCATGGGATAGACAGAAGGGAATCACAGGGGTAAGTGGAAAGGGACAGCGCCTTGGATCAAGGAGGGTCTGCAGAAAAAAAGAAGACAGAAAAATAGTGGGCAGACTGAGTAGGCCAAGTGGCCCTAATCTGCCAACAGATTATATGTTTCTAAGTGAGATTCAGGAGAAAGCGGTGGGGTGGCTGTCACCAACAGATAAAACTACATGCATGACTCTCCTCTCTGCACCATTCTATGAAACATGAGTTGAATGCCTTAGTGTGGAGATCCCTCTCCTTACCCCTATAATAACAAGCAGCACCTCTGCAAAAGCTACTGAGAGTGCTACCTGTTTAAGACCCCTCCTCAACTCTGTAAACTCTCCTTGCACTATCTCAACCCTATCCCTTGCCAGTTCATTTATCACCAGGTGGACAATGACATGCAGCTCACATTCCTTCCTGCTGCCCTAGCGGTCCGTAGGATATACTTCTCATCCCTTCAGGCTGTGGCACTATACAAGCACCTGATCTCCCTCTCTGACAACTTTCCTTGTCCCAACTTTATCCCGCTGACAATTGACTCCCCCACCAGGAGTTGCTCCCTCCTTCTTCTCCTCTGTGGACCTATTTCAGCCTACTTTGGATCTGTACTTGGGAGGACCTCAACATCCTTCCTGCCACTACCATGGGTACCTCTTGTCAGTCCTGTTCCACCAGAGTGGCTTAGGAATTCTGTAGTAATTTTGGTTGAGAAATGTGCCTGTGACCCATCCTCCCAGCCTTTCAGATCCCACCTCCACCCTCCTCAAGCCCACCTTTGTCCAGATGCTCCTCCTATCTGGCATTCTTTGAGGCAACTATTTAAGACTTGGTCACCCCCTCCAGGAAGGGGGAGAGATACTCCCACTCTCAACAAACTTGGCCTGGAGTCTAGCAACCTCCTCCCTAAGAGCAGAGAGGTGCATACAGAAGGGGCAGCACCGCAGTCTCCAGAAGGTCCCTCTAAAGACTGCTACCCCACAACCACAATGTCAAATAAATAAAGAAATAATCAATAAATATTTACATAACAGTAATAATTTAATGAAATTATTTCCCTACAATCTTTTTTCTATAATGTTGTTTTAATTTAAGTTAGTTAATCCAGCAGTTGGGCCACTCAGCCATGCATCATCAAATGTAACTAATTTTAAAAACTTGTTATTTAAATATCTTAGCTTAGACAATACAGTAAGTGTGAATGTTTATAAAGTAGATGTATAAGTTGATTGTGATGCATTGTAACTGTACTGTACTGTTTTTGTCAGGCACGGCTGAAAAAGGGCTGTGCCCAGACTACTTCCCGGTAAAAAAAATAATGGAGCATGCAATAAATCCATTCCAATGTAAGCAATTAGAGCAAGAATATTCATCATTATAAAGGATGAACCAAACACACTTCAAATATAGATACATAAGTGTATTCGGACATCACAACCCATCATACATAGAGGGTGATCAGTGTGCAACAGAACTGCCCCAATGTAGCTATTTGTGAATACAAGCATACAAGGTTGAAATGTTGGAGCAGTTATGTTGCACACCGATCATCCAGGACATGTGCTGTGTTGTCTAATCTGAATAAAGTTCAGAATCTGCATTTGAAGTGAGTTTGGTTTATCCTTTATAACCAGTGGCATGAGTGTGTGCATGCGGGTTTGTGTTACACTTGTTGTTTTACATCATCAGTGACACCCTGGTCTACCAGCTAAATAAGTTCTATACAATTTGGGGGTAGAATGGCAAGATTAACACTTCTTAATGTGATCAGTTTGTGAGCTAGGCAGTTGTCAACTAACATGACTATCTTTCTATGTTGAAGGTGCATTTATTTGTCTAGCCTCTTAAGCCATTCATGAAAAATTTTGGCAGTCATCTCTGTATAGGTATTAGATGTGCACTGTACTGGCAGCACATCCATGTTCACCCCCTTGAAGCAGCAAGGAAACTGATTTTCCGACAATGAAAATAGGATGTTTCTCTGTGCCACTGCTATTAGCACATACCATTATGAAAACCCTGTCTTTAGCTTTTTTATGCCCAGATGGATTTTCTTTTTTTGAATGAGAGAGTTCCACCTGGTCTTACATGCAAGAATAGAGCTGTTTCAACACCATTAAAAATGTCCTGAGGAGAGAATAATGAAAGTATTGTAAGTAGGACATCACGTACCCATGCTTAAGATGCCTCAGATCTGACTCAGCCTTCTTGCCATGGATACTGTTGTAGCCAGTGTTGTTCAGCTCATTCCACCACAACAACCAGTCGGTGGTGGACTCAAGATCAAAGCCCATTGTGAGGGACGAACTTGTATCCTTTTTCAAGCAGGATGTGTCAGGAAAGTAGAATACTCCAGTCTCTGGCTACAGTGAACCAGCAGAGGAGCACATCCTCTATTCTCATATCTCTGCCATCCATTTTCCTCTTTCTGCCCTTGTTTAACCCGACACTTCACTCCATGAGTATGTTATCTTTTTTCTTGAAGATTCTCTCCAATGCTGTATATACCTAAGGTCAAATTTGGCAGCAAGCTCTTTTCAAATTGTACCATGCAGGGCTACCTTATTAAGCATTTTGATCTTTTGGCTTAAGGAACAGTATAGTGTGTGTAATGGCTTTCCCCATGTCTGCAATAACAATACTGACTGCCACAAATTAAGCATGAGCTTAATTGCTGATATCAATCAGTGTAAACAACCAATTAACAAGTCATTAAGTGAACCACTTCAGTAAGAGCACTGTAATTAGCAGCAAAAGTGCAGCAAAAATGTGGCATACAACTCAAAATTACATTGCATACAGCCAATTGGTTTAACTTTGCAGGTATGGGGAAAATTGGGACCAGAGAAAAATGTGCATGCAACTGAAACATGCACACATCCGTATGGCACACAAGTTGGATTGACTGTAAGAATGATAGAAGAAAAGCAAAAACATGCTCTCACAAATCAAGATTTATGTTTTCAAAGCAACTCAATGAATAATAAATCAATATTTACATAACTATAGATATATACAGTGTCAGTCATCTTATGTCCAAGTCATGCTTCATTGCTGAAAGTGGATGCATTGCAGCAAGTCTGCAAAGTTGTTTAAAATGTTCCTTCCTGGCCAACCTCCCCCTCCCTCTCTTCTACCTGAATCATGCTGTAATGGCAAATAAATAAATCATGAATATGTAAATTTTTTTTATTTTTATTCTAAAATTTGGTGACTGGGAAAGGCACACTGAACAGATGCTCATTTCCAGGTGCAACCCAGCTACAGAGGTGTACGTAGAAGTTATCCAGAGGAAATAAGTACAACAAAATTAAATTCATTACAGATAGTATTGCCCAAAGAGTTCTGGGTTACAGACAGTAGATACAAACATACAGAGCTTACAATAGAAGCATTTGACTTACAATATAGTATGTACAGATGCAGGAGTAGTACAGTACAGATGTAGGAATTAGAAATAACCTGAAATATAACATAGGCAGAGTATTTGACCAACTGAAGCGTCAACAGAGCGGGAGTTAGTCCCATGTAGGGGTGGGTCCCAGGACGCACCTTAGGCAAGGCGTGGTTGGGAGGAGTCTGAGGAGTTGCCTAATTCCTAGGAGGGAGGAGGCATGGCAAAAGATGGGTGGAAGGTTGTTCAAAAGGAAGGGAAGGTGGTATGAAAAGCCAGCTTGACCGGAGGAAGAGTGAGGGTGGGGAGATTGAAAGTGCATGCTTCCCTGTGGAGGAGGGAGTAACCTAGGGAGTTAGATGGTGCAAGGCAGGAAGTAAGGTGGGGGATTAGGGAACCCAACCAGTATTTAGCTATGAGGGAGGCGCTATGGATGGTTCTCCTGTGGGAGACTGAGGCCAAGGAGAGAGTGAAGTATGGGGGCAATGATGAGTAAGTGGAGGGGAGGTGGTGGTAAAACAACAGAATGCATTTAGAAGATTGCCAAGTTTGGAGCGGGATGAGGTTGGTTCCATGCAATACATGATGCCTGCAAAGTCTAATACTGGTAGGATAGTTTTATGTATGATTTTGCTGTGGGCGGGAAGGGGAAGATTGTCTTTGTGGCGATAAAGGTTGGCAAGTTTGGGCTGGAGTTTGGAGCAGATGGCCTCTATGTGAGTAGAGAAATTTAGGTGGCTGTCGAGCCAGACACCTAGGTATTTGAAACTGGGGACTAGGTCAATGGGAGAACCATCCAGGGTGGAGATTACTGGGGGGGGGGCAGAAGGGAGGTAAGCTTTTTTCTAGATCTGAAGACCATGGTGACTGTCTTTTTGTCATTTAGTTTAAACTGATTTTTCAGAAACCAGGTTGGACTCTAATGCAGTTATTTTGGAGACCCAGAAGGACACTGTCATGGGAGAGTCCTGAGGCAAAAATGATTGCATCGTCAGCATACAGATGCACATTAGATGTGAGGCAAGCAGAGGAGAGGTCATTTATAAACAAAGAGAATAGGATGGGGCCAAGGATTGAGCTTTGAGGGATGCCAGCAAGGATGGGAAGAGAGGGGAAAGGGTGTCCCTTATTTGAACGGACTGCTGTCTGTTCTGGAGGTAAGAGTGGAACCAGTTTATGGTGGGTTGGGTGAGGCCAAAGAGACTGAGTTTGTGGAGTAACAGAGTGTGGGAGACTGAGTCAAAAGCTTTCACAAAATCAATAAATATGGTGGAGGTGGTCAGACTGCTGTCTATAGCCAAGAGGATAGAATCTGTTACACACAGCAAGGCGGTGATGGTGGAATGGCATTTTCTAAAGCCTGACTGACAGGGAGAGAAAATCAGTCAGTTTGGACAGTGTGAGAGATTCTTGAATTTTAGCGAGAGAGGGAAGGAGCTTGATGGGCCTGTAATTTCCTGGTGAAGAAGGGTCACTGCCTTTGTGCAGAGGTAGGATCTTGGCAGATTTTCATGCTGAAGGTACTGTGTCGGTGACGAGGGAGAGGTTTAGTATGTGTGTCAAAGGTGCTACTATGGCTGAAGCTGAGATGCGGAGAGGTCTGGGGTGCAATCCATCTCGACTGGTTTTGGCCTGGTTGAGACAGGTGATTGCATTGTAGACTTCCTGGACTGTGAATGGAGGAAAGAGGAAACTGGGAGAAGAAGGGGTCATTCGGTTGGGTCAGGTGTAAGGGGCGGAGTTGGGTAGGTTGCATGAGATGAAAAATGAGTTGAATATAGCAGCTACAGAGACAGGATCAGAAACTTCTCTGCCATCAATGTTAAGGACTGGGAAAGTTAGTTTGGAAGAGGGTTTGATCATAGAGTTGATTACCTTCCAAAAGGACACAGGGGAGTTTTGGTGCTGGGTGAGTTGTGCTTTGAGGTAGGAAGATTTTGATTGCCGGATAGTTTTAGTGCATTTTTTTCTGGGGTGCTTGTAGGATTGGAGGTCGCAAGTGGTATGGGTGGCTTTGTATAGCCACCATGCCTTCTTCCTGACTCGTCACAGAGCAATGAGGTCGGATGTGATCCAGGGCTGGTGGTGCCTTTTTACTCTAACTTTCCTGAGGGAAGTGTGGAGGTCCCAGGTAATATGGAAGGTGTCACAGAAGTGAGATAGGGCAGTGTCAGTGTCTGGTGTGGAAAATACTGAATACCAGTCAGCGTTTGTTAGATCCTGCTGCAGGGCAGGTTCATTGAGGAGGTGAAGGGGCAAGACCAAATAAATTTGAAGTGAGAGTGTGGGATGCGAATTTTTCAGATGCAGTAAGTGATGCAGTGGTTGCTGAGGGCATTGGAGAAGATGCCAGCTGATGAGATCCTTTGGGGATGGGTGGATAAGATCCAGTCCAGGAGGGTGTGATTTAAGGACCGATGGTTTAGATGGGTTGGTTCCTGGATTAGCTAGGAGAGATTTAGGACTTCAATCCTTAGTGCACTGGGTTTCATGGAGGGGGAGAGCCAATCAAGATTGAAGTCACCTAATAATATGAGTTCCTCATTTGTAGTTCTCGTGGAAATTTCTGAGATGACTTTAACCAAGGAGTCGGGTGAGGTTTTTGGTGGGGCATGGACGAGGGAAAGGTAAGGTGAGCAACGATGGTTTCGTGGGAGGAGGGGCAGGACTCCTTATATATAATGGAGGCATAGGATGGAATATCTGATGTACAGAGCTACCCCCACCTCGCTTACCCCAGTCCTGGCAGAAAAGGATGTAGTTTGGGATGGCCAAGGAAGGTTGGGGGATTTGGAAAGAAAGCCAAGTTTCCATGATGCAGAGTATATGTGGGTTATATTGAGTGGCCCAGACAGAGAGGGCATCCAGTTTGGGGAGGAGGCTCCTGATGTTGAGGTGGAATATATGGAAGCCCTTGGGTAGAGTGTCTGAGGGCAGGCTGGAAGAGGGAGGGAGTGCAGATGAAGATTTTATTGGTGCTAAAGGGCCCGGGTTAGGGTGAATGTTGCCTGCCAGGAGCAGTAGAAGAGATATAGTGAGAAAAGGGGATTGCTTTTGTCTGCTGGGGCTGTGCTTAGAGGGTGGAGCATGGAGGTTTAGGCACTGGAGGAGAGCCTCCAAATTTAAATGGTGCAAGTGGAACAGTGCAGAGTGAGTGGTTGGGCATGGTAGGAGGGGCTGGATAAGAGGGAGGGATAAGGGAAGGGTTGGATGAGGAGAGAGGGGAGGTGATAAGATTGGGGTGGGCGAAGCATGGGTACAGTGGTAGCCACAGACATTGCCAGCTATTTCCAGATATTTCATGAAATTTCTGATGAGTTTCTCTCTGCTGCCCCTACTGTTTAAATGCAGAAAACATCAGATATTTGTGGAAATATCACAGACATTTTGGGAAATAGCTGGCAGTGTCTGTGGCTGCTACTGTAGTTGAGGGTGGCTCTTTGGACGTGGAAGGGTAGGAGAGTTAGTGGAGGTGTGGTGAGGGTTCACTGGGGGGTTGTTGGAGAGAGGAGGTGTTGGTGGAGAGGAGAGTGGAAATTTTAGGAGGAGGCACAGTAGCAGGGACTGCAGCATAGTGGCTTAGAGATGCAGGTGTATAACTGGATTAAAATACTGTAGCTGGCCACTAGAACAGAGATTGGTATCAGTAGTGGCCTCAAGTGTCAAAGTGAGATAACTTGTTAATGGGAAAACTGGCTGATTGGTTTTGGCTGTCATCTGACTGCACAGCCAGACACTATATATTGCAGTGTTGACCAAGGGTGGTGGAAGGGGTGGTGGGGAGCCGACGAGGAGCGTCGGTGGGGTTAGCTCTTCTTTTTTTTTAAATTAAAAGCTGCAAAAGAGTCCTCTCACTGCATGGAGAGCAGTTGGGAATCATACCTGTGGACTGCTGTGGGGGAGGTCTTCTTTCTCTTGCCCTTGCAACCTTCGGGGAGCCACTGGAGTGGTCTGTGGAGGAGGAAAGAGGAACAATTTAACTGCAGGTAGGCTTAAGGAAGGGCTAAAACAAAGGGGGGGCACACAAAAGCCTGTGACTGAACGCAGATAGCAGATAGGGCCCAAAGGTCGGGGAGCTAGTTAAAACAGTCTTTAAAATGAGAATTAAAATTGCTCTATGTTTTCCTTGCTTTAAGGCTACCCTCAAACCTAAGAAGGCTGGAAAATGCCCTTTAAAATTCAATGCAAGCAAGCAGTATTGCAGGATTTTAAATTGCAGACTTAGTTAATAGTAACTTTAAAGATTCAGGCATAAAGGCGCAGAGACTGCATCTGGCATAAAATCAGCACGCATTACAATCATTGCCTTAAAGGTGCTACAAGTAAGCAGCTTACAGGATTAATATATGCAGGCTTAATAAACTTAAAATTAGGAGAGAAAACACTGTCTGCAGGCTGCTTTGTGCAGCTAAATTTCTATCTTCACTGAAATAAAAATAATAATTATATTATTAATAGAAGTAATGCTCAAGCACACTTTCACAAACCACATTGGTGGCAGATGGTACAGTAGAACTGGTAGCCACTACTCAATAGGACAGGTATCCAATTTCTTCATGAATGAAGACATGGAAACATAGAAGCTGTCAGCAGAAAAGGACCCTTTGGCCCATGTAGTCTGTCCTAAAATTTCCCTACCTACTGTGTTACCGCAGACCCTACTCAATCTGTGGCCTTTCCTCCCCCAGCCCCATTGCTAAGGTCTACTTATGTCTATCCCATGCATGCTTGAATTCTGCTACCATTTTGGTACCCGCCACCTCTGCTGGGAGTCTGTTCCATATGTACACCACTCTTTCTGTGAGGAAGTACTTCCTCACATCTCCTCTGAGTCTCCTGATTTCTAGCTTAATATCATGCCCCCTTGTCCTTGAGCATCTCTTTTTATATAAAATGCTGCCCTCCTTTATCTTATTGATACCCTTGAGGTATTTGAATGTTTCTGTCATGTCTCCCCTTTCCCTTCTATCCTCTAGAGAGTACATATTTAATTCCTTGAGTTTTTCTGCTTAGAGTTTCTGATGCAGGCCATGCACCATTTTGGTTACCCTCCTCTGTACTGCCTCCACTCAATCTAATTTCTTCCTGAGATGGGGCCTCCAGAACTGGACACAGTACTCCAGGTGGGGTCTCACCAATGATCTATACAGGGCAACACAACCTCCATGTTTCTGCTGGTGATACCCCCTCCCTGTGCACTCATTCCACTAGCCTTACTCACTGCCTTATCACACTGCTTTGCTACCTTCAGGTCAACAGATATGATGACCCCCAGGTCCCTTTCCTGTTTTGTTGATTTCAACCCCCCAATTGGTATATTGCCCTTAGGTTCCTGTGCCCCATGTGCATAATTTTGTTCTTTTTGGCATTGAAACCTAGTTGCCATACTCTTGACCATTCTTCCAGTTCTTTCAAGTCTTTCCTCATTTTTTCTACCCTCCACAAATGTATCCACTCTGTTGCAGATTTTTGTGTCATCTGTGAACAGCCATACTTTCCCTTCCAGTCCTTCTATGATGTTGCTAATGATGACATTGAAAAGGACCAGGCCCAGAACTGATCCCTGTTATACGCCGCTGGTTACCTTCTTTTCCTCCGAGTGAACCCCATTTACCACCACCCTCTGGCTTCTGTTACTCAGCCAACTTTGTGCCCATTTTGCTACCTTTGGCCCCACTCCCAGGCTTCCCAGCTTGTTTACCAGTCTTCTGTGTGGAACAGTGTCAAAGGCCTTACTGAAATCTAGGTAGGCTCATCCACTGCCCATCAGTGATCCATATCCTTGGTCAACCAGTCGAAGAAATCAGTCAGGTTTTTCTGGCAATATCTCCACCCTGTAAACTCTTGCTGCTGCAGATCCTGCAATCCACTGGCCACGAGGTAATCCGCAATCTTTTCTTTGAGTAGTGTTTTCATAACTTTGCCCATCACTGAAGTCAGGCTTACGGGTCTGTAGTTTCCTGACTCCTCCCTAGTCCCACTTTTGTGAAGCAGAACCACATCTACCTTCCTCCAGTCCCTCGGAACTACCCCTGTAACCAGTGATAGGTTGAACAGGGCTGTCAGAGGTGACATGAGCTCCAGCCTATGTTCCCTCAGTATCCTGGAGTGAACCCCATCTGACCCCATTGCCTTATCCACCTTTGAAACAGCAGTCTTACTTCAACCATAGGATGCTTGTCAGTAAACTACAGGCTGTAAAAAGTTAACGTTCTAGCTTGTACTGAATCTCATTTATTTCTTTTTGATTTCCTTTACTTCATGTTTTTAAGACTAATGAATAACCATGTTGTCATGAAAAATGTTTTCTCAAATTATGTTTTCACAAATTATGAATTACATTTTCATGAATAACATTTCCATAGCATTTAAAAGAAATAAATATTAATAAACAGCTTTTAAAATGGTCTTACCCATGATGAATCTGTGAGTACGGTACTCTAAGTTCATGCACATTATAATTTACAAGCCTCTGCAGCAACCCACTGAAGCATATTGTTATATTATCACAGTACTGTACATTAACACATCACTTTAATTGTTGAGGGACTGGACAACTAAAAATCACTGACAGTTATTGTGAGTCATTCTAGTTAGAACTGGTGGTGGATGCACATGTCATCATCTGGCTTCTTCACACAGCATTCCACTCCTCACCCATCCACACATTCACCAACTTTGAATCATAAATAAAAAAATACAAAGTACAGAAGAAAAGGTGCTCAAGAACAAGGGAACATGCTATGAAACTGGGGGAGTGTTTCAAGAGAGATGTGAGGAATTACGTACTTCTTAACAGAAGGAGTGTTGTATTCCTGAAACAGCCTTCCAGCAGAGGTGGTGGGGGTGAAAACAGTGGTGATGTTCAAAAATGCACAGTATAAGATCAAGGGAGTCATAGTAGTAAGGAAAGGGAGGGAGAAAGAGCTATAGATTGGGTACAATCTGCAGTAATAGTGCAGATAGGGAGAAACTGGTAGACTGAATGGGCCAAGCAGTCTTTATCTGTCAGCAAATCCTATGTTTCTGTGTTACAGAAATTGGAAGTAAGGGTAAAAAGTAACTAAACCTTGCTGAATCTGTGGTGGGGTGTTCCTCAGGGTTTGAGTAATCATTTGAAACAAACTATAAGCCACTGGTTACTGGCCACTGATGTGGAAACAGGTTGTGGAACCACCAACTGAGTGGTCATGAGCTGTGCAGGGGTGGAGCTGAGGGACCCCACTCGTTATACTAAAGTCCTTCCTGCTAAAGTGGCCCTCCACTCGCAGCCCTCGCACTAAGGACGTGTGCAAAGCACAGCAATGACTGGAGTCTGCCCAGAGTCAGCATAGGAGATAGCCAACAACCAGGAACACTGTCACTGGAGCACAGATACAGCTGTATTAATTCTGGGATGTACTGTGTTGTGGGTGTGAGGGCTTGCTGATAACTGTTCTAGAGTAATTGATTTGTGGGTGTGGGGGGCTTGCTGTTAATTGTTCTGGGGTAGTTGTGCTTGTGAGTGTGGGGGCTTGCTGATAATTGTTCTTGGGTAGTAGTTTTGTGGTTGTGGGGGCTTGATGTTAGCTGTTCTGGGGTTATTGTATTTGTGGGTGTGGGGGCTTGTCATAAACTGTTCAAGGCAAGGGTAATTGTGTTTGTGGGTGTGGGAGCTTGTTAACTGCGCTGGAGTTATTGTGTTTGTGGGTATGGGGGCTTGCTGTTAACTGTTCTGGATGTATTGTGTTTGTGGGTGTGGGGGCTTGCTGTTAACTGTTCAAGCGTAATTGTGTTTGTGAGTGTGAGGGCTTGCTGCTAACTGTTCTGGGGTAAATGTGTTTGTGGGTAAGGGAGCTTGCTGATAATTGTTTGTGGGTGTGGAGGCTGTTGCTACAGTGATAGCTAGGTGGGGGATGCTTACATTAAAAACACATTGTTTAAAAGTGTGCCATTTATAATATATCTGTCTCCATGACATAGCTAGGGTAAGTAAGTAAATAAAGGGTTGTATTGTATTATTTTGTATTGTGATGTACTGTACTTTTATAACTGGTACTGTGATATTGTATTGTATTACTCTTTGGTAACAGGCACTGTGTTCAGCTTAGCCTTATTTTGTTCTGGGACAGGAGGACAGGTTGCACAGGAATACAGAATGTGGGGAGTGGGGCACTGCAGTGGTTGTATGGTGGCAGTCTTCAGAGAGACCTTCTGAAGACTGTGGTTCTGTCCCATCTGTGCACCTCTCTGAATTGGCAGAGGAGGTCTCTAGATTTGAAGCTGCATTGGTTGTGAGCACGAGGAGTTCACTAGACTCAGGGCTGAGTTGACTAGGAATAGGGTGACCTTTTCTCCCACCCAGGGACCACCACGTCTGTCCTCATTACCTCAAAATATACCAGATTGGAGCAGTGGCTAGATGATGGTGGACTCAAGAAGGGAGGGGGTAGTGGGATCTGGAAGGTGGGGGGTTGCAGGCACACTCCTCACCCACAACCATTTTTGCTACAAAATTTCTATGCCACTCTGGTGGAGAAGTACTGCCAAGAGGCGCCCATGATAGTGATGGGGGAGGATGTGTGGGCCCTCCCAGGAGGATGCTCCAAGGTGGGTGGAAGAGGACCCACAAAAGGAGGATGCAATTTCTGGTGGGAGACTCAGTCATCAGTAGGACAGAGTTTGGAGTAGGACAGGGGGTGGAGGGGGGTCAGGTGCCTACCTGGCATCAGACAGGGAGGGATGTGACGTGTACCCTAAGGATTGCTAGGGTGGTAGGAATGGAGGGGGAGCTGGATGTCATTATCCACATGGGGACAAATGACCTTGCCAGAGATTGGGCAGAAACAATGTAAGAGAAGTTTCAGCAGTTGGGAAGAAGTCTTAGACAGGAAGCACACTCTGTAGCTTTTGCAGAGGTGCTGCCTGTCTATGGCAGGGGGAAGGTGAGGGAGGTCTGCAACAATGCCTTCAACTCATGGTTTTAAGAATAGTGCAGAGTGGAAGGGTATGGGTACATTGGGAACTGGGGGCCCATCTGGCAGGATAAGAGCCTATACAGAGGTGACAGCCTACATCCATCCAAGAGGGAAACCACTGTTCTCAGTGGATGTTTAAAAATGCTACTTCGATGATTATTTAAACTAGACAGGTTGGTGTTGGAAGTGAAAGAGGAGGCAGAAACATCCTCTCCCAGGCTGAGGTAGTGTGCAGAGAGATCCTGAGGGGTGAGATTCACACCCCTAAGCAAACAAATTAAGGAAGTAGGTGGTTAGCAAAGGAAGGAGGGGGAAAACAGGCAATCAGAAAAGAAAAGGGAGGAAGGGGGCACAAAAGGGAAAAGGGGAAACAACAAGCAGAGAGCTAACAAAATCTGGAAGGCCACATGCCCAAATGTAAGAAGTCTGAAGAATAAGATCCCAGACCTAGAGGCCATAATGGTTGAAGCCGACCTGGATATTGTGGCCATTACTGAGTCATGGTACATGGAGAACCATGACTGAGAAATGGTGATACCAGGCTACACCATGTTCAGGAGGGTTTACCTATGCTGTATCAACAACATTGTTGTCGGAGATTGGCATAGTGAGGTCCCCAATGTTGACAGGTGAATTTTTGCCCATCCAATATTGGTGTGTTTCTCTTGGGGAGCTATGCCCCCCGAACCCTCCATGCGAGTCATCCAAGTAGGGAGTTGATTGGGGGGGTGACACATGGCGAAAGGGTGACATTTTGCCCACTGGTCCCTCTCAACGACAATCTCGAAATCTGTCAAGATTGTCACTGTGAGGGATTTCGCCATGTGGGTTTTACTGTGTGGTCAGCATACCATTCAGGAGAAACAGAGTAGGAAGGAAAGGAGGAAGAGTGGTGCTTTATGTGAAGGAAAGCACAAAAACAACAGAAACACCTGGAATTCAGAGAGGGACAGAAGTGCTGTGGGTCACCCTCAAGCTGGGAAATGGAACCACTATTCAGACAGGGGTGATCTACAGGCCTCCAGCACATGTGGAGGACTTAGACAAGGAAATGTTTGAAACAATTGGCAGGATAAAGGGAGAGGTGTTGCTGGTGGGGAACTTCAGTATACCAGATGAGGGTTGGAGCCTCCATGTCGCAGCTTTAGCTAGAAGTAGGAACATCCTGGACTCCCTGCAGGGGCATTCCTCAGGCAGCTAGTCAGTGAATCCATTTGTGATGGTGCAATACTGAATCTGGTGCTCACTAACTGGGACAGTATTATAGATGTCAAGGTGGGAAGCCATCTGGAGACTGATGATCATCATGCAGCATAATTCAACCTAAGAACAGCTGCAGAATTCAAACATGAAAGGCATGAGTCCTGGTCTTCAGAAGGGCTGATTTAAGTAAGATCGGTCAACTCCTCAGGAATGACCTGGCAGGGGGACAGGACCTGCTGGGGTGGAGGAAATGTTGGCCAAACTAAAAGAAGGTATAATTAAGGCAATGAACCTTTGTGTCAAGCAGATAAGCAAAAGTAAAAGAAAGAGACTGCTATGGTTCTCATGGAGGTAGCAGAAAATTAAAGGCTAAAAAGATACAATTCAGAGGGTATAAGGAGACACAGAGAGGAGGATAGGGAAGTGTATCTGAAAAAACAGAGGGAAGCAAGCAAAACAGTAAGGAGTAGAAAGGCACAAACTGAGAAAATAATAGGTCAGGGAGTATCAAAAGGGGAAAAGGTAATTTTTAGGTGTGTTAGAGAGAAAAGGAAGACAAATGAAGTAATACTAAAGTTAAAGAGGGAGGGGGTGGCTGCATGGAAGGAGGTCAAAAAAAGGCAAAATTCTTGCATGAATACTTCTGCTCAGTATTCACAGTAGAAGAGGAAGAGGAAGAGGAAGAACGGCAAAAAGGTGCCAGGAGATTTGAGGGGAGGAACATAGAAACTAGTCCATTTTCTGAGGATAAAGTCTGGGACGCCCTCTCTAACCTGAAGGTGGAGAAAGCTTTATGGCCTGATGGTGTACATTGAATGGTGCTGAGGGAGCTAAGGGAGGTACTGGCTGTACCTTTGACAGACCTATTTAACAGGTCACTGGAGACTGGTGTGGTCCCAGGGGACTGGAGAAGGGCAGAGGTACTACCACCTACAACAGTGAGAACAGGAAACATGCAGGCAATTATAGGCCTATCCACTCTACCTGGCATCGGTGATGGGTAAATTAATGGAATCACTATTAAAGGAACGGATTGTGGATTATCTTGTATTGAGTGGATTACAGGTTCGAAGGCAGCATGATTTCACAGTGGGGAGGTCATTCCAAGCAAATCTGATATATTTCTTTGACTGGGTGACCAAGGAGTTGGATCAGAGAGGAAGGGTGGACATGGCCTGCTTGGATTTCATCAAGACGTTTGACACTGTTCCACATAGGAGACTGGTAATCAAGTTGGGGAACTTGGGGGTGAGTAATAAGGTGGTAACCTGGTTAAGAAACTGGTTCATGGATAGGAAACAGAGGGTAGTGCTAAACATCATTTGCTTAATGGAAGGGAACGTGACCAGCGGGGGTACCTCAGGGATCAGTGCTGGGACAGGTCCTCTTCAATATCTTTATAAGTGACATAGTGGAGGAATGGGAAGAAAAGGTCTGCTTCATTGTAGATGACACCAAGATCTGCAACAGAGTGAACATTCCAGGAGGTGTAGAAAGGATGAGTAGAGATCTGAAAAGGCTGGAGGGTTGGTCAGGGGTATGACAGCTGGGTTTTAATGCAGAAAAGTGCAAAATAATACACTTGGGCCATAGAAACATGGAAACAGAGTAGAAAGTGACCCAGGAGAAATCATATCAGACAACCTAAATATGGCAAGGCAGTGTGACAAGGCAGTCAGAAGGGCTAGTGGGATGCTGGGGTGCATAGGAAGGGGTATCGCCTGCAGCAAAAGGGAGGTGGTGCTGCCCCATGTAGATCACTGGTAAGACCTCACCTTGAGTACTGTGTCCAGTTCTGGAGACCACATCTCAGGAAGGATGTGGAAAGAGTGGAAATGGACAAGAAGAGGACTGCCAAAATGGTGCAGGGTCTGCATCAAAAGCCCTATTAGGAGAGATTTAAGGAGCTAAATATGTACACTCTGGAGGTGGGGGATATGATAAAGACCATTAAATACCTCACACGGAGAAAAATGTGCTCTACAACAAAGGGGCATGCTATGAAACTGTAGAGGGCAAGTTCAGGAGGGATGTGAGGAAGTACTTCTTCACAGGAAAGGTTGTGGATGCCTGGAACAGCATTCCAGAGAAGGTAGTGGAGGCAAAAACAGAGGTGGATTCAGAAATGCCTGAAACAGGGACATGGGTATCATAGGGGTAAGGAGGGGAGGGAACGAGATGGCACCAGAGATCAGGTTTGATCTACAGCAAAAAACGATGATCTATTAAAATAAATGGCAGATTGGGTGTGCCCAGCAGCCCTTATCTGCTGTCACATACTATGTTTCTGTGAAACAATTTTAACATTAACTTAATATCGATACCCTCTAACCAAACATTGTTGTGTCACTGATTTACCTTATCTGACAAGACGTGCAGATATTACATGATGTTCAAGAACTAGGTCAGGAGATACTTCTTTAAAGAGTGTGTTGTGTCAAGATAGAATGAACGGCCATCAGAGGTCATCAACCAGAAGATTGTTGGTGGATTGAAGAGTGGACAAAGTAAGGGTAGGGTTAGAGTTCAAAAGGAATGTGAAGCCACTGTAAAAACAAAAATGATACAGGGGGCTCGCTGTACATTAGTGATATTCATAGACCATGTGGTCTTCTTTTGCTGGCAGAATCGTATGTTCATAATGCCAGCATTGGGTCATATGAGCATTCAATCTCAGTGGAACATCATACCACACTGTCACCAAAGTTCCATTGATGTTTTACCCTAGTTTTTCATTTCCCTACATGGTACACTTTGTGGCTAAATCCCAATAGATGCAATAATTTAGTTTTTTGAAATTTATTTCATTACATTTAGAAAAGCATATCAACTGACACTTTTGGAGTTAGGTCTTTACTAGACCTTGTGATGAACATTGTACATGTCAAAAAGCACCAGAATTATCAGATGCATTGCCCCAGACCTGTTGTGGACTTCACAAATTGCACTGCAGGCCACTTGCAAAGCAATTCCTTCATAACCCACACTGCACCAGACTTCTATCAGCTACATTACTGTATCACACACATTGCCACAGACCTGTAGTGGATTTCACAAGTGGCCCTGTCGAACACTCACAAAGCAGCTGCTTCTTCACACTCATTGCACTGCACAAGCAGCAGACTTATTATTTATTATTATTATTTGAAAAGTTTCACCAGGAGAGAACACTGAGCAGCAATTGCTCATTTTCAGGTGCATCCTGGGGGTACCATGTCATAATGATGATTGCCAAACCGTGATCACCATTAGAATGAGTGTACATTGCTGAAAAGAAAAATGGCGATGTACACTCCCAGTGAGTGAAACAACAATACAGGTGAAAACATTACTTATATTTATACAGGGGTAAAGCCCCCCCATACCTCCCTCATGGGGGGTTTCACCTCCCAGTACCCCCCTTATTAAAGATGATCAACTCCAGGGGGGTGCATGAGTGAGGGGGGAACACTGTTAAACAAAATGTTTGTGACAAACACTAAAATGTACACCCCTCCTCAGTGCAGAACCCTTAACCTACTGCACCAGAGCCATCCACCCTTATCACCACACCACATGGCCAGCTCAGCAATACCTCACCACATTACCTCCCACATCCCTTCTTCCTTATCCCTCCCCTTCCAGGTGATGTTCTATATCATCGCTCTTCTTCTCTCACTAACCCATATCCTCACTCTTCTTCCCCTTGCTACCCTTCCGGGGTAGCTTACATAATGGGCTTTGAAATTGAGTCGCTCAGTTTTAGCCTCCCATATCACAGGATACCCATCCAGTTGAAGGGGAGAGATAGGAGCAAATATACAGAATTACAGCAACATAAGCAATGCAGGCAAAATAAATACTGAAAGCAAGTGGATAATATTTACAACAGTTTGAATCAGTATTACACATTATTTTCCTTTTTGGTCCAAAAAAATGTTGGGAAAACCACACTACTGAGGGAGGAATTAAGGACAGTTACAAGTGAAGGAGAGTAAATTACATAGAAGGGAGAATACAGCAGATAGGGAGGTGGCATGGTGGATGGGGGAGAGAAGGGAATTCCACAATATTGGGAAACAATGAGAAAATGTGGCCTGGCCAGTGGCGGATTATCTGTGAGGTACAGCCAGGATCCAAGAAACATGGCTTCAGAGGGAGTGGGAGGGGGGAGTTGGAAGGGAAAGTGAGAAGAAGAGGTATGAGGGGAGAGAGCCAAACCAGAATTTAGATAAGAAATTGGCACAGTGGGAATGTTGTCTGTCAAGAGATGGGAAAGAGAGAGACTGATAGAGAACACAGTGACGGATACTAGGAGGGCAGTCAAAGGCAAAATGACAGGAAGAATGGAAGAGAGCATCCCGTCTCTTTAGGGAAGACTTGGGAGTAGCACTGTAGACTTCATCACCATAGTCAAAGACTGGTAAGATCATTTTCTGGACCAGGGCTTGACAGGGCAGGCAGAGACTGTTAATAGTACTGTCCACATGCTGTTCTGCAGTATCATCATACACCTTGCAGTGGACCTGAAGCAAACTTGTAAATGGTGTGGGCCAGTTGCAGAGCAGCTGAATCATTGCACACATTGCACTGGACCAGTATCAAACTTTGAAAATGTTAAAATAGCCATTACTTGGACAATTTTTTACATTTTTTGCCCAGACTTGGGGTATTGCTTTGGTAAGCCCCACAACAACAGAAGTAGTGAGTTACATTCCCATAAACAATTATTTGTTTACTGTATTTATTGAAAGTTCTAAACATGAAAGGTGCATTGAGTCCTAAAATACTCATTCATAAGAATGTCTTGAAAGTAAATAAAACAAAAATCAATATAATACACAGAATCAACAATACACATACCATAGCATATTAAATCATACAAATAATAATCAGGCAAAACAACTGTGTTTGTTACATATCTGTTTCTGGGGTACACATAAAAAAACATTCCAGGAGAGATTTAAAGAGCTAGTGTACTGCCTGGAAACTGCCTGCAATTAATTGTAACTTTCAGATGTTGTCAGCTATCATTTTTTATATCTCAGGTATTTTTTTTCTGTTTGCTAATTAGAAGATTTTCCACCAGGCAGTACTAGGGTGATGTGTGGAGCAGCACTCTGGAGGAAAATAAAGGTTAGTTCTGTTCCTCCCACTAATTCAACACTGAGACCACACTGACAATCACATCACTAGTAACCAAAGATAATCATTTCACTGACAGGTTTCGCTTTCACATGAAGCAGCAGGGACTGGCTCTCCCTGGTTACTAGTGATGTCACAATTTCCTGCATTTTGATTGGTAGATTATATGAGTCACTGCTCAGACTACAAGGATTATGGTGCTTCAAGGTGTCTGGTCTCATTTCCGATGATGTAGTGTGAGAAACAGAACTGACTTTTTTTGTCCTCCAGAGTGCTGCTCCACACATCACCCCAGTACTGCCAGGTGGAAAATCTTCTAACTGACAAACAGAAAATACAAAAATACTTGAGATATAAGAAGTGATAGCTGACTATATCTGAAAATAGCTATTACTCCTAAGCAGTACACTAGGGCCCAGATATTCAAAAGGGTTGCGCCATGCGCAACAGGGTTGCGCGTGCACAACTCAAAAATCGCCATTCTGCGATATTGAGAAGGGGCCAGTTGGCCACGGCCACGCTGAGCCACAAGCGCAGCCAATGGAAATGAAAGGCATGCGCAACCGAGAGGCGGGTCCGCCATAAAGTGCATGATGCGATATTTGAACATGGCAATCGCAGAGTGTGCTCAGCGGAGGATGCGCTGTACGGATGTGAGCCAAAATAAAAAGGCTCAAGGGAGCGGCGCAAGAACTCTAGAGGCCGCAAACTGGGGAGAGAGACAGAAGAGAGAACATAGACAGGAGCAGGAAGGACAGAGAGGGACAGTGGGTCCTGGAGGACAGAGAGGCCAGTGGGGGGTGCCGGTGCAGTGGAAGCAGCAGTGGGGGCAGTGGGGGTAACACAGGAACAGCAGCTGGGGAGGGCAGAAGCCAGGGAGATGGACAGTGTCAGCTTCCACATGGAGGCTGTAATGAGGGTGAGACAGCATGCTGCAGGGGACGTGGCCATGGAGGGGCCCGTTGGCGGAACGCCCCCGACAGACGGTATCGTGCCCGCATGAGCTACGAGCTGTACAGCGATGTCGAGATCGTGGCCCGGTACCGCCTGAACAGGGCAATACTGAGACAGCTCAGTGAGCTGTGCAGTGATGTGATGCAGGCACCCTCACGACGGAGTCATGCTCTGTCCGTGGAGACCAAGGTGACAGCCTGCATGTGCCTGCTCGCCACGGGCACCTTCCAGAGGCCGACAGAGGACACCACAGGCATTACGCAGTTGGCCACGTCACGCATCCTCACCCAATTCCTCAGCGCACTGCTGCCTCATGCTGCGGAGTACATCCATTTCCCCAGCACCGCGGCAGAGCGTACAGCAAACATGCAGGAGTTCCACAGGGTAGCACAAATGCCTGGCGTGCTAAGTGCCATAGACTGCACCCATGTGGCCATTCGCATGCCACCTGGCCCCGACGGGCAAGCATATCGGAACCGAAAGGGCTTCTCGAGTGTCAACTGCCAGGTGGTGTGTGATGCCACTGGGCCATCATCAATGTCTGTGCCACACACCCTGGCGGAGCACATGATGCCTTCATATGGCACCAATCTGCACTGTGCCATCGATTCGAGGTGGGAACATCCCCACGGGTCATCTAGTGGGTGAGTACACATGTATGGAATGCAAACTCTGTGCAAGGGTGGGAATGACACAGGTGCCATGGTAGTGGCACACAAGGATATGGGCAACATGGACCTGACCTAACACTGATCTCCACTATCTCCACACAGGTGACTGTGGATACCCTCCGTCCTGGCTGCTCACACCATACGGTGCCCCGACCCCAGTGCAGCACGGTTTCAATGAGGCACATGCCGCAACACGGAACATCATAGGCGGGTGTTGGGATACTCAAGGCATGCTTCGATGCCTGGACACCTCCGGGAGCCTACAGTACAGCCCCCAAAAGGCCTGTGGGATATTCCTGGCCTGTTGCATCCTGCACAACATGGCCAAAGACCATGGGATAGCATTACAGGTCCAAGAGAGGACAGCGATGGGGACGCCAGTGGGCGCTGATATGGGTGATGACGCACCCTAGGGACGGAGGGACTCCAACTGACCCGGCAGGCCCAGCTGCACCGGGACACCATTGCAGAAGAGCACTATGCCCAACACAGGTAAGTCAAGGGACATGTGCAGGCAACACTGTCTATGCGCAAACCACAGGCACACAGGGGAACACACCGTGCATGAAGGTCAGGGGAGTTGAAGGGTCTAGGCATACCAACACATCATCAGAGAGGGGTGATCACTCAAATGAACACACACACACACACCAGGCAGCATACAGGGGCAGCAGCACAGCACTGCGGAAATTACACGCTATCACACAGCACCACCAACTACCCTCACCACCTGGACTGTCCACATACGTGTGTCAGGACCTGGGCAACCTTGCACCTTGGTGTACAGTGCAATGCAGACATCATCATCCACACGCACCTGTGGACAGCAGTTGGGAGAGTGTGCAGGTGGTCCGTGTGTCAGTTTGGTGAGCAGAGCACCCAGCAGTGCACTGCCCACCATGACACACATTGCACACAGGGCAGCACCAGACAGGGCCTGCATTGGGAGACAGCTCAGTCAGGGAGCACTGTCCCACGGCCACCACGGATGCGTGGGCGGCCCCGCCGTGGCCTAGCAGCACTGGCAGGCTGCGCAGGGGCCACATCGGGTGGCGCTAGTGCACCACCAGGGGTCCCAGTGCACGACCGCGACCTTGCCCACAGGGGTCTGCATCCCGCCAAACAAACTTGCACCAGGGGTGCTCGGGATGCCCACAGCAGAACCCGGCATCGACAGGCCTGGTGTCGCACGATGCCGGGAACGGGGAGTGGAATGCGCACTGTGTGCGGTGCGTGGTACAGGGTCACCAGACAGTGTAGTCAATGCGGTCGCCACAGAGACCACTGCCTGGGTCAGCCTGTCGATGGCAGTGGTCACATCCGTCCGCATATGGACCATCTCGGCCCAGTCCCGAGCACACTCCCTGCTATGCCGCTCCACGGACACAGTCAGTGCCTCCACGGACCTTGCAACCGCCCCTGCAGCTGTACCGACTCCTGCAGCAGGCGGGTGTATGGCCTCAAAGGGTACTGTGCCCCAATGGCATCGTGACCCCCAGGGTGTGGATGGTCCTGGTGCACAGCACCCCTTGAGGGTGGCCGCTGTTCGCCAGGACCAGGTATGGGCTGATCTAAGGGAGGTGGACAAGTGCCACTGCCTGACGCTGTCCCCCCAGGCCTGGTGTGCAACTGCTGCTGCCGCCCCTCCAACTGCTGAGCCCCCAGGTCCACCTGTTCCACCCCTGTGCTGTCAACAGTGCCAGACACCTGCTTAGCCACCGATGCTGCCCCACTGGTGCTGACAGGCCCAGCCTGTGACTGTGCCAGCATGCTGGTACACAGGTGTGGAGCTGGACGGCCCAGGGGCACGTGCTGGCCTGCCATGTGTCCCTTGTGGGACACACACCTCTCACTGGCCATTGCAGGCCTGCCATCATCAATAGTGCCGGTGCGTGCCACTGCCATAGGCACAGCATGCTGGCACACCTGCATGCCAGACTGCTGTGACACAGGCTGTGCACCCCCTGCACCCGTATCACTGCCGGCGGAGTTGTCGGCCCAGCCGGCCTGCTGCTGCAGTGCGTGCAGGCTGCTGGCGGAGGTGGAAGGTCCCTCCTCCTGGTCCAGCAGGTCTGCCTCACTGTCAGCACCCACCAGCACCATCTCCTGCAGACGAACAGGATCTGAAACAGAAAGAGAGTACATGTGAGTGCATGTGAACAACAGCCGCCCCACAACATCACCATGACATACCGTGCAGTGATGGGCTTCCACCTGTCTGGAATCCTCCGCCAGGAACACCCGCAATGGCACTCGGCTGCATGGCAGCGACCAGTGTCTCCTCGGCCGGGGTCAGCTGCAACACCACTGGTGGTCCCCCACCAGTGGCAGCACATGCCACCCTGAAGGCTGCCACCTTCTCCTTCAGCCTCCTGCGGTCAGTCCCCATCTTCTTGCGGCACTCCTGCATGGAACACTGGTGGCTTCCATGCAGGTTGGCGGCCAGAGCTACCTCCTCCCATGCAGCTGCACGCTGCTGAGGGGTGCCCCTCCGCCCACCCAAAAGCGGCTCATCCTCCAGGTAGGCCTGGAAGAGGGCCTCGGTCTCTGCTGTGGTGAAGTTCGGCCTCCTCCTACGCCCGCTGTCCACACCCTCGGCCTGGTTCTCGTCAGTCATGCTGATCTGTATGGGTGGAAGTGGACACCTGTCACTGTGCAGTCCACAGCATTTCCCCATGAGCATAGCTGCAGGCCGGGGGGGGAAGAAGCCCCCCCCTTTCCTCGCCGCATGGCAGATACTGATGGAAAGAGTGCCCTCTGCCCCTTTCTAAGTGCCCTCATCATGCTCAGCCCCCTCAACCTGTGACATCCTCCAGCACCCCTGCCCATGAGCATTGTCCTGAGCATCACACAGCATGTAACTCACCTCTCAGCTGCAACAACCAAATCTGGCCACCACAACCCAGTGTCGCATTGTTATAGCGCAACACATGCAAATGAGGTGTGGCGCAACTTTAATGACATGCTAATCGCGCCACTGCGCCTTTGCATGGCTGATTGACTGATTTGCATATGTCGGCTGAATATCGCGTATTTACGCTTAGCGCAATAGGGAAGGTCCGGCTGAGCTGATGGCGCATGTTTGTGGCTGTGTGCTACATGCATTGCGCATGCCCAGACAGGTTACGAGGCCGACGCGCTGCAGACCTGCTGAGTCGAAGGCGATTCTGGCCATAGCCACCATTGTGCCAGTGGCGCTACAGCACTGGGCACTATATGGCGCTGTGGCACTTCTGCGCGATAGTCCACTGTGGCACTGGTGCTCTGCTTAGCGATGTGCAGGATGCCTATACATCCAAGGCGTCTGCGTAGCCTGCGTCATGCCGTGACCTTGTATGTCCTCTGACCCTGGCGCTGGGCATGCCATGTATCGTCCCTATTGGCTGTCTGGTTACAGCACCATGTAAAGTGATGGCGCTGTGCGAACAGCTCGGATTGGAGCCTGTGCTGGTCTATTGCGCAACAACTCCACGGGGTCACAGCGCAGCGGGCGCCATATTGCCTGCTGTAAAGTTGGGGCCATGGCTCGGAGGAGCGGTGTCCTGGGCGCGGTTAAAGTGGCCAACCTGGTGGCCCTAGTGGACCCCACTATGAGGGGCTATATGGTGAGGCCCCTCACGGACCTAGGACCCATGTGTGGCAGCAAGTGGCCACTGACCTGGTGGGGGTCACTGGCGGGGCGGGAATCGGGCAGTGCCAGCACGGTACAGTGATCTCCGCCGGAGGAACCCGGAACTGTTAACGCGGCTGCGTTCCCGTGCCAGGCGGGGCCTGGTGCCTAGGCCACGTGAGTGTACCATCTATTCACCTATATCCTCTGTAGGGGTGTGTGTGTGCCTGGGTGGCTGTGCATCAGTGTGTCAGTGTGTGCAGCTGTGCGATGGATGGTTATGGCTGTGTGGGCAGGCAGTCTTACTGGGGCAGGGGGCACTCTGCTTTTGAGTCACACTGATGTTTGTCTCACCATATGTCTCCCACAGGCCGGATGGTGAGGGCGCCGGACGAGGCTGATGTGGGCCATGCCAGGGCCCCAGTGCCACAGGCCGTCCGGGCCAGCAGCAGCAGCATCAGCAGCAGCAACAGCAGCAGCAGCAGCGGCAGACAGAACTGCTGGAGGGTGTGAGTATCATTACGTCATGGATGCTATTGCATGCTGGGGGGCAGGACCACCAACCATGATGGACACAACCAAATGGGAGGTCGTAGTTCCACTAGACGAAACACTAGTGACTCCCCACACTGGAGTACAGTGTACAGTTCCGGAAAACATACCTGCGTGCGGACAGGGACTGGGTGGAGAGCGTTCACAGGAGGGCGACATGGATGGTGCATGGATTGCATCACAAGTCCTATGCAGACAGGTTGCCGGAACTGAACATGTACTCCCTGGAGGGAGGAGGTGTGGGGATATGATGGGGACATACAGAAGTATTGTACAGGGGAACGAGAGTGCAGAAACAATATTTGTCAGCGTAAAGGATGTTCCAGGACTAGAGGGCATGGGATGCAGTTGGAGGGGGCTCGTTTAAGAGGAACATGCGAAAGTGTTTCTTCACATAATGGGTGGTGGACGAGTGGAACACCCTGCACGAGGATGTGGTGGGGGCTGACTTGGTCACGGGATATCTGTATGTGTGGGTTCGCCATGAGGGACTTCTGGAGGTCAGGGGTGAGGGGGAACGGACTTATAGGACAAGAGAGTGATCGTACAAGGCCAAATGGCCAGACTGGGTGTCCCATAGGCCCTTATCTGCCGACACTGTCTATGTATCCATGTATGTAGGCGTGACACAGGTGACCTACATCACAGTGCAGCATCACGACACGTCTGTGTATGCATCACAGGTGGTCCAGGCATGCACTGGGCACATAGCTGTGTAACTGGCATCGCACCACGTTGCAACATCACATGACAGCCTAGTTTGTACTGTGATTGACTTGGGCAGTGTGTGTGGGCGGTGGTGCACATGGCTGGTGCCGCCTGTTTGTGATGGCCTTGTGCATGTTCACTGTGGGTGGGTGCATGCCATCACATGTGCAGCACATTGGGTTAGATGGGTTGCAGGTTGGGTGGTGTTCAGGGTTGTGGTCAGTCTCAGCCATTGACTGTGTTCCCATTTTCCTAGGCCTCGGTGTTCTTCGGCGCATGGCGCGTGATGTGCGGCGCCTGACCCAGGTTGTGGTCAAGAACCAGGAGGTCCTGCAAGCCCTACAGCGCCAGAGGCAGCGGCGCGCCGACATAGGAGGAGCGACGGCAAGGGAGGAGCAGGAGCCTGCTGGGCGTAGCCCACCTTTCAGTTGCCCTTCACCCATCCCTTTCACCCTGCCTTCCTCTCCAAGTTTTATTCCTCCCTTGAACACCCCTGCCTTTACCCGTCCCCCCAAATTGTACATAGTTTTTACTGTATTGTTCACTCTTTTTGTTTCAATATAGATTTCTATTTTGGTACAACTGCTGTGTTGGTGTCTGCTTTGCAACTGCCTCTGGGTGCTCCGTTGCAGGGGTGTACATGCCATCTGGGCTACTATGGTCCTGGGTATATGTGTGTGTGTGTGTGTGTGTGTGTGTCCATGGGGAGGTATCACCAGCATAGCATTGCCTTTCTGTTGCTCTCGCCATCTGCTGCCACCCACTGCTGGGTGTACAGGGTGGGTCTGGGTGGTCTGCTTCTCTGCAGCATGGGGTTGGCGTGTAGCGGGGTGCATGGTGTTTCCTGCAGTGCCTGTCACTGCACATGGCAGTGTCTTGGGGGCATGGTGCACGCTGTGCTGTGCGACAGGGGACTGATGTGCACTGTGGTTGTCAACTCCTGGGTGTGGCAACTCTGCCTGCCAGTGGTTGTGCTGGGGTGTCATGGCTCTGCTATGTTTAGTTGGCTTGTCCCCATGGGCACGTGGATCATCCGTCCCACCCCCAGTGATGCTGTGCTTGGGGTGTGCCAGTGTGGTGTGGGTTCTGCAGTGAGTTCCGGTGCCCATGTGTGGCATGGCTGGCGGTGGGCCCCAGCCTGCCTCCCTGGATGTGCAGTTCCATTGCTCTGGGGGGCTGTGCTTGCGCTATGGCAGCTCTGCACTGCTCAGCTGAGCTTCCATGGTTGCGCCATAGCGCAGCATTTTGGCTCAGCCTCTCCTACCTGGTTGCGCCATGGCGCAGTATGTGCGATATTGAGACGTTGGTTGCTTGCGCAATTTGCTCTGCTCCATGTTTGAATATCGCACCTGTTTCACATTTGCGCAACGGGTTTGTGCTTGCTCCTGCTGTTGCGCTACTTTTGAGCGCAGTTTGAATATCTGGGCCTAGCTCTTTAAGTTGTGTGGTCATGAGCAGAGTAACTATTGTATCTAAGTAATTCTCCTATGTATGGGCCTGCAGTGTTGAATACCAACCAAGTTACAGCCATTTAAAACATTTTATGACTGAAATAAATAAATCTTCTCTCACCCTCAGAGTGGCATTTCTATGGTGTTTTTTTTTTTTGATAATCTTAAAATGTTTACATATCTGTGACATGGCCCAGATTAAAAATTTGGCTCAAACTTGGGAAGTAGCTCGTACAGGACCCCTCGCCTCACAACCACATAAGTGGTCAACCATGAATCCTCCTGAAATGCATTTTGGTGATTTTTAACTTTCTCCATATACTGTATATGATTATTAGAAAGGGGACCCAAATTTAGCTGTCACACAAGTTTGTACTCAAAATGTTTAAAATTGACCAAGTTATGACCATCTAATTATTTTGAGATTGACAAAAGAACTGACTCTACCAGCATGCACAATGCATCTTTTTCAGACTTACTTTTTCAGGATTTTTTTAACCCATTTAGATAATAAAGGCTTTCTGAGGTGGAAGGAGGGCTGTGCTTTTTGGCCTCTGTTGAAATAATGCTTTATTTTTAGGTCAATCCAGCACCAAGATTAGGGTACCAGTGAGGGAAGGGGAGGGTGACTTGGAGGGTTACCCTGATTACCTCTAGAGATAGGCTTCCTATTACTAATCATTATTTTTATATAGTTCATGTCTGGCAATGAGGTTGGGAACTGAGTGTAAGAAAGGGGCTACCTTTACAAAGCCACTGGGGTTGGGCACCTGGTGACTGTTTCTCTTGTATATGGCTGGGTGGGAAGGGAGTTGAGCTCATTGATATCAATTGGAGATGTCTCCTTGTGAATATATTTTTTGCTGTTTGATAGATATTTAACAATGGGCTTTGGGTTTTTGTGTCAAAAGAAGGGAAGACTGCTTAGGATACCACAAGTATTGGGCTGCTGGAGGCTACAGTTCATGCCAAAATAAGCAACTCTTGTCATACAATCTGCATACGGATCTTTCATTGTTACACAGCTTGTAAAAATCTCCAGTTTATGCCTGAAGGAACACTTTTTCAAACAAGCTTTGTAATGTTTTACTTTCAAACAGTTTGCTTGAAAACCCATCTGGAAAGTTGCTTTGTAAGTTACAAAACATGTTCTGGAGTGCCAAAAGCAGAGCTTGTTTTCATGACTGATGACCCCATAATTTGATTAATTTTTTAAGAATGATTCATATAAATACAAACACTTGACAAGTCACCCTGACATCCTACACTATCAACCACATAAGTTTCATTCTAAACTTCAAACATATTTTCTTATTTTTAATGCACAAAAGTTTCTTCTGTATTTTCCTACTTTGGTGACCATTCAGAATCATTGAATCAGGGGCCATATCCCACAGAAGTGCTTTCCAGTTCATTAAAGAGACATATGCTAGTTTCACTAAAATCTAGAGATGAAAACATTTATTAAAAAAAATACATGTGAGAAAATGATATTTTATTTTCTTCATTTAAAATGGACACATTTTTTAGTAAAGCCACCCAATAAAAGCAACATCTATGGGCCAAACTATAATGGCCTCAAAGGTTTCAGGTTTCAATTCACTGTCATTTTTCTTATTTGCAGCAAATAATATGTCTAGAAAACATATGTGTATGTATTTTCAACATTCTAGAACTTTTAAACCACTGAAGCAGCCATTACCAATTTAACAGGATCCAAATATCCTGGTACCAATTATGGTCATGCCAGATTTCATGCTATTTTGTCTAGGAACTGTCCCATTGTTATGATGTGTATATCAGGGTTTGTGAAAAGGGCTCAAAATTTTGACCCTCCTAATTGGTTGATAGCCGTGCATTAGAAGTGTCTAACGCATGGCTACAACTACTCCTGACAGAAAAGATGGATCATCCATTTTAAATCCTTGTGTCTGTTACACTGGTAGCTGATGCCTGCCCACTCTCTTGCTCGTGGCTCTACTAAACTGCCAAGCTGCTTGCTGCTTTCCAACCTTAGCCCCCCCCTCAACTTTTCCTCCAAACTGATTTTCTGTGTACAAATAAATGAACCTCATATATTGCATTAAAAAAATAGTTTGTCACAATCTCTCCCCCACCCACCCGCTCACTCACTCCCTTTCCTCCTTCTTCTGCTCAAGGACTGGCCTGACTGCCACTCACTAGTTATCTTCCTCTCACCATTTTCTGCATTTCTGTTAAAAAAAAATCCTTCATATAGAATGCGACATTACCAGACATATTGCTTTGTTATCAGATTTCTTCCTTAACCATTCCCTCACATCGTTAGTATCCCCCGCAGCTCACAGTGTAACAATGCCCGCATGTCCTCCCAGATGCTCGCTACTGCCATGATTCAGAATAAATCATTTTTAAAAAAAGGGCACATTTTTTAAATGCAGGATTGTAACATCATAATGCAAATGGCAGTGGTGCTCCTGTGGGGTGGGG
Source organism: Neoceratodus forsteri (assembly GCA_016271365.2). Classification (NCBI taxonomy): domain Eukaryota; kingdom Metazoa; phylum Chordata; order Ceratodontiformes; family Ceratodontidae; genus Neoceratodus; species Neoceratodus forsteri. The sequence continues at coordinate 606,995,464 of CM057458.1, forward strand.
TGGGGCTGGGAAGGGGGACAACCACATAAATTAAAAATACTACTACACAGTAAACTGAAGGTGGATGAACTATTTTATTTAAAAATAAGACAAAGATTTAAGTTTTTAGCTATTTAATCCTGTGAATTTTAGTTTTCACATGCATGTACAATTTACATGCCCATTTCATAAGCTCAATAAGTCACTTCAGGGTGTGTGTTAGACAGTTCTAATTCACAGCTAGTGGGCTGGATGCACTCAGGTTGTGGCCTTGTGACTGACTAGAACTATCTAATGCACACTCTGTGGTGGCTTATTGCTTACTTAATACAGAAGTTCCTATTCAACTGTAATAACAAATAATACTGTACAATGGCTTTATTTAGTACTAGAAAAGTTTTGCAGTACCGACATTTTTAATAAGAATGCACATTGAAATTATCATGCTCCCAATATGCCAGACAATCTGGCTCTTGTTATGATGTCAGCTGTAAGCATTACTGAATTATTTGAGTTGCTGACACCTCGTACTCAAGTACTATAGTATACAAAGGAATGTTTGTTCTGTTCTCAGTTGACAGCAATTGTCAGCAATTAACAGTGACTAATAGTGACTGACAACAGCAATTGTTAAATTTCTGTTAGTCAAAAACTGCATAACCCCAATTGCCAATGCAGCATACCAAGCTTGTCTCCCTGCACTGTGAATGCATGGTTAATCTACAGTACTTATGTATCCTTTGTAAAGATTCCTTTTAAAGATTTTAAGATGTCCCTGGTGAAGTCATTGCAAAAGAGACAGAAAAGAGAGTGTGGCTTTATCCCATTAGATAAGCTGACAGCTGGTGTTCTTTGCACTGTTGTTGATATCACCTTGTCTCCAGCTGAGAGTGCTGTTAATGAACTCTTTCCCTGTAGTGGAGAAATGTGAGTGAATGTACTGATATGTGCCCATACCATGGTACTTTTAAGCAGTGCATTTGTATAGGAAACTAAAATTAAGTATTGCTGTTGTTTAAATTTCGCTGATCCACCCTTATCAGCTAATGTAGTGAAATTTAAATTACAGCTAAATAAAGCCATTTTACAGTAACAAAATTATATTAAAATAAAAAAAAACAGAAGTTGATCATATCTTAAAACAACACATTGATCAGTCCAAATCATCAAATTTTCTTGGCATATAAATACAACATACTCAATAAAAAGTAATAAAATGTTGTGAATATTTTATTAGTATCACTGTAGTGCACCTGATTATCATGAAACATCATGGCCATGCATAGAATGCTTTTCCCACTAGCAAATATTTTTAAACCTAAGCATGTATATGCCAACTGGTCATACTACTCCTCCTTCTTGCCTGTCTTCTAATAGTGCCTATGCTAGGTGTAGCATTGATGTTACCAACCAGCTCAATATTGTGTCTCACTGACAAAAATCCATCCACTCCACTGAGAATGAGACAGGGATGAGTGGCCACCCGTGCTACAGCTCCACAAAATAACCTATACAAATAATATAATAACTAATATTAATCATGTTTTGAATATAAATATAATTGTAAATCTGCTGTAGTAAAGCAGAGACTACAAGGGGGTACTAATACTAAGGCCAATCCTTGATTCCAAGATGGTCGCCACACATTCTATGTCTGAACAGAGACAGAAGCAGGTGTTGTTAAAAGCCTTAATGAAGGCTAGAACAGGTATGTCACCATTGCCTGTGCAGTTCAGAAAATATTTACAGCACTTTCCAGACAATCCTGTGAGACCATTTGGATATTTCTTTCTCAGTCCTCTCCTTTTCTTTGTTTGTTTCCACAGTAGAGCCATGGAGTCCTGCAGTGGAGGAGCCCAGAGTCAGCTGTGAGAAGACAAAGGGTTCCATGGGAAACCAGAGGTGGTTCAGAGAAGAAGGAAGTTTGTTTTAGAAGGGAAAGAAACATTTTGTTTACCACTTAATGCTTATCGCTTTTGTAAAGGAGCGTGTTCTGGATCCATTGCTGACATTGCGAATGCTACAGTGACTATGATTGTGATTTGACTGTGAAGGTGGAAGTGGAAGCAATACAGCAGTGTGCACTTGTGATCAGACAATCGGGGAGTCTGGAGGCCTGTGGGTGGAGAGTTGGGGAGTTTTGGAACCCCGGAAAATGAAGGTTGAACTTGAGGGAACTAAGTAGAACTGAGAAGAGGAAGAAAATTGTATAGGTGTACTCCTGTGTAAATAGAGTAGTCAGAGGTGAATGGTTAAAGATTTAGGAGTAAAATCTAACTCTAAATTTAAGCACTAAATGCTTTAGATGTTATTGAGTTAGTTGTCCTTGTGGTAGTACACATTTGAGCTAGGAAGGTAATGTACTAAATTATATTTATTAGAGTACATAAAATCTTTAGAAAATAAAGTTTAAAGCTGGGGCAACTATTTTGAAACTACTTTGGTGCCATAGTGACATCATTAAGCACATATTATACTGCACAGTGATTCCCCTCAGGCAGGAAGCATACTAGTGCACATGAGTGGTGACTGGCTGAGAGAGTCACCATTTTCAGAGAGGCACAACAACTACACACAGTTAAATGCAGTTGCCTAAGATTATTTGCAGAAAGAAAGGAAAAGCAAATGCCCTTTGAGCTGTGGAATTTTGAAATCTGAAGCAGAATTGAAGTGAAAAGCTTATAAAACAATACCAAATAATTATAAACTATAACTTAAAGGTATTTATAACGGATATTAGATGCTATGTTATAATTTCTGAGACTGAAAATTTATACAGGCTTTTTGATATCATTTCTTTAAAAGTAAGATCCTGCTTCTATTTAATTCTAATTGTAGATGTGGATTCCATTTTGTAAAAGTAAATACCTGGAATATTTAAAGGAGGCAAGTACAAAAAGCACAGTGAAACTGAGTCTGCTCTGAAAGTGGATTTTTATTTATGGTATTTTAAAAGATAGGATTTTTAACAAATTTTAAAATCAATTGGAACTGATCAATAGATATTTATTCATTATTTTATTGGCACACAGAGAAATGAACTTCTGGCATAAAGGCTTTGAAAGAATGTGCACATTTGCTAAAGAAATTAGTCATAAGGAAGGACTGTAATCTAAAGAACCTGAGAAAGAGGAAACAAGAAACTGTGACTAACACAAAGAAGGAGAGAAGATTTGGGGGGAAATAAGCACTTTAAAGAACTGTGTTTGTGAAATTTTACACATTTCAGTAAAAGGTTTTTGTAATATTACTTGAAGGGAAATAGTTATAGGAAAATGATACTGATGGAAATTAGTGCAAGAGTGGCAAAAGGAAAAAAAGGCCACTAATACTATTAGTTATAAGAAAAAAAATAAAATGGTAAGGAATAACATGGAGGGGAAGCAAATAAAGTGGAAAGAAAAATTACAAGTTATATTTTTGCTCCAGGTAGCCACATAAATCTTGTGGGGAAAAAGGAGATACATAGGATACAAAGTGTCTCCTTTACACCTTTAAGCTCCTCCCCAATAAAAAGTGTACAGGAAAGGGAACTTTCTGTGCACACAGAACACCTATTGATGAAAACTATTAGAAGCTTAGAAAGGGAAGATTCAAGTAAAGAAGAAATTGGAAATCAGTGTGTACAAGGAGAAGGAGTAGTGGTGTTAGAAAAATTGGGTAAAGAAAAGTTTGGAAGTTCAGGGAAGGAAGATGGGAATATACAACAGAATGCAGAAAAGTCTCAACAGAGTAGGATGAAAGGGGGAAGTCTGTTAGAGATGTTTCCCACCAATGTCTTAGTAAATCCTTTTTGGGAGATTTTGAGACATTTCTTACCCCTCATATATTATAACCCAAATTAGGTACACCTGCCCAATATCCCCCTGATATTCCCCATATTATTCAGGAAAGCCAGAGGAAAAGTCCAGAAAATTCAAAAATTGTAGAAACCCATGAATATGGGATACAAAACAACAAGATACTAGAGATTTTATGAGAAATAAGAAATGGGATTCTTCTGAATAATGAATTGTTAATTAACTTTACATCCCTGATAAGTATACAAATAAATAAGGAAAGGGAAAAAAAATGCTTGTAACAGAGGGAGAAAAACAAGTTGGAAGAGTAAATGGTTTAAATGATAAAATCAAAGAAATCAATAGAGAAAAGATTAGAAAAAAACACAAAGAAAATTGGTAAAAAATTAAAAGAAACAAAGGCATTGGTCCTGGACATTCAAAAAAATAAAACAATAAATGGGTGAAAAACATAGACTTCCAAAGATAAGAAAAGAAGTAGGGAAGGTGAAGGAAAAGGGAAGGACACAATTTACTGGAAAGGATGGGGCAATAGATCAGGAGTTAGGATGGTCTAAAGAAGGAAGGTGTAGAGAAGAACCAGAAAGGACAATTCAGATAGTAGAGGATGGACTTCTAAAAAGATACAGAATTATAGAAGAATGTTCAGTAACATGGAAAGGAAAGGATAAAAATATGAATGGAAATGATAATATAGGAAGGAAGGAAGGATATTAACACTGTAAAGGGGGAATGAGGATTTAATAGAAAAAGGAGAATTGTTACCAACAGTTTTTTTGACAGGCATCCCAAAATCTAAAAATGAAAATCATATGACATTAAACCTGGCAATATATAATGTATGTAAAGGAGTGCTGAGTAATAAAATTACCTGGAATAAGATAAGATCTACATACAGATACCATGGAAGGAATGAAATGGGTTGGATCTGCTTGGTTTTAAAGAACAAAAACATCAGGAAAAAGATACTAGAAGCAAAAGAATGACTGAAAGAATGGGGCATACATGCAGATGTGACAAATCACCTTGAGAAAACTGATAAAGGTGTTTTGAATGTGAAATTGCCATCAAAGGAAAAAATAAGTACCATCAAGACATTAGTGAATAAAATTCAACAAAGGATATCTAGTGATATGAAACCCAAAGAAAAAGAATATACATTGTTGTCAGAGGAGGTATATGAAAAGTTGATTAGAGGCAGGCAACACAGAGGACCAAGAATAAACAATAGTACTATATTGGAAGAGTCCCAAAATTCAGATTTAGTAGAAGTGGTGTCTGATTTTTTCAATGCTGAGGAAGGTGTAAGTGAAAATGATTAGGGCATTTTGTATGTCACTAGAGAAATAGAGGAAGAGATATGACTACCAGAAGCAAAAATTAAAGAGACAGAAAGTCAATTGATAATACTTATTTGGAACATAGCAGGTGCATTATGCAAATTTAGGAAAAAAGTGGTATTGTAAAATTCATGCAACAAGCACACATAACTATGTTCCAGGAAACTTGGGTAAATAAGGTAGATGAATGTTACTTGAAGGATATCAAGGATGGCATATACAAGCAAATCAAAAATGCCAAATCTGGCACACCATCAGGAGGAATCAGCACCTTTGTTAAAATAAGTGAAAATTTGAATTGTAGATGCATCTGGAGTGATGTGAAGCATTACATACAGGTCCTGGAGATTTCTGAAAATTGTAAAGTAAAATGCCTTTTGTTGAATGTTTATTTTCCACCAGATTCCACAGCATCTCCCATAATGGTTGTTATACAGTGCAACCCCATTTATCTAAACTCCATTCATCTGAATCTCCTGTTATCTGAAACTACCTGCAGTTCCCCGCTGTTCCCCTGTCAAATGCTGTCACTTTTAAGCTCACAACTAACTGCCTTGTTTTGAAGCCAATAAAGCGGTCATTTACTTTTCCTTTGTATACTGTGTGTACTGTATGACTCTTCTGCTTTCCTATCTCACCTGGCAGGCAGTGTTAATGACCACCATCAACCCCTACAGTAGCAGAAATTTCTGTGATATTTCCAGAAATGTCTCATGCTTTCTCCACTTCCACAGTATGGTCAGCAGAGAGAAACTCTTTAGAAATTTCATAAAATATCTGGAAATAGCCGCCAATGTCTATGGCTATTACTGTAATAACAGATCCGCTTTCTTGCACCCTTACTTACAGCTGTTATCCTCGGTTCTTGCAGTGTGGTGCTCTGTGTAGCAAAGGAATGGCAAAAAGAAAATGTTCAGTGCTGGACATTGCTGCCAAGTTGAGAATTATTGAATGCCTTGAAAGTGGACAAAGAGTCATGGAGGTGGTGCTCCAGTTTGGCATTAGAAATGCCACGGTCTGCAATATCCACAAGGCAAAGGACAAGTTTTGAAAATTTGCAGCTACAATGGATTATAGCCTCAGTCATGAAAACAGGAAGACCATGCGATCCTGTCATAACTAGGTCCTGGAAAAAACAATTTTTATGTGGTTTGTCTAAAATTGAACAAAGGGCACTCCTATTTCGGACACAATCCTGAAAGAGAAAGCTCTATAATTCCATCGCCATCTGAATGTTGACTACCCCTTGTCTGCTAGCGAGGGATGACTGAATCATTTTAAGAACAGATACGGCATAAGACAGTTGGCAGTTGCAGGCAAGATCATGTCTTCAAGTGCTGAATCAGTGGAGCCTTTTAGGAAAAAGCTTCATGACTTGATGGCTAGTGAGGGGCTACTGGATGAGCAGCTGTACAATGCTGATGAAACTGGCAGTTATTGGGGTATGCACCCTGAAAAAACACTAGCCTCTTCCTGTGAAGAAAATGCTCTGGGACATAACAACAATAAGGAGTGGCTTACTGTGCTAGCTGCAAGCAATGCAACAGGCACACACAAGCTGCTTTTGCTTATTATTAGACAATCTCAAAATCCTCATTACTTTAAGCACACCAACATGTCCAGCCTCCCTACCCTTTATAGTGCTCAGTGTAGCACCTGAATGAACACTGACTTGTTTAAGAAATGGTTCTTTCAAAGTTTTGTACCCTCTGTAAAGTCCAACTAGCTGTCAAAGAGAGTGCCAATGAAATAAATTTTGTTGATTGACAATGTTGGGGCACACCCAAGCTCTGAAACTTTACTGACTGCTGATGGTAGGATAAGTTGTGAATTTTTGCCTGCTAACACAACAGCATCGATCCAGCCAATGGATCAAGGGATCCTCACTACAGTAAAAAGGATCTATCACACTAAGCTGTTAACAACAGTACTGAGTGAGGAGAATGAGCAGTCTACACTTGTACACATTATAAAGTCTGTCACTATTAAGGATGCTCTCAGGATATTAGCAGACGCTTGGAGGGAGGTATGCCCATTGACAATAAAAAAATGCTGGCAAAAATCAATACTGCTCTTCAAGCCTCCAGATCATCCAGAACAAGCAGCCCCTGAAGAAAATGAACAGTTCACCGATGCCACAGTAGCACTTCACAAGGCTGCTGAGGAGATGGAGTTCCCTGTGGATGCTGTAGAGGAATGGATGGAGACTGATGAGCAGGAAAGTGGATGCAGTGAGATGTCATGCAGTGACATCATACAGGTGGTAAAGAGCGACATCAACCCAGAGATGCTGGATGAGGAAGATGAAAAATGCATAGCAAGATGCGACTGTACCCCCATCACCATCCACAGATGCAAACCTGCTGACTCCTTTGACAGATGTATCTCCTGGCTGGAGAGTCAGAGAGATGCAGATGGAGTTCAGTTGCTGTTGCTAAGGCAGTTGCAGCTATGGGCTGTGTGACAGCGAAATAACAAGAAAAAACAAAGATTGATTCAGGACTACTTGACAAAATTATAGGGACTGTAATGTATAAATTTTTTTCCTAAAATAAGTGCTTTACGTAACTGTTTTTAGCTTAATAAACTGCTGTTTTCAAATAAACTGTTAAAGAAATAATCTTAGAGTTGCGAAGTCTTAGTAGCTGCAGGTTGACTGTCTCCACACATGCAACTTTCGTTTAACTGAAACCCCATTTATCTAAATATTTTGGATGTTCCCCAGCATGTTCAGATAAACAGGGTTACACTGTAAACGCATTTGTAAATGTAGTTGAGGAGTTACAAAATAAATACCTAGGTAAGATGATCTTGATAGCAGGAGATTGCAATGCAAGTGTAGGTATAGAGCCAGAAGTCAAAGGTACACACTGGAATCTAGATGATACTCCTTCAATTCCATTTAGAATGGCATTGGGATAAAAGGAAAAGTAAAGGAGGAGAAATATTTCTAAAAGCACTGAATAGGCTAAATTTATACATATTAAATGGGAGATACAATGGAGATAGGTTGGGAAATTGTACATAAGTATACAAAAAAGGAAAACGTGTTTTAGATTATGGTATTGTGGATGTGTTTTCTTATAAGAAGGTACATAAATTGGAAGTTATGAACAACTGGGATAGTGATCATAGACCAATTAAAATATGTGTGGAAAGTAATAATGGTATGTTCAAAGAAGATAAAAGTAAAAGGAAATGAGTAGAAGATAATATGGAAATTAGGAAAAATAAACAAAATGGCAAAAAGTAACTTTAGAGCATTTGCATAACTTTATAAAAACAAAAGAGATTATATATATGAAACAAAGTTGCATTTTACAATTTTAAGGAAACAAAGGATAAAGGGGCAGAAAAAAAGACAAAAGACATATTTTTGGTATTTCAATCTAGTGAACAAAGAATAATGAAAGAACTAGAAGAGCAACAGAATAAAAGATTAAAGGGAAAGAATATATATATTATATATATATATATATATATATATATACACACACACATATATATGTTTGTATACATATACATATGTGTATACATATACATATATATATATATATATATATATATATATATATATATATATATATATATATACACACACACACACACACACATATAGCAGACAGGATTGATACAGAATGCCAACAAAAGAGAAAACTGCTTCAACAAGTTAGCATAAGGACTGTAAGTATAATGATATAGACAGTCACAGGGCTTTGACAAATCTTAAAGTATAATATAAAAATCTGATAAAGATGAAGAAAAGAGATTTCCAAAAGGAACTATGAAATAAATTGCAAACAGCTATTAAAGAGAAAGACAGTAGTGCTTTTTAGAGCTTAGTATTTCAGGCACAAATAACAGCAGTTTTAATATACTTGCAGTGATCTCTCCAGAGAAGTGAAGAGAATATTATGAAGGAATTTTCACTAAGGATAAGGCATTAATACAGACAGAAACAGAATATGTAATTAAGATAGAAAAAGACTGCTGGTTGGACTTTACTAAAGAAGAAATAATAGATGCAATAAATTCTCAAAAGAAAAACAAAGCACCAGGGACTTATAATATTGGTGCAGAACTATTCCACATACATACTGTATGGTGAGCTGATATATTATTCAGCTTGTTTAAAAACATAGTAAAATACATGACACTTCCAAATAATTGGAATGTGGGAATGATAGTACCATTGCATAAAAAAGGGTCCACTGAGAATCCAGAAAATTATCGTCCCATCACTTTATTAAATATTAATCAGAAAATATTTTCTCAATTGATACTGAAGAGATTTCAATACTGGATAGAGGATAATAAAATGTTATCATTAGTACAGGCTGGTTTTTGTACAGGAAGATCTATGGGGGATCAAAGCTTTACTTTAAGATATATAATTGAAAGATATGTAAACATCAAGAAAGTGAAAATGTATGCATCATATATTGACATCAAGGCAGCCTTTGACTCAGTCAATCATAGAACTCTGTGGGATATACTTACTGAAAACGGCGTACATGAAAAGTTATTAAATATTATTAAGTTGTTGCATAAAAATAATAACATTGTAATAAAATATAATAAGAAAGGGAGTACAATGAGTACAATAGATGTAAATGTTGGTGTCAAGCAAGGGTGTATCCTGGCACCAACATTATTTAATGTATACACTGATACACTGGTGGAAGATCTAAAACAAGTGGAGACCTTTCTCCCAAAAATAAATGGGGTTGATATTCAAATTTTACTATATGCAGATGATGCGATATTATTGTCTCAAACCCCATTTTTGCTGAGGAGGGCAATTTCAGCTACAGTGGAAATATTAAAAAAAAACTGGATATGACATTAAATCAGGAGAAAACTAAAGTGATGGTTTTTGGAAACAAAGCATACCAATTAGAAAACTGGAAATTGGAGAATTATTAATTGAAGAAGTTAATAACTTTTGTTATCTTGGGGTTATAGTTACTCAAAATTGAAGATGAAAAAACATATTGAAAAAGTATGTGAAAAGGCTGCAAAAATGCTGAAAGCCATTAAACACTTTTTTAACTCAATGCTGGGAATTCCTATATTGTCCAATATAGGTGCTTAAAAGCTAAAGTAGAAACACAGAGGACATATGGGGCAGAAGTTTGGGGATTATCGTGCAAAAATAACGTAAAAGAACTTGAGGTAGTCCAAAACAAATATCTGAAAAATCTGTTTGGAATATCAAATTACTCTTCAGCAGGGGTTAGAATGGAAACTGGAACTCTCAATGTTTGCTAGAACAGTTAAAAAAGCACTGTTGTTCTGGAAAAAAATGATTATTTCAACAGAAGAAAGTGTAATATATAACTGCTGGCTGGATGCAAAATTAAAAAAAGACAAGGTGGGAAGGAGGTAACATGGTTTGGTATACTGAATGATGAACCGAATAAAAATGGCCTACAGTATAACTATATTCTTAGAGATTCAGAAAACATATTAAATCCATCTACTTTTGTGGAAGAGGCAATACAAAGAACAGAGGAGAGTGCAAAGAATATGGATGTTAAAATAAAAGAGTCTTGGTAAAATGACCCTTTGAAAATGACGAAAACTAAATTTAAAGTAGAAAGCTATTTGCTAAAATGTGAACATGTAAAACAAAAGAAAGCATTAGCAAGATTATAATCTGATATATTCACAGGATGGTGTAATAAATTGTATGGTAATAGTAGAAATATTTTTTCAGGTTGAGAGAATGTAAAATTGACTAGCGCTCATCTAATTTTTGATTGTAAAGCTTTTGTGTCAGAAAGAGAATTATATATTAATCAGCACTTTAGTAATTTGAATGAGTTAAATAGGAAAGAGAAATTAATAGCTGTCTTAAATTGTAAACACACAGAACAAAGTTTTGTGCATAAAGTTGCTATAAAATTAAGACAAAATTTATAAGCTGGAATTTTGGATCAGATTGGAATTATATTAGAAATATAATGATAGGAGAGTGATTTTATTTATGTATAATTGTTTATGTACTGTATCTTGTAAGTCTGTGTATGTGACAAAAGGTTTTTTATATTCATACTTTTAATAAAACTGAACTGAACCGAACCAAAGTACAGGGGGCTAGATATTCAAAAGGGTTGCGCCATGCGCAATAGGGTTGCACCTGCACAAGTCCGAATTTGCGCCATTCTGCGATATTCAGCAGGAGGCAGTTGCACCCCCCAAGTCATGCTAAGCAACAGCGCAATGCTAATGAAGGCATGCTCAACCGGAGGTGGAGGAACCATGCATAAACTGCACAGCCCGATATTCAGCCGGGCTGTGCAGAGTTGTGCAGGCACAACCCCGTACCTGCGCTTGCACAACTTTGAGCCCAAAATAAAAGGATTAAGTCAAGGGCCACCCACAGGTGAGCTGCTGCATTGCAGGGCGCAACACAGCAGCTGCCACTTGTGGGTGGCCCTCCACTTGTTCCCCGTGCCCCCCCAGCAGCCGGATGGTGGACATAATTTGAAATCTCCCCCCCCACTGGCCCAATCGAGGGGCATTATGTGAAACCCCTTACTGGCCGATCGCGGCAAGAATGGAGTTCACCCCCCAAAGAGCAAATATCCCTGGTGGTCCAGTGGATCGCGGCCTGATCAGGGCATAAGAGTCAACCCCCAAAGTCCAATTTCCTGGTGGTCCAGTGGCCCTCCACCCCACCCACCCATGGAGCCCCACCACCCCGCTCCCCGCTCAGCTGGCAGGCGGCAGCACCCCACCCACCTGCCACCCCGCCCGCCCGCCAACTGACTGCTCGGTAGGGCTGCTCGCCCATTGGTTCAGAGCAAGAGTCAATGGGCATGCAGCCCATACCGCATAAGGCAGTCCAGATATGTGAATGAATTCACCAGGGATATTGCTCTTTGGGGGTGAACTCCGTTCTGGCAGCTATTGGGCCAGTGGAGGTTTCGCATAATGCCAGCGATTGGGCCAGTAGGGGGATCATTTATGTTATGCCCATGATCGGGCCAGTAGGGGGTTCATGTATCTTATGCCCTGTGATCGTGCCGGTAGGAGTTTACTTCATGCCCATGATCGGGCTGCAGGGGGCGTCGGTCCCCGACGGCTGCTGCCTGGCAGGGCGCCAGGCGCAAGTCGTCGGGGATCGGCGCACCTACATGCTAATGGCATGCAAATGGGGCTGTAAGTAGATGCAAATGGCCCCCTGTGCTTGCATGAATTATGGCCCCATTTGCATGTCACCTTTTGAATATCGGAAGTTTGCACATGGTGCAGTGGAACTTGCGCCACCGCATCTTGAATGCTCCACTCTGACCACTTCCGGTGGCGCAAGTTCCACTGAGCCATGCACAGTGGCTGTGGCTGGGGGTCGATATTCAAAGGAGTTGCTCAATAGCGCAACTCCGTTGAATTTCGCCCCGGCCACACCCCAACACAACTGTTTTGAGCAGCGCAAGGGCTTGCACCACAGAATGGCGCAGTTTGAATATCCAGCCCCATGTGTATAAGCCTTGAGCTCAGAAATGCACTGACTGGGGCTCAGCAACAGGATTCAGCATTCTTAGTTGTTTGCATACTCTGTCACACCACCAAAAAATCACCAGTCCACATCAGTGGGATGTCAGCAACACCTGCTACAAGTTAGCTACAGTAATTAATGTTTATTGCTTACCTCTAGGCTTCTTTTACCCCAACTCTATTGGTAGTCTGCTTTACACAATGCTAATGTTTGCATTGGTAGCCAAAGTGGTTTGATTCAATCCTTGAAGTCAAACCCAATTCATGGCACTTAACTTAATGCTATACTGGATTCACAGCTGGTTGACTTTTCTTACACTTACTGTGGATCAGTTAGGTAGCAGCTGTGCTTCATGGCAATGCAGAGCATGGAATGCTGTTAAGAAAGCTGTCCTGTACACCATATATCTGTGTTACAGTCCACAACAAAGTGAGTGAAGTGAGCAAGTAAAGAGCCATACCGGGAGCAGTGAATTGATGTGCAAAGCTACACATAAAGACATATGTTATGCAAGATGTTATGCATCACTTCCTGGTCTATAGTGGATAGCATGCAAACATACGAAAGTGCTAGCAGATACAGGCCAAGTGGTCTATCATGTCTGCTTGATTGTGCAGCACACAGGTTACACTCCTGCTGCTGCCCCCCCACCCCTTGCTCCTTCTGTTCCCCTCCCCTCTCAATGATGTAGCACAACAACTATGGTAGAGCATCACCTACATGGTGAAATAAAATCAGTACACTACTCAGGACATTCTGTAGTGGCCCACACAGCAATGAATATGTTGAGCACATCACATGAAGTGGAAATAGAAGCATGGCCAACACCATATGGTGTACAGTACATATGTGCATGTCACAGACACAAGGAACTCTGTGATGAATACATGGAACTGCACACACAGAACAATGGCATAGAACTGAATGTGCCAAACTCCATAATACATAACCATGAAAAGCAGGACAGTAGATGCCACAGTGTCATGGTACTAAAAGAGATTTTGTGGCTCCACGGGCAACTCCAGCAATTCACCAGTGCCTAGGTAGACAAAGACACAGAACTATTCATGACTGGCACAGCTGTGGCTACAGGATGCTGTGCTACTGTGCCTACTGTCAGTATCATCAGCAGCAGTGAATGTTAAGATGCATCAGTACAAAAGACAGGACAGTTATGATGAATGCATAAAATGTGTAATAGTTGATTTGCACATTTAGATACTGGTTTTATAAACTTATTCTGCATGGACAATGTGTAGAATAACATTTTAAGAACACTGACAAATACAAAGCAGCTGCACATGATCACATCTTTTCACATAAACAAAACACACATTCACCTAATGGCACTTCTGTGCACTGCAGCTGCAGTTTAAAGGCCTGAAGTGCTGTGCTCTCAAGCAGTCTAGGTAGACTGTAAAGCCTGTATCTGCTGGCAATTTTGTATGTTCATATCACATACACAAAAACCACCAGTACCATCAAAATACCACATACCTGTAAAAGAAAAGTTGGCAGAAATAAGTGCTAATTTTTCTCTTTTTACTGGTAATAACAAGCTCCTGTTCATATCTGAAAAGGAATGCCAAATGAGTGAAACAAAAAACAGAGCTAAACATCAGAATGTTTTGAAACTACCTAAAGGAGCTAGGAGTAACTGACAAGTTCCTTGAGCTGTCACTGCTTTCTCATGAAAAGACTATGTCAGTATTATCTTTCCCAGTAGGTTACATTGTTTCTTGGACATGAATGGGAGCTGGTGGAGGAGGGAATTTAGGAGAAATTTGAGAAAAATGTTACTTTACAGAGAAAGTGGGTAACCCGTGGAACAGCCTACTGGCAGAGATGGTTGATGCAAAACCCATTAATGATTCAAGCACAGCTGAGACAGAGTAAAGGGCTTAACAGATACTCAGGAGGGTAGTAGTAGTGGTAGTAGTAAGGTAGGGAACAAGGTGGAGGAAGCGATGGTGAAAACTCATTTAGATATTAGGTCATGTGATCGGGTAGGGTAAAACTAGACAGACTGGATGGAGTAATAGTCTTTTTTTCTGTTGATTTTGCCTTTGTGTTTATGGTTATGGTCCTGCCAATTGGGGTGCCTTTCACACCTGCTGCAGCTATTATGACACCTGTAACAGCAGTATGGTATCACACAGACAGCTGTGCATAAGGGGCAGGTGGTGCGGTAAAGGGTAGATCCCTGTCCAACTACAGAATCCTCATCCCATGCAGCCTAAGACTGTTGCCACATGTCACGAAGTTTGCGTGATGCTGGACAGCTGGCACAGCTGGTAGTATCAGGGGGTCTGGGACATGGTCAGTGCCTTCATACATGGCATTACCCTGTCCATGGCTCTGTGACTCTGCACAGGGCACAACTGCCCTAGTGACACCAGTGTACCTTCCAACACCCTGCCATGCCCATGCCACCCACTACTGGCACCCCCACTGGTCTGTCTTCAGTGTACCATGCAGGCTCCCACAAAACATTGTGAGTCTGGGCCAGAGTTGTGTCAGGCAAGGGAGCTTGATGGGACCCTCCATCAAACCCCTCCAGTGTGCAAAATCTTTGCCACAACACTCCAACTGTATCAACTCTAGGGACTTTGGCACAGCAACCGCATTGTACTAAAATCAGATGCAGGGTCCCTGACACACCCAGAGTTTGCCACAGCCACAGATTGGCACAACATGCACCAATCTCGCAGCTCTTTGATAATCAAGCCCCTGGATATTCTTCATCATGTCACAAGCTATCACTGTAAATTTTATCTCTCCATATCAGTTTTTGGAATAATGTCCTCCTAGCTAATTCTTTTATATTTTAGAGTTCCCATGTAAATCTTCTGACCCATATTAACCTCTAATTCAATTTCATATCTAATTTTATTGCTGAGTACTAAACTCTGATCAGGTGATTAACAGCAAGTGCCATTAATGATAGCACAATCAGCATCACCCAAAGTGATTCAAGATCATTATTACTTTTTCTTAGTAAATTACTGTACTTCCTTGGCTTTTGTATCATTACACATGTATAACCAGCTCCGCTTCCCTTTTGTCCCATCTGTCTTTTCTAAATTGATTAAAACCTTTAATATCCTTACCACATGAATCAGTTTCCGTCCACCAAGTCTCAGTCACACATACGATGTCCACTTCCTCGTATCTACGTATAATTCAAGATAGGTATGCAATACTTATTATTCAACTCCTGACATTTAACAGTAAGCAATTCCAAACTCTTTTGATACCTTTACTACTACCATATGTGTGTGTCCCTACACCTGGCCACCCATTATTTTTTATTTTGTGTTTTCACTAAAGTAACTTTTAAATCTTTACTCAAAGAACATCTGCTGCAAAACTCCAATTGCAAATGCAATTAAGTGTCTGTTAAATGTTTGTTTGTATTTTCTTTTGACAAAGGATGTCTTTGGTAATGGGCAATAAGTGCTCAAGTGCCTATCAAGCTAAATAAAACAAGCATTTGTCAATGCCAAATGTTGTCTCCCTGGCATTGGCATTGGTAGTGCAGGAGTTGGAGATGCATAATAGGAATGGCAGTGAAGTATTGAAGTGATGCCAACCCCATCCCCACCCTGAAGAGACTGACAGGCATTGGGCATGCCTTTGGGTTGTCAGCTATAACGCTCATGCCATTTTACCTCACCCAACTCTGTAGACACTGGCAAGTGTCGTGGTGTGCTTTGGGGACTTTGGGCATTATACTTACCCCATTCCATAAGGAAACATGCTGAGGTGGGTGCAGTATAGGAGAATGGGGTGAACTTTGTGGCTGAAGACTGCAAGGCACACCATGATGCCTGTCACTGGCTGCAGGGTGGGGGTACAGCCGATGATTCAAAGTCACACCCATGACACCTGTCAGTCTCTACAGGGTGGGGTGCTACAGTTGGAAGCCCTAACACCATAGGTGTATCTTGGTATTTTCACTCCAAATTTTCAACATGGCTTTTTGTGACCCCACCTCATGAAGAGCAGCACAATTAGTTTGTTAGCGGAAAAGTTGGTTTTGCACAGTGGCTATGCCATTTGGTGACACAGGGACGAAAACACATTTTGGGCAAGATGTGCAAAATGACAACTGTATTGTTCATGACGAGGCATAAAAAATGGCAATTTTGAAAATCTGGAGTGAAAATACGAAAAATTGATGCGGTCATGATCATGCATAGAAACTACACAACACACATCCGTAACCAAAATATCTTTGGAAGTTTTTTAGCCACATTTTCAACATAGGTATTTTGGGACCTCCCCTCATGAACAGTGGTGATGTGATTTTGTTAATCTGTCCCAAAAGTTGATTTCTCACAGTGACCATGCCATTGTGTGCCACAGCTGTGGAAACAAATTTTAGGCAGGCTGTTAAAAATGACAGCTGTACTGTTGATAAGGAGATGTGAAAAAAACACTAATGATGAAAATCTGGCATGAAAATATTGCAAATTTGCAAAGCTACAAGGGTGCATGGAAACTGCACAACTCATGCTTGCAACACAGTCATTTTATGGACTTTAAGCACCAAGTTTTCAACATAGGCATTTTAGAACCTCTGCTCATGAACAGTGTCACCGTCATTTTCTCAAACTGTCCCGAAAACTGGATTTTGCACAGCGACTGCACTATTGTGCTCTGGACGTACAAAAACACATTTCAGCCAGGATATGCAAAATGACAGCTGTACTGTTCATCAGGAGGTGTGCAAAAATGGCAGTTTTGAAAATCTGAAGTGAACATATTAAAAATTCACAAAGTTATGAGCATGTGTGGAAACAGCACAATGTACGCTTGTAAAACAGCCATTTGTGGGATTTTTTTCACCAAATTTGCAACATAGACTTTTTGAGAGCCCCCCTCATGAACAGTGGCACTGCTGTTTCATTACTCAGTCCCAAAAGGTGATGCCGCACAGTGACCACAAAATCACCTTTTTGGACAAAATAACACAATGATAGTGACTGAATTCATGAGGAGGGGTCCTAATAATCCCATGTTGAAAATTTGGTGCAAAAATTCCCAAAAAAGCCCGAGATATGCACCAATGTTGGAAAAAAAAACTATTTATGCCATTATACAGCTTACCAGCATTTCTTCAGTTTGCGGTCGGCTTTGAAGATTGCAGATGTGTTCCCGGTCCACTGAAGATCATCGTGACAGACTCCAGAGCTAAGTATGGAGTGAGGGGGCTGTGGGGAGGCAGGGTGTGCAGAGGGTGGGCGTGGGTTGTGGGAGGGGGCAGTGAATCCATGAGGGACCATTTTCTTCTTTCACAGAGTTAAAAAAAAAAATTGCGGGATGGTTTTAATTTTTCAGGGGATTTGGCATGCTGGGGTGGGCTCCCGGCATGCCACCTAAGCTGTTTTGGGGTGTGCTGTAGCCAATGAGGATTGGAGCTTATGACTACAACAAAGCAGGGGCAAGAGCCAGGGGTTAGGCACCCCAGCAACACATAACAAATGGGGGTTATTAGGGTCGACGGGGAGTGGTCTCCCCATTGGCACATACATTGGGCAGGGCATGCTGACAGGGTATTGGGCACCCCCAAAGTCAGCATTATGGCAGGCAGTGTGCTGCCATGTTACCTTTTTTTTCTCACCAGGAAAAGCACATCGGGAGGATGTCTTTGCTCACATTGCAGCGGACCTTTCCTTAGATGTGCTCACCACATTATGTGTGCATGGCGTGGTGCCAGCATGCAGGCTTATTGTGGAATTTGGGATGCACCTACTGATGCATGCCCTGCATTCGCCCAACAGTGACTGCACCTCCAAATCTGCTACTACTGCAATATGCTTGCTGCGCATGCATGAGCCAACATAAAAATAAATTGAATTAATTTAGATTCTGAATGGCTATAGCTGAGATGAGACCTAGGCCCATACAGTGTGATAAAGATCTTACTGTTCTCAAGGAATGCGTGTATCTGTTTTATACTAGTATGAGCAATACTCATTTTCCAGATTACCTGGCTCATTACAGTATCTTTGTTTGTCTTCTTTTTATCTTCTGTACATATGGAAGTAAGACTGTTTGGGGGGGGACTTGCATGGGACACAATATTTACAAGAGAACTTGAAAGACTGCTGCACCAGTGTTGTAACTGTCCAATCACACTAAAGTAATCACCTTGACTGGGTGCTGTTTAGACCTATGTCGTTACTGTCTGTGCCTGCCTGAGAGCACTTTTTTGACAAGCATTGACAAAAGCCAACTGCATTTGCTGACCTATATTTCCTGTGCAGTTACTGGGCTAAGATAGGTCTGCACTTAATATTACAAAATGAATAGCACAAGTTATTGTGTAATTGTCATGATTAGGAAATGAACAGGTTTACACATATTGTTGCTTTTATCTTAGATTGTGCCCGTAATTTTCAAGAGAGTATTTATATTACTCCACCATAAGAACAATCAAGTGTCATTTATCAAATGTCACCTCAGATGTGAAATTGTGAAACACCACAAACACAGGCTTGGAGTGGTATTTGAAAATGACACCTGCCATGTTCATGAGGTGGGGTAAAAAATGATTGTGTTTAAAATGTTGGTTTGATATTTAAAAAATTGCAATGTTATCAGTAAATCTTGAAAACTTTTGTTTGTTCATAATCTTGCTGTTTTTTTTTTCAGATTTTGACCCCAAGAGTATTTGTATTACTCCACCATATGAACAATCAAGTGTCATTTATCAAATGTCACCTCAGATGTGATTTTGTGAAACACCACAGACACAGGTTTGGAGGGGTATTTGAAAATGACACCTGCCATGTTCATGAGGTAGGGTAAAAAATGACTATGTTTAAAATGTTGGTTCGATATCTTAAAAATTGCAATATTATTAGTAAATATTGAAAACTGTTTGTTCATAATCTTGCTGGGTTATTTTTTGAGATTTTGACTCCAAAGTTTTAATCTAGTTTTCTTTTGATGCCATCTTATGAACATAACATGTGTCATTTATAAAATCCAGGCCAAAATGTCATTGTGCAGCACAAGCACTAAAAAAGTTTTAGGTAAGCTTTGAAAAAAAAAACTGTCATCTTTATGAGAAGAAGTAAAAAAAAACAATGTTGAAAACTTGAAGTCTAAATAACATAAAATGCAAAGTTCTAAGTACATGTTGAAAAATTCCAATGTTTCTTCATAACTGTGTTGTTTTTGACATTTTGACCCCAAATCTTCAAAATATTCATTTAATGATCCCAACCTACGATCAAGACATGTGAAATTTTTCTTAAATAAAATGAGATTTTGAAGAATAACTCTGAAAACATGTTTCTGGGAGGATTTGAAAAATTAAGTTGGCTTTATTCATGAGGAGTGATAAAAAAAGATGTTATTGAAAATTTAGGGCAAAAAAAAAAAACAAAGTTATGAGTGAATGTTAAAAACACATTAAAAAACAATTAACCAGACATGTTGTTTTCAGTTAGTTTGCAGATAGGCATGGCAAGGAGCAGTACATTGCTGATCATGAATGGATAGCATTGTTGGATCTTTGAGAGGTACAGTAAGTGAGGGATGGAGGTGTGGGATGGTGCATTCTGAAAGGTGAGGTCAGGTGGAAGTGTGGTCGCAGAGGGGCTAGAAGACCATCAGTGGACATTTTTCTTCTTTTTAGGTTCAAAAAAAGAAACAAATTCATCAAGTATACATGCTCAAGAAACATGCTAGTGCAAGCTTAGAAAAACTGGCACACAGGAACACAGAGAAGCTGCACTTCAGGAGCCAAAAGTCCTGTCAGAAGCTTATACTCCAGAGTAAAAATATAAAGATAGCCAGAGGACAAATTGCACAAAGGGTATCTTATTCAATAGCCTCTGACAGTATTCACATTAACCTAGGTGCTGCAACTCCATGTGAATCTTCACCAGGGCACCTAAAAAAAGGAACAATGAGGAAGAGTTTTGTTTTACAGTTTCTTAAATTGGGTATTGGACACCCAAGTGTTGATGGGTTGTTTCTTGGCACCAGTGGTGGGCACCACAGCTTCAGATTCAGTGGTGGTGGTGGTGGTGGGGGGGTGATAGTTTGTACTGGAGGTTGGCCTCCTAGCTGTTGGGAGTATGTCATTGGGGGGGGCTGGGGATACAATGAGCTGACTATCAGTAAAAATCAATGTTCACAACGTGCAATATATTTGGTCTGTGGCTTTCCTTAAAGCATAACTATCGCTGTGAAACAATGAAAAGCAAGAGAGTGAATTTTTTGACTACTTGAACTGTGTGTCCCCTATCTCTTGTTTTCTTTTCTCCCCTTAAAAAAGAGTAGTAAAACTTGCAGCCAGTGAAATTAGCCACTCCACTCAGGACCACTGCCCCTGCACTAGTTTGCACACTTTAGATCCAAACAGCAGGACCAGAGGGTTGGGGTTGTGCACCCCAGTGCTGGGTTTTGTTGTATTGCTGGGCAGGCAGGAGAGAGGAATACCAGCAGCAGGGCAAAGTATCCACTTCAGATTTTTTGGATAAGAGCTCAGTTGGCAAGGGGGGGAGGGAATACCAGCAGTGAGACTGAACACTCACTCCAAGGTTTGTATATATGAGCTAGTTTGGGTGAGGGAGCATACTGACAGAAGGATTGAAAACCCACTGCCAGTTTTGTATAATTGCTGAGTCAGGCCAGAGTTTGGAAGGATACCAGTGGCAGGACTGAGAACCCACCTCTGGTATTGTATAAGATTTAGTCAGGTGCGGGGAATACTAACAGTGGGATTGAGCACCCACCTCAAGGTAACTGAATGTTGACATGGAAGCCACAGACAGGAAAAAGTTGAGGACAATGTGCAACATCTCTGTTGACCTCAAGATGGCTGAGAAACAAAACATTGCACATAACCAGTGAAGAAGAACCAAATGCACAGGAAACATTGGTGATAGGAAGTACAAGCTGCACAAGAAAGCACCCTATTACTTTTTATTTTCTAACCTTGTGATTAGTCAAGTACATCAATGCAAAAGCCTCAGAGAGGTGGAGAGTGGGTGGAAATAGGGAGGAAAGTTGGGTACTCTGAACCTGTAATAGGTAATGGGGGGGGCAATCCCCCCAAATGCCCTCCCATAGCTCATATCAATCTTAATATGTTTGCACACCATTGGAAAGCATATATACAAATGACATTTTCATCATGTGTGTTATGTATTACCACTGCGATCTTTCTTGGTCATGAGTTTGATTAGACTTCTGCACAGTATGGACAACACAATGTTCTATGGCACTAGCTAGACACTCACAGAAGCTGTTCAACATAAGAGAATGTTTGTGAAAAAAATTACATTCAGCAGCAGGTTGAAAGCAATACTGTGGACCTGCAGTGTTGACATGACCTGATATCTGTTGACTAACCTGTGAATACTCCTAGAGTTGCTTGAGCTCCAACATTCAAGTACTGTAAATGAAATGGTTGTTATGATTATGTTAATTTGTAACTTATAGTATTTATGTACATTTAAATCCCTGATTATGAGAGGGGGTGGGGTGAGATGGGCGTTAAATGTACAACTACAACAGAAACATTATAAATGCTGTGACAAAGTTTAATACAAGTACACTGATTCCCAGTATCAGGTTCCTTCATATCTGTCATGTGCACATAACATATCTGTATGGTTGTATACCTTGCACTTTGTGTGTTATTATATATTTATTATTTTGCCTCTGTAGACTGTCCAGAGCCTCTGGGACATGCACCTAATAAATAAATTGCATTGCTTTGTGTAGTTGTGCCCATCAGTATCTTGGGTAAAGAACTGTCATGGATAGTCATGGTCATAACTTTGCACTTGCCGATGATTTTGCAATTTGCCATCTGACTACCAGTGTCCACAACCAAAATGACTAGTTGAGGTAAACACCTGCACAGAACTGTTTCGCTACAATGTCGGATTCTGACTGTTTAACAGCTGTGCAAGTGACTATGTAAATTCATACCATATAAAAAGACCCACTCCAAGCACTGTAAGTAGTTGCAATTGAGGACCTAGTAACAGGAATATGAGGGTATCTTTACACATCATGGAACCTGATACTGGACAATACTGTAGAACTTCAATTAGCAATTTTATTGAACTGTTTAAGTGAGTCAAAAAGTGATTAGGCAACCGAAGTACAGCCTGTTTGAATCTTTGTTAATCCAGACTTGCAGCTCTAACGGATAGCTTTGTGTCTTTATCAGAAGCAGTCAAAATGCTCCCTTAAACCAGGGGAACAGGCACAGTACAATATAATCCCCCTCCACACCCATGAAGAGGACAAGAAGAGAGTGTGGGATACTCTATTCCCCTCCTCCTCCTCTTCCTGATGCACTTCTGATGTGGCACTTTGTGTTTCAGATGTGAACCCACATATTTGGCATGGCAAGCAGATTACCATCCACTGCTCTGTTAGTCTGACCAACACAATTAGATTTATTTGAGATTTTCCATCATTATTTATGTTTATGCAGATGCTGCTCACTCTTTTGCTTCTGAACACTTGCTTTTGTTTCCAGGGCCAAGCAGAGTCAAAAACCATACTAGCCTTGCCTGTATAAATATTTGGGAAAAAAATGTTTCTATTGATTCAGAATATAAAGCATAAAATGAAACTCACCCCAGGAAAACCAGGATAATAAGATAGCTTGCTAACTCATCTGGTTGACTATATGGACTGCATCAAGAATGACTTCATTTAATAAGTTACAAAATGTTTTTCCTAACTACAATTTATTGCTCATTTACTAAGTTAAGAAAAAAGTAATAAATTAGAATAATTTGTCAAGTTATCTAAAGCTTAATCTGAAAATGTATCAAGTTGGGATATTCAATTTATTGCCAGCAGAATCCGATTGTTCTGTGGTTTCTATTCTCAAAGCTAATAAATTGAATAATAATGTGCACATAGTTTTACTAGCTAGAGTACTGCAATCTTGATTGACTATGCTAATGTCAGCTCATTATGGATCTCATAATAAAAGTTCTTTCATCTTTCTTTCAGAATAATAACAGTGCCATGCAGTAGCTACTTATTCCATTCCCCTTGTATGCATTTTATTAACTCTGTAATATTTCAAATAACAAAAAAATGTTTAACACACAGCAGTAACTCTAGTAAATATTCTGAAACTACGAAAAAATGTATGTTATTATAATGCAGCTAATACCTTGTTATTCAAATGATATTGTACTTGCTAAGCAAGTGATATTTAATTTTGAAGAAGACTGTTTTTACTAAAGTGATTTAAAAAGCTTTCTGAGGGTCTCCCATGGTAAATAATGTAAGAAAAATATTTAGAATCTGACTTGCCTTATGCAAGTGTCTTCCATATGATGCTGCAAAGTGTAACAATGTGATCATTTAAATTGTTTATTATGCTGATAACATCCACCTGGCTGCCTCTGGAACTGCAGCTCCAGGATGTCAAAAATGATATGAATTTAGGGAGAGTGGATGGAGTAAAGTATGCAGTGCAGGAGCATGACAATTATTGCACGGATATACTTAACTTGCTCAGTTGACCCCCTCTACCATTTGTACTTCACAAAATTTGTCCTTAGTGGCAATAGTATTAGGTTATGGGATTAAAACATCCCAACCACCTCCACAAGGACCATCTTTGGCAGTAACAGGATCTCCCCAACTCACCCAGAAGCTCAATGATATCCTTTAGACCATGCATGGAGTCAGGAAGAAGGGAATGTTTCAAGGCCATGTCTCTGCTATTGCCTCCACATTTGTGTGACAGCAATTAAGTAAAAGTATTTTATTAATTTAATTTTGTTGACTGGGAAAGGAGAGTTAGGCAATGTTGCTTATTGTCAGCCTTGTCCCAGTGGGTGGGAGGAATTATAAAGGTTACAAAGAGAAATTGACACCTTGAATCAGGTTAAACTGTTGATGGTATTTTTTGTGAATAGGGAAAATTTGGCAAGGACTACAGGGAAATTCCCCTATTCTTGCTTTAGAAACATAGAAACATAGAATTTTATGGCAGAGAAGGACCAATAGGTCCATCCAGTCTGCCGTTTTTCCCAATCTTCTAAAAATGTCACAGATCCTACTTTATCTCTGACTTTACCTCCTCTTTTGAACCACTAGGGTTCCCCTGTGTCTGTCACAAGCAGTTTTGAATTCCTCCACCTACATTGCCCCCACTACCTCTGTTGGGAGACTGTTCCATGTCATAACCACCCTTTGCATGAAGGAGTACTTTCTCATGTTGCCCTTTAGTCTACCCACTTGAAGTCTCATATTATGCCCTCTTGTTCTAGAGCATCTTCTCTTGTGAAAGATGCTGCCTTATTTATTCCCTTTAGGTACTTGAAGGTCTCTATCATTTCTCCCTTTTCCCTCCTGTCCTCCAGTGTATACATATTGATCTCCTACAGTCTCTCTTTGTATAACCTTTGGCGCATGCCTTCCACCATTTTTGTTGCCTTCTTTGAACTGCCTCTACCCTGTCTATGTCCTTTCGGAGATGCATCCTCCAGAACTGGACACAGTACTCCAAATAAGGTCTCGCCAATGACTTGTACAGTGGCATTACCACCTCTTTTCTTCTGCTGGTAAGATCTCTCCCTATGCGCTCCAGCATACCACTGGCTGTCTCCATCACCTTGTCATATTGTTTGAACACCTTTAGGTCATCAGATATGATCAACCCAGATCTCTATCCTGTTTTGTGGCAGTTAATAACTCCTCACCCATTATGTAATCCTGCCATGGGTTTCTGTGCCCCAAGTGCATAACATTGAACTTCTTCACATTGAATCTTAGCTTTCACACTCTGGACCATTCCTCCAGTTTAGCTAGGTCCTTTCTCATTTTTTCAACCCTTCCCAGAGTGTCTACCCTGTTGCAGATCTTAGTGTTATTTGCAAAGAGTCATACCTTCCCCTCCAGCCTCTCTGCAATATTACTAATGAAGATATTAAACAATACTGGCTCAAGAACTGATCCCTGTGGCACCCCACTGGTCATCCCCTTCCTCGAATTTAGCTCCATTTGCCACCACCCTCTGTGTTCTATCCCTAAACCAATTTTCAACCCAGTTCAGCACCTTGTGTCCTAACCCTAGGCTGACCAGCCTGTTCACAAGCCTTCTATATGAAATGGTGTTGAACATCTTGCTGAACTCAAGGTAGGCCACATCCACCACTCCCTCTTATCCACTTCTCTGAGGAACCCCTGGCCATCTTCCCAAGATGGCCGGCATCGGAATGAAGGGTGAGGAGCCTCCTGAGAAAGTGGCATCTGGGGAATTGACCTCTACCTCAGCTGTGACATCCCAACAGGTCTTGTTGTTCATGGATTCCAATGGAGTAATTTTGATTCATGACTCGAGAACTGATGCGGTGTATCTTGCCGTGGACTTGCCGACTAAGGGGTATTCAGTGACTGAGCAATCTACCTGCTGGTTTTGAAGAAAAGAAAAAGCTGCTAGCTGGCCTGGTGATGCTGAGGTTTGTGGTGCTGGACACCACACCTTGCAGTATGCCAGTGACCTTGGTTTCAGAATGGATTCAGGTCATTGGGGGCCAGCAGGGGAGGATGAGGATGGAGTGCCCCATGAGAGCACTCCTCTCTCTGGGGAGAGTAAAGGGGATTGAGATGCTCTGCAGCGGTGCCTGACAGAAGTCAGGGGCACTACAGATGCAATGCACAGAAGGGGGTTGGAGCCCAGCAGACTTCGGTACATAGTGCACTGATGTCATTGCACATCCAGCTCCAGTATGGTAAAAACAAGGTGGAAAATCGCGGGCTGGTCATGGCGGCTGATGGCGGTGCACCATGCCCTGGGACCTAGAGAGGTGTGCCCCCAGGTATTGGATCTGGGTCCCCATGGGGGAACACTGTGCATGCCAGCCTATGTGGAGGAGAGCGAGTCACTGACCAGACCTGGGTCCCAAGGTGCAGGTGCCCGGAAGCTGGACAAACTGCCAGCCCACTCCGCAGAGGAGGTAAAAATTAATAAAAAAAAAGAAAGAAAAAGCTGCTGCTAGCACAGATCACAGTGGAGGAGCTCTGCTATGAGCATGATGTTGATCTTTTGCAATGGCTGGAGCCATTTATTATTGCTGAGGTACCAACAGCTGGAGTGATGCAGGTGAATGACCCACTTGCAACCATTGCTACTATGTCTGCTCCCTCAGAATGCAAAACTTTAGGGGTGTGTCTAACCCTGACTGACACTACCACCACATGTCTGTTGCCCTCTGTGCCATTGTCACCTGTGCAAGCCTTGAAGGATACAAGCTGAAACCAGGCATGTGCTGGGACTTGGATTCCTGATGAAGCTGATTTTGCAGTACATCGGTACCACACAGAGACAATCTGCCCAATGGCTGGCTCTGTGGATGTGGCACAGGCAGATGAATCTTTGCCTCCACAGCAGGTTGATTTGGAGTTGCCTTTTCTGCCATCAGTAGACCTTGGAATGGAAGTGACCCCAACTGACTTGCCTGAAATGACCTCAGATTCTACTGGACTTCCTGGCAAACAACTGCCTATTGAACCAGGTACAACTAGCCTCCCTGCAGTGTCTTTCCACCTTCCTCAAACTTCTACAACCTCCTCTGATGGTGGTCACCCCCAAATGCTCCAGCCACATTTGTGCCAGGCTTGAAGTTGGCGACTGATGCCCCTTCACACAGACCTGACCCTTTTGTACCACAAAGACTGAGACAGTATGCTGACCTCTTTCAACCTAGAGTTGACCAGATCCCACATAGGAACATGGTTCACCTCCTCTACAAAGGAGGATTGGAACTTCCTCCTGACAGTTTTTACATAGCCAGAGCATTATTAAAAGACTCCTGAAAATTTCTGGCCTCGGATGTCTATGCCCAGATTAATGTTGGAGATGCAGCTTTTAACATTAGTTCTGTGGACTAAATACATTCTGGGCCCATTACAACGCCCACAAGAACTCACCATTATGGATACCATTTATGCCTGTTCCACTTGCTCATCCCATTCCAAGGATTATTAAAGTGCTCTTCTGGAACAAGGGCATTAACATAGTTAGCATTCTGTGGTGTCTGCAACTCAGGTGTGAGATTTTGGAATAACCTGAACCAATAGTAGACTCCAAACAGATCTGGACTGGGGGATGGAAAACTTGTGTGAAATTGTTACAAAGTGATTTTGTTGTCATGCATCTCCCCTGCACATGTTTCTTAGGTTGGGACTGTGGGATGCTGTCCTATCAAAGCTAACCACAATTGTGCTTCAAACGTGGCTCCTGGTCCAATTTCAGTAATGCCTTTGACAGTGCAAAATGCAGCCACTGTCTTGTGTTTGGTCATGTAACCATATATTGTAGAAATGAATTTTGTTGTAACCTTTGTGAGCATTGGGGCCACTTTTATACTAAGTGCCCCTGTCCATCCCACAATAAGGGAAGCTCTCTGTCTCAGAACAACCTTGTTTAGTAAGCTCAATGGAACACCCCAGTATTTGCCCCTGGCATAGACAGAACCCCCCTTAAATTAAATGAGAGACTGGTCACTGCCTCTCCATCACACCCCTTGAGAGTGCTTAGCCCTAAGAGCCTCATTCACCCTGACATCTCACAGCCAGGTCCCTCCACTACTGCTCCATATGAATCGGTCCTTCAGGAGGAGCAACCCATGTCTGGTTCTGAAAAGCTTGACATACCGACAGAACAGTCCACTCCTCTTCTGTCCCAATAACTGTGCCCCAACCCCACTCCAGGTGCTTTACAAACTGTAACCCTTAAAGGGAAAAAACATAGATCTAAGGTAGCTGGTGTACCTAAACCAAAAGGCGGGTGAGGTGCTGAGGATTTAATCCATATCAATCACTGTGGGGTCTTGGCTCCAGGAGCAAAGTGGAGCAATTCTGATGTCGATGATGGGGACTTGGAGGCTACCTCCATCCCCTCCTCGCAGTAGGATTTTTTCCTCTGTCATGGAGACCTCCCAGCCTGAGCCAATTTGTAATACAAAGACTAGGTGGAAAATGAGGTCTCAGGATGCTTTACAATGATTTCTGATATTGTCTTCACTTATCTTTTCTTGTTTCTCATGGGTTTCCTGCAGGTTGTCACCCTCAATGTTAACAGTATTAAGAGCTATGAAAAGAGAATTTCCAACATTTACAGCCTCGAATGCATTTGTAGCCCATGTATTTTTCTTACAAGATACAAGGTTAAAAACCCATTTTGAAATGACACAGGATTTTTGACCTTGGACTAAAGGCCTGCCTTTTTGGTCTGTTTGTACAGACAGTAATGACAGGGTGTGAATTTTATTGAACACTACTGAAGTGTGGGTGACCAGTTTAGTTGAAATACACCCAGGTTAGGCCTTGTCTTTGGATGTGTCATACTGACAGAACAGACTCAATCTCACTGTGATATATGCACCTCACTCCATGGCAGCATAAGTAAAATTATTTCATGCCATCCAACCTTTTCTACACTCCTTACACCTAATTGTGTGGGGCAGAGATTTTAACTATGGTTTAACAAAAACTGACGTAGGTTTACAGATGGACAAATTATTCTGTGACTCCAACTGTTTGAATTTTGTAGTGAGAACTGCGCTGTTGAAAGATGCCTAGAGGGCATATCACCCAGCAGGGGGTCAAACTTACTTTTGGAGCACCCTGTCCACCAGAATTGATTATTTCTTTGTCTCCAATCTCATGTCTGTCCAGGCAGTTCATGCCTGGGGAACAGAAGTTTCTGACCAACTAATAATTCTGTACTGCTCCTTGCTTTGGGAGGAAACTCCCACCCATGGGAAATGACCATGGTGTCCGAATGCCTCGGCCCTGTCAGACCCACTTTTGATTGCAAAATGTGACTCTCTCTGAGAAGCCCACATATCCATACAATGCATGTATGATGATGCTACTACTTGGTGGGTGGACAGTAAACTTGAGTTTAGTGCCCTGTTTAGAACACACACTGGTCACAAAGCCACTGGGGAGCATCTTCATTACCTGTCCCTTCTTGAATGGTTGCAGAAGGTCATCTCACATGCTGAATTAGATAATGTAGACTACCATGCTCAGATTCAATCCTTACAATCAGAAATGATGAAAATACAATATGATAGGGTTCAGTCCATGCAGCAGGAGATGCGGTTTGGCATGCAATGTTCTACACAAACCTTTGATCCTTTCAAGGACTGTAAGCATAGGGTGAACAGCAGATCAATGTTCTCCCTATATGCTGCTGATA
Source organism: Neoceratodus forsteri (assembly GCA_016271365.2). Lineage (NCBI taxonomy): Eukaryota > Metazoa > Chordata > Ceratodontiformes > Ceratodontidae > Neoceratodus > Neoceratodus forsteri. Next base: position 607,025,305 of record CM057458.1, read on the forward strand.
GCTACTCTGTTCTCAACAGAACTGACATCATATGGGTGGCCTCTATTTACACAGAAGAAGTGTTTTCCACTGTTCCACTCTCTGTATTTGATTTGTCCTTTTTTTCCACCTACATCCCCTACCCTGGAAGTCACAGATGTGCAATCTCTAATCCCCCCCTTTCCACAGAGGAGGTGGTGTGGTGTATAAACCCCCTTTATACAAACACTGCCTCTGGTATGGATGGACATGGTTCCACATTTTATAAACAGTGTAAGGAACAACTGGCACACTCTCTTACAGGGGTCTATAATTCTTGTTTTCAGTTAGAAGACCTTTCCCCATCTCTAACACAGGCAGTCCTCATCTATATCTATAAAAAGGACAATAAAGCAGATCTCCATAACTGGAGGTCACTGAGCCTTTTTAACACTGATTACATGATCCTAGCGAAATTACTAGCTGTGAGATTGAGTCGCATTGCTGATCTCCTGATTTCCCCCTTTTAAACTTGCACATTTCTGACCAGAAGTATCCATAATAGCTTGTTTACCCTCAGAGAATTTTAGTCGAGGTGTAGAAAACTTGGTAGAAGGATATATGCTGAGATTGGACCAGGAAAAGGCATATGTTAGGATCTCTCATGAGTATTTATTCAGAGTCTTAGAATTCTTCAATATCCCCCCCTTTTGTTCAATGGATAAAATGCCTTTATAATCAAAACCCCCTGTGTACTGCAGAGGGGCATTCACTATGGCTGTCCTCTGAGCCCTTTGCTTTATTTTTTTAGTTTGGACCCCCTGTTATGAAACATCACTTCAGTGCCTCCATTACAGGACTCCAGTTAACCCCATGTCTCCTCCTCTGAAGGTCAAGGCATATGCTGATGACATTGTCAGGACATTTATAAATGCTTCAGATGGCCAGGCACTTAGAAAAATTTAGGAGAAGTATTCAGCTGTTTTAGTCTAGAGTGTGAATTCTGCTAGAAGTCATTATTACCCCTTGGGGTATACTTCATTTGCTCACCCTCCTGAGATAGCACTGATTACAATTTCTACTCCAGACATTAAAATACTGGGCATTCTTTTTAGTCAACATGACCATTTAACAAGTTGTGACTCTGCTTTTTGAATGAATGCTGAGTGTATCTTTCTAACTTGTGACTATTGACAGAAATATGCTTGTATTGCACCACCGCTCTAGTGCTCAACCCATCCTTTTTCCATGAGCTTTCAAATTTGGTTAAGCACAGGTCTAAAACGTTCAACAAACAAGCATTCCAGCCTTCCATGACATGGATAACAGCGACACAAATGAACTGGAGGGAGGTACAGGAGGCAGCATTTATGATTCCCTTTTCTCAGATGATCAAACCAGCAAGCTGATCTTACTGAGAGACTGAGGAGCAACAGAACTACCTGCCACCTCTGACAGCAACATCACTGAAGGTAAAATGATTAGAGATGCTTACTTTAATATGGAAAAAAGATTGCAGCTAAAGCGGGACAGCTACAGTGACTCAGATTGTCTATGCAGACTTATATAGTGGTTAATAGAGCACCCAGGAGACTGCACATTTTAAAAAAACCTGCATTTGGGCAAGACAGAAGTACAGGTAATTTTGTAAAAAAATGGGCAGCAATATTGGATGAAGCAACAACTAATCTGATCAAATTTATTATTGAGGACAGTAGAGAACAACAAATAGGGGCTGCCAATGAATTAAAACAACAAGAACTTGTAGTCAATACATTTAAAGACCACACTGACTTTACAAATTGCCAGACGAAGTTTAGAGAATAAATTAGTTCTATGATACAAAGTTGAAAGCCCAGAAGCAAAAGAAATTAGAGATACTAATGATTACATACTTAGCAGAATTTTCAACTGGAAAAAGGCAAAGCAGCCAGCTAGAACTAAACTCAATACAGCTGTTTTTTCCATGGGAACCACAGCATAAACAGTAGCAGACACACTGCACTCCATTTGAAATGATCAACAGGAACAGGACAGATGGATTACAGCACAGGAGAGAGTACTTCAGAATATACAGAAAGCATAGAGGAGAACACACTTCAGATTTATATCACAGGTAAACAACTTAAGAAAATGAGGTGATGCAAGGGGAAGAGGACAAGGAAAAGGCCGACCAGCCTGATTCACAGCAACCAACAGATATTGAATGTTGTTAATTTTTCTAAAAGAACATTGACTGAATTTGAACATAAGGTATTAACCAAAGATCTTTCTTTTGTCCCTACATATAATATGAGTGAGTTAAACATTTTTCTAGATATACAGAAATTTGTTAGAAACGTAAACTTGAGAATGTTTGTTGCCAAATATAAAAACACTGGGGAAAATCTTATGTGAATGCATATGAAACCAGTGAGGTAGAAATCTATAGTGAAGAAGAATTAGAGGAGAGGAGAGGAAAGCCATACCTAGGTTCAAACTTCAGTCCACCTCTCAACCCAGCAGTTGAAACTTTTTTAAATTGTTATGTACATGATTTAGAATCAGTTTATGGCAACAATCCCCATATGCCATGCTGTAATCTGCCAAACAGGAAAGGGATGCTATACAGAACTTAACATCAGACCCTAATATCATGATCAAGCCTGTGGACAAAGGCAGCAGTATCATGATACAAGACACTGACAAATATGCTAATGAAATATACTGGCAATTGTCAAACAGTGACTTTTACTTAAGACTAAGTTTTGATCCCACTAATAACATTAAAAAAAGAGATAGATGCTATCTACTTGAGTTACATGAAAATGCACAGATTATTACAGATGAGCTGTATTACCTTTCTAGACAGCACCCTAAGAAACCTATTTTTTTACCCTCCCCAAAGGTGCATAAAGATCCTCTATCACCACCAGGACCCCCCATAGTGTCTGGTATAGGGTGAATCACCTAACCCATTTCCAGGTTTGTAGATAGCTACATCAACCCCTTGGTAGAGAAAACAAAGAGTCACTTATAGGAAACCAGCCACATTCTACAGTATCTATATTGGACAACATGCAAATAGAGGAAAACTGGCTGTTGTTTTTCTATACGTAGTCTCCCTCTACACGAATATCCAGAAAGCAGAGGGTATATAGGTGTTATAGAACACTTGCTGTTGAAGGCACAAACTTTGAACAAAGTACTATCAATATGATTACTTCATTAACTGACTTGTTTCTAAGCAATAATATTTTTCTCTTTGAGGGTAAAGTGTACAAGCAGATTAAGAGAATTGCAATGGGGGCAACTCTAGCTCCCAGTTTTGCAAACCGGTACTTTAGCGAATGGGAGGATAGAACAGTGTACAATAAAGAATGAAACTTATTTACAGAAAATTGCTATCTATAAATGATATATAGAAAATATATTTCTGGTATGGAAAGGGTCAGAACAAGAACGCATTTTTGGAAAGGAGCAATGAGAACTTGAGATTTTAAGTTACAGTAAACTTACAGTTCTATTAATTTTCTGGACTTAACGAATAAGAAAAATATGGATGGTTTCCTGACCACTTATTTATATGTCAAACCCACAGACAAAAACAGTCTGCTCCATGCGGCAGGCTGTCACTGTCCCCATCTGATCCGCAACTTGTCCAAGGGACAATATTTAGGGTGAAAAGAAACTGTTCTAACACAGAACTTTTTGAAAGATGAGTGCAGAAGCTTACTAACAAATTAAAAGAAAGAGACTACAGAGATACAGATCTAGAGGCAGCTATCCAACACACTAGGGAGATGCCCAGAGAGTCCCTTTTCTTGCCAAAATACAAAAAGAAAAAGTTTGAACCCTCTATGACATTTGTGACCTCTTTTGGGGGGGGGCATGAAAGAGACAGTGAAAATTGTTAAAAATACTTTGTCCATTCTTTGGAGTATACCAGAACTGAGAACAGTTCTGGAAAAAAATGGCTAGAGTAGCATACAGGAGGAGCACAATCTTTAGGGTCAGGTTGGTCAGCAGCTATCAACCAGATCCAAATGCAGTTCAGAGGAACAAAAATACGGAGGACTAATCCATGTGGATTTTGTAGGACATGTGTCCATGTGGAAAAGAGGAACACATTCACTAACTCCAAAAACAGTAAAACAGAAATCATCAAGGGAAATATCGATTATAGCACAGAAGGGGTTATTTATCTTTTTTAAGTATTCATGAGGTAGTTTCTGCATTGGAGAACAGAATGTAAGTTAAGATTTAGAGTGAAAAAACATATCTTTTTTATTAGTAGTTGTTTAACCAGGAGTAGCACACTTAGCTGAAAGCTTTTTTCCAGGAGCGACCTGGGAGCACAGAGAAGTTAAGTGACTTGCTCAGGTAACACAGTATGCATGTGGAAGCTGTGGGATTCAAACCCAGGTCTGGTCTGCTGGATGTCACCAGATTTGCAGCTCAGAGCCTTAAACCATGGAGCTATACTGCCTGTGCTATACTGTTAACATATCTTAGCTATTAAAATAAAAAAAATGTGAACTATGCTATTGCCAATCATGTTCACAAGAATCATAGAGTAAGGCACAAGGTTAAGGTCCATGGTTTTGATGCCATAGCTAAAGATGTGAGGTGGGTTATTTAGAAGATGCTCTTAACTGCAGGGAACAGGATTGGATATTTAGACTAGGGCCCGGATATTCAAACTGTGCCAGGCTGTGGCGCAAGCCTGGGCGCAGCTCAACTTGGTTGCGCAGGGGTGTGGCCTGGGCGATATTCAATGGAGCTGCGCTATGGTGCAGCAGCTTTGAATATCGCACCCTGGCCACCCACATTGTGCATGGCACAGTGGCACTGCACCAGCGCAAGTGGCCAGAGTGGAGCATGGAGATGCGCTAGCGCAAGTGCCATTACGCCATGCACCTTTCTGATATTCAAAGGGACATGTAAATGGGGCCATAATTTACACAAGGTGCACATGGTGCCATTTGCATGTCATTATGGCCCCATTTGCATTCCATTAGCATGCAGGTGCGCCGATCCCCGACGACTTGTGCCCACCTGTGCCTGCATACATTACTGATGCGCTCTGGTGCATCGAGATTTGTGTGGCGCACTTTTCCCTTTGGAATATCAAGCTGAGGTGCATCAGTGGGTTATACATGGTGCAACACTATTGCGCCATGCGCAACCTTTTTGAATATCTGGGACCAGGAGCATTACATACTCCAGGGCTGAATGATAAATTTGAGCTTTCTCCATTTCTAAAATGAAAAGGATAAATGCCTCTTCCCCTCCATGATCCTGATAATGTCCCTCTCTAATGGTCCTTTTCTGTGCTGTATCCCATGGAGTGAGTCATACAAGAGCTGACACAACAGTTGTTATCACTATTTTTCTCACATCTTGTTGTGTTTGCTCATTGTAGGTCTGCATCAGAAGATAGTGCACCTTAAGAAGTGAATCAGATGAAGTTATGTTTGAATTCATACCTCATGAATATATGCACTTGATTTACAAACCGTTTGAGTTTTGAAAGGATGTTCTTAATACTTGACAATATTAACACAGAAGCGTTGCACAATGTTTTGTTTGACATGTTTTTTAAAATGTTAAAATAGTTTTTTTGCACATTTGTGTTGGTACCGAATGTATGACTTTAAATACAAGTTAGCTGCACTGGATTAATTACGTATAAAAAGCAAAGACTGGATAATGATTTAATTGATTAATTAAATACAATATATATAAACACCCCATTACAACATTTTACTCAGCTCTGATGAAGCTCTGGAAGCAGGGTGAAACATAAGCATGCAGGAAGCAGTGCTACTGTACTGCAAGCCCTTCACTGTTCTATGTTCACAGGCCGGTGAATTAACTGTTGGAAATGACTGTTTAACCAATTTTGTCTCTGCTCTTTGAATGAATGTTGAGTGCATCTTCCTAATTTGTGAGTCTTGCCAGAAATATGGTTGTATTGCACCACCACCACCATGGTATTCAACTCCTCCTTTCTTTATGAACAGGACATGGTTGTCAAAAACTGGGATTTATGTCTGCGAAAAAAACAACCTTTATGGTTAATACCTGCAAAAGAAAGCACATTTATAAATTGCAGAGGATTCTTCTCACTAAATTCCTCTTATTATCTGTTTTTTATACATGAGCTATATTTTTCCACCCCCTCTGAGCCTAGAAACCAGGGCATAAAGGGTGTTTTTTCAGGCAGTGTGTGGTAGCTGACATAACCCAATCAAAAGAGACATTATGTACATGCTAAAGAATCAGGGGGGTTAGGGATGATCAACTTAATTGCCTTTTATTTTAGTTTTTTCTTTATTACTAAAATTATAGCTTTTCTACAGAGAGTTGTTAAGGTCTGGATGGATGCAGTAAGGGACTGGATACTGATTTATCTCCCAGAGTGTCATTCTCATGGTTTACGTAATATTAGGAAACCTGCCTTTATGCCTGACTACATTTTAACTGCTTTTCAGAAGGTGAAAAAGTGGAACTTATCATACAGAATGATGGTTACAGTGACCAGGAAATCCCTATACCATTTCACTGTGACTGATCATTTCCATCTTGATGTACAATTCCCTCATTGTTCTGTTTCAGACACCACACTAGTTCTCCGTTACCTGAACAATGATAAGTTGTCTCCTATTATATGTATGTGGTGCACTTGAGCAGTCTTGGCAAGCTGATGGTCATAAATTCCCATAGGCACAAACCTTTGTTCAGGAGTAACTGCCTTAGAGCAGAGTGCGAAGTCTTTCTGGCAACTCAAGAACACCTACTTTTTCATTGTCCGTATGTTGTGCAATTCTAGTCCTCTGTTGCACACCAGTGGGGAGACCTGCTGTTCCTGTTCTTACATAACAGGAATTGGTGTTATGTATTTTTTCAACTCAGTGGAGTATTTCTGACTTTTCCACCTCACAATTATTTCTAGTATTGTTTAAATATTTTATTTGGCAAGCAAGGTTTTCTTAGATTCTCCAGCAGGAGGTGATTTCCTATCACAAATTTTGAATGTACAGATGGACTTTTACAAGGTTTGTGACTGAGACAAATGCACCTTCCCTCCAGCTAGAGTACACCTTTCATGGTGCACGGGTTGTACATTTTTGTGCAACCATAACTGTAGCTTTTTTCCCCCGGCATCTTACTTATGTGAGTCCATTTTTGGTTGTACTATCTTTTTGTCATAAATAGTTTTTATTTACTATGTTGCAATAGTTTTCTCCTGGTTTTCCATTGTTTTCAACCTTGTAGGACATTGCTTTGTACTTGTTTGATTTATGTTTTGTTTTTTGCAATAAAAATGTATTTATTTATTTAGCTTTTGTTAACCAGGTAAGTACACTAGACAAACACATGCCTATTTTCAGGTACACCCCGGGAGAGTACAGGAAATTAAAAGAACATACAGAGTACAAATTGAAGCAAGTAGGGCAGACACACTGACGTCAGGAGAAGCATAACATACATAGTAAGATATCTCAGGTTACAACAGTAAGCACAGTCAATGTAATAAGGTACAGAGTCACTGACACAACGTCATCAGCAATATATATATACAGATATATACAGAATTTACACATTTGCAAGATACATGGGATGAATACATTCAAGTATACTGTGCAGAGGCCTACTCTTTTTAAGTAGTGCCAGGGGATATTTAATTTCCACCTGAACAACTACCAGAACAGGCATACGGAACTTCACTTTATAATCTCATCTGAGTGACAGTACCTCAGTTCTGCAGCACCTCCTTAATGTTGTACTACAATGTCAATATTGGAATTTAACCCCAAGTACCTGGTGTGGGGCTAGTACCCATAGCTTTCCAATCCTCCTGCCTCAGTGGCAAATGTGCAACCTGCTGAACCACTGACACTGATGCTCAAATCTCCAGAAAAAAAAATACTCTATGACCCCTAGAGAACCTAAACAATTCTATGAAGGACATTTATGTCTCTCATGGACTAAAACCTTGTACGTTACTTTAAAAATATAATTTTGTTGAAGATGTGAACCCAATTTTTAAAATATACAGTAACATGTATCAGCTAGAACTGCCCCTAAACCATTACTTTAAGAAAAATAAATATCTTGTGTAGTATTTTACACAAAGAGTGCATGATGCATGAAATCAGTGTATCTGATCAAGGACCAGTGTTCTCTCTTTTCTGGTCAGTAATTTGATTTGACCCACAAGGACTCACACAAGGGATACAATAAAAAAGAATTCAGGTTTTAAACAAGTATTAGGCTACATCCTTGAGAGTAGTAGTTTGTGCTGCCACAAAACCTACAATTCTGAGTAGGTGTAGCAGGTAACTTTTATGTGTTGTGTGGTCAGAGCCTCACAATTCAATTTAAGACTTTAGGTATGAGGGTATAGATAACCGATAGATAGACAGATAGGTAGATAGGTAGATAGATAGATAGATAGATAGATAGATAGATAGATAGATAGATAGATAGATAGATATTTTATTCATGAAGTGGCTATTCTTTGGACTCTGGGTGCAGCTCAATAAAAACAATAATACAAAAAAGCAATTATTTAAATCAAGCAAAAAAACACACACATAAAAAAATCATTATAAATACAGACCTAGATATTCAAAAGGGTTGCTCATGGCGCAACTGTGTTGTGCCATGCGCCACCTACTGATGCGCCCCGGCACGATATTCAAACGTGGATTGTGCCTGGCACAAATCCCGATGCACCGGAGTGCATCAGTAATGTATGCAGCACAGATAGAGGGGGCATGCCCATGCATACTCCGCACATCCTGATATTCAGCCCGGGATGTGCTGAGCCCATGCATGCACAACCCCTACTTGTGCTGCACTCAGGTAAGCCAAAAAAAAGGGAACAACAGCTGGCCACCCACAGGTGAGCTGCCGTATTGCAGGGCACAACACACAGTTGCCACCTCTGGGTGGCCACCCAAGCTCCGGCTGCACCTCCATGGCAGCGCCCCCCCCATGCCAGATCACAGGCATCTGTTTAGATTAATAATGTCCTATCTCCCTGGTGGTCCAGTGGACCACTGTCAGCCTGACTGCAGGCTAAAGTATAAACAAACAAAGTCCTATCTCCTTGATGGTCCAGTGGACCACTGTCAGCCCAATCGTGGGCTTAAGTATAAAATACACAAAGTCCTATATTCCTGGTGGTCCAGTGGACTGCTCACAGCTCGATCACGGGCATATGTGATAAAAAAATAAATTCCAATAACCCTGGTGGTCCAGTGGACTGCTTGCAGCCCAATCATGGGCATTTGTAATAATAAAATTAAGTCCAATAACCCTGGTGGTCCAGTGGACCGCTCACAGCCCAATCACGGGCATTTGTATTATAAAATTAAGTCCAATATCCCTGGTGGTCCAGCGGTACCCCCTTCCCCACCTGCCCACTGAGCCCTGCCCCTCTCCCCCAGTCAGCAGCAGGCGGCAGCACCCACCCGCCTGCCGCCACACCGCCACCGGACCGACACCGTAGGTATTGCTATGCCCATTGGTCCACAGCGTAAGCCAATGGACGTGCAGCTCATACCATACTATACAGTCCAGATATGTGAATGGATCCATCTACTGGTCTAGGATCACACCCAAATCCTTTACCTGTCTAGAGGGGACAAGGGGAACCCCCCCAAAGCTAGGTTAGGGGACAACCCCCATCCCCCCTCCTCCATGGTGACCCGGATCCACCACCAGTATCTCAGTCCTGTTTAGGTTGATCCTAATCCAGTTGTGAGTCATCCATGACTGGATTTCCTCAAGGCAGCTGTTAAATATGGAGTCTGATGCCTGAGCATTGGGTGCACAAGACAGGTACATCTGGGTAGCATCTGTATAGCAGTGAAAACCCAACATCTACTGCCTGATAATGTCCCCTAATGGTAGCATATACACTGTGAACAATAAGGACAACAAGACCAACCCTTGTGGAACCCCACAGCTCAGAGGCTTCTGGCTAGATGAGACAAGTTCCATTTTTACCCTCTGCACTCTGTCTGTCAGGTATGACCTGAACCAGTTGATGACATTACTGGGCAGGCCACACCAGAACTGTGGGTGGTCAAGCAGCACCTCATGGTCCACAGTGTCAAATGCCACCAAGAGGCCCAGGAGAACAAAGATAGTACAGGCTCTCCTGTCCCTCACCATCAGGAGATCATTAAGCACACTTACCAGGGCAGTCTCCATTGGTCTAAAGAGGGCTTCTTTAAAAGAGATATAACCAGAGCCTCTTTCAAGGACACCAGGAAGACCCTGCTCCTCAAGAAACTCCAGACAAACTCAGCAACCACAGATCCTATCAGGTCCGAACATCGAACTAAAAGGCGGGTCAGTCCTGGGTCCAGATCACAATGTCTAGGATGCAGCTTTGAGATTATCTCTATCACCTTCTCCACCCCAACCAGCTCAAACTCATCCCAGAGAGCAAGAGTGTTTTGGCACAGCTCAGGCCAGACACAGGATCCCTCCTGAGAGATACTCAAGGAGACCTCAGCCCTGATAGAAAACACCTTGTCAGTGAAGAACAGAGCTGACTCCTCACACCTAGTGCTAGAACCTGCTCCTCCAGCATGGAAACAGACAGGATGTAAAAGCCTGTCTATCATATGGAAGAGTTGAGCTGGCAGAGCTGTACCCTCACCGTGGGCTCTTTTGTACAAAGGTGGAAACAGGGAGGGAGCTGGCAACAGGCAGTAAGCTGGCAACTACGGGCCCATCAACTGGAATTTGGAGGAGGTGAAAATAATGGAGACACTGTTGAAGGAAAGGATTGTGGAATATTTTGAATCCTGTGACTTACAGCATCTGTGGCTGCAGGGATTCACTTGAGGGTACAGAGGAGCTGATAAAATGAATCTATTAGTTTTCTTTGAAGGGGTGATGAGGGATATTAATCAGGGTGGAGTGGTGGATGTGGCTTACCTGGATTTCAGTAAGACCTGCAATACCTTTCCATGTAGCAGAATAGTAAAGAAGCTGGGAAGCCTGGGAGTGTGCACTAAAATGTTAAACTGGGTAGAGAATTTGTTGGAGAGTTGGCATCAGTGGATAGTTGGAAACGGCATTCACCTGATGTTGGAGGAGTGACCAGTGGTGCACCACAGGGACCAGTACGTTGGCCTGTACTCTTTATTGACATCACTAGTGATAATAAAGAGGAGCTAGAAGGTAAGATATGCTATTTTTATGGTTGAGAAAAAGATCTACCACAGGGTAGACACTACCGGGGGGGGGGGGTGAAAAACTGAATGGAACAGTGAAGATAGAACTACTTAAGCTTGAGAAGTGGTCCAGGGTGTGTCATTAAATAGAAAATAATGTATGGGCAAATATGCATGGCGGGTGTGTTCTGCCATAGATGTGTTCTGATTCCCTCTAACCTCGAAAGTGAAGCTTGAGATGTCAGTGGGAATCAGAACCCCTGAGTTTGCAGAACACAATGGTTGTGCATAAAGTTGCTCATCCTGTATGTTATTAAATGTAAATAGTACTGAGTTAACTGTGGATGTGGCAGTTATGTTGCTTTCAGAATGATAAGATTTAAGTGTGCAGTCTATTTAGCTTTCAGAATAATGTTGTAACACAAAAGGGTTCAATCACATTCCATGACCTTTGAACTGTGTTACAACAGCGTATTAAAAGGCATGGAACTCTGCAAAGAACAACACTCTACAATACACCATATATTCATTGTGAATAAATGAGAAATCAACTACTTGGTACAAAGAAACCAAGGGGTGGAGTACATGAAGGGGTACTGCAATGGTGAGCACAAAAGAGAAAAGAAAACTGAGGACTGCCATTTCTGATTCCCTAAAAGAAGCCAAGCAGTGTGACAAAGCAGATGGGAGCACCATTGGGATGTTACTGTGTATAGGTATCACCAGCAAGAAGTATGAGGTGTTTACACCACTGTAAAATTAAGTATATGATGAATCCTCAGCTAGTGTACTGTATCCAGTTCTGGAGACCATATCTCTGAATGGACATGCACAGGTTACAGGCATTCTAGAGGAGGGCAACTAAAATGGAGTGGTGGCATGCTGTCATCACTAAACATACCCTGCACAAGAGAATGCCTACAGGGCATGCCAGTGGTATGGGTGCCCTAAGATTTTACATAATTGGGGATAACCATCACCACACTAAGAAGGAACTTGTTTTAGGCAAACTATACACCCATCACAATCTCCATCAGAGTGGAAACACAAAGATGGACTAAGTTACACCTATCCTTGAAAGGCAAGGTAGAAGCTGTACACATGTCAGTGCTGCCTAAGACTGCATATCTCATGTGCAACCTATCTATCCCCATGTAACCAAACACACTTCTGAAAATCAGTAAGGTGATAGCATGGTTTATCTGGTAAGGCAAAGCCTCAAGATTTGGAAAAACTAGCTTAAGGGGGCACTCGTCTGAGAGAAATGGTTCTCCCCTGTCTGCAGGGATATTTACTAGTATATAGAGCTGCACAAGCAATCAGGAGATTTCTCCCTAAAACCCCAAATTCTCCTGTGTGGGTAAATCTGGAAATGACCCTATCAGAATCCAAATTTCTGGGAAACCTGCTTAACAAAGGGGGACACCCAAAGGGCCACTTGGCACCACCTGCACAGTACAGCCCATTATGGGACAACCCAATTGTGCTAGTGGAGGGACAAACCATCAACTGGCACTCTTGACAGTAGGTGGGTATCTGTACAACAGCAAATATTTATGCACTGGACTCTGAAGCCATGATGTCCTTCCTGCAAATGGAGGCCCAGTATCTACTACCCAAAACAGACTTCTGGTCTAGAATGCATCCAAAACCCTCAGAGCCACAGCACCTATGAGAGAGAAGTGAAAATAGCTAACCACCTTGCATAAACAAGGCAAAGTAAAGGGCACTACAGGCAAGATGTATGGTATGGTTAGGGACTCCCTACCCAATACTATGAGAAAGTGTAAGGTACAATGGGAGCAGGACCTACAAATAAAGACAACAGACACTGAAGGGTGGCAATACCTCAAGGATGCCCATCTGGTCTACAGGAGCTCTAGGAATCAGCTTATACACCTTATGGTACTGCTGTGATGGTACCGTATGCCAGACACACCACCAAAAGATGGGACTCATCCCTCATTCTGCATGCCAGAGGTGCCAGGCCTCACAGGCCAATCTGCTGTACATACTATGGTAGTGTCCCATGCTGGTGCCCTTCTGGACAGGAGTAATTCAGGACTGCTCCAAGAGCCTGCAAACAAAAGGATCTGCTACCTCAGCCCTTAGCCTCTTGGCCAATACCTCGAAGGTGTCATATTGTTCCAACCAATCCAGAAAATGGCTCCTCATGGTACTACTCAAAGCCAAAAGGGCTATCCTAATGAGATGGTGCCAGAATCTACCTCCATCTCTTTTCACATGGCATACAACAGTGGCTTAGTTAACACTTTTCAAATGGTTGACATACACCACCGCTAACCACACAGAGGTTTACAACAAGAAATGGGACCTTTATCTCAGATCACACCTATGCTCTACCCTCACCCCACCACATGGTAACCCACCCTTCTGACCCAGGCAACACTTTTACTCCACTTTAAGCTTCCACCTGAACTGGTTCACTTCAGTCCTTATAGGCTGAATGGTCTTAGAAAGGGGTCCCTCTTAATAATACAGGTTCAGCCCCCCCCCCAACCAGACGAGTCAGCAGTGGCTCGAAATAATCAGGATTTTGCTTAGTTATCTTCTGTAAAGGTTCAACAAATTGAGCCCACACCACTTCCAGGCTGATGCATACCCAGGCTGCATACTCTTTTATTGACTCAAGACTAGAGGGTATGGTTCACCATGCAAGGGTTGGTGTTCTTACTTACTATGGTTAATATAGAAAGGAACTAATCATCCCAATGTAGGGTTCCACTTAGTGTTAAATTTCTTCAGTGCATGCATATATTTGCAAACAGTGTACCCTATCCTATATAAAAGTTAAGTATACAACTGTTACCTACCACTTTTAATGCCAAGTCATCTCTGCTTCGTGTGTGTTCCATTGTTGAAAAATCATTATAAAAACTTTTATGATTAAAAAAAATGGTTCAGTGACTGTAACATAAAGAATAATGATGGGGAAGTGTGTGTTACAAGACTGTAATGGTTGTCTGAGGTAAGGGATGCTACGTAAACCCAGAGGGCAAAGCCCGAAGGGGTTATTAAGGCATCCCACACTGAACGCGACCATTGCATACGAGTAGAAAATGTCCCCATCTTTTATTTTTTATAATTGTTGATCAGCAATTTATTTTGCCAAAGTTCATTTGGTATTGCTGTGTCTCACTCATGTGTCAGTCACACACACACACACACACACACACACACACACACACACACACACACACGCACACACATACACACATACACAGTCTATCTTTGTCTCTGTTTCTTTTTTTTTTTGTTTTATTTTTAAAGCTTTTTTATTTAATCTGCCATTTATCTTTTCACTTGCAAACTTGCAGAGCTGGACATTTGGATTGCAATTGCAATCAGGCTTATGTCAGGCACTTCTGCCTCTGAGTCATTCCCGGTTCCTGATGGTAGTTGTTGTCCACTGCAGGTTCTGAATGACAGCATCAACCAGATAGATTTCTTTTGTATGTAGATGTTGAGTTGGTTGAAAAAAGAGAAACCAATAATGACTCTCGGTCTGGTGGCTTCTCGGTATCAGGATAAAGAGCCACCATGTTTCTGAAACTGTTTACCCCATCCAGTAGTAACAGCCAAATCAGGGAGTTACTGTTTTTTGAGTGACTCAGCACATGCTTGCCATTATAATCCATAGGTTATAATGGCTAATTATAAAGTTGGCCTATGTAAATAATTGCTGACCAGTTATTATATGTACGATAATGCATGAGGGTGAGTACATAACAAGAAATTAATGCCCACCCAAGGAGTGGGATGCTAAATAAACCCCCGAGAGCGAAGCCCAAGGGATTTATAAAAGCATCCCACACCAAAGGTGGGCATTAATTTCTTGTTTATGCACTAACCCCCTCCTTGCATTGCTAGATGTAATTGCTGGCTTGTCGTTTTTCACCACAAAAGGAGAAAAAAAAGAGTGTGTGACACATGCTTGCCAGGAACCTTTTTATTGAATAGAACATGATGATTTGCAAACTGTGACTGAATTAAGCAGAAGAAATGCAAGTTGCAACAGCAATAAGAAATGCTTTCAAACAATGTATTTTTTTAAACAGAACATCTTTTTTTTCTTTAAGTTTAGATGGCTTGAAACGGGAATGAGCAAGGCAAAAACACAGTTTAACTGTTAAACTTTTTCTGAAGAAATTATATTTAAGTTCATAGTACCTTTACAGATAATTGAAATAAAGTGTCTTTTATAGTTCAGAAAGGGTGGTCATCATAGTTTCTTTGAGGGTTTCTTTTTTTTTTTTGTTTCATGTGTTGTGGCAACGATATGCAAATTAGTTTCATTAGGTATGCATTCTTTTGGGCAGTTGCCTAGGTAATATTATAATTGTGGTGGTGATGTCAGGGATCCTTCTGGTTTTTTGACTACTGTATTGACAGGTAGGTGTTTCAAAAAGAAATAAAAAGGCATTTAGTTCCCATTTGTTTTACAGGTATGATGGAGCTGCGACAGCTGTTTCTGAGGAGATTTTGTGGTACAAACTGTGCGCTAAGTTGTAGCACAGGGCAAGAGAAGGAGTAGGTGGTGTGTGTTGGCTGTTATAACCCATGGGTTATAACAGTGAAATATAACCTGCTCCTTCTACAGTAAACAAGGCAAGCCAATTATTACAAAATAATTATGATCAGAAACTAAAGTATCTCATTATAAACACTCTGGAGGAAACTATGTATATGATATGGTATGATATGAAACGATAGGGACTTTCAAATACATCACAGGTATAAATAATGTTCAAGAGGGAAGCATACTCAGATTAAAAGGTCACCAAGAACAAGGGGTCATGATATGAAGCTGGGGGAAGGCAGATAAAGGCAAAATGTGTGAAAGTCCTTCTTCTCTAATAGGGCAGTAAATGGATTGAACTTCTTCAAAGCAGAGTTGGTCAGATCAGAAATGACACTAGCATTGACGAATGCATAAGCAATAAATAATGGAATGTTGATGCAGTGGAAGTGGTGATAAAGTCAGCAAATAAGTACTGTCTGCTGCATTACAGTAGGTAGGGAAAACATGCTGTCTAGGTGGGGAAAATACATCCTTACAGTATCTGCCAAAAACTGATATCCAGTGTATAACAGAGAACTGCTCTGCATAGAATTCCATCCCTTTCAAAATTCTGTTTTACCACACTTCAAAGGTCATGGAATGTGATTGTACCCTTCTGTGATACAACACCATTATGGAACCTCTAGAGATGCATATGACAGTTTCATTCTGAAAGCCAGAGAACTGCTGTATGCACATTTCACATAACTGTAACAGTGCACATTTCACATAACTGTAACATGACCTATTGTTACAGGACATTGATTCCTTGCCTGTATTTATGTATTTATATATCTGGCATAATGCCCACCTTGTTTGTTGTATCTTGCAGTGTGTGCTTGTATTATTATTTGTCCACCTCTGAATGCTGCCAGACTACACTGGATTCTGTACTTGCTTATGAATGATTCAGTGCTGTTGTTCACTGTATTTTGCCACTGATTGTGCCAGTCTCTGGTCCAGACCATGCCTGAAAAAGGTCTTTGGACCAGTGCACCAACCTGGTTAACAAATGAATAAAAAAAAATAATACTATACACTATAAAACTACAGGGTGAACAACTTTATTCACAAACAATGTATTATGCCAACTTGTGATTCTGATTGCCATGGATCTTTTGAGTCAGTGCAGATACACAAACTCCAGTGGACATCTTGGAAATGGCACACTTCTTTGCCATGAGCTCCATCTTCAAGGAGATATTCATCACAGGAACTGGGTTAAGAACTGTTTTGGGGATTGGAAGCAGAGGGTGGTGGTTAATGATATCCAGTCGAGGAAAGGGAGGTGATCAGTTGGGTACTTCAGTGATCAATCCTGGGGCCTGTCCTTTTCAGTGTCTTCATTACTGACATTGCAGAAGAGCTAGAAGGAAAGGGCCACCTCTTAGCAGATGACACCAAGATCTGCAATAGGGTAAACACTCCAGATGGGGTGGAGAAAATGAGAAGTTACCTAGAAAAGCTGGAAAAATGGTCCAAAGTGTGGCACCTGAGATTCAATGTGAAGAAGTGCAAAATCATGCACCTGGACTGCAGAAACACTGCAGAGAGCTACAGAATGGGGGGGGGGGGGTTGCTGGCAGTCACTAGGGAAGAAAGATACTTGGGGATTATCATCTTGGATGACCTAACAGTAGCCAAACAATGCACAAAGGCTATAAAGAGAATCAATGGCATGCTGGGGTGCACTGAGGGGTATCACAAGCAGAAAAAGGGAGGTGGTGATACCACCATACAGAATGCTGATGAAGTCTCATCCAGAATACCTTGTGCAGTTCTGGAGTCACATCTTTGTAAAGATGTAGACAGGGTGGATGTAGTTCAGAGAAGGGCAACTAAGATGGTACAGGGTTTGCACCACAAGACATATGAGGAGATATTGAGGGACCACAGTATGTAGTCACTGGAGGTGTGAAGACAAAGTGGAGATATAATAGAGACCTTCAGGTAAGTTAATGGCATAAATAAGGTGTGGGTGGGTGGCATCTTTCAATACAGAATAAGTACAAGAATAAGGGGGAACAATATGAGATTGGAGAGGGGAAGGATAAAGGAAATATGAGGAAGTTGTTCTTCTCCACTGAAAGGCTGTTGGATACATGGAATGGCCTGCCCCAAGAGGTGGTGGGAGCAAGCACTGTTGAGGGATTCAAGTATGCTTAGGATAGGTACAAAGGAACCCTAGAAGTGGGGAGGAGAGGCTAAGCTGATACCCAAATAGGGTAACAAGTCACTGCTACAGGTAACAAAAAGGGAAGACTAGATGGGGCTAGTGGTCCTTATCTGCCATCAATTTTTTTATGTTTCTATGTTTCTAACTTTCCCACATGAGCTCCATGCTCTCCATGAGTGGTGTAAATGGCTTTATGCTGCCGTGTTGGCTCTGACCAGTGTTTGTTCTCTTTGTTGTGTAGTTTCCTACTGATATACAGAATTGGATGTTCCTTTTCGTCTATATTCTGGCTCAGGACTACACATAGGTCTAACTCTGATGTATCTGTCTGTAACAGAAATTCTTCCTCAAAGTCTGGACTTTTTAAACTCCACGCCTGATTGTGGGCTGTAAAATAATTCAAACTACCTAGTGGTCCAGTGGACCTAACTCCATGCCCAATCATGGGCTGTAAATTAAGTCTAACTCCCAGGTGGTCCAGTGGTACCCGTACCCCCTCCCAACCCACCACTCCTTACCCACCACCTCTCTCCCCGGTCAGTGGCGGGCAGCAGCACCCTACCAGCAAGACAGCCTGGCCACCCGTCGACTGACAGCATACAGTATGGCTGTACCCATTAGTCCTGGCGTGGCCAATGGGTGCAGACTGTGCTATGCTACACAGATCCTGTTGTGAATGGAACTCCATTCACATATCAGGACTGTGTAGTACAGTACAGTCTGCATGCCCATTGGCCCATGCTGTGGACCAATGGGCATACAGCCGTACTGTACGCTGTCAGTCAGCAGGCGGGCAGGTGGGTGGCTTGCGGGTGGGGTGCTGCCACCTACCGCTGACCAAGGAGGGGAGCAGGGTGGCGGGTATGAGTGGATGGGTTGGGAGGGGGGTACAGGTACCACTGGACCACCAGGGAGTTAGACTTAATTTACAGCCGCGATCGGGCATGGAGTTAGGTTCACTGGACCACCAGGAAGTTTGAATTATTTCACAGTCGATGATCGGGCAATGAGCTCTTTGCTGGTGAGGGTCGGGTGGCATCAGTCCCCGACAGCTGCAGCCTGGCAGGGTGCCAGGCGCAAGTCACAGGGGATCGGTGCACCTGCATGCAAATGGGGCCATAATGACATGCAAATGGCCCCATTTGTACCTTGCATACATTATGGCCCCATTTGCATGTCCACCACTGAATATCGCAGTTGTTGCACCTAGCGCAATGGCACTTGTGCTAGTGCATCCCCCTGCTCCTCTCTGGCCACTTGCACTGACGCAGTGCTACTGCGCCATGCGTAATGCGGGTGGACACGGTGCCATATTCAATGGTGCGGAGCCATGGCACAGCACCATTGAATATCACCCAGACACCACCCTGGTGCATCCCAGTTGTGCTGCGCCCGGCTTGCGGCCCTGCCTGGTGCAGTTCTGAATATCCCACCCCTTATATGTTATAGGGTGAGAATTCTCTGTCACTATTACATGCTCAACCCTTTTGTCTCAGTTTGGCACTGTGGTAAAAGTACTTTTAAATGTTTTTACCAAGTTACAAATTTCTTTGGTTTATTTTGTGGAAAAAGAAACATTCACTTTGACAGCATCCGAACTTACAGTTTGTTCCAGTCTGCATTACATTATAGCAATATCTTCTTCAGCAGTTTCTAGTAATACTAACAATGCAGCCATTGGTGTTTTTCTTCAACCCATTTCTTCATGTTAGTATGGTATATCTTGTTAGGAGTTTTCCTATTAGGGATCTAAACCTCATATTTAACTGTACCAGTATGTCTAATCACTTTATAAAGCCTTGTGACTTCATTAACAGTTTTCTTTCTGTAGTGGGTAACAGTGACAAGACCTGTTCTCCTTGCTCAAGAACTTTTTCTTTTACCACATGGTCATAATACACCTTCTGTCGTTTTGGGGCCTCTTCTGATTACTATTGGAAATTTCAACATATTTTGCCAGTTTCTTTCTCAGCGCACACACATATAAGATAATAGGTTCTTTCTTTATTACAGTTATCTTCCCATGTTTCCTTTATTACATTTAGTGGCCTTCTAGGTTTTCTACCATACAACATTTCAAAAAGTGAAAACTGCTGATGCTTGAGGCCCTTCTCTGTAAACAAACAAATCTTTCTCTTCACCCTTCACAAACCTTTTTAATATGAATTCAGAAGCTTGATCAAAACACTCAACAAGACCATCTGTTTGAGGTTATAACGGAAAGTTCTTATGGCAGTGATACCTAATAGTCCGTACAGCTCTTTCAGCAATGCAGCACCAATATTACAACCCTGTTCAGTAATAATCTCTTTAGGTAAGCCCACCCTGCTAAGAATTTTGGCAAGCCCTACTGACACTTTTGGAGCTGTGACAGTATGCATTGGAAATTCCTATATGCATGGAGTGGCATAGTCACATGATACCAAAATGAATCAAGCACACTTTTTACTTATGTGTAAGGCGCTAACCACATCCATTGCAATTCTTTTTTTTGAAATCGTGATTTATCCTCCTCCCTCAGCCTGCCTCCTCTGACACTTCGGCGATGACCCGCGAACATCCCACTACCCGCAACCCTACACGAACAGTCCACAGGCCCCCATGGAGCTGCGGCTTACCCCCCGGCGGGACGAGGTAGGGACAACCCCTGAATCTCTAGGTGTTTCGCCGGCCCCGTGGACTGTCGAAAGTGGCGGGCAAATTGCGGGACGCCCCGGGTCCTCGCTTCCTCCCGGACGAGGCAGGCTCTTTTCCCTTTTTTCTCCCTCCCTGAGCAGACTGCGATCCCCCCCCTGACGTCATGACACATACGTCGATGTCCACTCTGCTCAATGGCCACCCGGCCAATCCCTGCAAGGACTTGCACTTCCTCGAGCTTCCGCTCGGGGTCACACAAGTGCCAGAATGCGGCCAGATCCTACCCCGGAGTAGGCGAGCTGTCATCGGACGCTCAAGCCTAGCTCCCCCCGGCCGACCACGGCTACCCGAGTCGCACCTAACCCAGGTCACCGGCATGGAGCAAGGTGTGGCGTTCAACGCCTCAACCCTCTGCGCCACTGGGCCGATCCATTGCAATTCTCTCAAAAGGCACATTTGCCAATCGTAGGGGCACCAGGGGCACCTCGGCTTTTTTAGTTACTAGGGCTACTTTCTGACATTCAGTACAAAAACTGCAGTAGATAGCCAAATCCTCATGAATCCCAGTCCAGAAAAATCTGTATAACAGTCTGGCAAGGATGCAGTCCATCCTCGAATAACCAGTTAAAGGACTATCATGTGCTGTCTGTAACAACTCAGTTCTGTACTTCTTTGGTATGACTAGTTGTTCTACCCGTTCCAGCATTTGAGGGTTAACCCAAACTACATACAGTAACTCATTATATTTTTTAAACATTGGAGCACCTTGTTTTTGTTTCAACTGCTTAAATGAGCCTTGGAGAGAAACATTGCTAGTTTGCTCAGAAATAAAATCACAAACAGTTATTCTTTTCATTTCGGAATTTTCATATATCTACCCACTATGTCGCTCAATCTTTCTTTGCCACTATTTTTTCAGGCATCTTCTTTCTTTCCTGGATTTAAGGATCTTGGAGCTGGGCACAAAAAAGTACAAATCAGATTCTTCAAAAGGAAGAGTCCCCAACATTGGAGATTTTCTTTGCCTGTACTCTTGTTTTTAGTTGCTGACGCAACAGGATTTGCTCCCTCTGTGATTAACTTCAAAATTCTTGGAAAGGTATTTCCAATAATTACAGGTAAGGATAATTTTGGTACTACCCCACTTGCATTTGGTACAACACTCCATTAATATTCAGAGTCCCAGGTGGTGGCATAGCATTGAATGGCCCTGTGGATACAGATGACCCCAGTGCTTGGTCCTTTTTCACAGTCTTTTCCAAGTACTTCAACATGCACCAGGGTCTCTCTGCTTCCTGAAGCAATAAGTCACTTCACAGTCTTACCTCTTACCATGAGAAAACAGTAATACCCAATAGGGTGGGTGGTATTGGGCATCACTACCATCTACAAGGGACTGCAGGAGGCGAGGGAGACCCGGCTACAGTGGGTCCCCCCCCAAGCACCAGGACTGACAGTGATCGCGGAATAAATCAAGTAAAGAAAAGTGGCTGAACTGAATGTTGGTAGGGGGAACAGGCTACAGCACAGTGGCTAGTGCTGACAAGGGTGCTTGCTGGACTCCTTCATTCATTTGGGGAAAATAAAATGTTTGTTGGTTTGTGTACTGAGTGCAGCACTGGAAGCGGATGATGGTTTGGGCACCAAGTTTGAATGCGCCAGCACTCTAAACTGATTGGCTCCTTAGCCTGCAGTGTCACACATCAGTCAGGATTTAGGCTGTGACCAAGAGCCCTGTGGCTTATCGTTGCCATCTCCGAGGAACTGCAGGAGGCGAGGGAGACCCGGCTACAGTGGGCCCCCCCCCACCCTGCGCACCTGGACCGGAGGTGATCGCGGAAAAAATCAAGTAAAGAAAAGCGGCTGAACTGAACGTTGGTAGCATGGTGACTAATGCTGATGAGGGTGCTTGCTGGACTCCTTCATTCCCCCCCCACCAGCCCCATTCCCTCCTCCCATTGAATGCTCCAAAACCCCTCTCTCTAAGCTGGGGTGAGACTTGCATTCTCCTTATTGGCTGACCCAGGCAGACTTACCGCTGTATCAATCAAACTGCATACATTGTGGCTCTACCCTGTTGTACTGTAGTTTCCAATAACCTAATATTTTTGATCGAGTCTCTGAGCCCTTTTCAGCATTTTATTGTCTTAAAGCATGAGCCAGTTCTTGCACATAACTGCGCAGTTTTTTTTCTAACTTACTGAAGTTATGATCAGCACCTTATTGCTTATAGTTAGGGCTAGGTTAATCCTTATGTGCATACGCAGCAATGTTGGAGCATGGGGCAGCTAATCATTGTCCTCACCAGCTGAGTTAGGGTTTCAACTAGGGCTCATGTACTCTGGAGTGCTGTAACCTCCCTATAACTACATTCTGAGCTGTGTGTCAATCTGTGGATTTTGGGTGCTGTATATCATGTACATCTTAATGCTCGATTCTACACTTACTGCATGCTTTCTTTCTAGGAGCTGTTGTTAGTCTGCACTGGACGCTGCATACTATGAATATTCCTATGTTCATCCATGCATTAAACTACCTGCTAAACCTCCAGGGGCTACTGTTAGACTGTATTGCTCTGTTATACCTTGCCACTGCATGTTTGCTGCATTTAGTTTGAAAATTTTGCTGGGATGCTCCTAACTGCTTATAAGGTTACTGTGGGTTCGGATGGCTTTGTTCCTAGCTCCACTGCTGCGTCTCTACAGGACACTGTGTACATTTCAGGAGAGGGCTGCCAAACATGTGGGCCCCTAAGTGTCATAGGAGTGTTGTAGACTCCCACCTTCTATCAACTGTACTTTTCAGGTGGCTGCCCTTGACAATGTTCCTCCCGCTCTGCATTTCTGGCCGTGGACCCCCAATGGGGCAATCTGAGATCCCACTTGGGCTACCTGTTGAGAAGGATTTTACCTTTTCTAACATAATAGCCCATGACAGGCATTTTCCCTGGCTCATCTGCTGCCTTAACTTGCAGGACTTCCATTATGTCGCCACATTATTCAGGAGTACAGGGCGCAGGCCACCACTAGGGTTGGCT
Organism: Neoceratodus forsteri; assembly: GCA_016271365.2. Lineage (NCBI taxonomy): Eukaryota > Metazoa > Chordata > Ceratodontiformes > Ceratodontidae > Neoceratodus > Neoceratodus forsteri. Next base: position 607,048,878 of record CM057458.1, read on the forward strand.
CCCCACCTCTGAGACATCTTCTTTGGCTTCTCTTGATTATATTAGCCCTTGCTGGGGATGTGGAACTGAATCCTGGTCCTCCATGCCGAGTCTTCTCCTCTCCTGTGGGCTGCTGGCTGGCAATGGGTTGAAAATTGCACACCTTAACGTACGTAGCCTTCTGCCCAACATGGCGGAACTCCTTGCCTGGGTCACCTATTATAAGCCTGACATCCTTGGGATTACTGAAACCTGGCTGAAACCCTCTACCCCAGACTCAGCCTGTGCACTCCCTGGCTTCGACCTTGTTAGGCATAACCATCCAGGTAAGAAGAGAGGGGGAGGGATACTGGTATACTACAGGAGTCACCTTAATCTCTCAGTGCTGGCCTGCCCACAGTCTAAGCAGTCTTCCTGTGAATTGCTGCATACAGTGTTGTTACTGGGGAATGCTAAGAAAATACATATTGTGTGTGCCTACAATCCCCCCACTGGTGGAACAGTGGGCTTATCCTTCCTTCTTGGCTCCGTAGGTGCTAGGACAAGGAATAATGAACTACTAATCCTTGGGGATCTTAATCTAAACTGGCTTGGAAGCAAGACCATGCAGCAGCATGAGACTATGCTTGCAGGTCTCTCACTGTCCCAAATGATTAACGAGCCCACTAGGTGGACGTCCACTGATGGTACCAGCATGCTTTTGGACTGGGTCATGTCCAACAGGCCGGAGAGGATCAGCTCCTCAGGTACCTTCCCAGACTCCATCTCTGACCATGCCCCTGTATATTGTATATGGAAGGTTTCGGCCCCTAAGATCCTCCCCTAAGATAATTCATGTTAGGGATTTCTCCAGGTTTGACCTTGGCATTTTTCAGGAGGATCATATGATCACAGACTGGTCTCCTGTGATGGAGGCCCAGTGTGCTACCTCAGCTGTCGGTCACTTTCTCAGCATATTTGGGGTGCTTCAGGACAAACATGCCCCTCTTGTCAGATGGAGGGTAAGGGGGACAACTATGAAATGGCTACATGGGAGCCTCCTTGCCCTTATGAGGCATAGGGACAAATGTTGGGCCAATTTCAAGACCACAATGGACCAGACTTTTTCCAGCAATACAGGAGACTTAGGAATGATTGTAAGAAGGCTATCAGGGCTGCAAAAAGTGAATTTTGCAAAGCTGCATTATGGACCTCAGCAAAGGACCCTAGGAGCTTCTGGAGGAGTATTAAAAATATTGTGAGTGGCTCCACCACCCATGAGGCCCCTGATATGCTTATTGAGGGTGCCAGCTGCAATAATCCCCTGACCTTAGCAAACGCATTTAATTCACATTTCTCGGATCTGTCTGCCTTCACATCATCATCCTTCTCCAATGGTAGTGACAGACCTGTCCAGGCCCCATCATCTCAATTGTCTCCTTCTTCTCATCCTCTGTTCTACATCAAGGTTGTAACGGTGCATGAGATGCAGAAACTGCTCTCTGGTCTCTCTCCCTTTGCCAGTAAAGGTCTTGATGGTATGGAACCAAAGCTTCTCCACCTTGCGGCTACCCATGTTGCCTCTCCTGTGGCCCACATGGTCAACCTATCCCTAGCCACTGGGATTATTCCTGACCTGTGAAAGGTGGCGAGGGTTGTCCCTATACTCAAACAGGGCAAACCTAGGATCCTGGATAACTATTGGCCAATTGCCATCCTGCCCGCTGTCAGTAAGCTTCTTGACAGGGTGGTGGTGGAACAACTCACAGACTATATCCAGTCTCATGAGCATTTGTCTCCCTTGCAGCATGGCTTCTGTAAAGGTCATAGCGCTACTTCTGCCGTTATCACTGTCACTTCTGGGAAAAGGGCTGCTATGGACCAGGGCAGACTTTCTGGGGCCATCTTTATCGATCTGTCTAAGGCCTCTGACACAGTTAACCATACCTTACTATGCATGCAGCTTAGGACACTGGAACTGTCCCCACCTGCACTTAGATTATTTCACAATTATCTCCAGGGCAGGCAGCAACTTACCAAATATAGTAAGATTCTCTCTGACTCCGCTGAGGTGCCCTCAGGGGTTCCTCAGTGGTCAGTAATTAGTCCCCTGCACTTCTCCTTATTTGTCAATGACCTCCCCTCCTCAGCAGCCTTTTGCAAGGACATCCTGTATGCTGATGACCTCGTTATCTTCACTCATGCCTGGGATATTGGGGTCAATATTCACCAACTGAGTGAAGATTTCATGAGCGTCCAATCCTGGATATTGTCTCTCAAGTTGGGCCTAAATCTTGGAAAGACTCAGGCCATGCTGTTTGGGTCCAGGCTAAGTTAAAGGCCTCCTCGGTCCCTCTGTGCATCTCGGGGACTGATGGTGTTCCAGTGCTCATCACCAACTCTGTCAAATACCTTGGGGTGACACTTGACCCTCAGCTCGACCTTGGTCAACACATCCACAATGTATGTCCATCTGTTAACTGGAAATTGGGTCTGGCCTACAGGTCGAGGAATTATCTTACCATGGTTGCTCGACTTGCACTGGCCTGAGGAGTGCTCCTCCCATCTCTATCCTATGGGCTTCCCTTGTTTGCCCGTACTACTAAGGTTCACTTCACTAGGTGGACTGTAGCCTACAATAATATCTGCCACTTTGCTCTCGCAGCCCCTCGTCTAACCCACCACTACGATCTGTACAGTAGGCTGAACTGGCTCTCCCCATCCAATTACATGAACTTTGTCCTGGGCTGCTTCATGGGCAAGGTTCTGGGCTCTGGCACCCCCCTGGATTAGCAGAGTTTCTTGTGCTGGCTCCCCCCACTCACTACTCCCTAAGATCCCTGCGTCCTGCTATTATCAAGGTTCCAGTGACATGCACCCAAATGGGGGATAGGGACTTTGCATCCTGTGCCCAGAGGCTTTGAAACTCTTTTCCTGTCCAGGTCAGGACTGCCCCTACCCAGGCATATCTATTAACCTCCCTATGGAAGCACTTGAAGCTCTCCTCAGTATGCGATTGTTCCAGACCTCCCTGAGTCTCTGCTCCATACTCAAGCTCAGTATCTCTTGTACCTGGCTCCGGCCCTACTTGTTGTTGACTGCCTGCCTGGATGTAGCCCTGTGCATATTGTATATATTCTGTATATTCTTGTTAGGTATATTGATACTGAAATTGTTCTGTTATATGTTCTCATTTTATGGTGTCCACTGCTGTAATCTGAGCTATCCCACTATGTATGTTGTGTTTCCTGACTTCGGCATATGTCTGTACCTTATTTGCATCAATTTGTACTCTGTATGTTCTTTTATTCTTCTGTACCTGAAAATAGGCATATGTCTTTGTCTATTGTACTTACCTGGTTAACAAAAGCTAAATGAATAAATAAATAAATATACCTGACTGCCATGGGGCATAATGAGGCCTGACACCACAAGTGCATCCCAGGATGATGCAGTATAGTCCAATACCGACCACCCAGGAAGGTATCATTGCACTTAGAAAATGGGTATTTAAATCAAACAGCTGTAAGAAAAATTAAAATAATTTGCCTGTAAAGTAACCCTAGCACTGGCAGTACTGCCAGCAGAAAGCACTGCAATATTAGTGAGATCCCTAAGGGATTTTCGGCTACCTTCCTTTACCCGATTCCCACAAACTTCAAGAGTGGCTTTAGCTAGGTGAACTCCAGAGCAGTTTAGAAACTCCTAGAGTTAAAAAGAAAAGATGTTTGGGATAAGCATTTGTGGTTCTATGCTCAGGAGAACTTGCTTTAGTCAATGGCCATGAACTTGCATTTGGACCCAATGGACTTGAGTGGCTAAGATGAGCATCTGTGACAGAGCAACTGTACTTTTTTACATGTCTGGTGTGGCAGACTGCATTTTCCAACTGGCAGTTTCCTTGTTTATGTGTGTGCTCATGCTCACATCAGTTGTTTTTAATTTGGGAGCTGCCACTGTGGGAGCCACCGTAGGAGAAGATGGTATGCTGTTTGCAGTCAGGGGTCGCACTGTCTGAGTATGGGTGGCAAGGCAGGGATCAATTTTCAGAAAGAAGGTACTTGTGCCACTTGTTTTTTTTTTAAAGGGAACACATGGCTTTGCGACACTGGGTGGGGGGGCACTGCTCAACATCAATCGATAACTCATGCTTGGTAAGCTGAGAAAAAAAAATACCTACATGAAACTTGAAAATGCCATGGGATGCTGTGATATTTAATGTAATTAAGCAGACAGGGACTGGATATACACCATTCTCTGTTGCCTGATACCAGACCAGCTGCTTGGTGGCATTAGTCAATCAGAAAGGAGCATTCCCCTATGCATTTTCTAACATTTGTTAAATATTTGTCCCAATTTGCTACGGGCAAATGTCTTCCACTGTTACCTCCTGATTTTTAAGGCAATTTCTTGCAATATGGCCTAGCCTATTACAATTGTAGCAAATAAAGTTTTGGGGCACTGACTTTTTACTCCAAATCGAGTTCTTATCTGAGGTGGACTTAAATCAGAAAAAAAGAGATTTTACTGGTCCTTTGCTTCTACTTCACTTCTGCAGTGTCTATGTGGCCATCCAGTTGTCCTCAGCCAAGGAAGGAGCCTTTTCCCCACTTTCTAGTTGGTGTTCTTTTACCAAAAGGTGCATATCCGTCTTTTGGATGAGACATTAAACCGAGGTTCCATCTGCCTGGATTGATGGTAGTTCAGGTGGATGTTAAAGATCCCATGGCACTTATTGAAAAGAGTAGGAGAATTTCCCCGGTGTCCTGGCCAAATTTCCCTCATTCACTAAAAATACCACCAGCAGCTTAATCTGGTTCAAGGTCAGTTGGCATTCATCTGTATCCCCTTCCCCCGGGTCGTGTCTGAAAATAGGTAGGATTTGTCTAGTGCACTTACCCGGTCAACAAAAACTAAATAAATTTCTGTAGTAAAGATGCTGATGATTGCTCCACTGCAAATACATTGATGACCTGTGGGACTGCTGTGCCCTTTGGTTGGAGTAATTTAATGAGGAATGCTATAAATCAGGTGAAGGCTTCTCGAGGATTGTCAACTGAATTGTACTTCAGATACCAGAATCTCTTCTTGTAGATCTCTCCAGAGATGTCTTATCTTTTAAGGATTTCTCTTTCCCCAGGGTCATGATTTTCTGACTGTGCAGTGTTGGTAGCCTGTGATGACAGCGACCACGACTGAGTGCTTTCAAAATGGGCAACTCGATCACAGTGCCTGTGCACAGGGCTCCCTGGCAGGGAGTGTGACCGGATAGTGGGTTCCACGTATATAGTGACAGGATGTCACTATGCATACATGCACAGGGTGGTGGGACCATCATGATTGATGGGCAGAAGGGAAGGGAGGGTTTGTGGGTGTAGTGCAGTGGTGGTCTGCTGATCAGGCCATGTGGCATGGTGGGTTGATGGCAGAGTGGGGTTGTAAGGATTCTGGGTTTGGTTCTGGACAAGCTCCTGGTTTTTGCTCTGGGTCAAGCCTTTTTTTTTTTTACTTTTGCTCCCCCCCCCCGACATGCACCCTCCTGGAGTTGAGAATTCTTTTGTAGGGGATTGGGAGGGGGGCAAAGCCACCTGAGGAGTGTGGTAGCAAATCTCCCCATTTAAATAATGGAATCCTAAGTCTCAGGTGCCCTCTTGATGTTTGCTGCTAGTGTATGGTGATGTATACTCACCCAAATGGTGATCGCCTTTCCCGAATCACCATTATCACATTGAACCATATTGTCCATACTGATGTAGGCAAGTTGGGCTTTACCAATCAGATAAGATACAAGCCTGACTGCCAATTACTGTTTTGGCCATTTGCAGGCTCCAGCAACCCTTTCAAATGTTTTCAGGTATGCTTCGATATCATCCATGGGGCAAAACTTTGTAAGTTTACTGTTTTTTAAGAGAGTTATGTTTTGTTGATCTGTTGGACCTTTATCAGATCCTACAGATTTGATTGTTTACAAGGCATCCAGCCATTGCTGCTCCTGTCACTGCATCTCTTCTCTTCTCTTCTCTTCTCTTCTCTTCTCTTCTCTTCTCTTCTCTTCCCTTCCTTCCTTCCCTTCTCTTCTCTTCTCTTCTCTTCTCTTCTCTTCTCTTCTCCTCCTCTCTCCGCTTCTCTTCTGTCTCTCTTTGTTGTATAGTCTACTATTGGAAGAAGGCAGACATGCTTTCATGTTCTGTCCCTGCCTTTTCTTCTTCTTCTTCTTCTTCTTCTTCTTCCACTAGTGCCAGCTGTACAGTCTAAGTCTAAACTGTTGTTTCTGCTTCTACTTTGACTGCCATTCTTCAGGCAATCACTCCTGGGCTTGCTATTGCAGGATCGATACCTTTCCTCTATGCCTCCCTTGTACCAGGTCTTGTACCCACTCATAAAAACTACCACGTCTAGCACTCAGATTACTGGCATTTTGGTGCCAGGCAAACAGGGTGCCATATGCGGGATGTGGACCCCCTCCACAAGGACCATCCACTCCAGGAGTTGGAATCTATAAGTGGGTGAGTGTGGGCACAGCAAAACACATGATCAGCAACATTGCCAATTGGTACCCTAATTGCCCAGTTCCAGATTGTGGGCATGTTCCGGTGATGAAAGCTGACACTACTGGGTTAGAGCATGTATGGTGAAATCACACTTTTTACACAAACTGTCATATAAGCATAGGTCAAGAAACACAGGCAGGCCAGATGAAGTTATAAAATTCATAAGTAGCAGTTTATTATTATTAATAAACAATAAGATGAATATAGAATAAAACATGGGTGGATGTGTGTAACGAGACTGTTACACACCTGAGATGTGGGATGCTACATAAACCTCGAGGGCAAAGTTGGAGGGGTTTATAAAAGCATCCCACACCCAGGGTGTGTGGAAAATTCTAGTTTGACACACACTCACCCATGTATTATTTTATTTAATTACTGGTCCTTATTTTTTATAAGAGACAGACATATACACACACACACACACACATATATACTCATGGCCTGTCTGCCTTTGATATTGATTTATTTGCCTTTTTATCACTTGAGATATTGATTTACTTGATTTTTTTTGATTACAATGTGAATTTGGATTTTGCAATAGCTGTGGTGTGGCTTATGCCGCTGTGCTTAATGCTCTTTTCTCTGCTATCACTGTCTGTCTATCCCTTGGGGTTCAGCACTTGCCACGGGAATGCATTACTTACTGAGTTCCTACCTCGTCTTGTTACAGACATGGCTGAAGAAGGTGGGGGGAGGAGTTTTGAAATGCAGGATCAACTATATATATATATATATATATATATATATATATATATATATGTATATATATATAAACTTTTACAATATCTACCTTATGAGACTGTGAGGAAAAGTATTACTGCAGTGCTAGGTATTGGAGCAATACAGTCACCATGTTGACCGAGATTTTGGCCTTCCTACATACAGCGTAAGGGCCAATGAGATTGCAAACAGCAAGTCTGATTGACAGGCAGTGATTACAACCTCCAGGTTGTAATGCAAAATATCAACCAGGCAGTTGTAACATGATTTAAAAGTCTGGTTATCCAGACATAAAAAAATAAATACCCTAATTTAAAAAAAAATAACAAAACAAATGCTACAGGATAGTGCTTCACAAAGGCAGGACAAACTAAAAAAAAAAAAAAAAGGTCCTTCATCTGAGAGTCTATTTTCAATTTAAATCTCATTATTTATCCAAACCCCCCCAAAAAAAAAATATTTCTCTATTAATATGAGATGACTTTGTCTGGCACTTTAACCTCTACATCCTAGTTGTATGTTTCATCTACTGTTTTTCCCAAATGCAACAAGACTTTTTTCATTGACCTTCTTGTGAGCAGCCTGAAGAGTACATTAGTCTTCTTAACAGATGCAAGCATGTAAGAGATACTGTCCCAGAGCTTGATTTCTCCTGCTGACAATTCTGTTACCAAGCTTGTGAAATGTCAAATGGTTTCGCAAGATCAACTCTCTGTGTTTTAAATTGTAAAAATTTCTAACAAACCAAGTTGCTTTCGGCAGTCATTACAACCATAAAATTACATACATTTGTAAACTAGAGGATCCCAGTTTCACATACAGATTTCCACATATGTTTCAATCACAGGGAAGCAAGGGGAGAAAGAAAGAATAGAAACAGCAAGTGAAGGAAAAGTGATAACAGGTGGAAGTTGTGGGGAACATTTAATTGTGCAATCAGACAGGTAAGTAACAGACAAGTGACAGAATAGGAGAGGACAGAAGATATCCTTGCTTTTAATGCTCTCTGCATAACAAATAGGACAGGGTGTTAACCAACCCTGTCACACTACACCAAGGGATTAGTAGTATGATCTGAAAAAAAAAACTGTTAAATGAGCTTATAGTGGCTACAATAAAGCCACCCTCTCAAAAATGTTTATTTATTTATTTTTTAATGCAATGGGCACTAACAAGATACACATGCCAAGGGGAATTTACAGATCAATGTAGGGCAGGCCCACTGGTCCAGCAGTACTGCTGAGGCTTGTGCTGCTAATGTCCTGGGTTTGTAAATGAGCCCAGAGCATCAGAGGATTGGCCAGAGGGAGGAGGATTGAGCATCTGATTGACAGATTTTCTCTCCTGGAGTGGGAGGCTGGTGGCACCCAGCAGTAGTCCAACCCCTAATGATGGCAGTAAATAGGTGCATCTGGGTCTGGAGCAGACATAGGACTGGGGTAGTGACAGACACTGGCACATCAGGCATGAGTGTACACCTCACATGGCTCAGATGTCAATGCACATCACATCCACCCCTCCTGGGAAACCTAAGAAAGAAAATCTACTTGCCACAGGCAATGAATCCTATATTTTCCAACTTTAATCTCACCAGCAAGACCCGGATTAGCATGTCTCTATTCTCCTTATCTCAGTCACCAGAGGGGAGATGGGCTCACCATACAGGTTACTCACATTCTCCTTGTAAGCCCTGGGAGTGAGGTGATGACTCCTATTATGGATCCTACAGGGCTGATATAGGTTACATCTCTGCTGGCTCAAGGGAGCAACAATAGAGTTACAAAAAAGTTAGTGTAAGTGACAAAACACTGTCACTTTAAGAACAAAACTAAATTACTAAAACTAATACAGAACGAGACTTACAAAATGTTTTGCTTAGCTATACCAAACTGAACTACAGAAATAAAATGAGAAATCACCGACCACAGGCAAAAAATTATTAACAAGAAAGTCTAAGAAAAATAAATATCAGAAATCTGTTTCACAGAAGACTAGTGTTCACAGCAAAAAAGCTCCATGTCTTGGTCTTTATGGACTGCCTTGCTAACTCCAATACCTCATCTCCCTCACTGCAGTGCTTCACTATAGAGAAAACCAAACCACTACTTTAAATAATTATCAAAAACAAAGACAAATAACACAAATGTAGCAACACAAGGCCCTCTAGAACTATTTGTGTGTGATTTGACTTCAAGCAGACTTTTGTTTTAGATGGATTTCAAAGGTTTTGATGCTTGGACTATAGATGTGCAAAAAAAAACTTATGCTGGTGGAATTTCCGCGAAAGTCAGAACTTTACTTCCACAAAAGTGCGAAAATTAAACTAGCAACTTTGTGTGGAAATTCTGATTTAGAATGGTGGAATAAATGTATAAATTGTTGATTATTCTATTAAACTGCAGAGAAAAAAGTCAGCAGAACTGATAACTGAACTGCGAAATGATTACATGTATTGTGGAATAATTATATGTGGCTCAGAGTTCAGTGCTTGTGTTACTTACTGCATCTACATAATGTAGGTTTGAGTTTGGATACAGAGACCAGACTAGTAAGATAAAGGATGCTTCCAAGGTATAGTTGTAAAGATGAGTATTGCTTAGGTACTTAGGCATGGACATGAGTAAGTCAGTGAATATGGTACCTGATGAGCTGAAGTAAGATAGTGCTAGATACTGGAACAGTGAATTATTCGTTATGAGTTGATGGTTTGGCTTTACTCTGTATCCCACCATATGAAGAATGGTTAGTTGATTAGGATGCAATATCTCTCCAAATAAAATATATGACATCTCACACAATTATCTCCTCCAACTCTGGAGAGTATGGCCAGCAGCACACAGAAGAGGAAAATCCCCCTTAGGGAGAACCTCTGAGGACCCATGGCTACCGACTGTCCTTCCTTCAGGGCATACTAAAGGAGCATAATCCTAAATTAATGAATTATTTTCTGGCTAGTCCCAGTTGCAGATTACATATCCAGTGGAACAGTTTGTAGCAAGAGATGAAAGGTCAGAGAGGCGCTTCCCAAGTCTTGTGTAAGCAAAGCAGGTACCTGTATAAACACATGAAGCATCAAGGTAAAAGTGCATTGAGGTGAGCATTGTTAGAACACGTCCAATAGGTTCAGGATAGGACTGGAAGTGAGGAGCTCCTAAGGCTAGCAAATGATAGATAGGTGAATATAAAGTAAATACATATCCAAGCTTTGAGCTGGTGAGGCAGGATGAGATAGAAGTAGTTCGACCTCAAGGCTTCTACTAATAGAAGGCTTATGAATTTTGTGGAATGGTAGAAGGCTTGAAATTAAGCTGATGAGTGACGAACCCAGTTAGGTCAACATCACAATGACAGTAGAATTTATGCTTAAGTCATGACCTAGAAGGCATATGATAGAAGAGCTGAGTTGAAATCCTGGCAGCATTTGAGGGTAGTAAACTGAAGCAATACAGTATAAGGTTAGGAAGCATCCAAGGGAGTATGACAAGGCAAGCCCTAATAGGTAAGGACATGTGGCTGGACCTCATAGGTTAGGAGATGAGGTAGTAAGTAGCACGTAATATGGACCAAGTTGGTCAGTAGATAAGTAGAAGGATGTGGCAGCTAGTCCCACAGCCAAGACGCATAGCTGAACCCTCATAGGTCAGCTGGTGAGGTAAGTAGAGTGGTGGCTAGCTCCAGGTAGCTTGTAAGCACAGCCAGACCTTCGTAGATCTGCTGATAAGTAAGTAGAGTGGGTGATAAATAGAGAATAATACATATGTAGGGAGTTGATATGGGGTTTTTTTACACACCCAAGTTGTGTGATAATATGTAAACCTCGAGAGCGAAGCTCGAGAGGTTTTAATATCACACAACGAGGTGTCGTAAAAACCCTTCTACCCACGTATGTTTATCTTATATAATAACTGGTACAAAAAATTTCTTACAAATTCCACTAATAGGAGACCCGAGGCCAAACGCTTCTACTTCCTTACTAGTAGGCACGCCCCCACGCTGACATCACATAACGTGCTAGCGTAGTGGCCTGCCTAACAGTAAGGAAGTAGAAGCGTTTTGGCCACGGGTCTCCACGGTGCTTTTTACGAGTGCTTTGAATCTGTTTACTGTGGAATGCGAGTGCTGCAGGCTTCTTGGCGTGAAGCTGTAAAAGTCGTATCAACCTGCAGGTTGATACGACTTTTTACAGTACTTGAAAACTGGTTGATAACAAGGATCACCAGTTATTAGAAGGTAATTGAGAACAGCGATCGAGCCCATGAGGGCTAGCAGGTACAGCTGAGCCCACATAAGTCATCTGGAATTAGCATGAATGAATTGTGAGGGTTTACAGAATGTCCACGGTGACTACTATGAAAAACAGTCAAATCCACAGGCAAGCATATGCGATCAGCATAGCTCGAGTGGTACATCTTGAGTAATTCTAGCAGATATGGAAGTCTTTCTGAGGAGGAGAGGAGCTTGAACGAATGACTGCGATCCAGTAGGAGAATATGGTCTTGGAGTCGATGCCAAGTTAGGGTAGGAAGTCAGGTATGAGGTAGAAGTATATGAACCTCCAGGCCCAGACTGGGCATGACAGGGTGAGATAAGTATGAACCTCCAGGCCCGATGCGGGGCAGGCAGGCATAGTGTATTAATAGTCAAACCTCCAGGCCTTGAAGGCAAAGCAGGTACGAGAGAAGTATACAAACCTCCAGGTCCAGACCGGGCATGGCAGGCTGACAGATGTTATGGACCTCCAGAACCTATGCTGGGTGAGGCAGGCATATTGTACGGATAGTAGAACGTCCAAGCCGCAGTACGGCGAGGTAAGTGGAGTAAGAGAGCAATCTTGAAGGCAGCTGAATGGGCACTGATGAGCTGATATGAAAGAGCATTGAGTGTGAGAACCTTGCAAGTTTGAATATACATAGTTGTCATAATTCCAGGCAGCCAGGGAAGAGCAGGAGGCAGGGATGAGATGAATAGTGGGAGCAGCAAGCAACAAAGTTTTGAGCAAGGGACCTGCACATGGATCGGTAGTAGTAGCAGTTGCAGTTGTCGTTGGACTTGCATGATATGCAGATGAAGTGGCAAGGAGTAGTATTTGAATAAATGCATAAGGTACATGGTATTCGTAACATATACATATTCATAAGGAATATAAATAGCAGGGAAGTAGTCTAACCCTCCTAAAACTTTGTGTGTTTGGTGACCAAACAGCGGAAGTATGTAAGCATCAAATATTGTCCAATCTTAAAATGCAGACTTGTGTTGTAGAAATTAAGTCTAATGGAAGTAAGAGACATCCCCTGAATGACATCCAGCAACCTGAGTATGTCTTACCAAAACCCAAAGAAATGAATGATATGCAGAGTTATATCCACATAGGCTCATATCATAAGTCACTTAATGCAGGAATGTCCCGTTGACCCATTAACTAGAACCATTATTATAGAGATGGAAAACGTAGCAGCTGAAGGCTGTACGAGTCCGAACAAGCAAGCATGCCCATGACGGAAAATGAGTGAGCAGTAGGAGCCCCACTATAATGAATGGCAAGACTGCTGCACCAAACTAGTCCCTTATTATGTGGACAGTAACATTCAGTGACATGATCTCATGAACAGATCAGGTATTTAGCCACATTGGCATAGACAATACCAGCTCTGTATAGATGATGACAGCAGGCTGCAGTTTTGACTGGCTATGAGTGAACGTACTCAAACAGTAAATGGTTCAATGGCTAACAGAGCAGTAGACGGTATGAGCAGTGAGCATTCTCAGGAGGCTGCCGGAAACAACTGGAACTGGAAGCAGCTGCCATGATAGAATGGGAGAAGCAGCAGCTGGAGCAATGAGCAGCACACGGCCCTGCAGCAGGTACTAATGAGAAAAAGGGAAACCAGGTCCCGCGGTCCAGCAGTTGGAGATAGCAGTGAATTGGTGGGGCGCTTGAGTCCGAGTCCAGATAAAGCACAGCAGGGGCGAGGATGAGCAAATGGCAACCACAGCAAGGCTGCACCAGCGAGGAGAGCAGGAACTCCAAGGTCAGAGCACTGGAACAGCAAGGAGGAACGAAACGGCAGCGAAAAACAGCGATGCTGTGCACTGAAGGTAGGGAGAAGAGAAAACCCCAAAAAGAAAGAAAAAGCACCACAACACAGCAAGGAGAGGAGTGGGGCGAGGGGAACACAGAAGGCAAGGGCAAATACAAGCAGAGAGACACAGCAGAGAAAATGGAGTGGGGAGAACAGAGGACGAAGCCAACCCCAGCCCCAGCATGCAGCATGTAACATGCAGTGAGTGCACCTCACTCTAAGCAGAGCAGCAGGGCTCTGCTGCTTAAATAGGTTATGGGGAAGGAGCTCTTCTCCCGTATAACCCCAATCAGGGCCTTCCAATTCTTTAAACTGAGGAAAAAAATCATCAGAACTGTTATTCTGAGTTCATGTGTATTATTCTGCAGTTCAGCCAAATAATTCCACAGATCAAGGCAAAAATCCACCAAACACATTTGGAAGAATTTCTGAAGATTCTGAAGTTCTGAAGATTCTGGAAATTTCTGAATTTTCTCAGAAGTTCCACAAAAGCAGAATTTACAACTTTTGCCTACCTCTAGCTCAGACAAGCAGAGAAAGACTTCCCTTCACTCTCTTCAGACTACTGCACTCACCACAGCCTCCTCATGGCATACAGCTCATTTCAGTACCCCATGACTTCCAGTCCCATAGTACATTTCAATTTCACCTGTGGGCTTTACTATACTGGTGACATTACCAAATTTACATTTTTTCTCTTTATTGTAAATTGGCACTTCGCAAGGTGGATTAACTTTATGAACTCTAGTGAATTTGTGAATTAATTCTCAAAGCAAATTTTTATAAAAAACTTTAAAAAGTAGAGCACACACACCTCTAATGACAAGGGCACAGGTCTATAAAAAACTTTTTATTCAGAAGTATCACAAAAAAGCCATATCACCTGGCATGTTTCGGATGTCTGCTACATCCTTTCTCAAAGGTAAAACCCCTAATGTGAACATTCCCTTAAGTACTCATACCAATTAACTAACAATGACATCACTGATTTAATCACCATGTTGTTAAAACAATTACTAAACATATATAGATACACATTAATTTATATATATAGCATCTATGTTATAAAGGCTCAAACTTTTCTAAAAACATCAAAAATAAACCAAAACTTATAATAATCATACATCCAGGACGAGAAGAGATAAAAAAGAGGAGGGGGGGGGGAACAAAATAAAGACAAATTAAATTGTACTCATTCAAAAACCAAAAATATATACAGAACCAACATATTTCCTTCCAAAAACTGTGCTCTGTTCTAACCATTTTACGATAGACTCCTGTTGTCACTAGCTATGGGCACCGCGAAATATACATAAAGCGGTGTCACCAAGTATCGCTAATTTTATTCCTATTACTAGCACAGAAAAAGAACCTTAATGACTACACTCTAAAATTTAAATATGTATAACGGGAAGGAGAAGGAAAAGCCCTTCGTGCACTAGCGCTTGAAAATGTAAAATATAAATCTAAACATGCTTCTAAGTCTTTGTTATTGAATATTTTGATTGTGAGATTAATGATCAAAGGTATCTGGATATATATGTTTAGCTGTTATAATTAGAGTGGTAATCATGACTGTTTAGATTTATATTGTGCATCCCTGCACTTCCTGCAGCAATTTAACCATGTGATCATATGTACAGGATTTTGAGTCCTCTTTGGAGTGATATAAAGTGAAATGGAAGTAAAACAGATTCTAGAAAGTATTTTAGAGTACAGATACTTGTGTTGTTATACTGTGCTTCTTGTCAATGATTTGAGCTGTGTTTAAAAGCAAGAAACCAATTAAGTGTTACTCTATGTGAGGATATCATTATTCAGTCATTCTGTTTCAGGACACTGACAAGGAAAGGTGCCTTGCTCTAATGATGGATTTTTTTTTACAGGCTAGAGACTGCAGTTTTACTTAATTTAGGGGGAGGAGGGAGGTTGGGTACTAGAGTGTGGTGGGGTGTGTTCCCTATTGTAATGACTTGGTTGGGAGTGGCATTTGGCAGGGGGTGGTGTGTGTTTTACAAACATGACATGGGTGGGAGAAAGAATGAAGGGATTTTGAACAATTATCATATAGTTTAACAAACTTGGCTGGGACTGTGGAATAAGTCAGAAGCAAGGTAGGTGCTAGAGGGTGGGGGTCTGTGTATTAAAGTTTCTGGATGGATGGAGCGAGTGAGACCTGTGTGTGGGGGAGGGTTAAACATTTAAACATTTTTTAAGAACACTGCATACCTTTTTGGTGGTAAAGTTCTACTTTGTCAGTCAAAAACTGTACATAGTGGCATTTTGCCAACATTTTCGCTTGCAAGGGCCACTACACATACTCTTTTCCAGGTGAAGCTGAAAACTTCATCAGGCAAAAACTACACCAAGTTTAGCTGCCAGAAAATTTAACTTTGGGACATTGCATAAAGTACTTCAGGAAACAGTTATATGACTTCACCCATCTCTACTGGCAAGTAGGGAAGTTAGCTCGTCAACATGATGAGGGGTTTTCCCTTTTTACAGGTAGAAGAAGGAAATCCTTTGTGGTGAGTGGGGGGAGTAGGGTGGTGGGTACCAGAAAGTGGTAGGGGGATATACAATATATGATAAAGGAGTGAATGGGATAGTGATGACTTTTCAACTAGATGTGAGAAATAGTTTACTGACTGGATTGGTGGATGAAGGCTACAAAATTTGAGGACAATTGTAGGAGTAGGTGGGTACTATGAGGGTGGAAGCACTTATTTTTGTAATGGTGCAGTGGAAGGGTATAGGACAGCTGCAGGTGCAATGCAGTGGCTGTGGGGCAGCCATATTCAGGCAGACCTTCTGGACACTGAGGTGCTGCCCTATCTGCATGCATCTCTCTGGACTGCGGGAGAAGGTAGCCAGACTCAGAGCGGAAGTAAACTGGGTCAAGAGTACCATCACCCCTATCCAGGGACCACCCAGTCCAATGCAACTGCCTCAAAGGATGCCGAGAACGAGGAGCACTTGGATGACAGTGGGCTCAGGGAGGGTTAGAGTGGTCAGGCAGAGGCACATCCCAGATCCTGTTCCACTCAAGAACTCATATGCCACACTGGAAAATGAGGACAACCAAATAGAGGTACCCAGAGAAGTGGAAGGAAAGGATGTGGAGGTTAGCCAAGGAGGTGACCTCAGTGGGGAAAGCAGTGGACCCCAGAGGAGGAGGAAGCGAATCCTGGTGGGGGACTCCATCATAAGAGGGATCCAGCTAGGAACACAGGAGGGGGAGAACAGGGAGGTGAGGTGCCTACCAGGTGCCACGGCGTGGAGGGATGGAAGGAAGATCCTGGGGATCACTGGGAAGGCAAGACAGGAGGGTGAGCTGGATGTCATTATCCACCTAGGTACTAATGACCTGGCAAATGGGGAGCCAAAGGAAGTTCAGGAAGAGTTTAGGAAACTGGGGAGGGGTCTCAAGCAAGTAGCTACTTCTGTCACTTTCTCAGAAGTACTACCTGTGAAGAGGCAAGGGACAGCATAGGAGTGCATGCACCAGGAACTTTAACTCATGGTTGAAGAACTAGTGCTGTGAGGAAGGTTTGGATTCATTGGTGACTGGGGACCCACCTGGAGGGGATGGAGGTTTGTTCAAGCCTGACGTGCCTGCATCCATCCTGGAGGGAATCCAAGCATCAATGATAAGTTTAAATGCTACATTGACAAGCATTTAAACTAGCAAAGGGAGGTGGCAGGCCAGCAAGGAGGCACCTACTTGCTCACTCCCACAGCTAGCAGTGGAACCAGTGAACCAGAGGAGTGGCTATCTCTGCAAAGCAGTGTGAAAAAGATGGAGATTAGTGCCCAAGAGGTGGATAAGCAGAAAAGGGCAAAATTCAGCAGAGGGCAGACAGCAAGGAGAACCAGGGATAAATGACAACCAGGAAGGGCTGGAGTAGAACAGTGAAACAGTCTAGGAGGTCAAATCATTGGAAAGCCATGTGTACAAATGCCAGGAGCCTTAGCAACAAGATGGAAGATCTGAGGCTGTCATGGTGCAGTCAGACCTGGACATTGTGGCCATCACTGAACCTGGTGTAATGATAACCATGATTGGGAGATGGCCATACCTGGCTACAACATATTCAGAAGACACAGAGCAGGCAGGAAGGGAGAAGGAGTGGCACTGTATGTGAAAATGACATAAGGGCCACAGAGATCAGGAGGAACAAAATGGGGAGAGATACTGTGGGTTTAACTGGAAAGGAAAATGGGACAGCCATCCGCACAGGTGTGGTCTATGACCCACCAGCCCAGGAGGAAGAAACAGATAGAGGCTGATGCTAGCCATCCAAAGAATGGCAGACAAGGGGAGGTAGTACTGGTTGGAGACTTCAATATTCCAGACGTGGACTGAAGCATCCCAGCAGCAGCATCAACTAGGAGCAGATTTATCCTGGACTCCCTTCAGAGTGCCTTCCTCAAGCAACTGGTCATGGAACCAACTTGGCAGAAGGCAATACTGGACCTTGTGCTCACAAACAGGGACAGTGTGATGGGGGTAACAGTGGGGGAGCACCTGGGAAACAGTGACCACCAGTCACTGTGGTTTGAAATCAAAGAAAGAGCAGACCTAAACCACACAAAACATGTATCCTGGATTTTAGGGGGCAGACTTTGGGAAAATGGGGAGATACTTGGAAAGAGGCATTAAGGGAATGGGACAGGAATCAGGGTTGAGAAACAGTGGGCAGTATTTAAAATGGGGATTACAAGAACAAAGAATTATGCATTAAGCAGGTTAGCAAGAGGAAAAGGAAGAAGACCATTATGGTTTCAAAGAGGTAACAAAAGAAAGTGAAAGCCAAAAAGATTGCATTCAGGCAATACAAAAAGACACAGGCAGAAGGGGATAGGGAGAAGTACCAGGAGAAGCAAAGGGAGGCAGGGAGGTCAGTAAGAGAAGCCAAAGCTCAGACAGAAGAACACATTGCAAAATCAGTGGGTAGAGGGGACAAAACCTTTACAGGTACATAAGTGAAAAAGAAAGACAAAGGGAGGGATAGTGAGACTGAAGGGGAGGATGGGGTCGTGGAGGATGACAACAGTAAAGCTGACATATTGAACAGGTACTTCTGCTCAGTCTTTACTGAGGAAGAGGAGGGTAATGGGTCTGAAGGGAGTACAAGGGTGAGAATGGTGCAGAAATGGGAACAAGTCCCTTACACGTGAGAAAGGGTCCTGCAAGGAACTGGAAGACAAGAGTTGATAAAGCAATGGGGCCAGATGGGGTGCCCCAGGGTCCTTAAAGAACTAAGAGAGGTGGTGGCTGAACCTCTGGCTATCCTGTTTAGCCGATCACTGGAAACAGGAGGTACCCAAAGACTGGAGGACGGCAGATGTAGTCCCTTTATACAAAAGTGGGAACAAAGAGAAGCAGGGAACTACAGACCAGTCAGCCCACCTCGGTAGTGGGGAAGATCATGGAAGCACTACTGAAGGAGAGATTGGTGAACATCTGGTTGTCAATGGACCACAGGACCCAAGGCAGCATGGTTTCACCAGGGGAGGTCATGTCAGACCAACCTTGTTGAATTTTTGACTGGGTGACTAGGGAGGTGGACAGGGGAGGCAGTGGACATGGCCTATCTGGACTTCAGCAAGGCCTTGACACTGTGCCACATAGAAGACTATTACACAAACTGGGGAATATGGTGTGGGCAGGACAATAGTGGTGGGTAGGTAACTGGCTGGGTGGCAGGACACAGAGGGTGGTGGTAAATGGCTGTCACTCCACAGAGGAAGAGTGACCAGTGGGTACCACAGGGATCGGTGCTGGGACCGGTCCTATTCAACATCTTCATCAGTGACATTGCTCAGGACCTAGAAGGCAGAATTTCACTGTTTGCTGATGACACAAAGCTCTGTAACAGAGTAGACACACCAGATGGTGTAGACAGAATGAGAAGCGACCTGCAGAAACTTGAAGAATGGTCAGGGGTTTGGCAGTTGAAATTCAATGCAAAGAAGTGCAAGATAATGCATATGGGGCACAAAAACCCTGGCACAATATATCAGTTGGGGGGTGAGGATATAGCATGCACCAAGCAGGAAAGGGATCTTGGGGTTATCATCTCTGATGACCTCAAGGTAGGAACAGTGTGACAAGGCAGCAGGTAAAGCAAATAGGATGATGGGATGTATAGGCAGGGCATCACCAGCAGGAAAAGGGAGGTCATAATTCCGCTTTACAAGACACTAGTGAGGCCCACCTGGAGTACAGTGTACAGTTCTGGAGACCATACCTATGTAAGGACATAGACAGGGTAGAGAAGGTTCAGAGGAGGGCA
Source organism: Neoceratodus forsteri (assembly GCA_016271365.2). Lineage (NCBI taxonomy): Eukaryota > Metazoa > Chordata > Ceratodontiformes > Ceratodontidae > Neoceratodus > Neoceratodus forsteri. The sequence goes on from CM057458.1 coordinate 607,068,489, forward strand.
ACAAAGATGGTGCATGGATTGCATCATAAGTCGTATGAAGACAGGTTGAAGGAACTGAACATGTACTCCCTGGAGGAGAGGAGGGAGAGAGGGGATATGATAGAGACATACAAGTATCTTACAGGGAGGAACAGGGTGCAGGAAAACACTATTTTTAAGTGAAAAAGATGTTCCAGGATTAGAGGGCATGGGATGAAGTTGGAGGGAGGACGATTCAGAGGAAACCTGAGAAAGAATTTCTTCACAGAACGGGTGGTGGACAAGTGGAACACCCTGCCAGAGGAAGTGGTGGGGGCTGAAACAATCACGGGATTTAAGAATGTATGGGATAGACATAAAGGAATTCTGGAGGTCAGGGGTAAGGGGCAACAGACTTCTAGGAAAACAAACTGAACTTACAAGCTCAAATGGGCAGACTGGGTGGGTCATAGGCCCTTATCTGCTGACACTGTCTATGTATCTATGTATCTATGTATCTATGTAGTTGATGTTTGTAGGTTTGGAGATTTGTTGGGCTTCACTCTTTAAAACAAATAATAATTTTGCTGCACAAAGCTGAAGTAGTCAAAAACTTCAATTCTCTATGCACAGTGGGGAACGCCTGACTTTGCACCTGCTTCACTGGTGGAGTTTAAATTTTATCTCTAACCTTACTGTAACACACGCAAACCAAGCAACATCTGGACACACATCACAGTAAGGACTCTGCAGCATCAAGGAGGTTGGTGAGTCCACAGAGGGTTGCATCACAACAAGAAGTCTCCACATCATATCTGAAGACTCAGAATGCTAGAACGCAGCCTCTCAGTATTTGAACAATCAGCAGCTAGTGAGATAAGGCACAGAACTTTGTTTTTTGTCTAAGCAGTGCACCCACCTTTTCCACACTACATGGCCCAAGCTTCTGTAAGCTTCAAAGGGTCAGTAAGTCCATGGAGGGTTGTAGCTACAATAACTAGCCTCCCCACCACATCAATACCACAGTTACACTACATTTTACCAATTGCCAAGGGAGGTGGGCCTTAGAACTTTGGCTTAGTAGAATCCCAGCCTTTCCCCATGCTTTGTGATGCAGTTCTGGTAGTGTGTGATTGTGCTCTGTTTGTTGGGGTCATTGGCAAACTCTTGGGATTGTCATGAAATTTTAATCATGTGCAGAGAAAGAATTTCTATATAGTTTGTTGTTTAAAATATTGAAATAAGAATTAAACATTTTGGTTTTCAAGAAAAACATTTCCAGCCAGTCCAGTGGTTTGAAGGGCTGAGGTGCTGGGCACCTCACCACTTCAATGCTGTTGACCCGAGATTGGGAATGGACCTGGGTCACTCACCGGCTGGTTGGGAGAGGGAGGATAGAGCATCTGTAGGATAGTTTTCTTCCCTCAGGAAGGGAGGAACATCTCACTTGCAGCTTGACTGCCACCCAGAGGAACTGTGGTGACAATACCATGGGACAGCAAAAGGGAGGGGACCCCAGAAGTGGACATGGAGGGCATCTCGGTGAAGGCAGAACATGCACATCATGTCATTGCATTTGCATGAGCCCCAGGAGAGAAAATGAAGGAAAATTCCTCTGACTGAGTGGAATGATGACTCTGCTCCTTATAGGCACTGCACTAATGACTGGGAGCATATGGTCAGATCCTGTGGCAGGATGCAAAGGAGAAGGTAAGTCCCAAGGAAGTTGGGTGATGGGGCTGGAGGATTATCCACATAACAGGCTGGTTAAGCAATTGTAGGATAAACACAAAGTGGAAAAAAACATCATTTCAAGGAGTGCTGGCTCCACATTTGTCTCACTGAGCTAACCTGCTGTAGTTGAACATATCCCCAGCAGGAACAAATGCACACGTATGGTATATCATTCTTTGAGTTTGGAGGTGAGCACTAAATCACTTTTTACTTTTTTAACTTTATTATATTTCAATTTCTTACCGTCATATATGAATGTTGGACTTGCATGCACTGCTACTGTACATGGCTCATGTTAAAAATTATTATAAATCTCTGTTGCATTGGTCTGTATTTAGCCTCATATCAGCCTCTACCTTTAAACCTCTAATTTGCACATTGCATTATTAAATCTCTGATTCCCCTTTCCTTATTAAAGTTAACTGGGGATGTTGTGAAAGACAGACTGACAGACTGATTAATGAACAGAATTGTATTTATATTTATGCATCTGTATTTTTGGCAAGGAAAGGCACACTAAGCTATGATAACTTATTTGCAGGTGGTAACTAGGGGATAGAGTACACTCAGGAAACTTCACTTCACTTCCTGCATGGGTGCAACCCTTTTCTTGTTGAAGGCTGGAGGACTCTAAATAGGAAAGAGAAATGGTGGCCCTTGTGATGGAGTGTGCTTCCCTTTCCACCCAGAGTAGTAAGACAGCAACTAATGGTAGTTTTGTAAAATTGATGGAGGTAGAAATTGATATGATGCAAGGAGGATCAGGAAAACCCAGGCTGGAGAGTACATCAGAGTCCCCTAGTGTTTATACTGACAACTATATGGAGAACATTGAGGAGTACATAGAATGAGGAATACAGAAAAAGAAGTCTGAGGTCTTTTTCATCATAGGGGATGAAGTCACCAAATGTGAAAAAGGGAAGCTGAATGCAGAACAGCCTGTCAGTCCAGGCCACAGGGATGAGTTATTCCAGTTAGGGAAGGGGTTTGTCACAGAGGAACAGCTAGAAACATAGAGGGGCAGCTTTGAGCTCATCGGAGCTCCAGGAGGACGTCGGGGGACATCTGCAGTCTTAGTAACTGCAAAACTTTGCTTTCTGCCTGCAACTTGCAGTGGAGCTCCACAAAGCTCATTTTTAAATACAAGGACTGTGCCAGTCGGGTCTGAAAGCTCAGTGGAACTTCCCGACTAGAGACTTCTGTGTTGGATTTGAATGGATCCCTGAATTGGTGACAAGTTTCAAAGTCCCTGAGAGCCTATATAAAAAGGCTCAGTTTCTTTGCTCTGCTGGCAGCTTAGAGCTCATTGGAGCTCTGAGAGGACGTTGGGGGACATCTGCAGTCTTAGTAGCTGCAAAACTCTGCTTTCTGCCTGCAACTTGCAGAGGAGCTCCACAAGGCTCATTTTAAAATATAAGGACTGTGCCAGTTGGGTCTGAAAGCTCAGTGGAGCTTCCCGACTAGATACTTCTGTGCTGGATTTTTGTCCCCCCACCCTGCCCCACCTCAACAACCTATTAAATAGACCTTTGCCCTGCCCCCTGGGGCTGGGATTATGTTTACCTAGAGTGTAATTGGATCCTGCCAATCTAAGCTAGGATGTGTTTAATTAATCTTTGCAGCACTAAATCTGTGAAGACTTGCAATTGTTGCTAACCTTGCTTCCTCTCTCTCCTCCCTATATAAGATGTTTTTCTAGTTGTCAGAATCAAAGTGCTACTACCTGTACAATGGTTAAGGAGTTACCCCCTCCTCTAGAATAGGATGAGAAACTGATAATCCCTGTGGGACTGCTACCCACTGATACCAATATCTATCTTCCCTAAGTAATCATAGCCTGAAAAGTCTGATGACAGGGGTCAACATAAGAATAGGCCAGTATTCCTGGACTTCATTGAATTGTTCTACAAATAGATTTGTACAGAACACTCTGCAAATGGATTTCATGTTAGGCCTAGAACTATCTGTTAGCTCTGACGGATAGAGCAGAAGCACTTCACACTCTTGTATAACACGGTAACAACCCCAGCTACCTGTAATTGGCCTAGGTGAGCGTGACATCTGAGAGACGGTTGAGGCCACTTCAGTATTACACAGGGTGCCACTGCTTGCCAAACATGTAGAACATGAGTTGGATCGTGGGCCCCCCACCCACCCTGTCTTGGGCTGTGTGGTGAAAAAAGCAATGTACTCTACTCCCCAACAAGGGAGTACTCCTGGTAACACTCTGCATTCTGTTCTTACTATGGGAGGACTTGATGGTAGGCCAAGGGGACCCAGACAGTTGGGGACAGCAAGACAATGGCATCCTTCCCTGTGACCTACACTGCACCAAGTCCTACTCTGGTTGGCAATCCTTACTAATAGCCCATGAGATAGTGAGACTGGGTGTTTGTTACAAGTCACTCCACTTCACTAGTAGGAGACTCGGTAGCAAACTAATCTTATCAGCCAGCCCCAAGCTGTTAGGCCTGCTAGCAGCACTACTTCTCCTGGCAGGTGACATCCAGCCCAACCCTGGCCCTCCCATCTCCAATATCTTAATATCCTCCCCACAGAACCTGCAGTAGGCACTCTACAAGGGTTTAAAGATTGCACACATGAATGTCTGCAGCATCAGACCAAAAATGCAAGAGGTGCAAGCCTGGCTAGACCTCTACAAGCCAGACATCCTAGACATCTCTGAGACCTAGCTTAAGACCAACATTCTTGACCAAGAGATCATGGCACAAGGATACAACTCCTTCCGCAAAGATAGGGAAAGGAAAAGAGGGGGTAGTGTGTTAATCTACATTAAGGACAACCTAACGGTGTCAAACCTAACCCTAAAGCCGGACCTTGCCCCAGACAGTGAATCAATATTTATATGGGTCACCCTCGGCCAGTTCAAACACCTCATTATAGGCTGTGTCTACAATCCACCTAAGGCAGCTCTCTAATCCTTAGATGCCTTCACCAGATCCACGACCAAAGACATCGCCATGGAGCATATCATTATGGGGGAATTCAACCTAAATTGGGTCCTTGACCCCAACAAAGACCTCATGTCCCTGACACAGGAGGCTAACTGGACACAGATTATTTCAGTACCCACCAGGTTGAATCATAAGTCAGTGAGCCATACCATCTTGGACTGGGCTCTGGTGACAAACCCCACCAATATCCAGAAAGCTGGTCTCATGGCCGATGCCCTGAGTGACCACTCCCCAATATTCTGCATCTGGAGGAATAATGTGTCAAAAGCCCAACCCAGAATATTGACCGCCCAAGATTACTCAAATTTCTCGGAGGCACAATACCATGACTACCTCTGTAGCCTGGACTGGAGCCCATCAGGATCCTCCCCTCCTTTTATGTGGCACTAGAATACTTCCAAAACTCATTGATTAAAGCAGCCAACCTCTTTGCCCCACTAAAAAAGCTCAGAGTACAAGGCAGCTGCTACAAGTGGACCTCTCCAACTCTAAAAGCCCTGATGATCAGCCGGAACAAGGCCTGGAAGAGGTTTAAGAAGTCCTCTCTCCCGGCTGACCTTGTGGCATATAAAGCCCTGCCAAACAAATGCAGGAGCTCAATAAAATGGACAAAAAGGTAGTATGTCACCCACCTTCAAAAGAATAGCTTAGGAATCCATAAACTATTTTAGTCTCATATCAATGAGCTGATCAAAGGAAACACCAAGGCTGAACCTGGCCCTATGGAAGTCAACGGTAACTAGTGCAAGATGGCCCACAAACTGCGGCAGCCCTCAACCTTCATTTCACCAACTGTGACACACATAAAACTGGACTAACCCCTCACCCCCGGGCACCCAACGACACTGAACCCCAGATACTATGACCACCATTCCACTTCAGGTTGGTCAGGACTAAAGAGGTGCTAATTCTCCTGAGGGCCCTGAAAATTAAAGGCCAAGGTGGACCTGATGGAATTAATCCCAGGTTACTCAAGCATGGTGCCCAATTCATCTCCACACCTTTGACCAGGCTGATAAATAAATCTCTGCTGGAAGGCACCGTTCCACATCAGTGGAAACAGGCCAACGTGGTTCCCATCCACAAGGGTGGCTCTAGGGAGCACACGAGCAACTACCGGCCAATATCCCTGCTCTGTCTGCTTGCCAAACTGCAGGAAAGACTAATATATAGCCACCTCAATGACTACCTGGAGACTCACCAACTACTGGCCTCCTCTCAACATGGTTTTCATATGAACCATGGCACAGACACTGCCCTCACGAACCTCACGACAGACGTGCTCAGTGCCATGGACAAAGGGACCCCAACTGGTGCAGTATTTATTGATCTGTCCAAGGCCTTTGACCTTTTCAACCACAATCTCCTGCTAGAAAAACTTAAAAAGATAGGCCTAGACCCCCTGGCTCTTAAGTGGTTCGAGAGCTATTTATCTGGTCGCACCCAGAAAGTTAGCTGGAAGGGGGCGCTATCTGACCCATTAACCCTAAAAGAGGGAGTATCACATGGCTTGATCCTTGGTCCCCTACTATTCTCATTGTTTACAAATGATCTAAACCTCCACTACGGGGAAGCGCAGTAGTGCAATATGCAGATAACACCATTATATACTGCTCCTTGGATAACCTGGGTGTTCTCAGCCCCTTACTCCAGTCTGACCTTACATCACTGGAGAACTGGCTAAAAATAAACAGAATAGTCTTGAATGTAGGCAAAACAAAAGCCATGCTGTTTGGGGCCAGATCCCTGGGGCAAGACAGAACCAGCTCCCTACAGCGTAAATTGCTGTCTGGGACCAGCACTGAAGTTGTGCCTTCATTAAGATACCTAGGGCTTATGCTTGACCAAGGACTCACCTTCAAGAACCATGTGGAGCAAGTGACCAAGACCATCCATGAGAAACTTGGCAGTCTGTATTGGATTAAGGATCAGCTTATTCCAGAAGCCAGGCTCTCTATTGCCTCAAGCATCCTGCTCCCCACACTGACCAATGCAGCCCCTGCAAAACAGGGAATGGCCAAGCTAGAGGTCCACTGGATGCAAATTCTTTACAACAAGGTAGTGCAGTTCACTACCCAGAATCATTCAAGAAGCCACCCCTGCGACACACTAGCCAAGTTACAGTGCCTTCTTTTGAAGCACACCTTAAACTCCTTTTCCTCTGCTTAGCATTAAGTTACTCAGCCCTACAGCTCCGCACAGCCTGTCATCTACCATAGCTTCCAAGCATTACCTTCGAACCCTGAGGTCCACAGGGAGGACTCTACTAGAAACCCCCAGTGTCAGGACCAGCGCAGGCCAGAAATCTTTCTCCATCACTTCCCCCCATCTGTGGAACAAACTTCCAGCAGTGATACAGGAACCCTCACATGAACTTCCATACCAGGCTCAAGGCGCACCTACTTGCGGCAAGCACTTGCCTATGTTATGGCACCTAACAGCCCCCCCCCACAACAGACCTATGCCAATCACCTTACCTGTAAGAGTCGTGACAAACTGTTATGGATAGTTTGCCTCTACTGTTATGAATCAATATCAAAACTGTAACAATTGAACCTCTATGTTAGTTAATACCTGTTTACTGTCTGTATCGCCATGTATGCCATGTAATGCCATGTAATGTCTCTCCGGGTCACCCTTGAAAAAGGAACCTTTGGGCCCAGTGGGCCTACTCGGTCATCAAAATTCAATAAATAAATAAATAAATAGAGAAGTAATGTAGAAGTTGTTGGCAGATTAAGGACATCTTGGTCCACCTAGTCTGCCCAGTTTTCCCTGCCTACTGTGCCGCCCCAGACCCTATTTGATCTCTGTTCTTTCCCCTTTGCCTTATTTCTAAGGTCTTTTTGTGTCTATCCCATGCATGCTTGAATCCTGTTACTGTTTTAGTACCCACCACCTCAGCTGGGAGACTGTAGCACAGATCAGATGAGCAAAATCTCAAGATGTGACATACTGCTGAAACAGGAGTACGGAATGCAGGCATGGCTTGCAGACATGAAACACTGACAAACTAGGAATAAAAGCAAAGGTAAAGATCCAGAAGTGTTTAACCTGAGTGTAGAAGAGGCCCTACTTGCAGCACAGAGAATGCATTGTGAAGACAGAGAACATTATATATCATATTGTATATGAACAAAGGCAGTTAATAAAACCCAAATGGTAGAAAAAAAACTTGGGCCCTCTCTCAGGACAAAAGTCAGTCAGGTTGGACATGATTCTCCTACAGCAGCTGGTATTGACTCAGAACCCTGTTTATTTCATGAAAGGACAGAGTGGAGAACTTTAGATTGACACTACTCCAGAGCCACTGATCCCCCCAACTAGTGGCATTAAGTACCATTCAGAAGACCACTGTAAGACAGAACTGAGCACCCATGACCAGGGCCACTGGAAAATTGCGGAAAAGGTTACCAATAATTGCGGAGCGTTTTGCAAAGATTGCGGGAAATTGCAGGGGTTCTTCTATAGACCCGGAGTGCTTCACAATAAATCTTTCAATGTTTTCTGCAGCATATATTAGTCAGTATAAATTGCTAAATGAATACACTGACACCTGAATATTTTTAAAACATGAAGAAAAGTTTATGTTCCTGAAAAGAATACCAAACTGATAAGCTATCATAAGCATGCCTATCTTCCAAAATTTAAAAGCACCTCATACAGTGCTAAATAGATTATATAAAGTGAGCCACAGCAAATCAATACTAAATAAAGCCAGAAGAAATATATATTTTTTGTTTCTGGCTGTAGAATAATGAAGTGTAATCAACAGCTGTTTACAGTGCTCTGCCAGCTATTCACTCACTTTGGTACAAGAAAAAATAAGCAGATAGAGTGGCGAATAATTGAGTTTTATTAAAATGTTGTTAAAGTGTTTAATAGTCATAATTTGTACAGTAGGTACTGTACACTGTTTTTGAAATCACATATTTAAACATTAAATCAGGGGGGTTATTGGGGCTGGCAGTATAATCTAGAGGTTAGAGTAATAAACTGTGAATGAGCTGACTACATCTAGCAGACCTGGGTTTAATTCCCACAATCTCCACTTGCATATTGTGTGATTCTGAGCAAGTCACTTAACCTCTTCAGTGCTCCTGGGTTGTACTTGAAAACAGGCACTTGTGCCTAGTGGGCCTTACACGGTTACCAAAACATGTAAAAAAATATCAATATATTTTTACTGCATCATACAGTAGTCAGGGTACCCTGTAATTTACCTTTGTTTTACTCTGGCTGCAATAATTTTGTTTAGTTAAAGATAAATGTTCAGATACATTTTGCATTTTATAAGCTTGTTTTTAGACTTTAGTCAGGCTTTTATTGTAGTCTTTGCATGTGAGCATCTAGGGGGTAGTTGCTAAGGGTGAGATCACTGTTAGCAACTAGCTTATTCAAGTTTAAAATCAACAGGGCATTCAAAAATCCTCAGCTGTTTGAATCAAAGCTAGTCTGAATGAAAGTATGCTCAAAGGAAAAACTTGCCCTGCCACTTACAAAAAGGCTTCACAGTTAGCACCCCATTTAAGTGAATGGGATAATTTGCACTTGTTCTCCCATCTTTTGTCTGTCTGTGTGGCAACAAAAAGTTTTCTGATAGACTGCTTCAACACAAAACAAATGTTAAGTGTTTAAGTGTACTTATGCTTGGCCAGTGGATTTTGAAATCAAACAAGACAAGGATTTAAAAGAAATCAATGTCACATAAAACCCTTGCCCTGCCTTGCATTGCATTATTTCAGCCAAACCCAAGTCTGCAACATTGTCAATATATTTGAGAGTATTTCATTAAAAATGTTAATACTTTTTACACAGCTCAACATAAAAACTCAAAAATTGCAAGAAATTGTGGAACATGTCCGTTTTTGCTGAGAATGGTGAAAATTGCGGATTCCGCAAAAAAAATTTGGGCACAATTTTCCAGTGGCCCTGCCCATGACTCACTTGATGTGGAAGGCTCTGAGTAAAGGATGGAGCAGAACCATTGCTCTTTACCACCTATATCAGCTAATGAAAACAAACTCTGGCAGAAGCTTTGAGGGCTGCAGTTCAGCATGATAAATGACAGCTCTTGGGATTTAAGTAGCATCTGAGGGGGGGATATAAAATTCTCATTTGCACATATCAGCCCATACATTATTCTATATACAAATCATGACTTTCATGTGCCAAAAGATTTTGAGATACAGAAATTGGATCATAGAAAAGTGATTTTTGCACAGTGACCATGAAATCACCTTTCTGGATCCATTTGCATAATTTCACTGCATTTGTTCATGAGGTGGAAGTCACAAAGAGACCATGTGGAAAATGATGGGAAAAAATATCAAAAATTGACCAGATTATGAGAACAGATTAAAAACCTTTTGAAATACATTGAACTGCATAACTGATTTCCTCAATCCCTGGTCCTACATAGATACATAGATACATAGACAGTGTCGGCAGATAAGGGCCTATGGCCCACCCAGTCTGCCCATTTGAGCTTGTAAGTTCAGTTTATGTTTTCCTAGAAGTCTGTTGCCCCTTACCCCTGACCTCCAGAATTCCTTTATGTCTATCCCATGCATTCTTAAATCCCATGACTGTTTCAGCCCCCACCACTTCCTCTGGCAGGGTGTTCCACTTGTCCACCACCCGTTCTGTGAAGAAATTCTTCCTCATGTTTCCTCTGAATCGTCCTCCCTCCAACTTCATCCCATGCCCTCTAGTCCTGGAACATCTTTTTCACTTAAAAATAGTGTATTCCTGCACCCTGTTCCTCCCTGTAAGATACTTGTATGTCTCTATCATATCCCCTCTCTCCCTCCTCTCCTCCAGGAAGTACATGTTCAGTTCCTTCAACCTGGCTTCATAAGACTTGTGATGCAATCCATTCACCATCTTTGTTGCCCTCCTCTGAACCTTCTCTACCCTGTCTATGTCCTTCCGTAGGTATGGTCTCCAGAACCGTACACTGTACTCCAGGTGGGGCCTCACTAGTGTCTTGTATAACGGAATTATGACCTCCCTTTTCCTGCTAGTGATGCCCCTGCCTATACATCCCATCATCCTATTTGCTTTACCTGCTGCCTTGTCACACTGTTTCCCTACCTTGAGGTCATCAGAGATGATAACCCCAAGACCCCTTTCCTGCATGGTGCATGCTATATCCTCACCCCCCAACTGATATATTGTGCCAGGGTTTTTGTGCCCATATGCATTATCTTGTACTTCTTTGCATTGAATTTCAACTGCCAAACCCCTGACCATTCTTCAAGTTTCTGCAGGTCCCTTCTCATTCTGTCTACACCCACTGGTGTGTCTATTCTGTTACAGAGCTTTGTGTCATCAGCGAACAGTGAAATTCTGCCTTCTCGGTCCTGCGCAATGTCACTGATGAAGATGTTGAATAGGACCGGCCCCAGCACTGATTCCTGTGGTACCCCACTGGTCACTCTTCCCTCTGTGGAGTGACAGCCATTTACCACCACCCTCTGTGTCCTGCCACCCAGCCAATTACCTACCCATCACACTATTGTCCTGCCCACACCCATATTCCCCAGTTTGTGTAATAGTCTTCTATGTGGCACAGTGTCAAAGACCTTGCTGAAGTCCAGATATGCCATGTCCACTGCCCTCCCCTGATCCACCTCCCTAGTCACCCAGTCAAAAAATTCAATGAGGTTGGTCTGACATGACCTCCCCCGGTGAACCATGCTGCCTTGGGTCCTGTAGTCCATTGACAACCAGATGTTCCACCAATCTCTCCTTCAGTAGTGCTTCCATGATCTTCCCCACTACCGAGGTGAGGCTGACTGGTCTGTAGTTCCCTGCTTCCTCTTTGTTCCCACTTTTGTATAAGGGGACTACATCTGCTGTCCTCCAGTCTTTGGGTACCTCCCCTGTTTCCAGTGATCAGCTAAACAGGATAGCCAGAGGTTCAGCCACCACCTCTCTTAGTTCTTTAAGGACCCTGGGATGCACCCCATCTGGCCCATTGCTTTATCAACTCTTATTACTTCCAGTTCCTTCAGGACCCTTTCTCGTGTAAAGGACTTGTGTCCATTCTGCACCATTCTCACCCCTTGTACTCCCTTCAGACCCATTACCCTCCTCTTCCTCAGTAAAGACTGAGCAGAAATACCTGTTCAATATGTCAGCTTTACTGTTGTCATCCTCCACGTGGCCACCATCCTCCCCCTTCAGGCTCATTATCCCTCCCTTTGTCTTTCTTTTTTCACTTATGTACCTGTAAAAGGTTTTGTCCCCTCTACCCACTGATTTTGCAATGTGTTCTTCTGTCTGAGCTTTGGTTTCCCTTACTGACCTCCCTGTGCTTCTCCTGGTACTTCTCCCTATCCCCTTCTGCCTGTGTGTTTTTGTATTGCCTGAATGCAATCTTTTTGGCTTTCACTTTCTTTGCTACCTCTTTGGAAAACCATAATGGTGTCCTCTTCCTTTTCCTCTTGTTAACCTGCTTAATGCATAATTCTGTTGTTCTTGTAATCCCCATTTTAAATACTGCCCACTGTTCCTCAACCCCGATTCCTGTCCCATTCCCCTTAATGCCTTTTTCAAGTATCTCCCCATTTTCCCAAAGTCTGCCCCCCCTAAAATCCAGGATACGTGTTTTTGTGTGGTTTGGTTCTGCTCTTTCTGTGATTTCAAACCACAATGACTGGTGGTCACTGTTCCCCAGGTGCTCCCCCACTGTTACCCCCATCACACTGTCCCCTGTTTGTGAGCACAAGGTCCAGCATTGCCTTCTGCCGAGTTGGTTCCATGACCAGTTGTTGAGGAAGGCACCCTGAAGGAGTCAGGATGAATCTGCTCCTAGTTGATGCTGCTGCTGGGATGCTCCAGTCCATGTCTGGAATATTGAAGTCTCCAACCAGTACTACCTCACCCTTGTCTGCCATCCTTTGGATGGCTAGCATCAGCTCCCTATCTGTTTCTTCCTCCTGGGCTGGTGGTCTATAGACCACACCTGTGCGGATGGCTGTCCCCATTTTCCTTTCCAGCTTAACCCACAGTATCTCTCCTGTCCTGCACTGAATAGTAAAGATGTGACTTTGGTCAATAAAGGACTATGACACAGGACTCCTGGTAGGTAAGTAAGGGATGGGGGAGGGTGATGGGTGCTGAGCGGGAGGGTTAGCTGGGGGGAGGAGAATGATCATAGTGTGCTGGCAGAGGCAACAGGCATCAGTGTATGTTTTCCTTTTTTACATTGTGCAAGCCCAAACATGAAACATAAAAAACTGTTAAAGCAAGAGAAGTTGGAAGGCCATGATGGACAGGCCAGTATGTGAAAAAGGCAGGTACTGTAAGTGAAAATTTAACATACTAGCAACATTTATTTAACATACTAGCAAAAGGCAAGGGATGAGAGGACAATAAAGGCAGAAGAGGAAAGGAGCAGCAACTCACAGTTCACAGTGTGTGCACACTGGGACATGGTCATACCAGGTTACATGATGTTCAGAAGGGAAAGAATAGGTAGGAAGGAAAGGAGAAGGGGTGGTACTGTATGTGAAGGAAAGCATAAAAGCAACAGAACTACAGGGAATTCAGGGTGGGGCAGCGGTGTTGTGGGTCCCCCCTGAGTCAGGAAATGGAGACACTATTTAGACAAATGTGATCCACAGGACTCCAGCACAGGGGGAGGACTTGGATAAGGTAATGTTAGATGCAATTAGCAAAATGGTGGAAAAGAGAGAGGTGTTGCTGGTGGAGGACTTCTGTCTGCTGGATGTATATTGAAGCTTCCCCACTGCAGCTTCAGCTGACAGCAGGGATATCCTGGTCTCCCTGCAGGTGGCATTCCTCAGACAGCTAGTCAGTTAACCCACTCATGATGGGGAAACACTAAATCGGGTGCTTACTAACTGTGACAGTATTGCAGATGCCAGGGTGGAAAGCCATTGGGGTACAGTGATTATCATACAGTAGAGTTCAGCATATGAACAGGTGAATAATCCAATCACACAATGGTGGGAGTACTGGAATTCAGAAGGGCTGATTTTGCTTCAAGGTAGACTTTAGAATGTACTGTACACAGAATAAAAATATAAGAGAACAAAGAGGAAAGTTAAACCAAGGGCATCCATCCTATGGAGAGCTATACATAGAGTTTAACAGCAGATAAGGAACTCATGGCCCATCTAATCAGTCCATTTTCCCTACCTACTCTAACACCAAAGACCTTACTTGATCTCCAGCTTAATTCCCCCTTTTCTTACCACTAAAGCTCCCTTATACCTATTCCCATGCCACCCTGAATACAGTTAGAGCTGTTGTCCCTATCACTTCCTTTGGGAGGCTTTTCCAGGCATCCACCACTCTTTCTGTAAAGAAATGCTTCCTTATATCTCCCAAGTCTAACCCTTCAAGCTTCATAGCATGACCCCTTTGTTCTTGAGCATATTTTTCTCTGAAAAAAGCTTCCCCCTTAAGCCTCATTTATACCCGTGAAGTATTTGAAAGTCTCCATCATGTTCCCCCTCTCCCTCCTTTCCTCCAGTCTGTACATGTTGAAGTGTTTCAGTCTCTCCTCATAGGATGCAGGGTGCTACACCCCTTTTGCTAGAACCTGTACTGCCCTACTGACCCTAGACCCCACCCTCAGCCCCAAAGGCAACTTGAATTGCATAAGTTCTAAATATAATATTAAGCAAAGCACTGTATTGAAAAGCTTGCTTTATAACAACATACACTAGACCTGGGGAAATTTTGTCCAGGAAATATGTTTCAATTCCAGCATTAGCTGAACTAGTTATATTAGTGTTTACAGTTATGGTAAGGGGTTGCTAACATATTTCAAGCTACAGGATAGTATTATGTACCTCTTTTTAATTATATGTAGCAATTAATAAAAAGGTAATTCCAGATAATCAATGTTCATGCTTACAACATCACACTTGCTGCCTGGTAATTTATGTAACCACCCAGTCCCCTGGGGTTACTGGAATCCCATCAGATTAGCCATAGGCAAGTAGCGGGCAGCAGTGTGAAGGACTTATTAGGATCCCTTCACAGATTACATCATTGTTTACTCAGCTGGGCTGAGCAGAGGATGGCTTATGTCATTTAGAATTCTCACAACAGAATAAGCCACTTTGGAATCAACTGCTAGGGGTTGGTTTAGAATGGTATGTTCACATGGGAGTTCAGAGTGTAGTCTGTAGTTAGCAGTGGTTTACTGTGGAGCTCTGAGTAAGCAGTGCTCTGAGTGTTGGGGTGCCTGCCAGTCTACTGTGATACTTGGGTGAAGGACCCCCAGCAGTTTCTCACCCTAGTTTGTGAGACCCATCAGTACCACAAGAAGTAGTGGAGCCCATTTGCCTGCAGGACCCTGGTGGGCCATATCCACAGAAAATGTGGTTTGGATTGTGTTTCTGTGGATCCAAGGTGCAATCCCATGAAGATCCTTAAGAGTGTCAGCTGCCCAGAGAGAAAGGGTGTCTGTTGTAAAGCTATGACAAGCTACCTGTGAAGGGAAGAGATGTTTTCTTCTTCATGTTTCCATGTCTGAATCAAAGGGACAAACAAAGCTGTGAGTACAGGTTCATGGGATTGTTCTTGAGGGTTGGTCTGAGGTGTATGTGCCAGAGATAAGGCAAGAGTGCACCTGTCAGGGCCCCTATTTCACCACAAATATGTGATGAATGTTTCAGGTTAAAGTTTGGAATTCCTTTGCAATCCAGGTGCATTGGAGGATCCATGTGGTGTAACCCAGAAAGAATGGCTGAGACTGGTCATGGGGTAGGATTGGGCATAACCCTAGTTTATTCCTCAGTTAGAGCTAACTGGTACACGTATGGGCATCAGGTTAAATTGGGCATGTTAAAGGATGTCATCATGCCAGAAGGATTTTGAAATGTGTTTTTTTGTGTAAGGCAACTACCACAAAATATACACTTTTTGGAAAGTAAAAATCCAGAGTTTCCCAGTACAGAGGGATGGACAGTGTGAATGTGTTTGTGAGGAAAAACATGTTCTAAAATGCCCAAACAGTCGTTCTGGAAAGAGACAAGTAAAATTGTGCCCAGTAAAGTGCCATCCAAGGAATCTTGCTGCCAGAATTTCTGAGAGGAAGTTTTCTTCCTGTATTCTGTGGATAGATATGCTGAATGTATGCTAGAAAAGCTGCCATGTGAAGTGCTTTAGACTGTTGAACTGAGCAATGTGTGCTTCTTCGATGCAAAGTGCTTAAATCTGTTAAAAAGTCAAAATTTCAAAACTTAAGGTATTTGTGGACTTTGAGAATGTTACTGCCTAAGTCGCTATAAAAGTTTCAGGTGTTTGTTGTGAAAACTGGCTGAGTCACTTATGGAAATGCACAAAAAACTGTATCAAATTGTCTGAAAAGCGCTCTTGCCATTGACATTTCAAGCTGAGGAAAAAAGTTACAGTTTGCTGTTTAAATTTTGTCTGCTCAACAATCATCTTGAAGGGGTGCGAGCAAGAGAGAGAGAGAGAGCTCATTTGCATGACAACGTGTGAATGGTCAAACACAACCAAGTCCCGCCCATTGCCTGGAGTCTCAGTGCCTAGAGGAGTGTTCGAGGAGGAGAGCGAGCAGTGTGTGAGCAGTGAACAGCAGCAGAGAACCATTGCGAAGGATGAAATCTTTTGGACTTTGTGTGGATTTTTAAAGCAAATTTTGGCTTCTCATGACTTCTGACCAATAAGGCAGCAATTGTGTTGTGTGTAGTACCAAGTCATGGGCTTGATAGCCTGACTGACCTGAAAATCCCTCAAATTCAGCAGCAGGCCACCAACCATCCTTGGAGGGAACCAGCTACTTTGTTTTCTTTTTTTTTTATTATAGCTTTTTATATGCTTTTTGGTAGGTTTTCTCCCATATCCCCCGGCCACAGCACACAGACGTACATGCACGTGGAGGCATGCATGCACACTGGAAGTCAGCTCAGCCCCTTCCACCTACCCATACTGCTGCCCCAGCCCACCTACGATGCTCCACCAGACTTCCACCCAGTGGGGACAGAACTACGGGATGGGTGCAACCCATCTCCACCACCCCGATGAGAGGAGAGCATCCCAAAAGCTCACTCAATCCTGCTCCTCCCCCCCAAGGCTGGCACCCTGATGACCCATGGTTATTCCCAAACCCAGGTCACTGGCGTAGCATGAGGTAAGATGTACAGTGCTTCAACTCTCAGCACCAGCAGGCCAACCAGCTACTTTCTGCTGTAAGTAAATGCCTGTAAACAGACAAACTGTGTGCAAAGTGATAAATGTAAAGCTAAGGCCAGCAAGGATTGAGCAAAGCAAAAATGTTGGGAGCTAATGGCCTGAGATGTAGTAGCTGTAGCTGGTAGCAAGCAAACAAGCTACAGTCTAACCATGGGCAGTGCCAAACAAAGTTTTTAGAAAGTTGAAAAGAATTTAAAGTTTAAGCTGAATTTTTTTTTTTTTTTCTGAATGTACATAGAAACAGCAAACTAAGTCAGAGAGCAACTGCAAGTTAAAGCAATGTGTGTGTGATGCAGAAAGTTTTTCCATGGCCATGTTGGGGGGTAGTCTGCAAGAAAGTAAACAAACCACCAGGCACCATGTGGGGCAGAGGGTGCAGTAGCAGAAAACACCAGAGAAAATGGGTGCAAATGTGTGAAACCAAATGCAAGTCAGGCTACAGTTTCAGTACAGATGCAGAGAAAAGAAAATTAAATGGCCTACGCAGTCAGTAAAATGTTATGCTTGTGCAACTCTGTTACTTAGGTTTTGGTTGTTTATACTCTCTATTCCAGAGGAATTACCACCTTATAGGGGTATCAAAGGCAAGAAACGCTCTAGAGGTTCCACCCCTAGAGGTGCAGCAGGAATTCCCTTGGTTAAAGGTACCTTAGAATGGATCCCCTGGAAAGAGGCGCTGCCGCTGGAGGAAGAGGGGAGGATGGTGGGGCAAAGAAAAGTGCTTCAGAAGGAGGCTGAGGGGAACTGCCATATATAACTCAGGAAGAGGGAGTGGCTGGTTCCTTGTCCATTGAACCAAAGGCATAGCCTCCTAATTCAATGGCTTAAGCAGCCAGTATAATATTATGCTTGTGCAACTGTGTTACTTAGGTTTTGGCCGTTCGCGTACTCTAGTCCAGAGGAATTACCACCCTCTAGAGGTACCAAAGGCAAGGAACCCTCTAGAGGGTTCCACCCCAGAGGTGCCATGGGAATTTCTTTGGCTAAAGGTACCTTAGGAAGGATCCCCAAAATGAAATTAATAGTATGA
Organism: Neoceratodus forsteri; assembly: GCA_016271365.2. Classification (NCBI taxonomy): domain Eukaryota; kingdom Metazoa; phylum Chordata; order Ceratodontiformes; family Ceratodontidae; genus Neoceratodus; species Neoceratodus forsteri. The sequence continues at coordinate 607,086,390 of CM057458.1, forward strand.
AGCATATGGGTAATCAGAAGCTGTGAAACATAGTAATTGATAAACATCAGGCAGCTTGATAACATAATGGGATGCATAGGTCAGCAATGGAATGGTTTAGATGGATTGCAAGAAAATAAGGGGACCTCCTAAGGAGAGAGGGAATGGCAGGAGAAAGGGAATGGCAAGTACGGGATGCCATCCACCTTCATCCAACAGCAGATCCTATCTAATGTAACTAGGAAATACTAACTAAATACTATGACCTTCAGCATGGAGGAGAGAAAAAAACCTTTCAGGAGGAAATCTCTGGGGATCCAAGGCCTAGGCCACCTTCCTTCCAGGTGTGGGATAATTTCAATAGTGACGGCTCTGTGACTGCAATTTGGAAGCCCCTAAGAATAAGAAATAGAAAATATTCCAATTTGGAAGGAAACTAACTCCATCTTTCTAACATGAATGACCTGGAGGCTTGCAAGATGGTAGCTCTGCAACTGCCGCTCCAAGGCAGGAGGAGGAGAGTAACAACCACTGAGGCACTCACCCAGCCTACAGATCTGTATAACAAACTAGGTGAATCAGAGGTGGTCATTGGGAGAATGCGGTGAAGGTGCCTTGCTAGGGAACCACTAAAGCCAATGGACAACCATTATAGTGGAACACCAGAGCTAAAGAAAATAGCTGTAACCTCCCTTCAAGGCTGAGTCATAAATTCTACAACTTGAGGTGCCATCAGTACAGTTGACAAATGAAGGTTCACCCAAAGCAGGGACATTCCCAGCTAGGGGCCAGGTGAGAAGGACCCCACCCCCAAGCTTCACATTCTCAACCTGTGGACTAGGTGCAAAGTGAGACCATCGGCAGCAGGGAAACCTGTGCCAAATGAGATGGCTGGTATGCCCCAGGAACTGATGGGGTGAATGGCATAAGTACTGAGAACTTGCAGGGCAAATGGCAGGGAGCATTGAACAAAGGTGGTATGTGCATGACTGGATCTGGATGTATTTCAGTAAGGCAGGGTAATGCAGAGGCAGGGTAACAATAGTTGGACCAGCACGATGGTCAGTAAGCAGCAGGAATAGTCAGACTGGCATGTAGGTCTGCAAAATATGGTAACAATGTTGGGACATGAACGTAAGTGGAGCAGCAGTACAATAGTGGGGTAAGCCAGCCAGGCATTCAAAAGCCAAATTAAGGTGACAAATACTCTGAGGGTTTTTGGTGGCAGAGGATGGAGTTAGAACTGAAGTAATGAGCCACATGGGACAATGACTCCCCCAAACACTTCCCAGTCCCTGCCATAGGAAAAGCAAGAAAGTGATGGAAGGGTCAGGAACCACATGCAGATATTAAAACTAGTTTACAGCATCACAGTATCTTAGCTGATCTCAGAGTAGAACAGCAGTGTACCACAGGGAATAGCATCAGCTATGAGTGGTAGTAGTCAATAAGCATGGAAGGAGGAAAGCACAATGCTGTGAAAACAGTTATGACCACAGGGGAAGTAGATGAAACAGGGAAAACATGATTGAGCTGCATAGCAAGGGTTCAGAGGGAGTCTGGGTTCAAAGGGAGCTTGAATCAGGTGAAAACAATTAGGCTTGATAGCAAGGGGAACAATTAGGCCTGCAGCATGTAAACAGCTTTGGGTTATGTAAAAACACAGGTACTGGTGACAATAGCAGTGGGAGTAACTAAAAGCAAGTAGCTGGAGATGGAAAAGAGCCAATGGTAGGAGCAAGCAAATGGTAAGAGCTGGGAAACCAAATCCCCCCAAAAAAGAACACAAAACTATGACACAAACATAGAAGAAACATGGAAGAAATAAAAGGAAGCACACAGCCACAGGAGAAAATACAAACCAGAAGCAGAAGAACAAAACGCAGAGTCCAGCAGAAAGAAGCAGCAAGATGGAGGTGGGGTCAGGGCAGGCCCCAGCCTGCCACAGAGCAAACAGACAGAGCCTCTGGCAGGCAAAGAAAAAGTGCTTCAGGAGGAGGCTGAGGGGAACTGCTATATACAGCTCAGGAAGTGGGAGTGGCTGGCTGCTTGTCCATCGAACCAAAGGCGGAGCCTTCCAATTGTGTGTTTGAAACAGAGTGCAAATTCAGGCAGCATGTTTCAGCAGTACAGGAAAGCAAACCGAATTGTGCAGGTGTACCAAGTCAGAACGAGTACTAAATGCAAAGAGTAGAGCAGTAATTGAGACATGTGTGTTTGTTTTTCAGAAAATGGCATGGTACAAAATGGGTTACCCCCTCCATGCCAGAGTGTGGGTCAACCAATGAGAAAGGGAACTTGCTGAATATGAACAAATGTATAACTGTGAAGGAACCCCAGCAAATATAGCTCTCCCAAACTTCCCAGTGAATGTCAGTGTGGTTTGCCTGAGGACAGGAAGTGATGTCCTAATGACACCACACTGCAAGGACTACAGAAGGCAGTATGGAATGTGTGTGGATGGAGGCCAAGTACATGCAAAAGCAAAGGCAATTTGTTTAGCCCCTACATGGACACTGGTAGAGGGCTCAGTCTGTAAAGTGCAGCAAAAGGCTGATCGCAAACTGGAACCTGAAGAGGTAGTTAAATATTTTTTTAAGCTGCGGCTCAGAGTAACTTGCAAGGGCAGAAAAGCTGTGGAAAAAGACATACCAGAGGCTGAGTCAGTAGATCCGTGGGCAGCAGGCTCCAGTCTGAGTTTAGTTGGAGCAGATGAAATTGAAGAGGCTTTGCACTGGGAGACACCAGGCTCCAAATGCAGTGAGGAATGGACTGTGTCTGGGACTGAACCAGCTATCAGTTCCTGGGAGGAAAATGTAGAGCAAGCAGAACTGGAGCAAGTTGGTAAGACAACTGGCAATGAGGGTTTCATGTGATGTGGGTGACCATGGAAGGGCGACCACAGAAGAGCGTCGTCAGGGTGGCAAAAACAATTTGCCACCCCAACAACTCTCAGCGCACGAAAAAACAGCACCCCCTGCACCCCTTCTTAAGGATTCTCAACTCCAGGGGGGTGCATGTCGGGGGTGTGAAAGTAAAAAAAATAAGATTTTGGGTCAGGCACAAGAAAAGCACAGTAGCGCCCAGACCCAGTCCCGAACCCAGAACCCCAGCACCTCAAGCAGAGGCAAACTCCTGATGCCAATGGCGCAGCTTGGCAAATGACTGCAGTACCACCCCTACATCCCCTCTGCCCCCTCCCAGGCCACGCTCGCCATGCTCGCCCCCCCCACATGCATGTACATGTAGCAACATCCTGTCGCTAGGGTTGCCCACCCCACCACATCCAGTTGCCCTCCCTGCCCCCTCAACTTTCAGGTTTTCTCCCATATCACATCACCGTTTCAGATGGCACCATGATTCAGATGCCCACCTCACATGCAACCATAATGAGACTGGTCTGCCAGTGGCCCCAATTGTAAAGGAGCCACAAAAGACTATACAGGGCTCAGAAGTTGTAGAAATTACAGGGATGGACTGCTTTTTCTCTGTCCTGAACATCCATAGCTGGCTTGACCAGGTCTGTCCACCCCCAAGTCAGGCCATGCATTTGAGTATGCTGAAAAGCATAAAGAAGGAACATTTAGTTAGACACAGGACTGCAGCCAAGTATGGACAGATCTATCTATTTTTTAAGAGGTGAATATGGGAGGAAATTGAAGAAAACAGAGCTACATGGCTATGGGAAGAAGCAAGTGCTAATGTCAACTGCAGAGTAAACAAGTTTGTAAAAATCAAATTGTGTCATGAAAAGTTGCAGTTTTGGAAGCTTGGCAGAACCCTCTACATTAATTCTGTCAGAGTAATAGACAAGACTGGTCAAGAAACAGTGCATAACATGCGAGTGACTCATCCAGATTGTACTACTGTCTATGCCCCCCCATCCTGAGTGGCACTATCCCTGAATGCCACTAAGCCAGCAATGTGTGCCAAAATAGCTATAGCAATGTGGATGCAGTGGAAAGTGCATGTTCCTGCCCATCCGAAGTGGCAGAAACCAACAAGGGTGCAGCTCTAATGGTGCATGTCTTCGGCCAAGTGGAAGAGACCCACGTAGGTGCAAGTCTAATTGAAGATCCAGGTCATGTCCAGCAGCAACCAGGTCCAGCAAATGATGTGAAGAAGCTGATCCAAAGATTTTCTCTAGCCCAGATCCAGAGAGGTGATCCAGACTGCCAACCTGCGCCTTTAGTCTGGAAAGGCATAGACTTTCCGGTAGCCTGTGATGTGGGTAACTGAATGTCAGCGACTGATCATAAGGTGACTGCACAATGGTGTTGACAATGTGGGCGACCTTGGGACTTCACCTCTTTCCCTGAGTTGCGCCCCCCCAGAGTAGGAATCCTAATTAAGTGGGGTGTTGGGAGTGATGCTCCCCACGAGGGGGGGGTGTAGGGTGTAAAGCCTCCTGCATTAAATAACATACTCTTTTTCAGTCGCCCTTTTGGTTGTGTGCCCTTATGACCAGTCGCTGACTTTCAGTCACCCTTGCCACATAGCACCGACTTTCCTCTTTGACTTTTTATGTTTATTGAATGTACAACATAAGTGAAGATGTCCATGGAACTGATAGTCTGAAAGAGACACTCCTGGTATCTGGACTGCTGTGTCAGCAGGTCTGGACCCTGTCCAAGAACACTTTTCGCAGGCTTCAGCCTATAGAGGCTCTTCTTGCATGGAGTGCCTAGTGCACTCATAACATTCTTCCTTTAGTATCCAGGACTTTGTACGGCTCCCCTCCCCCCAAATGTTGTTGTAAATGTATTTCTTTTATAGTTTTATATCACCTTTTGAAGAAAACCCTTTAAAATCTTTATTTTGGGGATTTGATAGTATCTGCTTGTGGAAGGTTTTGGTCACTGTGTTTTTCTTGCAGGATGTGTTTTGGAATGTTTTCTTTTACATGTGTTCCTGAAAGAAGAAAATAAGACAAGAAGAGGATATTTAGGGCTCATCAGAGTCCTCTTTTTGTGTAATTTTGGGCATTAGGAATGCTTAACTAGGATAGGTTAACCATTTTTCTGCTTTTCAGGATTAGAGTATGTAGTTCTGGGGTTTAGGAAATGCATAGCAATGTTACAGTATGCATGATTCTAATGCAGTCTACAGTTTAGAATTTAAAACGTGTAATGGGATAGGTTTCTCCATTAGGTAGCATAGGTCAGATAGCTTTTCTCTAGAGGGCTAGGGGGAAAGACAGACTGGAGGTCTGATCTCGAGTACTGGCCTTAATTGCTGTTCTATCAGGGCATGCTTAAGGAAGTCCCTTGGAGCCACTGAAAGTCCCGAGATAGTTGGTTAGGTGAAGCTAAAGTTGCTTCAGCAGGCCTCTGTTCTCTGGTGCACCCTGCATAAGTTTCAGCCTAGGTAGGGATGAGCCTGGCCACCTTGCCATGTAGGGCACCCAGAGGTTGGATGGCCTGCATTGTAGACCACACTTGATGCAGACTTCAAGGCTTCTCTGGTTGGCGGTGAGTGTAACCACCTAATCCCCTGGGGTTACAAGAATCCCATCAGTTTAGCCATAGGCAAGTAGTGGACAGCTGTGTAAAGGATGTATTAGGAGCCCTTTACAGATGACATCATTGTTTACTCAGGCTGGGCAGAGAATGGATTATGTAATTTAGAATTCTTACAGCAGAATAATCCACTTTGGAATCAGCTGCTAGGGGTTGGTTTAGAATGTTCAGATGGGAGTTCAGAGTGCAGTCTGTAGTCAACAGTAGGGCTGTGCATGGGCTGAATAGTATTTTCCGAATACCATGAATAGTAGGCTTCCCGAATATTCAGATGTGTTTTCTGAATAGTTCACTATTCAGCTACTATTCGGGAACTACTATTCGGTGAGATTTCCAAGTCTTGCAGAGCTTTGTTGGCCAATCAAAAGCTGTTTCTTGAGCTCAAAGGCAAGCACACCATGTGACTTCCTCACTCTGAGCTGGTAGAAGACAGGAGATAGTGGTTTCTGAAAGCTGCTCTGCAGTACTTCTGAGACCTTACACTTGCTAAAAAAGAAATAGATTTTTGCTTCACAGGCTTTTTCGGGTCAGTTTAGGTTTTTTGATCAGTGTCAGAAAAGCTATGTTTGGCTTTCTGACAGGTAGTTTGTCCTTATTGCTGTACTCAGTTACAGGGACTAGGAGGGAAATCTGCTAACACCCCTTTTCTGCTGCTGTCTGTCATAGCTCCAGTGTGATTTTTTGGGGTGAAGCACATTTTATTTTTGTGTTTTGTTTTTTTGCTGTTGTCTGGTTCCAGGCTTGGTTCTCTGCATGACTGATGAGGGTGTCTGCTAACTCCCCCTCCTGCAGGTCACTGCTTATGATTTTCTGTATATGTGCATAATATTTGATTTTGTGAAGCTTCACCCTGCATGTGCACGCTTAATTATATTTTTTCATGAGACAGGGCCACACAATCAATCAGTCAATCAACCAAACTTTATTTAATCAGGCAGTTACATCATTGAGTGAGCTCATTTGCAAGATGGTCCTGGGCACACAGAACAATTTCCATTTACAGTTTACACAGCTGTGTGCAAACAGATGTTGAAATAAACTTCTTCAGTTCTAAGCTAGTCAGGCTTGACTCATTAAATTATTATTGTTAGTTCTCTGGTTCTGCGGATAGATCCCTCTACACAGAGGAGTGTGTTGGCTAACCCTCCCCCCACCTCTACAGCCCACTGCAGACAATTAGCCTGTGTTTGTGAAATATACCCCCCCACACAAGTCTGTGCCTTGTGTGTTCACGGCTGTGCACTTGCATTTTTTTGTTTGTTTGTTGTTGTTTTCTTATTTAAACCATTGCACTCAGTGGGGCAGGCTTGTCTCACTGAGCTGACTGTATGTCATCTGTCTGTTCCTTGCTTGGTTCCATGTTTGACTAAATAGGTTGCCCTTTTCTTCCCCTTCTTAGTAGCAGTGTTTTTCTTTACTGCTACTTTTCTGTGGTGCAGTATAACTGGTAAGGATGGAGTATTACTGTAGTTCCATGAGCACTAAGTAAAGCATCACACACACAGGTACTACAGGGTAATAGTTTGTGTTTTACACAGTAACCAGTAGTGGCCTGATCCGTAATGTCTTAAGCAATCTTGCAAATATGCTTGGTCCAGCCTCAGCAAAGCATCTGCACCGCTGGCCCCAAGTGGTGAGGGACAGGATGATAGACCCACAAACGTACAGCATATCCAGGTAATTACTGCTGGTGTTGTCCCTGGGATGCCAAACCCCCAAACAATCTATGTAGAATAAAGGAAGCACTCGGTGGGGGGACAGTAACAAAATACAGTTAAGAGCAGTGGAGCATAAAGTTGCCAATACATTTGTTTGTCCTAAGACTTTAGGATGATAATAGAGCCCTGGTGCTTTGACCAGAACTTGATCTTTGTCAGGGTGGATGTCAGGAATGTACAAACACACTATGAATATACAACCCTTAAAGAAACACGCACCATAAATAAGTGAAGTTAAAATGAGTGCGACTGAGATGCCCTCGTAACAAAACAATCCACAACTAACATACCCAAGGATGAAACACTACATCAAGATTATAAAACATACAGTAGTTCATACAGTTGTGCCAGACATTATGCAATGCAGTATCTTGCAAAATTACTGTAAAATGCTGCAGTATGCTGCAAGGAGCAGTGCAATTTAATGGAAATTAAGCCCTCTAGTCATCCAATATTTTGTGGCACATCATTTTCTGCAAAGTACTGAATTGCATCTTGTCTTGCTCCACTGTATATTATTGAAACATTATAGAATTCCAGAGAAGGTGGTGAGATAAACTACATAGACAATGACATTCAGGTGTCTGTCTTTATTCGGCAGGCTCAAATATTGTTCTCGCCAAGCAAGCCTTTTAGTTCTTGTAGCATTGGTAATAGTACTACTACTACTGCTACTAATACCATTAGCAGTACTACTACTAGTGTCACCACCCGTTCCATCTGTACATTCACTGTCACATCCTGTTGTGCAGTAGCGGGGCGGGGGGCATTAGAGCATACATGTTTTGTGAAGGAAGCAGCAGACACCACCACCGGTGTTCCCACTACTACCACTATGGCTGCTACATCCACAGCCAGTGTGCTTACCACCACCACCGGTGCCATTCTTGCAGTAGCCACCCTTTCAGTTGTCACCACTACTGCAGCCACTGCTACCAATATTCCTATGCCCATGGTCAAAGCACTTCTACCCCATGTCTGTGACCATGAACACCCTCTAGTGCTGACCCAGTGCAATGCTTGATATTGTTTTCAGAGTGCTACTGTATGTGTGTGGTGTAGTGGATCGAATGTGCCGCATGAAGCTTGTGCTGCATTAGTGAGAGCTCAATGTTGGTGGTTGAAGTTTCATTGAGGTGTATATGGTATACCAGGTTCATTGGGTGATGAATGGTGTTGCTGATGTGCTTTTTTAAAGTTTCCTTAAAAAAACACCTTTCTGGCTGAATACCGAATAACGAATACTGAATACCGAATATCGAATACTTGGGACCCGAATACCGAATATTCGGCTGAATATTCGGGAAAAGGTATTTGTACAGCCCTAGTCAACAGTGGTTCAGTGTGGAACTCTGAGTGAGCAGTACTCAGAGTGTAGGGATGCCTGCCGGTCTCCTGTAAGACTGGATGAAGGACCCCCCAGCAGCTTCTCACCCTAGTTTGTGAGATCCAGCAGTACCAGAAGAAGTGGTGGAGACTGTTTGCCTGCTAGACCCCAGTGGGTCATTTCCACAGAAAATGTGGTTTGGATTGTGTTTCTGTGGATCCAAGTGGCAATCCCCTGAAGATCCTGAAGAGTGTTAACTGCCCAGAGAGAAAGGGTGCCTGTTTCTAAGCTATGACAAGCTACCTGTGAAGGGAAGAGATGTTTTCTTCTTCATGCTTCCATGTCTTTTTTAAGTATTTGGTAACCAGGTAAGGCCCACTAGGCACAAGTGCCTGTTTTCAGGGGTGTCCTGGGAGCACTGGGAAATTAAGTGACTTGCTCAAAGTCACACAATATACAAGTGGAGACTGTGAGAATCAAATCAAGATCTGGTCTGCTGGATGTACCAAGCTCATTCACAGCTTGTTACTCTAACCTCTAGGCTATACTGCCAGCCAGTCTGTCTGCATGTATCAAAGGGACAAACAATGCCATGAATACAGGTCCATGGACTGCTCTTGGGGGTTGGTTTGAGTTGTATGTGCCCAGAGATAAGGCAATAGTGCACCTGTCAGAGTCCGTATTTCACCACAAAAATATTCTGAATGTTTCAAGTTAAAGTCTGGGATTCTTTTGCAATCCATGTGTATTGGTGGATCTATGTGGTGTAACCCAGAAGGAATGGCTAAGACTGGGCATGGAGTAGGAATGGGCATAACACCAGTTTATTCCACAGTCAGGGCTAACTGGTTCAAGTATGGGCACCATGTTAAACTGGGCATGTTAACGGATGTCATCATGCCAGGAAGATTTTGAAATGAGTTTTTAAGTGTTTGGCAACTACCACAAAATATACACTTTTTGGAAAGTAAAACTCCAGAGATTCCTAGTACAGAGGGATGGGCAGTTCAAATGTGTGTGTAAGGCAAAGAAATGTTCTAAATGCCCAACCAGTTGTTTTTCTGTAAAGAGAAATGTCTTGCTACTGTGTGTACAGTATCAGACCTGGGGGACCATCTCATTCTGCACATTTTACCAACTTGTGTGAATAACGCCATACTATATAATCCCATTTTCAGTAGTGGACATTGCATCTGTGCTTCCTGAGTGTGAATTGTTATGGGGCCCCCCCTCAGAAGTTAGGCCTAGCGTAACTCTAGCACCTCTCTCCCAGAACCTGGAGTAAATATTATTGTTATTTTGTACCTTAATCCCCCTACCCCTTTAGACTGCTGAGCCAGGTATTTGCCACAGCATTAGGGGTGATGCCTATTATTTTGCCCACTTGTGGCCTGTTGCCTTGTCTGTGTACAAGTTAGGGGGTCCTGGTTTCCAGACACTACTCTTGGTCGGGGCATGGGTTGCACTTTGTTTTGTTCAGCATGAGTCAAAGTAATTAAAAAAGAACAAAAATGTACTCAGACAAATCAGTTTTCATATTTTAAGTAAATAAATCTATAATAAGGGCTCACAGCTCTGTATCTGTTTTATCTGCATTCAAGAAAAGAAACTGCTTGCCATTTATCAAAACCCTTAGTTTTGATGGGATAAGGAGAGCTATTCTGTAACCTTTCTTCTCAAGGCAAGAAGGTATCTCAAAAGGCTGTTTTGTGATCCCTAAAAGTTTCTGGAGAAAGATCATGGAAGATGCTAATGCAGGCTCCACAAAAAGAAAACATTTTTTGGGCATACACAGCAGACATAATCTTTTTTTTGATCTCAGACATATTTTTTGTGGTAATTGGTCTTGGTGGTAGAATGTTCTCCTCCAGGATAGAAACTTTTTAGTTTTGTTTTGTCTCTTCTCTGAAGCCTGAAAGACATGTGGGTGTCCATTTGAGATGCAGATGTTTTTTTATGTCTTCAACTTCAGTAGGTAACTTATCCATGATAGCCACTTTACCTTTGATAAATCCAAGGTCTAATCTTAATGATTGGGCCTATGGTGGTATTTTGAATCAGACCCCGATAATGAATTACTGTGTTGGTATGAAAAGTTTTTGAAACAGAAAAATCAGAAGAGTTCAGAGGAACAGAATTTGGATCTGATGTGCTGCATAGATCCTATATGCTGATGGAACAATGGATCAGTATCAGGAACAGAACTTTCCTATGTCCAAAGATTTTTGGGCTTATTAGTTTCACTGTAACTCTTTTTATCCCCACATTCTCACCCAGCAGTAGTGGAAAAGGAATCCATACCAGAATTTGTTTTTTGAGAGGCTGGAGTGTTGGTTAACATCTCTTTTTCTGTGGTGATTTTTTCCGAGACTCCTTCAGGACAGGTGAATAAATTCTGCCCACTTCACGCTGTTCTGTGGGATTTGCTAGACTATGGTGCACAACACTGGCTTTAGTGTCAGCTTGTATATCAGCTGACTTCTCGAATGACATCTACTGTATGGGCTTGCTGGTCAGCTGCTGAGAAATTTTAGACTCATTCTCCATCTGGTTTGAATCTGCAGAACTGGTGGAGAGGACAACATTTTTGGCCTGTGTATGCAGCTTTCCATTATTCATTGGCATTTAGGTGAGGGTATTTGAGGCTCAGTTGTGAGCAGAAGCCAGGATATAAAAGAGTTCTGAAGTACTGGAAACAGAGGTCTAGGACTTAGTAGGAAAAAAAAAATTGTTTTATTTGGACAGAGCTGTGAGGTCTCTATGTGCTGTCTTTACCTTTTGAGTATTATTTGCAAGTCTCAGGGACCTCTTTGTATGTGTGGCTTCAGTAGCTTTTTTTTTCAAACTTCAAAGTCGAGCTCTGGCAATCTCTATAAAGAAAAAGGCACCTGTCTCCAAACGTTTCAGGCTTAGTTGTCCATTTATTTAAAATGACAATTGTACATAGTTACAATCAGACAATGGCTGTGCCCGCTTGATGTGTTTCGGATTTAAAATCCTTTATGAAAGCTTTCAAATCTGAAACGCTTTAGACAGGCATTGGCATTGTCTGCTTGTAAATTTGCAAGATTGTCATTTTGACTAAATGTATGACTAAGGAATAAACTTTTAGAGAGTGATGCTCATCCCTTTAGAGCAGTGGTGAGTGCCTGACTGTTTGAAGGCATATGTTTTTGTCCAGAGCACCTCTGTCCCAGTATGAACTCTCTTGAACTCAATTTGCAGCTTCAGACAGCTCCCCTTTTTTCCATTATGTCTTGATTCTCCCAGGAAGAACAAAAGTACAGTGGAATACTCAAATGTTCCAGCTACAACTAAAACAGTTGATTCCCAGACACACTCTGTATGTAACATGAGCAATTCAAGGAAAGGATTAGTGAGAGTGCAATACTGTATGTGGAAATCAGCAAGCCTGGGCACAACATCTAGGTGCGGAGACCACTGTGAAACATCTGTAAGCAAATTAACTCTTTTTTTACTCTAGACTTGCCTTCCTGTCTTTGCCCTCAGCAGTCAGGAAATTAAACTATGTCCTGAATCCTGACAAAGCTCAGCCAAACACTTGACTTGAATGAAATAACTTAGCTGGGTGCTGAGCACTGTTGGTTTTTCTAGCAGAACTGTACACTGAGAAGGGTCTGCTTGTCTTTGAATTACACAGCAGCTTCTCTGAGTGACTGTTCTTTTTTTGTTCATTTTTCTTTAATGTACTAACTCAGACTTATGTACAGGTATTATACAATGTAAAATAAAGATATCTAAATACCTGAGTTTCCTTAACACAAGCCTTTATGGAGCTCATTCTTTAGTCATGTGTCTGCTCAGAAGCTTGCCTTGATCTGAACCTGTATAGGGGATGCTCAGCCCTAGGTATTCTCCTTTTATCTTGTCAAGAACCCTCCTCCCCTTGCTCTTGTGGGAGGAGTTTCAGTAATGTAGCCCCCATGAGTATATTAAGGGCAAAATTACGTTTCTCCAAATGTTTGTTTTCTCTAAGCATAGAATGTTCTTGATTATTTGTAAAAACAAATCTGTGTAAAATGATTTTGTAATAAAATATTGATATTATTTGGGAAAAATACATGTTTTTAAAATAATTGATGGGAGTGTTTTTAGATTATAGGAGGTGCTATAAGCATATAAAAAGGATTTAGCTGAGACTCCCAGATCAGATGTTCGTGGGGAGAGGCCCTGTGTGGTTCTCCCTGGGAAAGCTCTGTGAGAGGTCAGGCACAGATAGATGTTGGCAAGATAACTCTCTATTTTCTAGCCAAGCTGTGCTTTATGATTTTCTTTTGATTTATTTACTCTGTTTGAACAAAAAGTAATTTGATTATATTTTTCTTGATTTTTTTTTTTAAATAAAAATCATTCCCGTAAAGCATGTTGTACCCAATTTGCTGTTTCTGGTAAAAGTCATTTCTTCACTCCATGACAAAATTGGTACAAGGTGTGGGGTACTGGAGATCCAAACTAAAAAGAGATCCCAGAATAGATACTGCACTTTAGTATCTTTGATTTTTGAGGAAACAGTGGGTACAAGGCTCATAAGATGGAGGAGCCCTATGGAACTACAACAAGAATCCAGACTGCCATCACTGGGGAACCCTTACTGTCTGGATTTCCTCCTGTAACCTGGCCCAAGATTAGGACTGGTATGGCTACTGGGGACATAGAAGAAATTACAAATCGGATGCAGCCTGTAAATATGGAGGAGCCAGAGGAACGATCTGAAGATGTACCCCCAGAGGACTTAAAAGAGCTATTGTGGTGGCTAGCACTGAGACAGGTAGAACAGGACAGACAATGGGAAAAAGAGTACAGGGAAAGGGAAATAGAACGTCAGAGATAGGACCAGAGATGGGCAGACACCATACAGATGTTTCAAACACTAGGGGCAGGATAAGGTGTACAAACCAAAAAGAACATTAAGTTAACAAAAATTACATTTACTGATGATATTGAATCATACCTAACAACATTTGAGTGGGTAGCCCAAGCCTGTAATTGGCCCCAGACTCAATGGGTGGTTCACCGTGCCCCTTATTTAACGGGTAAAGCTCAACTGGCATACACTAATATGAGCAGTGCATCCATTAATGATTATACAGCAGTAAAAAAGAGATATTGAAATGGTTTGACATCAATTCAGAAACATATAGACAGAGATTTAGGACTTTAAAACATGCCCCTCACATACCACCAAGAGAAACCTATACCAGATTACAAGACTTGTTTACTAAATGGATCCAACCAGAAGAGAAAACTGTTAAGGCCATTATGGACATGTTTATTTTGGAGCAATTTATACAGATTATGTCTCCCGAAGTGCAGCTGTGGATTCGGGAACATAATCCAGACAATGCAGATCTTGCTATTACTTTGGCTGAGGACTTTATGGCAGCTCGACAACCCTTACGGAAAGGATATTGGAGAACTGATGGCTTCTCTGCTAGTAATCCTGTAACTACCACAACTCCGGTAAGACCATCTTTTCCATCTAATCAAAGTACTGTGGGTGTTAAGAAGGAGGGATTACCTACTCCTACCAAAGTAACAAATACAACAGTGGAATATCATTACTGTCATGGTATGGGACACATTGCTAGATTCTGCCCTAAGAAAAAAGAAAGAACAGGTATATTTTGCTTCTTTAAACCTGGGTAACTTAATTATTCCTATCTGTGTCAATGGACATATTGTTGATGGACCTGTGGACTCTGGCAGCAAGCAGAGCCTTACTCTGGCAGACTTGGTCCCCCTGTTACCGACAACTTCTACAGCAGGAGTGATGTGCATACATGGAGACATCAATCAGTATCCAACTACTACAGTGACTGTTAAGATTTATTTACCTGAGGACAAAGTGGTTGTGGGGGTGGTTCCTACTCTACCTGTTCCTTTTATATTGGGACAGAACTACCAATGTTTTTCCCAAATTGTGTCTTCTTGTCAGGATGTTAGTATTAATAAGTTAGTGGCTGTTTCTACTAGACCTCAATTGTCTACAGTAAATGAACAAACTAACCTACCTTTTACTTTTCAGGATGAGATATTTGGGGAGGTGGGGAAAGCAAGAAAATCTAAAGCAGAAAAGAGAAATGCACAAAAACAACGGAAAACTGATAAGGGACATGTAGATAAAATGCCCATATTACAGATGTACAACATTTCACAAGAACAGAAGGAGGATGCTACCCTTGTTTCTATGTTTTCTCAGACAGGGTTAGATGGTACTATTAGAAACTGTATAATTTTGAAACATAATATTCTATGCAGAATCTGTACACATCCTACCACACAAGGAAAGGTTGAACAATTAGTAGTCCCCCTGAAGTACAGAGCAGATTTGTTATATCTTGCTCATGATATTCCCAGTGCAGGACATGCTGGGAGGCAGAGAACTTTAGCCAGACTCTTACAACGATTGTTCTGGCTGAGTATTCATGAATCTGTTGCTGATTACTGTAAGGGGTGTTATGAATGCCAGAAAGTTAGATAACCAAAAAAGAACAAGCCCCTCTTAGACCTTTACCACTAGTTTCCCATCCTTTTGAATGTATCACAAAGGACATTGTTGGGCCCCTAAATAAAAGTACTAAAGGGAACAGATTTATTCTGGTTATTTGCAATTACGCAACCAAATATCCAGAAGCCTACCCACTGAGAACAATTTCAACTACAAAAATAGCAGAAAAGATTTTGGACTACTGTAGTAGGTTGGGGATCCCTAAGGTGATTCTCACTGACAGAGGTGCCAATTTTTGTGCCGTGCTGCTCAGAGAACTCTATAAACTGTTGGGTGTTACTGTAATCAGAAGAACCCCATATCATCCACAGACAGATGGCCTCATGGAGAGGTTCAATCAAACCTTGAAACGTATGTTGCACAAGTTTGTGGATGATGAGTGAAAGTACTGGGATCACTACCTACCTTTATTCTTATTTGCTTACAGAGAAGTTCCCCAAGCTTCTACGGGATTTTCACCATTTCAGTTACTGTATGGTCGGAATCCCCATGGACCCTTGGATGTAGTGAAAGAAGCCTGGGAGGGTGACCTCCATATTAAACATGTGAACATTTTAGAGTACATGAAAGAATTAAGGAAGAGATTGCTTTTATAAACCCAACAGGCTCATAAAAATACTGTGGAAGCCCATGCAAAACAGAAAGAATTTTAGTTTAGTTTAGTTTATTGTTCTAGGAATTACTACCTTTGGGCCAGAGGCTCTTTTACAAAGGTTCCACGTCAATTAGGTACAGTACAAAAGGTTACATAGATAACACAACAATTTGTGTTGTGTCAAGAGCAAGAAAACATATACAAATACATATCAAATCATTTGTGCAAAAGGACATGAGATATCAATAATCACATTATTATTATTACAAGAAAGAGGTCATGCCAGATTAGGAGAAACAAATAGGGAAAAAGTCCAGAGCAGAGAGGGTAAGTGAAAGGTGTGGGGAGCAGACAATAGCAGGAGAAAAGGTTTCCCAAACATGTCTTTGTCAAATAATGGGACAGGGTGGGTAGTGAGAAAATAGGAGGTTTAATCAGGAGGTTTAATCAATTTTACAACATCAAAACACAGAAAAAGGTGTACACTCCGGGTGACAAAGTTTTGCTTCTTTTACCATCGTCAGACAACAAGTTATTGATGAAGTGGCAAGGCCCCTATAATATTGTAGAACACCCTGGACCTCTCACATACAGAATAGAGACCACAAAAAAATACTCATTGAGTAAAGCCTACAATGTCAACCTGTTAAAAAAATGGCATGAGCGAATGGAGACAAAACCTTGTTGCTATGTTTGCTTTGATGGTCAGGATACAGGGTTAGATACAGCATACCACAAATTGGAAACAACAGAAAGCCTTCAGGATGTGGTTATTAATTCACAATTAGAAGAACAACAACAAATTGAGATTGACCAACTCCTAGAACAATTTTCTGCTGTATTTACTACTAAACCAGGAGAAGCTAGTAATGTGTCACATCAGATTAGAACAACAGCTAATCCTATATGCCAGAAGGTGTATAGATTACCTGAAAAACTAAGTACAGAGGTCAAGGAAGAAATAAATAAGCTGTTGCTAGCCTTGCTTGTAGAGCAGAAAGCAGCTAACTAAAAGAAGCTACATTTTCTTATTAATTTAAAACTTATATCTCAGCAGGAGTCATTGTCTGTTAAGATAAAGTAGACAGATAACTTTATTAGAACTAGAAGGGGTCCTATTTAGGGTTAAAAAAAGAAAGAAAAGAAATAAAGTCAGTGTGTGTTCTGTGCAGGGAAGGGTACTAATCAGCTGACTTTGCTAAACCAGTAGGAGGAAAGACAGCTTACCTGGGGGTGTGGTTTAGACACTATAAAAGCAGGTGAGTCAAATTACAACTTCCTGTTGCTAGCCTTGCTTGTAGAGCAGAAAGCAGCTAATTAAAAGAAGCTACATTTTCTTATTAATTTAAAACATATTTCAGCAGGAGTCATTGTCTGTTAAGATAAAGTAGACAGATAACTTTATTAGAAGTAGAAGGGGTCTTATTTAGGGCTAAACAAAAGAAAGAAAAGAAAGAAAGTCAGTGTGTGTTCTGTGCAGGGAAGGGTACTAATCAGCTGACTTTGCTAAACCAGTAGGAGGAAAGAGAGCTTACCTGGAGGTGTGGTTTAGACACTATAAAAGCAGGTGAGTCAAATTACAACTTCCTGTTGCTAGCCTTTTTTCTTATTAATTGCCCTCCATCCCACCCCTCCACCCAAAGCCATTTCTACTTTTATAGCCACTGGATTTGACTGTCAACAGGAACTTCCTGTTTGGCAGTAGGAAGGAAAGGATCATAGAGAAACATTGGTTTTGTCAACCCTAAAGGAAAAAAAATAGCTCACTCTCCCCCCCTAGCTGCTGGTGGTCTGATATTGAGCAAGGAAGAAGGAGGCTACTTAAGAAGATAGGAAGTTGCTGTCCTAGAACAGGAAGGGTGAGAGTTGTAAGGAGAGGAGAGAATAAGCATCCAGAGAAACAGTAGAGAGGACACAAAATAAGACATGATAGGAGTGGTGCAGTGCAATGGCTGTGGGGCGGCAGTGTTCCGGGAGACATTCTGGAGGCTGCAATGCTGCCCTATTTGCAGGCACCTCTCTGGTCTGAGAGAGGAGGTTGCTTGTCTCCAGGCTGACCTGGCTAGGATTCGTGAAACCTCCTCCCCCACCCAGGGACCACCAGGGCCAATGCCACTACCTCAAAGGTTACCAAGAAAGAGGAGATGCCGGACCAGGGTGGGCTCAAGGAGGGAGAGGGTGGTGGAACAGAGTTGCATCCCTCCAGCTGTACCTCTCCACAATTCATTCACTCTTCTGGTGGACAGTGGTTCCTCTATGGAGGCATCTGCAGTGGAGACCAAGGAGGATGCTGGGAACCTTCACAAAGGAGACCCACAGGAGGGTGGCATGGGACCCCACAGGGGAAGGAAACAACTCCTGGTGGGGGACTCAATCATTAGGGGGTAGAATTGGGGGAGGAAGGGATAGGGAGTGGGCAGCCTCCTGGCGCCACGGCTTGAGAGACAGGAAGCGAATCCTCAGAATCGCGGGAGGAGTTGCACGAGGGAGGGAGCTGGATGTCATTGTCCACCTAGGGACAAATGACCTGGCTAGGAATGGATCAGAGCAGTGCAAGAGGAGTTTGAAGAGTTGGGAAGGGGCCTTAGACAAGTAGCGCATATGGTAACCTTCTCGGAGGTGCTGTCTGTCTATGGCAAGGGAGATGCAAGGGCACTTCTCACCAGGGAATTCAATGAGTGGTTGAAAAACTGGTGTGGAGCTCAGGATTTTGGCTTCATTGGGAACTGGGGAGCCACCTGGAGGGATGCAGACCTATACTGGTACAATGGTCTTCATCTGTCCAGGGGGGGAACCAGGATCCTAGGTGAGAGGTTTAAATGCTTCATTGGCAATCATTTAAACTAGCCAAGGGGGGGGCACTGAAAAGGAGCAGGGAAATCCGAGCTTCCCCCCACAAAAAATGGTGATTAGTGAGGTAAACACCAAGGTACAGAAGTTATTAGGGAGCAGAACAGATTTAAATGTAAAAAAAGGCAAAGGCAGTAAGGACAGAAATGGGACTAAAAGGGTAAGACTATCAAAAGTGGAGGGTGATGAGTACCAATGCCCGTAGTCTGTGTAACAAGCTCCCTGAACTAGTGGCCTTGATGGAAGAGGGTTGCCTGGATATTGTGGCAGTCACAGAAACATGGTACACAGAGAACCATGACTGGGATGTCAACATACCAGGATACACAATCTACAGGAGGGACAGGGAGGGTAAAAGAGGAGGAGGAGTAGCTCTCTATGTAAAGGAAGGGATCAAAGCAACATAATTAAAGAGTAAACAGGGAGCAGATGAGGCACTTTGGGTCACCCTGAAGACAGGAAATGGCACCACAATTCGCATGGGGGTTGTATACAGACCTCCATCTCAGGGGAGGGAATGGACAAGGAAATGACAGAAGGCTTTCTTAGAATGGCAGAAAAAGGGGAGATATTGTTGATGGGGACCTGAATATGCAGATGTTAACTGGAGCACCTTTGCTGCAGGCACATCCAAGAGCAAGGGTCATTCTTGATGCCCTATGGGGCATGCCTCAGACAGCTAGTATTGGAACCCACTCGGAGAGAGCAATCTTAGACCTGGTACTCTCAAATGGGGATGGAGAAAGAATCTCAGATTTAGAAGTGGGTAGCCATCTGGGAACAAGCGACCACCAAACAGTGTGGTTCACGATAAACACAGCCATACAATCAAGCCATACAAAAGCAAGAGTACTGGACTTTAGGAGGGCTGACTTTGGGAAAATGAGAGAGTGCCTCAGAAAAGCACTAGCAAACAGGCAAGAAGGAGGGGTGGAGGAACAATGGGGAGTGATCAAAACAGCCATCACGGAGGCAACAAGCCTTTGTGTAAAGCAAATCAATAAAACACAACAAAGGAAAAAAACGCTATGGTTTTCAAAAGAGGTGGCAGGGAAGATTAAGGAGAAAATGACAGTATTCAGGAAATATAAGGAAACACAGAAGGAGCAGGACAGACAGCTTTATCAGTTAAAGCAGAAAGAGGCTGGGAAGGCAGTCAGAATAGCAAAGGCCCAAATCAAGGAAAGGATAGCCAATTCTGTTAAGAAGGGGGATAAGACCTTTTATTGGTACATTAGGGGGTGAAGAAAGACCAAAGGAGGGATACTGAAGCTTAATAAAGGGGAGGGAATATGGGTAGAGGGTGACAGTGAAAATCTGGGATACTGAATGAATATTTCTGCTCAGTATTCACAAAGGAAGAGGAGGGGGAGTTACCTAAACCAAACAAGAGAAACACTCTGAAGACAGGGGTCGATACCAGTCCATTTACAGAAGAAAGGGTTCTGAAAGAACTAATAAAATTGAAGGTGGACAAAGCAATGGGGCTGATGGGATTCACCCAAGAATTCTAAAAGAACTAAGGGTAGAACTAGTGACACTGCTGACTACTCTCTTTAACAAATCATGGGAGGATGGGGTGGTACCCGAGGACTGGAGGAGGGCAGATGTGAGTCCTCTTCACAAAAGTGGGAACAGGACAGAGGCAGGAAACTACAGACCAGTTAGTTTGACCTCAGTGGTAGGGAAAATTATGGAATCACCTCTGAAGGAAAGAATTGTTGAGTACCTAGAGGCCAGTGGGGCACAGGACCCAAGGCAGCATGGATTCACGATGGGAAGGTCATGTCAGATGAATATAATAGATTTCTTTGACTGGGTGACCAAAGTAGTAGACCAGGGAGGGGCTGTGGACATGGCCTACCTAGATTTTAGCAAGGCATTTGATACAGTCCCACACAAAAGATTAATTCACAAGATAGCCAGCCTTGGAGTGGGTCCCCAGGTGGTAGCCTGGATAAAAAATTGGCTAGACAACAGGACATAAAGGGTAGTAGTACATGGAGTACACAGTGAAGAAAGGAGGGTTACTAGTGGAGTACCGCAGGGTTCAGTACTGGGACCGGTCCTTTTTAATGTCTTTATAAGTGACATTGCAGAGGAACTGGAAGGAAAAGTTTGTCTCTTTGCAGATGACACAAAGATCTGCAACAGGGTTGATACACAAGATGGAGTGGAAAGGATGAGAAGGGACTTGACAAGGTTGGAGGAATGGTCAAATGTATGGCAGCTCAGATGGGAAACAAAAACCTAGGGGAAGCATACACAATGGGGGGTAAGATACTGACAACAGTAAAAATAGAAAGGGACCTGGGGGTAATTATATCAGATGATCTAAAAGTGGGCAAGCAATGTGAGAAGGCAGTAAGGAAGGTGGGGGATACTGGGATGCAGAGGAAGAGGCACCAATAGTAGAAAACAGGAAGTTGTTAACCCTCTGTACAGACAGTTGGTGAGACCCCATCTGAGTACTGTGTGAAGTTCTGGAGACCACATTCCAAAGACATAGACAAAGTGGAGGCTGTCCAGAGGAGGGCACCAAAATGGTGCAGGGTCTGCACCAGAAGACATATGAAGAAAGACTAAAGGAGCTTAATATGTATACCCTTGAGGAAAGAAGGGAGAGGGACATGATAGAAACTTTCAAGTACCTCAAGGGAATTAACAAAGTCCAAGAGGGTAGCATCTTCCAGAAAAAGAGACATGCAAGAACAAGGGGGCACAATTTGAAGAGAGAAGAGGGACGGCTCAGAGGTAATGTGAGGAAGTATTTTTTCACTGAGAGGGTTGTGAATGCATGGAACAGCCTCCCTGAGGAGGTCGTGGAGTCAAGAACAGTGGGGGACTTCAAGAATGCATGGGACAGGCATAAGGCAGTCCTAGTGGGGGGTAGGAGGAAGTAAGCTGTTGGTTAACTAGGATCTGCAGCTTATCTGTTAGGTAGGAAAATGGGTAGACTAGGTGGGCCAAGCGGTCCTTGTCTGCCGTCAAATTCAATGTTTCTATGTTTCTATGTTAGCACTAGGAATTATAGAACCATCTGTAAGTCCATGATCATCTCCAATGGTAATAGTTCCAAAGAAGGAAGGGGGTATCTGACATTGTTTAGATTTTCAAAAGCTGAATTTGGTATAAGAATTTGATAGCTACCCCATACCCAGAGTCAATGACATCATTGACCAAATAGGCCAGGCTTGTTATATTACCACCTTAGACCTCACAAAAGGCTACTGGCAGATTCCCTTAACGGGTGATTCTAAAAACAAGACTGCTTTCAGTACACCCTTTGGTTTCTTTCAATTCGTGTATATGCCGTTTGGCTTACACGGGGCCTCTGCAATGTTTCAAAGGTACATGGACCAATTGTTAGCTCCACACATACATTACTGTTCTGCCTACTTGGATGATATGGTAATATACAGCACCTTGATCATTTGAATAATGTCATCCAGACCATCCAATCAGCAGGGCTCACTATTAATCCCTCAAAATGCTGCATAGCCATGCAGGAGACAAGATATTTAGGGATCATTCTTGGTAATGAACTGGTAAACAGTGGACTGGGGTGGTTAAGTTTGTAGTGGCTGCTTGTCTGTGTCTGTAGCTTAGTTTTTGTGGATTTACGTGGTTTTCTGCTTGGAGTAACTACACAATTCTTGCTCACTACATCCGTGAAAGTCTCCTGAACTGGATTTCTGCAAAACATCACAACCAGGTATCTGCATTTTTCATTTAAAAATCAACTTTTTGGAAGCTATTCCAAGCAAAACATAAGTCAAGCAATTAAGTCTGACAAACTCAATGACTCTAGGTCTGCTTGAATCCACATTTTCATCTGACCTGCTCCATGATCTGTATGTGGGCTTTTCAACAACTCTTTGAATGACAAAGAAGCATGCAGACAAAGGATTTCACATCCTGCATATGCCAGGAGCACAGTTCATCACCTTCAGAATTCTAACACATTCTGTGACTCTGGACCTCAGCTGTTGATAATTTCTTTTGGCTTATGACTTAACCACCAGGTATCTATAAGATGCTGAAATCCTTTCTCCTACAAATTCTCCTTATGCTGCTCCTGCCTCAGGAAATGTTCACCCCAACCCAGGACCACCTGGGCAGCCAGCAGTGGCACCAAGCAGAAGGACAGGGACACTCACCATGGCATCCATCAATGCCTGCAGCATCCTCAACAAACTTGACTCCCTCCAAACATGGATCCTACAGCACAACCCTGATGTCCTCTCAGTTGTGGAAACATGGCTAAACCCTAAAATCCCTGATACCTCAGTCTCTATCCCTGGCTACTGCATTTTCAGGCAAGACAGGACTGCTAAACGGGCCGGGGGCTGTGCCATCTATCTTAAGGATACCCTTATGGGTCACATCATCCCATCCCATAGCCTGAGAAACTCCTCTCAGGTCCTCACAATCAAAATCCTCCTTGGTGCACATAACAAGGAACTCACTGTCATCTCAGTTTACCTACCCCCAAGAGACCAGGCTGCTGGCTTCCATAGCATCATGGAATATCTAAGTGTCCAGCAACGTAATTCTGAAACCATAATCATGGGTGATTTTAACATTAACTGGCTCTCCGCTGAGGCCGCTACCTATAAGGATGCAGCCGCGGAGCATCACCTCACTCAACTGGTCAGTGCCCCCACTAGGTGTTAACTATAGGACAGGCTCCCTTATGCTTCTAGACTGGATTCTATCTAACTGCCCTGAACGCATCTCCGATGTTTCTGTACCCGATACAGTAAGTGACCACTGCCTGTCATCTGCTCCCTGGTCAAACAAATACCACAAGCCCCCACCCAAGCTTATCTATGCCAGGGTTATCAAACAAGGACACCCAGCTGTTAAAATCCCATCTAACTAGGCTGAACTGGGCAGTGCTTGACTCTCCAATGACACCAACAAAGCTCTGGACCTATTTATCAAACGCTTCAACGAAGCCTGTGACATCTATGCACCAGTGAAAAGATGAAGGTCAAAGGACAGACCAACCCTGGGTTACTACTGATCTTTTAACTCTTGCTCAAGCACAGAGACCACCTCTGGCATTGTGTCAGGCAACTCTGACGAAGTAAACATACAATTATACAAAGCAGCCAGAAATGATTGCACTGAAGAATACGGAATGCTAAACGCAGCTATTATAAAGAGGCTCTGACCAACTCTGGGGCCAGGGAAACAAATTCTAGAACAACAGAAAGAACTCACAGGCAAGGATCCTAAAGCACCACCCACTATGCTCAACCTTCATGGCACTCCTACACTCGACCCAGGTATCATCACCAGCACTTTTAATAATGCATTTACAAACCTGGACAGTGTCCTTCCACCAAATTTTTTCGCGACCTCCCTCCAGCTCCTCCCAAGTTACCCCCCAACTAGAATGTACAACCCCAAAGTTCTTTTTTAAGGAGGTCCCACCACAAGTAGCTAGAAAATACATTCAAAAGGCCATCAGTAAACAAGGGTACAGTGGTGACTCCCTTGACCTGAAACTGCTGGCACAAGTCCTCGATGAAATCTTAAACCACTTACAAAGATCTTTAATCTCTTGCTTAGATTGGGCCATTTTCCCTCTCTCTGGAAGAAAGCCACTGTCACACCGGTTCACAAAAGTGGAGATAGGACACTGCACACCAATTACAGACCTATCTCACTCCTCCCCCCACTATCCAAAGTGCTGGAGCGAATAGTGTCGGACCAACTAGTTGAATTCCTGGATAAGTACAATGTACAGTGCCCAGAGCAGCATGGCTTCAGAAAAGGGCACAGCACCACCACTGCACAACTGGAATTTACAGCCTTCATCCATGCCACGCTTGACAAAGGGAATTGTGGAGGGGCAGTATTTATAGACCTTACCAAGGCATTCGACACAGTTAACCATCCCCTACTGCTCAAGCAACTGTCTTCCATTGGGATCTCCAGTGATGCCCTTCCATGGTTCACCAGCTACCTTGATAATCGGATCCAATGTGTAAGGATTGCAGGGATCTCTTCGGATGAGAAACCGGTCTGCTCCGGAGTCCCCCAGGGGTCTATTCTGGGCCCTCTACTCTTCTCCCTCTTCATCAACAATCTCCCCAGTGCCTGCCACCAAAAAATATTACTATATGCAGACGATGCAGTCCTGTTTTCCAGCCACCATGACATTACAGTCCTTGAATCCCAGCTGCAGCTCGACTTCAATCGCATCGAAGACTGGTTCAATTCTCATAAACTTGTCCTGAACCACAGCAAGACTAAAGCCATGTCCTTCTGTAACCAACAGAGCAGGCACAACTCTCTGTCCCTCACCATCAAGAACCATGCTGGGAACCGACTCAAACATGTCAAGGAGTTCAAGTACCTTGGTATTACCCTGGATAGTACCCTCTCCTACACTCGGCATATAGACACTGTTGCCAAGACTGCCAATATACGGATTGGACTACTACACAAACACAAGCACTGTATACCTGCGGATGCCCTTAAACTAGCCATCTACAGCTCTGTCACCTCTATCATTGACTACGGCCTTGCCATCTATGGCTCTGTCTCAACAAGTGCCCTCCGGGATCTCAGTTGCTCTCAACAAAGCCTGTAGACTACTGACTGGTGCAGCCCAACAAACTCACACCTGTGACCTCTATGAACAGGCCAGCTGGCTACCCCTATGCAGCAGAATACAATACCAGACCTGCTTACTTACCAAAAAGATTCTCCTTGGTCTCATGCCACCTGGTGTTAGCTCACTCCTTACTACCTACAGTGGCACTCAACAAACTCGTGGTGCCCGATCTCTAACCTTTCAGGTTCCCAGATGTCGTACCTCCATGGGTCAGCGGTCCTTTATCTATAGAGCTGCTCAATGGTTCAATTCCCTCAATAAAGAAGCACTTTCCTCTACTACACTTGGACCCTTCAAAAGGAATCTCAAACTTTACCTCACCTCTACCACTCAATGTGACTGCTTCTCTGAACAGAGATCTCTCTAAACACCTCCCAGCTCACTCATGTCTCACAGCCCGCCCTTTCCCAATCTCATTCCCTCTGGCACTGGGCCTTCCTTGTGACTCCTTTCCTGCTTCACATCTCCACCAGTACAAGACATTTTCCACCACCATCAGACAGTGGCCCATTAGCCTGCCAACTTCCTCTCCCGGTCGCATGCCTGCAATACTAACTGCCTATGGTGCCCTCTATCTCCTATTGTTACCGCAGACAGCTGCCTACTCAAGCTGCTCGTTTTATGACTATTATCTCAAAGTATGTTATAACTGAGTATCTTTATTTTTTCTTTTAGTTGTTTTAGTTGTTTATTGTGCATTCTTTTACTACCTCTGTATGTATGTTGACCCTCATCCTTTGACGTGGAACCTTTGTAAATGAGCAGTTTCTGCTCAAAGGTATTTGTAATCCGAGAATTTAATAAATAAAATAAATAAATAATGGGAGTTTGCGACCTGAAGTCAGTAAAGTGACAGTGGTAGCAAACTGTCCTGTCCCTAGGACAAAGACAGAAGTAAGATCTTTTCTAGGTCTTGCAGGATATTACAGGTGTTTCATTCCTCACTTTGCTACCTTAGCTGCAACATTGACGGAAATAACAAAGAAATCAATCCCCAATATTGTTCCTTGGTCTGATGAGTGTGAGGAAGCATTTCAAGTTATTAAAGCTGCTTTGTGTTCATCACCCGTGTTGAAATCTCCTGAATTTACTCAACCTTTTGAACCTTTTTGAGGTTCACACCGATGCCTCAGATACTGGGTTAGGAGCTGTGTTGTCGCAGGACATCAAAGGAGAAGAGCATCCTATCCTTTATAACAGCCGGAAAATATTTCCAAGAGAACATAAATATGCAACAATTGAGAAGGAGTGTTTGGCAGTCAAATGGGACATTGAAGCTCTGAAATTGTATTTGTGAGGCCACAAATTTATGCTTGCTACAGATCATAACCCTCTCTGCTGGCTGCAACAAATGAAGGATAAAAATGCTTGTATTATCCGATGGTATCTGGCACTACAACCATATACTTTTGAAATCAAACATCGACCTGGTGCCAGACATTAAAATGCTGATTTCTTATCATGGTATGGTGCTGGTTAAATATTTACTAAACCCCAGGGCAAATGTATTTATGTAGAAGAAATTAAATATTTATGTAGAATATGCAATCTACGTAAATCTTGTATTGTTAAGGGTGTCCTGGGGTGGGGTTTCTGTGAGGGTGGGTGGAAACCCCATCACATTCCTACAGGAATGGGAATATTTTGATCTCCATACAAACCAGTAGAGATTGGTTTGTTTTTGAATAGGGGGTATTGTAATGTTGTCCCGCCCCCCCTGCATTTTTCAGAACCTGTCCAGGACCTGAAGTCTTTATTTTTCTCATTTTCTATAACTCTTTATTTACATTTCTAAGTCAGTTGAGCAACAGCATTTTTAAATATATATATATTTTTTTGCTTATTCTTTACTTCCTTGCTAAGCTACTATCATTCTTACTATAAAAGCATGTTGGCCACTCGCTATTCAATTTCTGTTTCATTTCTGCCTTCAGGAACCCTTGGCACTGGATATCTGATAGAGCTCAGGAAGGGGATGGGTTAAAATACTATTATGGACTGGCAGTCCATTCTAAAACCACTCACAAGCTGGATAATTATTTTCCCCCATTCGTAACTTTGCCAGCTAAGTAAAAAGGTTTTGTTAATCTTTTGTAACTTTGGGTCCTTTCACACATTGCAAAGGTATGTAAAACCGCAGTTGCAAACAGGGAACTTTAACTCTGCCCTTAGTGGAAAAGTGGCCCTTTAAGCCTCATATTCTTTAAAGTATAGAATTTAAATGGTAGACTTGCCTTCCTGTCTTTGCCCTCAGCAGTCAGGAAATTAAACTCTGTCCTGAATCCTGACAAAGCTCAAACACTTGACATAAATGAAATAACTTAGCTGGGTGCTGAGCACTGTTGGTTTTTCTAGCTGAACTGTACACTGAGAAGGGTCTGCTTGTCTTTGAACTACACAGCAGCTTCTCTGAGTGACTGTTCATTTTATGGTAATTTTTCTTTAATGTACTAACTCAGGCTTATGTACAGGTCTTATACAATGTAAAATAAAGATATCTAAAGACCTGAGTTTCCTTAACACAAGCCTTTATGAACCTCACTCTTTAGTCAAGTGTCTGCTCAGAAGCTTGCCTTGTTCTGAGCCTGTATAGGGGATGGACAGCCCTAGGTATTCTCCTTTTATCTTGTCAGGAACTCTCCTCCCCTTGCTCTTGTGGGTGGAGTTTCAGTAATGTAGTCCACATGAGTATATTAAGGGCAAAATTAAGTTTCTCCAAATGTTTATTTTCTGTAAGTATAGAATGTTCTTGATTATTTGTAAAAACAAATCTGTGTAAAATGATTTTGTAATAAAATGTTGATGTTAAATGGGAATAATACATGTTTTTGAAATAATTGATGGGAATGTTTTTAGATTATAGGAGGTGCTACAAGCATATAAAAAGGTTTTAGCTGAGACTCCCAGATCAGATGTTTGTGGGGAGAGGCCCTGTGTGGTTTTGCCTGGGAGAGCTCTGTGAGAGGTCAGGCACAGATAAATGTTGGCAAGATAGGTCTCTATTTTCTAACCAAGCTGTGCTTTATGATTTCCTTTTGATTTATTTACTCTGTTTGAACAAAAAGTCATTTGTTTGTATTTTTCTTGATTTTTTTTTTTTTTTAAATAAAAATCATACCTGTAAGGTATGTTCTACCAAATTTGCTGTTTCTGGTAAAAGTCATTTCTTCACTGCACGACAGATGATCTAAAAGTTTGGCTCACCCAATACTCACTCGACTTTCTATGTGTTGCAGAAACCCGGCTATCAGGCAGAATCCCTGATTCTGCCCTCTCTATCCCGGAGTTAAATTTATTCCATCGAGGCAGAGGAAAGTGAGGTGATGGTGTTGCCCTGTATGTTAAACAATCTCTCTCCTGCTCCTTTACCTTCAAAGAGTCCCACACTTCCTCCCATGAAGTTATCCTTGTGCAAATAGTCCTCCTTTTTTCTGTCCCACTCCATATAGGCAAACTTTATGCCCCACTTAAAACATCAGCTGATACCCTAGTCTGCATCCTCACCTCTATCTTGTCCCACACAGCAAACTAAGAGTTACAGCTTTTAAATGACTTTAGCCTGGACTGACTCTCTCCCTCCTCGAAGCCCACCCTCCTTAAAATTGAAGCCCTCAACCTTGTGAATCTGATCCATGAACCTACCTGCATAAACCCCCACTCCCAAAAATGATATGCTACTTAACTGAGTGTTATAACCTCACCCCCACTTTATCACAGCATCCAGGATATTACCTGATGCCCTAAGTGAACATTGCCTCACATTCTGCATACGTAAGAGTCACTCTCCCCATGCTGCCCCCAAATACATATGGTCCCACCCCTCCACAATCTTGATTCCACTACTCTCCTACACGATCTCATTGAGGTAGACTGGCTATCTGTCCTCACAGCCAATGATGCCAGCTCTGCCCTGTTTCTCTTCTTTAGACTATTCCTCCTCATCTGGAATCACCACAGCCCCCAAAGAAATTCAGAGTAAAAATGCACCATCACTCCTGGATAACTGCAGACCTGTTGGCAAAATGCAAAGCCAGGGACAAAGCTTTGTATAAATTCAAGAAGTCCCTATCCCAAGTGGACCTCCAAGCTTACAAAACTGTAAAGAACAATTGCACCTCTCTGAGGCCAATTACTTTAGGCAATACCTACAGTGAGATCAACACACACCTGTTTCCTTTTGGAAAGTACTCCACTCTCTCCTTGACCCTCCTGCCAAACAAGCCTTCCCTGTTCTCAGTGTTGATGGCACCTCAGTCTCTGACCCTGCATCAGTTGTAGAGACTTTTAATAAGTTCTTCACCACTTGCGCTCTCCCCAACAATCAATCACCCTTACCTCATGAACCCCCCTTGATTCCTTTGGACATTCCAGATCAGCCCACCAATTTCCACTTCCCTCCTTTCTCCCCCCTTGAAGTCAACACAGCCCTCCTCACCCTTAACCCTACAAAGTTCAGCCCTGACAGTCTCAACCACTGGCTTATCCACATCTTTGCCCTTGCTATAACCATTGTGCTCACCCCCATTCTAAACCTCTCTTTCTCCACCTCCTCTGTCCCAAAGGCATGGAAATCTGCCAAGGATTTACCCCTCCAAAAGGGTGGTGATCCTTCCACACTGGAAAACTATAGGCCCATCTTCCTCCTCCACTCACTTGCCAAACTTCAGGAATCCCTCATTCACTCTAGGCTGTCTGCATTTCTGGCCACCACCAATACACTCTCTCCAGTGCAGTCTGGCTTTAGAAAAAAATTTGACTACCTCCGTACTATTGCGAGTTATGGATTTTATTTTTTCAGCTATGGACCAAAGCCATATTACTGCTGCCATTTTCATTGACCTAACAAAGGCTTTCGATACAGTTTCCCATCCCCTCCTGCTACAATACCTAAGATCCTTTGGCCTAGTAGAATCCGCTGTAAACTGGTTCCATTCTTATCTTCACAACAGGCACCTATAAGTTCAAATAGGTGATGCCCCCTTCTCCCCGCTCCCTATCCTCTTCAGCATCTCTGAAGGCTTAGTCCTCAGCCCCATCCTTTTCTCCTTATTTATAAACAACCTCCCCTCAGTATGCCAATCTTCCAATATGCACATGTATGTTGATGATACCATCATTTTCATCTCTGGGCCCTCGTCCACAAGTGTACGGTCCCCCCTTCAGGAAGACTTCTATAGAGTCCAGTCCTGGTTCCAAAAAAAAACAAAACTCAAGCTAAACACCAAAAAAAGAGTGGCCATGACTTTCAGCTCCAGACAAAAACTAGACACCCTCCAGTCTTCTTCCATCTTCACAACCCTGGATGGCTCTCCCCTAGAGAATGTCACAGTCTTCAAATACTTGGAGGTTTGGTTGGACTGCCATCTGGACTTCTCTATCCATGCTGATGCCATCTGTACTAAATGGTGTCCCAAACTGGTGGTCCTCTATCGGCACAAGGGTAGCCTCCCCCTCCCCACCCGCTGGCAGTTGGTAACCAAAATGATCCTACCTGTCTTTGATTATGATGACATGGTTTATGGCACTGCCTCTCAATCACCACTCACCAGATTAGACACACTCCTGAGCCTGGCTGCCACTTTGCTACCACCTCCCCCTTACCCACCACTGTCTTCTGTACTCCACCCTTGCCTAAACACCCCTATCTCAAAGGAGAATGGTTCACCTCACTTTCTTTGATGCAAAATTCTGGTTTGGAATCCTCAATCATGTACCTTTGCTGTCACTGGCTCCTACTCTGCATCTGGCCAATCTACTTTCTCCTTTTGTTTTCCTTCTCTTTGGAACAGACTCCCCTCTGACCTCTGACTATCCTCCTCCTTCTTCTCACTCAAAAGTCTCCTCAGCCTTCTACCTCAATCACTGTCTCTGTGATCCCTTACCTCACTTACCTATGGCATGGAGGGATGGAAGGAAGATCCTGGGGATTGCTGGGAAGGCAAGACGGAACGGTGATCTGGATGTCATTATCCACCTAGGTACTAATGACCTGGCAAATGGGGAGCCAAAGGAAGTTCAGGAAGAGTTTAAGAAATTGGGGAGGGTTCTCAAGCAAGTAGCTACTTCTGTCACCTTCTCGGAAGTACTACCTGTGAGAGGCATGGTAGAGCATAGGGGTGCATGCACCAGGAACTTTAACTTATGGTTCAAGAACTGGTGCCGTAAGGAAGGGTTTGGATTCATTGGTGACTGGAGACCCACCTGGAGGGATGGAGGCTTGTTCAAGCCTGACAGCCTGCGTCCATCCTGGAGGGGAATCCAAGCACTCAATGATAAGTTTAAATGCTACATTGACAAGCATTTAAACTAGCCAAGGGGGATGAAAGACCAGCAAGGAGGGTACCTAATTGCCGTCCCCCCACAGCTAGCAGTAGAACCAATGAATCAGGGGAGTGGATATCTCTACAAAGCAGTTTGCAAAAGATGGAGATAAGTGCCCAAGAGGTGGATAGGCAGAAAAGGGGCACAATTCAACAGAAGAACAGACAGCAAGGATAACCAGGGATAAAGGACAACCAGGGAAGGAGCTGGAGTAGAACAGCAAAGCAGGCAAGGGAGATCAAATCATGGAAAGAAATGTGTGCCAGTGCCAGGAGCCTAAGCAACAAGATGGAGGATCTGAAGGCTGTCATGGTGCAGTCAGACCTTGACATTGTCACCTTCACAGAAACCTGGTGTACAGATAACCATGACTGGGAGATGGCCATTCCTGGCTACAACATATTCAGAAGAGACAGGGAAGATAGGAAGGGAGGAGTGACACTGTATATGAAAAATGACATAAGGGCCACAGAGATCCAGGAGGAACAAAATGGGGGAGAGATACTGTGAGTTAAGCTGGAAAGGAAAATGGGGCCAGCCATCCACACAGGTGTGGTCTATAGACCACCAACCCAGGAGGAAGAAACAGAAAGGAAGCTGATGCTAGGCATCCAAATGATGGCAGACAAGGGTGAGGTACTGCTGGTTGGAGACCTCAATATTCCAGACATGGACTGGAGCATCCCAACAGCAGTATCAACTAGGAGCAGATTTATCCTGGACTCCCTACAGGGTGCCTTCCTCAAGCAATTGGTCATGGAACCAGCTCGGCAGAAGGCAATGCTGGACCTTGTGCTCACAAACAGGGACAGTGTGGTGGGGGTAACAGTGGGGGAGCACCTGGAGAACAGTGACCACCAGTCACTATGGTTTGAAATCACAGAAGGACCAGAACCAAACCACAAAAAAACACGTATCCTGGATTTTAGGGTGACAGACTTTGGGAAAATGGGGAGATTCTTGAAAGAGGCATTAAGGGGAATGGGGCAGGAATCAGGGATTGAGAAACAGTGGGCAGTATTTAAAATGGGGATTACAAGAACAACAAAATTATGCATTAAGCAGGTTAGCAAGGGAGAAAACAAAGAAGAGGCCATTATGGTTCTCCAAGGAGGTATTGGAGAGAGTGAAAGCCAAAAAGATTGCATTCAGGCAGTACAAAAAGACACAGGCAGAAGGGGATAGGGAGATGTACCAGAAGAAGCAAAGGGAGGCAGGGAGGTCAGTAAGGGAAGCCAAATCTCAGACAGAAGAGCACATTGCAAATTCAGTGAGTAGAGGGGACAAAACCTTTTACAGGTACATAAGTGAAAAAAGAAAGGCAAAGGTAGGGATAGTGAGACTGAAGGGGGAGGATGGGGGCCACGTGGAGGATGACAACAGTAAAGCTGACATATTGAACAGGTATTTCTGCTCAGTCTTTACTGAGGAAGAGGAGGGTAATGGGTCTGAAGCGAGTACAAGGGTGGGAATGATGCAGAAATGGACACAAGTCCCTTTACACGAGAAAGGGTCCTGAAGGAACTGGAAGTAATAAGAGTTCATAAAGCAATGGGACCAGATGGGGTGCATCCCAGGGTCCTTAAAGGACTAAGAGAGGTGGTGGCTGAACCTCTGGCAATTCTGTTAAGCCAATCACTGGAAACAGGGGAGGTACCCAAAGACTGGAGCACAGCAGAAGTAGTCCCCTTATACAAAAGTGGGAACAAAGAGGAAGCATGGAACTACAGACCAATCAGCCTCACCTCAGTAGTGGAGAAGATCATCGAAGCACTGCTGAAGGAGAGATTGATGGAACACCTGGTTGTCAGTGGACTACAGGGCCCAAGGCAGCATGGTTTCACCAGGGGGAGGTCATGTCAGACTAACCTCATAGAAACATAGAAACATAGAAGTTGATGGCAGATAAGGACAGCAAGGCCCATCCAGTCTACCCATTTCTTTTCCTACCTTATAAATGTGCCATCGGCCTTTGCTCTGTCAGTGGCCTATCTATTCATACTCATTTGTATTGCTCCCTTATGCCTATCCCATGCCTGCTTGAAGCCCTGTACTGTATTCATAGCCACCACTTCTAGAGGTAGGCAGTTCCATGCATCCACCACCCTTTCTGTGAAAAAGAATTTCCTCACATTCCCCCTTTATCGGCCTCCCTCTAATCTTATGCTGTGTCCTCTTGTCCTGCTATTTTTGTTATATTTAAACATGTTAGACTCTTTCACCTTGTTAATGCCCTTAAGGTGCTTGAATGCCTCGATCATATCACCTCTCTCCCTCCTTTGCTCAAGGGTATACATATTGAGCTCTGTTAATCTGTCCTCTATATGTCTTCTAGATGCAGTCTCTGCACATTTTGGTTGCCCTTCTCTGGACTGCCTCAATTTGGTTAATGTCCTTGTGAAGGTGTGGCCTCAATACTGCGCAGTACTCCAGATGTAGCCTAACCAGTGTCTTGTAAGAGAGATTATTACCTCCTCTTATGACTTGATACCCTACTAATATACCCTAACACCTCCCTAGCCTTACCTACTGCTTTAGAGGTCTGCTTGGATGATTTCAGGTCATCAGTGATGATGATGCCCAAGTCTCTTTCTTCCTTTGTGACTGCTAGCAACCCCCCTCCCAGCCTATAGGTGGCTTCAGGGTTTCTCTTCCCTATGTGCATGATCTTGCACTTATTTGCATTAAATCCCAGTTGCCACTCTTCTGACCATTTTGCTAGTTTATCAGATCTCTTCTCATTCTGCCCACTCCATCTGGATCATCTGCTCTGTTGCAGATTTTGGTGTCATCTGCAAACAGACAAGCCTTACCATCTAGTCCATCTGCAAGGTCACTAATAGAGATGTTGAAGAGGACTGGCCCCAGGACTGATCCCTGGTACCCCACTTGTGACTTGCATCTCTTCTGACGGTATACCATTTTACCACTCTCTGTTTTCTGCCCGTCAACCAGTTTGCCACCCAGTTGACCAACTTCTGACCCATCCCGAGCCTACCCAGCTTATTTGTCAATCTTCTATGTGGAACAGTGTCAAAAGCTTTGCTGAAGTCAAGGTAGGTGACATCAACTGCTCCCCCTTGGTCCAACACTCTGGTTACCCAGTCAAAGAAATCTATGAGATTAGTTTGACAGGACCTTCCTTTTGTAAGGACCTTTCTCGTTGAATTTTTTGACTGAGTGTCTAGGGAGGTGGATCAGGGGAGGGCAGTGGACATGGCCTATCTGGACTTCAGCAATACCTTTGACACTGTGCGACATAGAGACTATTACACAAACTGGGGAATATGGGTGTGGCAGGACAGTAGTGCAGTGGGTAGGTAACTGGCTGGGTGGCAGGACACAGAGGGTGGTGGTAAATGGCTGTCACTCCACAGAGGGAAGAGTGACCAGTGGGGTACCACAGGGATCAGTGCTGGGACCAGTCCTATTCAACATCTTCATCAGTGACATTGCACAGGACCTAGAAGGCAGAATTTCCCTATTTGCTGATGGCACAAAGTTCTGTAACAGAGTAGACACACCAGAGGGTGTAGACAGAATGATAAGGGACCTGCAGAAACTTCAAGAATGGTCAGGGGTTTGGCAGTTGAAATTCAATGCAAAGAAGTGCAAGATAATGCATGGGGGCACAAAAACCCTGGCACAGTATATCAATTGGGGGTGACGATATAGCATACACCAAGCAGGTATGGGATCTTGGGGTTATCATCTCTGATGACCTCAAGGTAGGGAAACAGTGTGACAAGGCAACAGGTAAAGTAAATAAGATGCTGGGATGCATAGGCAGGGACATCACCAGCAGGAAAAGGGAAGTCATAATTGCACTATACAAGACACTAGTGAGGCCCCATCTGGTGTATGGTATACAGTTCTGGAGACCTTACTTATGTAAGGACATCGACAGGGTAGAGAAGGTTCAGAGTAGGGCAGCAAAGATGGTACATGGATTGCATCACAAGTCCTATGAGGACAGGTTGAAGGAATTGAATATGTACTCCCTGTAGGAGAGGAGGGAGAGAGGGGATATGATAGAGACATACAAGTATCTTACAGGGAGGAACAGGGTGCAGGAATACACTATTTTTAAAAGAAAAAGATGTTCCAGGACTGGAGGGCATGGGATGAAGTTGGAGGGAGGACGATTCAGAGGAAACGTGAGGAAGAATTTCTTCACAGAATGGGTGGTGGACAAGTGGAACACCCTGCCAGAGAAAGTGGGGGCTGAAACAATCATGGGATTTAAGAATGCATGGGATAGACATAAAGGAATTCTGAAGGTCAGGGTTAAGGGGCAACAGACTTCTTGGAAAACATAAAGTAAACCTACAAGCTCAAATGGGCAGACTGGGTGGGCCGTAGGCCCTTATCTGCTGACACTGTCTATGTATCTATGTATCTATGTACCTAATTACAGTTAGCCTCCCCCTTTAGTAGTAAACCATCTGTAGCCCTATTTCTTTTTCCTGAAGTTACCCATTACTGAACTGTGGACCTTGCTCCCTGTAACTATTGTACAGGACCCATATTTTTTTTATCCTGGCTAACTCTCTGTCCTGTACTTGGACTTGTGGTATAACTGTAGATTGATTTGTGCTGAAATGTCGAACTCCTATACCTGGTTGTTATCTACTGCTTTGGTTTTGTAACCATGACCCTTGTTTATTTTTTCAGCTGAAATGCTCTTGTCATATGTTAAATATTTATCCAATGTTGCCCTTCTCCGGGTTGCACCCGGAAACAAGTCTTGGCTCATTGGTGCTTTTTCCAGTTACCAGCTTTTAAATAAATAAATTATACATCCCATTTTCAAGGTGCTCCTGTTAACTTTGCATTCACTAAAAAATTTAACATACGAAAGTATAAAAACACACACACATTTACACATATAACTTAATCATTACAATTACATTGAACTGTTCATTCTGTCTTAAAGCAGTGTGCAGCATTTTTAAGTTTTTTATAGCTTGGCGAAAAGTAGAAACAACAATGTAAGGTATGGGAGTAAGAGATCAAAAGATCCTGGAGGTAAATGGGACCCAGACCATGTAGGGCCTTGAATGTCATTAAATAAATTTTGATGGTGATAAACCACCAAATTGGTAGTTAGTGAGAGCACATAAGATCATCATGATGAGATCACTCTGAGAGGTTCCCACCACCAGCTACACTGCAGCATTTTGGACTAGCCGCAGGTGGTGCATCAGATCTTTAGATAACCCTAAGAACAAAATATTGCAGTAACTTAGCCGAGACATGACATAAAAGCAGAATGGGATACCTTTTTTAAAATTCATTAAAGGCCTTACATGCTGTAGAACCAGAACAGTAAGTGACTTTACATTACACATCACATGCTGTAGGACCAGAACAGCAAGTGACTTTACATTCCAATTTTTTTCAGAAGGCATAGCAGCATCAGAGGTTAGAGGACATGGAAAGATTTATCTTGTTGGCAGTGACTGTGAAGATCCTCCCCCTGCAACAGAGCGGAGACCTGCAGTGAGCAATTTGCGATAGTGCTTTGCAGCATCAGGGATAAAAAGGAAGGAATGGGAGCAATGCTTTCCAATTTATAATGCTGCAGTGGAGTGGAGCAGTCATCTCCATATACAGTTCTGGACTTAAAATATATTGTGAATTACGAAACCGAAACTTACAGCAATAAGTAATCATTACTGTTTGTGTGGGGCACTAAGGAGCTACACTGGACACTCGAGTTGTTTTTGGCCCACCCTCCCACGCCTCTCCACATCACATATTAAATGCACAGCTAAAAGGGGTGGAGCAATTAGGTACCAACTATAGGTGGTCCTTGTAAACTCAAAAAATATTTCAATGAAACAAAAAACATAAAGAGCACCAGGAAATATGGTGGTGCTTACTTAATTAAAGCCAAATAATAAAAAAAAAACATAGCACCCACCAAAATGTAGGGACACAAATATGGTGATTTAAATATCAAACCATTTTTTAAAGCTATAAGGGACTGTTTTTTAGGGATCTAAATTATATTCTGTAAATATTACATTGCAAAACTGTTTTTTTTTTTCCATTCAACTTTTATTAAAGTTTACAATATGGACAACGAATCCAGAAAACACTTAACATAATGAGACTGTGGTTACTATACAAAGTAATACTGATTCATTCTCTCCTGCCCACCCCCACCCTCATACACCCCCCAAATCCTAGCACAGCTTCATACCAACCAAATGGCACCATAAACTATAATAAGCATGTTTGTCAGACTTGTAAAGAGTACAGAGCTTGAAAAGAACCCCATATTCTATTAAACTTCTTAAGTTTACTAGAAAGACTTACGATGATTCTCTCCGTTCTGAGATTAGCAAGAAGCTCCTGGAGCCACTCAAGATAAGTCAGGTTGTCAGAATCTTTCCAATGTCTCAGGACCACTTTTTTAACAGACATGGAAATTAACGCCATATAGTATTTCCTACACAGCACAGAAATACATGAAAATTCCCCCAAGAGACATACTTCAGGTGTAAACAAGTCAGAAAGCCCTAAAAGTGGGTCAGCTCTTTGCTTTATAGTGGTCCAAAGCAGAGCAACTTTGGGGCATTTCCAAAAAATATGAAGAAGGTCCCCAGGCTGCAGCTTACATCTTGTACAGAATGGAGAGGACACAACACCCATTTTGGCCAGTTTCTGCGGAGTATAATAAATATTATGTAAAATTTTAAATCGCATTAATCTTAGTCTATCCTGTAGTAAGAATTGATGGCAGTTATGCCAGAAAAGAGACCAATCTAACTCCTTGTCTGGAAAAAGGGAAGACCAATAAATGACAGGGGTAAAATTGTCAGGGTATGCCTATGCGAATAGAATACTATATATCTTCGACACCGCATGGGACACTCCAGCCAGTTCTACAAGGGTGACCTGAAAACTAATGTGAGCGGGAGAAGGCGGAGTAACCCCAAATACTTTTAACAAAAGATGCCGAAGCTGATAAATCTTGAAAATGTTTATACCAGGTACCGTGAACTTATGCATAATTTCCACTGAGGAGTACCATTGTCTATCAACCGTAATAAAATCTTTCAGCTGACAGTTTCCTATCAGAGGAAGCCAATTAAATAATAGAGGCTTATTATCTAATTGCAAATTAGGGTTACCATTTATTGGCTGAGACAGGTCCTTAATGTTATCATATTTGAGAAACACACACAACTGGGCATGGACCTTAATCGACACTGCAATGGGAGAGTTATGCAGTGATGCAGGGAGGAATCCTACTTTAGTGTATAACAATGCACAAGGGAGGAATCCGTGCTTCTTAATAATGTCTAACTCCACCCTAAGCCAAACCGGGGTATATGAGGGATGTACTACCTACTGCTCCACTGTCAGCCACTAAAGATATTTATTAGCCTGGCTGTCCCAACAATACAGCCCCATATGTGGAAGTCTTAACCCTCCTTTTCCTTTGGGAGCAGCCAATTTGTGAAATGCCATTCTAGATTTTTTATACCCCCATATAAAATTTGAAAACATACTATGGATTTTTTTAAACCAGGACAAAGGAAGGCCAATATTCTACATATTAAGGGGATAAAGTAGACAGGGAAAAACGTTCATTTTAATCAAATTAATCCTACCCCATAAAGAGAGAGGAAGAAGCGTCCATCTGCGGAGATCTTGATCAACTTTTAGGGCCAACAAATCCAAATTTAACTGCTTAAGCCGAGTTACACTCCGTGTCAGCATAATTCCAAGATATTTAATGGAATCAGACTGCCAGGCAAGCCCAAAGGTAGTAATTTCTTGTTTGTGCACCCTGTGATTAAGAGGAAAAACCACGGTTTTCCCAATATTAAGTTTATAATTCGAAACCTTGCTGAACCCCTTTATTATATCGAGAATAGAGGGAATAGATGTAGCTGGATTAATTATTTGCAAAAGGAGGTCATCTGCATATGCTGCAACCTTAACCACATGCCCATTTAGAGGTATACCTGGGATGTCCTGGGCTCTCATTAACCCCCGGATAAGGGGCTCTAGGTATATGTTAAAAAGCAGTGGGGACAAGGGACACCCTTGCCTAGTTCCTACATGCAATTTAATCAGACTGGAAATCATTCCATTACAAGAGATTCTAGCAGAGGGTATCAGATATAATGAACAAACCCAGCTCAGAAATTTCTTGGGAAAACCAAATGCCTCCATTGCTGCAAACAAGTAATTCCGATAAACCCTGTCAGAGGCCTTCTTGGCATCCAGGGAGACCAAAGCCATTGGAATAGCGGCATCCCTGGAGGCCGAGAAGACGTGAGCGAGGGTTTGCAGATGATCAACTGATGATCTTCCCTTCATGAAACCCACCTGCTCCTCCCCTATTATGGAAGGAAGAACCACATTCAGACGATCCGCCAATAATTTGGCTAAGATTTTAATACATGATTGATTAAAGAACTAGGTCTATAACTTGAAACCAGGTCCTGTGGCTTATCTGGTTTGGGCAATAGAACTATCAGGGCTTCAAAAGGGAAGGGATCAGACCCTTGACAAGAAAGAAGGAATTGGAAAAGTGACAACAAAATGGGGGTTAATTGCTTGGAAAATACTTTATAAAAATTAGAGGAACATCCATCAGGACCAGGGGTTTTATCAGATGGCAGAGATTTAATTACCATAGCTATTTCCTCTTCAGAAATAGGAGACGTTACTGTAGCTTGCTGAGAATTGGTAAGGGAGGGTAGATGCAGATCTATCAAATATTTTTGCAAATCCACCCCTGGGAGGATCGACCATGGGACCATATAGATCCCGGAATTAACTAGTAAATACGTCAACTACCTCTGAAGGTGAAATTTTAAAGGAATCCCCTTCTAAAGAACAAATGGTTGCGATAAATCTGGCTGATTCTTGTTGTTTAACACGCATTGCCAACAGCCACCCAGCCTTCCCCCCTTGTTCTGTGTAGACTGCATTAGTTCTTAAAATAGCAAACTCAGCTTGCTCCCTTAACAGGTCAAGATAAGCACCCCTTGCTTTAACTAAATCCTGCTTAAAGATTTCTGAAGAGGCAGGGGAAAGACAGGATTCCATGTTCCTAATTTGGGACAGAAGATGGGAGGCTTTATTTTCCCGTTCCTTTTTCCTTTTTGAAGCTAGGCCAATTAAAATGCCCCTCAAATATGCTTTAAGAGTGCACCATTCCATATCTGGTCAACGTGTGGAATTATTATTTAAAACCACAAACTGTTGTATTTGGGATACTATATATTCAACCTTATCAGGTTCCTTGAGAATCTGGTTGTTCAACTTCCATCTACCCCCCTTTTTAGGTAAAGAGCACAGGGAGATCCTACATACTACCGCCGAGTGATCCGAAAGTGGGCCTGGGACAATACTAGAATCTAAGACCCTGGACAAAAGTATTTGAGACACAAAAATGTAATTGATCCGTGAAGAAGTGCCGTGTACTCATGAGACAAATGTGTAATCCCAATCTTTGGGATGAAGCACACGCCATACATCACAGAACCCTGCAGAATCTAAGAAATCCCTGAATGATCCTTGAGCCAGGGAAAGGCCATGGCGAGAACGACCTGACCTGTCTGCAGATGGATCGAATACCAAATTGAAATCTCCCCCTATAATCATAGGGATACCCAAAAAAGGAGTGAGAACTTCCAATATTTTCATAAAAAAACCAGGAGTATCAACATTGGGGCCATAAACACTGCCCAACACAATATCCAAAGTGTGCAACCTACCCCTCCCAAATAAAAACCTCCCAGAGGGATCAAAGATACTTTGGGTAGGTCTAAAAGGGATCGCTCTATGTAGAAGGATCATGACCCCCCTGCTTTGGGTATTACTCTGTGCAGCGAAGACCTGCCCCACCTGCTGTCTTCTCAGCTTATCAGCTTCATCATTAAGCAGATGTGTTTCTTGTAGAAACATAACTTCTGCTTTTAAGTGACTTAGATATTTCAAAATCTTATATTGCTTGGTCTTATGCCTAGCCCCTTTAACATTCCAAGTGGTAAACTGAATATTATTGGCCATTATTTACTAAAATCCTAGGTAACTTCATAAAGCCCCACCTGTACTCAAAGACAGTTTTCTTGCCGCTCGTTATGAGGTATCTGCTGCGCCTGCCACCCACCCCCACCTCTACCCATACCCAACCAAACCACAATAACAAGCCCTGACAAAAAAACAACCCCAATAACCTCTATAAACCCCAACCCTCCACTCCCACCCTTACTCTCTTGGTACATGACAAACAGCTCACCCAGACATCTCCTTGCCACCCCGTCCCCCACCATTTGCAACTAAATTAACTGTACTATTATACCAGCTATGTCTATCCTAAACAACCAGTGCAAAAGTACACTTGAACAGAAATTATCCCTATACAGAGTATCTAAAGGCACAAACATTAGAGTATAATAAGCCCTCCAAACCGTACAACAACAACAGAGAAAGAAAAGAAAAAAAAAACACCCCTGGAAACAGGATGCATCTTGCCCTTTCAGATCAGCAGAGAAAAGGAGGGAGTCCTGAAAGGAGTTAAACAATAACCCCTACCAGTGTAATAAATTCCATATGTGTAAAATTACACACATAAGGCTTATATTATCAGTCCATTCGAAACATAGCTTCATTATTCACATAACTATACAAGGAAGGAGTTTCCAAACAAATAACCCCCTGTAGGTACTAGAAAAACAGCAAGTATTTATAACGAACAGAAATCTTTCCCTACAAGAAACCTGTACAAACACTAACTAAGAAATTTTAAACAAACTACAGTCTCTGGCACCATCTAGTGGTGAAAAGTCCGTAATGCTGAGTCGGATTACATATAGAATAACAGTGCTTCCTTGGGAGAAACAGCTTCTTGATCCATCA
Source organism: Neoceratodus forsteri (assembly GCA_016271365.2). NCBI lineage: Eukaryota > Metazoa > Chordata > Ceratodontiformes > Ceratodontidae > Neoceratodus > Neoceratodus forsteri. The sequence continues at coordinate 607,128,749 of CM057458.1, forward strand.
GTTCTAGTCCCCAGTCCAAAATTGAACTTAGCTTGAGAAACCACAAGGCAGCAGTCCCACAAAACAGTTCACTTACATAGCTACACCTCTTGTTGAAACATAACTTGAGACCTCGGGAGCTACAGGGCATTACTAGCTGGGTGATCATGACTCTCTTTTAATTTAGGGATCCAGCTGGCACAGATTCAGTATGATCAAAAGCTCCAAGGCAGACCTTACAACTGGCCCCCCATCACTTACAAAGCATAAAAGCCAAAAAAAAACCCATGCAGCATCTAGAGAAAGCAGGCAAGCTCCCATCATTCGCCAGCCCATTTAAGTTGGTTCAAGGACAAGTACTGGACTCTGTTATTCAGGCTCACATCCAGAATCATTCCCCCCCACCTCATGGGATACGAAACAAATCTGGGAGTACTACCTTGAGACCAGCAGACACAGACTCCGCATTCTCATATGTTATCCAGGAGCCAGACACCAAAACTTGAAGTCTGGCTGGATAACTCACTTTAAACTTGATCGTAGCCGCTATTAACTTGGTGGCTAAAGGGTGATAGGTAGCTCATTTCTGGTGCACTGAGAGGGGTAGATCTTGCGCTACCCTCAACCTAGCTCCTTCTCACGTAAGTTCCTTGGTTTCTCGAACTTTAGCAAAAAAAATGCTGTTTCTCTTGAAAATTCAAAAAACGAAAGATAAAGGTCTTGGGGGCAGCTCCTTGCAGTGGCATTGGTCGCAGTGCTCTATGGGCTCTTTCAATGATGTATTCAGAGCCAAAGTGGGTAGGACCAGCAACTTTCTCAATGAATTTCTTGACAAACTTGATTGGGTCTGTGCCTTCTTCCCATTTGGGTAAACCTATTATTACCGCATTATTGCAGTGACTTCGACCCTCGAGATCCTCTACTTTGTTTTCCATCTTAGATAAGCGTTGCTTCACAGCCACCAGCTCAGGGTCAAGTTGCTCATATTTATGCTCCAAGGAATGTAGACGGACTTCATTATCCGATGTTCTTTACGAGAGCGATTCCAAAGCGTTAGAGATGCTTTTGATTTCTCCTTCGATGTTCTGGATTTCTACTTTAAAAGGATGAAACTCCTCCAGAAATTTAGCAAGGGTGAGAGGCCCCGACTCCGTATTCCTGACTCCAGCAGACTGCATCTGGAACGCAGTAGAGGCCTTAGGCTTCTTCGGGGCCTTCTCAGGAGTTGCTGGAGGGATATGTTTCGGAGGATTTTTCTTCATTTCTATTTCCATCCAGCCTCTGTTGGGTATCCACCGATTACTAAGAGAACTTCCACCACTTGCAAAATAGCTAACAACTTCTCCAACCTAATTTAATCAGTATAAAAACTGACGGGGGGCAGGAGCTCATGAAGGAGAGTGCTACTCAGTGGACTGCATCACGTGACTGCAAAACTGTTTTTTGCTGGGCATACATTTTTGTGAGAAAAAGAAAAGGACAGAGGGATAAGAAAAGTGCATAATAATCTTAGATTTAAGAAAATATTAGTAACTTTTTAATTACAGTATAGCTTAAATAGATATTTCCTGGAGAGTGGGGTGTTGGTTGGTGTGAAGGCAAATAATGCAGCTTAAAAATGAGATCAGAGGTCTACAGAGCTAAGAAGGGAACAGTGGGCTGCAGTGGATAACAACCAAAAAGGTGGAATAAGTAGATGGGGAACTGCGGAGGAAGGACAAATAGAACCAATGTGGGAAGGAGTGGGAAAAGGATGGCGGATAGCAAACCTAGACAGGACACACAAGTCAAGGGTCAAAAGAGAGCAGAAAAGGGGAAGAATGGAGGATGGGGGAAGGGGGAGATAACAGACATAGAAGCAGTAGCGAGGGGCGGGTAACAGGAAGGAGGAAGTACAGTACGTGATAGTGAGGGGGCATCAAAAAATTGATTCGCAGTACTGGCAGGTCTGGAAGATGTGATAGAGGATGCGATTGGGGGAGGAACTAAAAATAGACTGGAGGAAAGTGGAATGGGCAGGAGAACAAATGGGGATGATTCAACTGGGGAGGAAGGGGGAACAACTGTGCTGGAGGATGAAGAGGAGTCCAGAGGAAGGGGTTGGGATGAAGGGAGAGCAGGGAATGTGGCTCATGGAAAAGAGGGTGGAATCCTAGTGCTGGGAAACTCAATACTAAGAGGAGTCAGATGGGGAAGCAAGGTAGAGAGGCATAGTTGCATATGGGTGGAGGCCATGCCAGGAATGACAGCGGAAAGGGTGGGTCAGTCTGTTCTAATGTTTGTTAGGAGGGGTAAGGAGAAACCACATATAGTTTTGCAAATGGCGACAAACATACCTCTCAACTGTCCCTGATTTTCAGGGACGTCCCTGATTTTGCCTCAAAATTTTACTCTGTCCCTCCTAAAATTTTTGTTTCCGTGGCTAAACAGTGGGGATTGTAAGTACAAAACAATGTCAAGCATTAAAGTTACAGACTTGTTCTTCTTTAGAAAATGCATTTTGCATTAAGCCTCATATTCTACCAACTTTCTGAGTGGATATCTCTAATTTGGAAGATTTGTCCCTGATTTTGGTCCTTTGTCCCCAGTTTTTTTAAGCCTCGTCCCTGATTTATGAGGCAGGAGGTTGAGAGGTATGGTGACAAATGACTTAGCTAGAGAGATGACAGAGGTAGTTGAGGAGTAGGGATGTGAGAAAAAGATATTCCACTAGCGGAATTTCAGCGAAAGTGTGAATTTCTCTCCCACGAAAGTTTGGATCATTTTTGGAATTTTTGCGGAAATTCTGTCTTAAAACCGTGGACAAAATATATACAAACTGTGGATTAATTTATTAAACTGTGGAAAAAATATCCACAGAAAGGATCACTGCCAGTGGTCAGTTCTGAGACTTTTTTTAACTACAGTTTCATTCATCAAGCCACCCTCTACTGATCAGAGGTCTCAGTAAATACCCTCAATCACTTCCATGGACCCTCCAGGTTTCTAGTGGCCCTCCCACCCACCGATCATGGCCCCCAAAACATTTTGTTTCCTTGATGTCTAGCAGACCACCCTCCTTATCCTGGATTCCTTAATCCACAAATAAACAGCCGGCAGTCCACCAACTCATGCCCCTCTATTCCCAGCATTCCCTGGTGTCTAGTGGACCTCCCTATCCCTGATCCCTTATAAAAAAAAATTATCCCAATTCCCTGGTGTCTATTGGACCCCCTCAACCACCACCCTGACAGTTCATCTGCCACCACCCTACTCCCCTCCCCACTCTGCCCCTGAGCAGGCCACCAGCGCAGCACTCCTCTCTCCTCCACTACCAGTGGCCCACTGAATTGTCAGTGAATGACTGCATGGTTGAACAAGCAGGCATTAATTCACTGACAGTTCATTAAACTGTGGATAGAATAAATTCCACAGTTTATATGCATTTTTCTGCAGTTCACAAAAAAATCCGCAGAACTCGGAGAAGATCCTTGGAAAATCCCAGTTTTACCAATTGTGAAAGTTCTGCAATTTCCGCTAAATTTCACGGAAGTTCTGCGAAAGTGGAATTCACAACATTGGCTTGCCCCTATTCAGGGGAGTTCTGAGGAGCTAGAGGACCAATATGTGAAGTGGCAGGAAGATCAGTAGCTTTCTAGGAAGTACTTCCAGTGCCCAGGGTGGGCACTGCAAGGAAACTGAGGATAGACTAGAGGAATTTAACAAATGGTTAAGAACCTGGTGCCAGTCCAAATGGTTATGGGCTGGTAGGTGGGTGGGTAGGGACCTGGAAGGAAAGTGATTTATATGGTAAGGATAGACTTCACTTTAGTGTGGAGGGCAAGAATGTATTGAAGCAGAGGATGGGGGATTACATAGCAAAAGAAGGGCATTTAAACTAGGAGCGGGGGGGTGGCAAGTTGGCAGGATGCATACAGAATCCACAGGAAGGGAAGCTGAATGAGCTTACCCCTCATGGTAGAAGCAATGGAAAAAAAGGGAGTAATAGAGGGGATGCTAGCCTAAGAAGGGAGAGCAGGAGGGGGGAGGGGGAAGGAGAAAGGTTGGAGGGTGGTCACCTTGAACACTAGGAGCCTAGGGAACAAAACAGCAGAGCTACAGGTTCTCATGGCAAAAGGGGAGGTGGACATGGCAGCCATCACCAAAACAGGCCACTCATTACCAGGACTGGAACCTGGCGGTACCAGGGTATAAAGATATTTCGCAGAGATAGAGTAAATGGGAAGGGTGGGGGTGGCACTGTATGTGAGAGAAGGACTGAAGTGTGTTTGTGATGAGAGGGAGGAGGGTAGTACAGAGTCATTATGGATGCAAATCCAGGATTCCAAGAATAGTACTCTCAGGATGTGAGTAGTGCACATGCCACCATCTCAGACAGAGGAGTTAGACAGGGAACTAGCAGGACAGGTCAGAAGGGCCTGTGGAAGGGTATCATGGTGACTGTGGGGGACTTCAACCTGCAGGAGTGGATTGGAGCACCCCAGTCACCACGAATAGAAGGAAGCTGATACTTCTGGACGTGTTCCAGGATAGCTTCTTTTTTTTTATCATAGAATAATTTTTATTTGATTATTCGTGATCCATTCAAACCAGGTACAGTACATATGGTTTGTGTACAGAATGAAGTATACAAATAAATGCAATCCAAGCTATATATAAGATTAAGCAATCCTTCGAAATCTACAGATAGCTTGCAGTCCTTTACCCATCCTTCAGTATTTTTGCAACAGGTGGTATCGGACTTTAACATGGCTTATACGAACTATCCAATAAATTCTAACATGTCTTATAATTGAAAGAACAGAGATTCCAGCCATCTATATGGCTAGGTAAACCACTTTATTCCCACTGTTGGCTAAGGAGCCTGCCAGGAGGAGTGAAAGAACAGAAAGTTTGCAGAAGGGATACCACAGTGGGGAGAGAAATATTCCAGTCTACGCAGTTATATCAGTCCAACATCAATCCTAAAAATGTCAGAGAGGGAGTGACTGTCTGAGGTTCCTATCTATTCATGAGCCTCCCTCAGGTCGGGCGGCTTTAACGAGGGAGGAAGTGGAGCCTTACATGGGGGGAGTTGAGGTATGCTCCCCATTTCTGGAGGTATACCGCAATTTGCCCTCTATTCACATAAGTAAGCTTTTTCAAGATGGCCAATCTAGCTAAGGCAGAATGCCATAGTGAAATAGATGGGGTGATGTGTGTCTCCAGGACTGAAGCAGAAGCCTCTTAGCCTCCAAAAGAGTGGTGAGAAGCCAGTTTTGATGTGGTTTAGACAGGTGATCCTCAGGGGTAGAGTCCCCCAATAGAAGTATTGGGTTGGAAATGTCTGTGGATGATCCCAGTACCCCAGAGCAATCTGTGGCAACACCTGTCCAGAAGGGAATTAGGGCAGGACAATCCCACAACAGGTGTAGGATGTTGACTGGGTCATGCCCACATTGCCAGCACTGCATGGGGGAGAATATCCCAGGAGAAGAGGGCTGCTGGGGTACGATGCCACCGGAGGAGTATTTTGAGTTGTATTAGTTGGCTCCTAACATTCGTATAAGCAGAATGGGCTAGGTGTAAACATCTGGCCCAGGTTTCTGAGGTAATGGGAACCTTGAGTTCCAAGCACCATGCAGCCCTGCATGGTTCAGTGTGGTCTGGTTGTGCCTCCCTCCTTAGGAAGTGGTTTTCATGTGTAGAGTGCCAACCAATGCCATTTGGGGTCAGTTGCATGCTCCTTGCTGAGAGTCTGAACCACACTGCACAGCTGCAGGTATCTCCAGAAGTCATGGGTTTGCAGGGAGTATCGGGCTTTAAGTTGTTTGAATGACATCAGTGTAGTGGAATTTTCTATATACAGGTATTGGACAATGCATATCCCTTTATTCTCACATAAGGCCCAGTGAAGTTGTTTATTGCCCACCATGAAGATCTGGTTATGCCAGAGGGCCATATACCTGAGCAGAGTGGAGCTCGCTGCTTTACTAGTGTTGGAGGCTGCCATAAGCTTGAACCAGGCCGTCCTGGTCTTGATCATGACCGGGGTGAGCTTGCTATGGTCTACTGGGGGTTTTGTGAGCAGTGAGCTTAGGGGAGTATTCTGCAGCAGGTGGGCCTCCAGTTGAACCCACTGTGCCAACACAGAAGAGGAAGGGACAAACCACTTGGTAGCTTATGCAGTTGTATAAGCCCCATGGTATCCCTGTAGCCACAGGAGGCCCAGGCCTCCTTTGGTCCAGTGGGTCCTCAGCTTACTGCGACTCCATCTAGGAGCCCTGCCCTCCCAGAGAAAGAAGGACATCAAATTATCTAAGGGTTGGAAGACTTTGCTTGAAAGGGTGATAGGGAGATTGTTAAGGAGATATGCCACCTTAGGTAGTAATAATATACGAATGGCAGGCACCTTGCCTAGAAGGGAGAGGTTAAGACGTCGCCATCGGCTAACTTCCATTGTTAGTGCTGTCATCGGGGGCCAAAGTTCTCTTGTTGTAAGAGTTTCCAATTAAATGAAATTTTAATGCCCAAGTATGAGAAGCCATGTGTGGTCCATGTTAGGTCTAGACCATGCATACACAATTGTGTGCAAGCCGCATTAAGAGGAGTAACACTGTTTTTTTTCTGTTGATTTGTAGGCTAGACAACTGAGTGAATACCCTCAGAATTCATAGGACATTAGGGAGTGATTCTTTAGGAAGTGCCAGGGTTAGAAGTAAATTGTCTGCATATAGGGTGGTCAGGTAGGCACGCTGGCCCACCTGAATGCCCTTAATATCTTCAGCAGCTTGCAGTTTCCATGTAAATGGGTCTAGGGCCAGCAAGAAGAGTAGAGGGGACAAGGGACAACCCTGTCTTGTGCACCATTGCAAAAGGAAGAGGGGGGAGATATATCCTTGTTAGTCAGGATTTTTGCAAGGGGCGCATTATATAGCACTTGTATCCATTGTCTAAAATAGGGACCAAACCCGTAGAGCCGGAGTATTTCATGGAGGTAGGGCCATTCTATGGAGTCAAATGCTTTGGAAAAATGCACCGCCATTGCAGCCACTGGATTTTTTTATTGCATTGCAAGCCATTTGATGTCTAGGACTATCCTAATGTTGTCCACTGCAGCTCTTCCTTTAGAAAACCTGATTTGGGAGGGGTGAATAAGAGAGGATATAGTGTCCAACAGACAGGTAACAAGCATTTTAGCTGCTATTTTGCAGTCTACTGATATGAGAGAAATTGGCCAGAAATTAGCACAATTCTGAGGGTCATCATACTTTTTCAGAAGTAGGGTGATTAGGGCTTCTCTCATAGTGGGTGGGAGGATACCAGACTCATGGACCTCCTGCAGCATGGAGAGGAGGGGAGTGCTGATCTGTGCACTCATTGCTTGGTATAGTTCCATCGTCATGCCATCTGGCCCTGGTGCTTTACCCTTGGCCAGCTGGCTGAGGGCGGTCAGCAGTTCTGCTTCTGAGAAGGGCTTGTCTAAGGCCTGTTTCACCATGTCAGGTAGCTGAGGGATGTTGATATCATGCAGAACACAGTCAGTTCCCACTTCAGTTGGTCGGGATCCAGAGTGGCATGCGACTGGTATAGTCACTGCTAGAAGTGTTGCATGCACTCATTAATTTGTTTTGGGCCCATAACTAAAAGACCGCTTGTATTCTTGAGGGCATGTATCCGAGAAGCAGCTTGCTGTTTCCTTAGTCGAAAGGCCAGGAGATTACCCCCTTTATCTCCCCACTCCCAGTATCCATGCTTGGACCTAAGTAATGCCCATTCTTCTTTTTGCTGCAGCATGGTGTTTATACGATATTTAAGCCCAACTATCTCCCGCAAGAGTGATGGGTCCGATGTTTGGACATTAGAGGTCCTAAATCTAACTTCTAAGGTGGAGAGTTAAGATTGTAAGTCATTTAGCTCAGATCTCCTCTCTTTATTCTGGTGTGCTGTATAGGCAATAATCTGCCCCCACATAACAGCCTTGAAGGCCTCTCAAACCATAGCAGCAGAAGTGTCTGAGGCATGGTTCAGAGAAAAATAGTCCTTAGCTGTCTCCCACACCATAGCTTGAAACTGTGGTTCCTTAAGGAGTAACGGGTCGCCCCTCCATCTAGTACCTGATCTACTCTGACCCGAGGGAATATACAGGCAGGACACTAGGGCATGATCTGAGATGAGGATATTATGTACATTAGTACTGTGCCTGTAATATCCAGGGCTGCATGTGCGTTGGCAAGCCAGAAGTCAATCCTGCTGCTTGAAACATGGGTAGAGAAGAAGGAGTAGTCATGTCCAGAGGGGTGGTCTGTGCACCATACATCAGTCAAGCCCCATTCCTCCATCACTTCTAGTAGGGCCGAGATTGACTTAGGGTGCATTTGTGGGGTTGGTGATGATTTATCAAGGAAGATATCTAATGTGAGGTTGAAGTCCCCCCCCCCCGATTATAATCGGGATCTGTGGGTGTGGTAGAGCCAGAGTTTCTACGGCCTTGTTTACGTCTAATAGAATCTCTGGGTTGTCCGTGTTTGGACCATATATAGTCGCTAACATCACGTGGTCCCCTGGGTATGAAGAATGCACCGCAAACCAGCGGCCTTGGGCGTCGGAGACTGATTGTTCCTTCACCCAGGTACATGACTTCCTGAGTAAAATTGCCACTCCCCTAGATTTCGTTGATGCTGAGCTCGCTATAACAGTACCGACCCAAGCTTTTCCCAACCACTGTACAGTTCTTGCAGTGAGGTGGGTCTCCTGGATTAGTGCGATATCCACCTGCAAGCAGTGTAGGTGTCTGAGAACCAAGGATTGCTTAACCGGGTGGTTTAGGCCCTTCACATTCCATAATACAAGTTTGGTACCTGCATTAACAGCCTGTGTCATGGTTCCAACCTTCAAGTATTGTACAGGTACTTACCACCCCAGTCCAGAAAAGAGAGAAACAGGAGTGGAAGGATTGCCTGATACCAAGGAGGTGGGAAAGACAAAGCAAGAAGAGAGGATATTCCAATCACTTAGTGTAGGTGTGAATAGAAACCTGGCACAAAGGGAAGGAAGAAAACAATCAAGTTTAAAACACAAGGTACTTAAATTAAAACACACTTAACTAGATAAAGTTCAATATGTATTTGCCCAAATAGGGGGTTTCTTTCTGCAATTACAAGTAAGAATGTTGACAACTGTGAGTAGATGATCGCAAAGCTAAAGGTGAATAGGTGTGAGCGCGAGGTGCAGTCCTCCTCTACTTAGGGGAGGAGCACTTAGCCGCACTGGCCTTTCACCTTAGTGGGGATGGGTGAGAGCACAAGAAGACCAACTAACAGCACTAAACTAAATTCAGTCCCCAGTTCCACGTATAAGAGAGAGAGAGGTACATAACCAGTGCCTATAGGTGGGAAGGGGGGGCGGAGAGTCAGATGATGCCCTACAGTCTTAATGGGCTCAAAGAGCATATGTGAGACCTGCTGGGTGGGTTGCCCTTGCTAGCACGTGTGTTCGTGCAGTATACCATGCCTGCAGGGGTTTCCCCTGCACTGAACTGCACTAGCAGTGAAAGCCTTAAATTTCAGACAATTGGCTGGGAGTCAGCACAGGATAAGGAGGATATATGGGTCATCAACTAGACATGTTTGAGCTAGGTACTATGACCACTAGAAACCTCCCTCCATATATAAATTATCTGAGATCCAACTAAGGGATCTAAAAATAAGTTCCCCCATTAGTTGGGTGTTTCCTATAACATCTGACCCCGGTGTTAAATACCCAGATGCAGGGAGAATAAACATCAGAGAAAACGTTTTACAGACTTATTATACTCAGTCATTTGGGGTTGGCACCCCTATTGTGGCAGTGCTCGCTGCCAATGTGGAGAAGTCTTGGGACACTGCCTGCGTGAAGGTTAACAGTCCTAGTTTGACTGGAGCATTGGGAAAGTCCTGACAGCTTACCAGATTCGGGGGGGGGTCTGCCCAAGATGAAGACTCGGCTACTTCCATTAAAAGCTCATCCAGGAAGTCTTGCAGGTCCAGATGCTCCCATGTGGGGTAGTCAACCCTGGTCTGTTTCACAGGTGGTGTCTTCCCAGGGCCATTAGAGGGAGATCCCTGTTCACTCAGGGAGTGCTGGCATATGCGAGCAGTTTGATTGGGTCCCTGCTGTGATAGAGGTGGTGAGTGCTGCTCCACATGCCCTTCTGATAGTGATTTGCCATTGTTGTCCATTCCTGATAGCTTGCAATGAGCAGGAGACCTGGGGGAAGCATTTGTGGGAGGTACAGTCTGTTGCAGTTTGTGGTCCTCCCAATATCCATCCTTGGAAGGCTGGTTCCTCCTGTCCTTGATGTGAGGACCCAGCACCCATAGCCTGTTAGGAGGTGTAGTATGTAGCGAGGCTTTGGGCCAGTACTTGGAGGCTCAATTCTCTATTTCCCAAGGTGTCTCTGCTATGATTTCTCTGCCTTCCTTGGACACATACAGGTAGGACAGGTTTCTGAAACCATATTTAAAACCCTGCGCAGTTAGTGCTTTCTTTATGGGTAGAAGGTTTTTCCTGTGGGCAGCTACCTCTGCTGAAAAGTCCCGAAGAAGGATATTTTTTCCCAGTGCCACATTATTTTGCCTTGTCTCTTGCAGTGTTCAGGACTCTTTCTTTCATGGAGTAATGCAATAGGTAGGCAATAAGGGGTCTGGGAAAAGTGCTGCAAGACCATGGGCCCCCTGGGATGTGGTGCAACCTCTCCACCTCTACTGGGCCATGCCACCTATCCCCTAGCATTTTGGGGATTTCTTCATTGAGGAATCTCTCTGTGTTTTGACCCTCACCGCCTTCTGGAATTCCAAGAATCCTAATATTATTATGCCACCCACGGTTCTCTTGGTCCTCCACTCATTTTCACAGTGTAGCTAATTTGTCATCCTGTTCCCTCAGGCATTGTAAAAGTTTAGCGTGCCCAGCTTCCAGATCTTCTGTGCGCTGATCTGTGACATTTAACTTGTCACTGAGCACTTTCACTTCTTCCACAGTGCCTGATAGGGTGGAGGAAATTGTATCTACCCTTGTAAGTAAGGTCTCTAGCATGGCTGTAATACTTTGTCATGGAGTACCAACATCCACTGGAGGGGTAAGACCAACTGTGGAAGCTGCACCTTGGTCTTGTATGGCTAATTTAGAGGAAGCCATCCTGGGGTCGTAGCAGCACTTCTCCCTGGTGATAAGTTGTAGCATGTATAATAATAATAATAATAACTTTATTTATATTGCGCCTTTCGAATACAAGGTGCATTCCAGAGAGCCAACCCGGTGGCGCTGAGGGTTGAGGCCTTGAACGCCATACCTCACACCACACCGGTGACCCGGGTTCTGGAACGAGCCAGGAGTCACTGGGGGTCAGTGGGGGGGAAGAGATAGAGCATCCGGAGGACTGCTCTCTCTTCCCAGGGAGGGTGGGAGTGTTGCTCGCTCTCCGAGTGACCTCTGGTGGTGGCCAGGGGTGCACCAAATGGACAAGCACGGTGAACGCCAGGGTTGGGAAGAGTCATGCCATTACGTTGCCTTTCAAGTCATGCCCTGGAGGGATGGGAAGGGAAAAAAATACTAAATACCCAGGCTCCCGAGAAGATGACGAGGGCTCCTGTGATCTCCCTCTCATCCCCAATGCAGGACCATGCCACCTCGGGGATCCAGGCAGACCTCTTGGAGGGATGGACCCTCTAACTTAAGTAAAGAACCACCGAGGGCAGGCAGACCCAGTTCCGGGGGGTGATCCGGAATGCTGGGAAGTTCCTCCGAGAGAGGGTGAACCGATGGTGGCTGGTCACTGCGGGGAGAAGTAGGGGCAGGATCGTGTGGGCACCTCCGAAGGATGCCTCGTAGGAGTCCGGGCATAAATAAAGTTAAAAAAAAAAAAAAGTGCATTCCAGAAAGATAAAATACAAAAAAGTATACAAACAGTAATGCAAGAACTGTTAAAAACAAATACAATCATCAATCAGAGACACCATAGGCCCTTTCCTGTAAAAAGGATTTGAGAGCCTGTTTAAAACTCCCCATGGTCGTACACTCCCTTGTCCAACGGGGTAGAGAATTGCAAAGGGATGGGGCCACAAACATAAAAGCCCAGGCCCCAGTTGATTTTAATATAACCCCAAGAATCTCTAGCAACCCCTCGTCGGCTGAGCGGAGCGACCTCATAGGGCGGTAAGGAATAAGGAGATCTTCCAGGTAGTCAGGGCCCAGATCATGCAGGGCTTTAAAAGTCAATAGTCCAACTTTGAAGGTGATCCACCACTGAACTGGCAGCCAGTGCAGACCCCGCAGCACCGGAGTAATATGAGAAGATCTAGGAGTACCTGTAAGTACTCGGGCTGAAGAATTCTGCACCAGCTGGAGGTGGCGGTTATCAGCCCCTGGAAGCCCAAGATAAAGTGAGTTGCAGTAGTCCAGGCATGAGGTCACAAAGGCATGGATCAGAGTTGGCAGATCACTGGATGGAACAAGGTGCTTGATTCTGGAGATGTTTCTCAGATGATAAAAAGAAGATTTTACCACTACTGACACTTGAGATCGTAGAGTCAGGCCCGCATCTAAGATCACCCCCAGATCTCTCACCCCTACAGAGACCAGTAACACAACATCCCCACAGAACAACCCAGAAGGGGAGCCGGCCACAAGTCCCCCTATCCGGCAATCCGGATCCAAAATCAACACCTTGGTCTTCCCAGAATTCAACCTCAACCAACTGGACCTCCTCCAATCCTGGATTTCATTTAGGCAGCTATTGAATACCGAGATAGCTCCTTCCTGGTCGGGTGCAAAAGACAGGTACATTTGGGTGTCATCTGCATAACAGTGAAATCCCAACCCATACCATCTCACAATGTCTCTGAGGGAAAGCATATACACCGCAAACAACATGGGGGACAATATAGAGCCCTGAGGAACCCCACAAAATAGAGAGATGGGATCAGAAGAAAAAAACCCTGACACCACCCTCTGAGTTCTTCTTGTGAGGTATGATGTGAACCATCTGAGCACAACCCCAGACAGTCCACAAATACATCTCAGGAGCTCCAAGAGAACTCCATGGTCAATGGTGTCAAATGCTGATGACAGATCCAATAGAACCAAAATGGACCGTTTTCTCTGGTCTCTTGCCATCAGGAGATCATTGAGCACCCGAACCAGCACAGTCTCGGTACTATGCCTCTTACAGAAACCTGATTGGAGAGGTTCGTAGATGATATGGATGGTCAAGTGATTCTCCAGCTGGGCTGCTACCACCTTCTCGATCACCTTTCCTGCAAATGGGAGGTTTGAGATAGGTCTGTAGTTGGCAAGACAGTCTGGGTCCAAAGATGGTTTCTTCAACAAGGGTGACACCACTGCCTCTTTCAAGGAACGGGGATATTCACCTGTATCAAGGGAAGACCAGACTATCTGTGCTACAGCCAGTAGAATGGACTCTCCACACCCTATAATTAGGGGAGTGGGACCTGGATCCAAACTACGGGAGGTAGGACGCAGCCCCTGGACAATCCGCATAACATCCATGATTTCTGGGCAGTCGAAGGTGCGCCAGGAAAACAAAGGGATAGTGACCTGATCCTGGCCACTTGCAACTAGCATACAATGCATCAAACAGATGTCTGACCTAATGTCAGCCACCTTATCAGCAAAGAACCGAGCAATCGCATCACACTGTAATTGTGAAAATGCTCTATGGAGCTGTAGACAGGTTGGGTTGCAGAATCTGTCCACAGTTCTGAATATCTGAGTAGGTCGGTTCTGAGTGGCAGAAATTTCCCTGGACAGGAACTCTGCCTTCTTATGAGAGATTTCTGACTGAAATAATTGATAATGTTCTAACAGTCTAAGGTGGTCGGCATCCAGGCCTGACTTCCGCCAACAGCGTTCCAACCTGCGTCCAAGTCGCCATAACTCCCTCAGGGCCCCATCAAACCATGGGGTACGAGGTTGGAGGGAGAGAGGACTCACACTAACTTGAGCAATAAAATCCAGGCCAGAAGTAATGGCGGTGTTATAAGCCACAACCAGCACCTCTGGATCATTGCAATGCACAGGAAGTTCTGATAGGTCAAGGACAGCCACAAGGCCATTAGAAGAAATATTCCGCAAGGGGCGATACTTGACCATTTCCACAGGGGTCGACCTACAGGGAGGGGTGCCAAAATTGATTCTCACAGTTTAATTCTCTGACCAACTGACTGGTTCCACCTCCACATCAGAGGCCTCGATCCCCAGGAGGAAGACCAAGCCAAGAGAATGTAAAGTTGAGCTGTCACAGATAATTACAGGTATCCGCAATACACTTCCCGCCCCTGGAGTGACCTTACCGGGAGGGATTGCCATGCAAGGTTAGCGCTGTCAGGGCCTGCTCGGATCTGAAGTGAGTCACGCAGAGGGCAGGTGCTGTAAAGAGGTTACCAGATTGTTAGACACAATAAAAACCCGCACCGAGCAGTGAGTTGAATCTATGGCATCACCTGAGTGTTTTAGGGAAGCCTAGAGCACTGGATGACCACGATTGTGAACCGATTATATTATCTGGGGACAGAGCTATCAGTTCAAGTGACCATCTTTGTAGGCGGGCAAGCCACCCCCCCAGAATAGCTTCTTAATGCAAATGGTCAGCAAGCCAACCATGTTAAGGAACACCCTAGATCTCTTGCTGGCAAATGGAGAGTTTGTGAGGGAGCTGGGGGTGGAAGAACCACTGGGAGGGAGCGACCACCACTCAGCATGGTTCATGTTGAAAATGGGTAAGGAAGGAGTAGAAACAGGTACAAGATTGTTGGACTTCAGGAGGACCAACTTCAGGAGGATGGAGGAGGTAGTTATAGAGTATCTAGGCAGAATCCAAACTAATATGGACACTAACCAGAGGTGGGAAGTCATAAAACTGGGGATTGAGGAGGCAACCAAAACCTGCATCAGTGTCCAGAGTAAGAGAGCTAGGGCCAAGAAACCCAGCAGTTTGAATAAGGGGGTTATGGAGAAAGTAAGAAATAAAAGAGCCGCCTTTAGGAGGTTCAAAAAAACAAGGAGAGGGGGGAGGGGAGGACAGAGAGGATTACCTGAAGGAATCAATGGAGGTGACAAAGGCAGTAAGGGCAGCCAAAGTGTCTAAGGAGCACAGGCTGGTGCAAGGCATCAAGAAGGGGGGAGAAGGAATACTTCAGGTACATCTCAGAGAAAAGGAGTTGTAGGGACAAAATAGTAAGGATGAAAGGGATGGGGTGGTGGAAACAGGGGCAGAGCAGGAAGAAATGCTTAATGAATACTTCTGCTCAGTGTTTACTAAGGAAAAAGGAGGGGTGCTACCAGGGGGGTTGGAAGGTCAGGCTCGGGGTGGAGGAGGTGACAAATGGGGGAATCATAGAGGGCAGGGTACTGGATGGCCAGAGGGCACTGAGGGTGTAAAAAGCACCAGGTCCAGATGTCATTCACACCAGGGTACTGACAGAACTAGCAGAAATCCTGGCCTGGCCCTTGGCAGACCTGTTCAATGCCTCCCTGGTCTCAAGAAGTGTACCTCAAGACTGGAGGATGGCTCACATGGTACCCCTCCATAACAGTGGTCCCAAAGATGAACCAGGAAACTACAGGCCAGTAAGCCTCATATCCATTGTGGGAAAACTGATGGAGACAATCCTGAAGGAGAGGCTGGTGTCCCTTCTGGAGACCAAGGGGCTGCAGAATGTTAGGCAGCATGAGTTTGTCACAGGCAGATCCTGTCAGACCAACCTGGTGAATTACTATGACTGGGCAACTAGACAGTTGGACAATAGCCATGCAGTGGATGTCCTGTTTCTGGATTTCAGTAAGGCATTCAACTCGGTACCACATGAGAGGCTGGGTAGTAAGCTGGCAAGTACAGGTGCAGTGGTGAAAATGGTGGAATGGGTGGTGAACTGGTTACAGGGAAGGTAGCAGAGGGTGGTGGTGGGAGGTGAGCTGTCATCTCCGAGGTCAGTGACAAGCTGAGTACCGCAGGACTCAGTGCTGGGACTGGTGTTGTTTGGATTGTTCATATCAGACATCTCAATGGGCATCAAGAGCAAGATCACAGTTTGTTTGCAGATGACACCAAGATGGGAGCAGTAGTGGATGACCAAGGAGAGTGGCATGGGTTACAAGATGATCTGTCAAAATTGGACACCTGGTTGGACACCTGGCAGTTGGGGTTCAATGCCAAAAACTGCAAGGTGCTACATTTCGGGGGGAAAAAAAAACAAGAAGGAGCTACCAGCTGGGGGGAGGGGGAGTTTAGCTAGCCATGACAGAGGAGGAGAAAGATAACAGGCTCAATGAGCAACTCGGCACAATGCAGGAAGGCAGCTGCAAAGGCTAACAAAATGCTAGGTTGTATTGCCTGGGGTATATCTTCAAGCACTTGGAAGGTGATCCTGCCATTGTATAGGTCACTGGTTAGGCCACACCTGAAGTACTGCATGCAGACTGGTACCCATACATGAAGAGGGATATTAAGTTACTGAAGGGGGTGCAACGCAGGGCAATAAAGATGATCCAGGGACCAGGGGACATACCCTACATGAACGGGCTGAGAGAGATGAACATGTACTCACTAGAGGAGAAGAGAGGAGAGACAGGTTGAATATGATTGAAACCTTCAAGTACATGAAGGGAATAAAGAAGATAGTCACAGAGGGAGTATTCAAGTTAAGGGGGGGTAGGGACACTCATGGTCATGATCTCAGATCAGTGGGGGTATAGGTACATTAGAGAGCGAAGAAAGACAAAGGGAGGGATAGTGAGGCTGAATAAAGGGGACGGTGGGTGGGCGGAGAGGGACAGTGAAAAAGCAGGGATACTGAATGAATATTTCTGCTCAGTATTCACAAAAGAAGAGGAGGTGGAGGTACCTAATCCAATCAATAGAAGCACTCTGGATAGGGGGGTCGATCCCAGTCCTTTCACAGAAGAAAAGGTTCTGAAAGAACTCGTAAAACTGAAGGTGGAAAAAGCAATGGGACCTGACGGGATTCACCCAGAATTCCAAAAGAACTAAGATGAGAACTAGTGACACCACTGACTACCCTTTTTAACAAATTATGGAAGGATGGTGTGGTATCTGAGGACTGGAGGGCAGATGCGATTCCCCTTCACAAAGTGGGAGCATGACAGAGGCAGGAAACTACAGACCTGTCAGTTTGACCTCAGTGGTAGGGCAAACGATGGAATCACTTCTGAAGGAAAGAACTGTTGAGTACCTAGAGGCTAATGGGGCACAGGACCCAAGGCAGCATGGATTCACAGTGGGAAGGTCATGTCAGATGAATCTAATAGATTTCTTTGACTGGGTGACCAAAGTAGTAGACCAGGAAGGGGCTGTGGACATGACCTACCTAGACTTTAGCAAGACATTTGACACAGTCCCACACAAAAGAGGAATAAACAAATTAGCCAGCCTGGGAGTGGGTCCCAGGGTGGTAGCCTGGGTAAAACATTGGCTAGACAACAGAACACAGAGGGTAATAGTAAACAGATTCCATTCTGAAGAAAGGGGAGTTACTAGTGGGGTACTACAGGGTTCAGTACTGGGTCCAGTCCTTTTTAATGTCTTTATAAGTGACATTGCAGAGGGACTGGAAGGAAAAGTATGCCTCTTTGCAGATGACATAAAGATCTGCAACAGGGCTGATACACAAGAGGAGGTGGAAAGGATGAGAAGGGACTTGGCAAGGTTGGAAGAATGGTCAGAAGTATGACAGCTTGGATTCAATGCAAAGAAGTGCTAAGTAATGCACCTGGGAAACAAAAACTCAGGGGAAAAGTACACAATGGGGGAGGAGGTATTAACAACAATAAAAATGTAAAGGGACCTGGGGGTAATCATATTAGATAGATAGATAGATAGATAGATAGATAGATAGATAGATAGATAGATACTTTATTTATATAGTGCTTCTTTCCAGGGACTCGGAGTGCTTCACAGTCAAAGTAAAATAAAATCATTTTAAAATATGCATAAAATACAACATTTAAAACCACATCAATTTCCACCTACAGTACTATATAAAACTATCTATCCAATTCATTACAGTAAGTCATTCATCTACAAATTAAAAGCCTGGTTAAATAAATAGGTTTTAATTCCTTTCTTGAAGGTGTCCACCAAGGGTGCCTCCCGTAGATGTTTCTGTAATGTGTTCCATAGGGTAGGTGTAGCCACCGAAAAAGTTTGATTACCAGAGTGACACAACCTAACCCTAGGAACATCAAGGTGGCAGCCCTTGGTAGAGCGGAGACCCCGAGAAGGACAGTGAGGGACTAGGAGATCTTGCAGGTAGGCTGGTAATAGGCTGGTCCCCTTTCATGTAGGGCCTTATAGGTCAGTAACCCGACCTTGAAGGCAATCCTCCACCTGACCGGCAGCAAGTGCAGTTCACAGAGAATGAGTGTAATATGATTGTACCAACTCATACCCATCAGTAATTTTGCTGCTGTGTTCTGCACCAGCTGCAGCTAGCAGAGGTTACCCCCAGATAGCCCTAGGTATAGGGCATTGCAGTAATCCAGTCTGGATGTTACAAAAGCATGTACTAGTGAGGTTAGGTCCTCGGTGGGGGACAGGTTCCAAATATGGCTATGTTCCTCATATGGTAAAATCCACTCTTAACAGTTGACACCTGAGCATCAAGTGTCAGACCGCTGTCAAGGATCTCACCCAGATTCTTTACCAGCTTGGATATGGACAGCGGCACCCCCCAGTATAAGACTAGAGGGTCTCCACAAACCCCCATCCCCCCATGATGACCCAGATCCACCACCAGCACCTCTGTCTTGTCAGGATTGAGTCTCAACCAGTTATGGGACATCCGAGTCCGGATCTCACACAGGCAGTTCTTAAATACAGAGTCTGCCACCTGGTTACTTGGTGCACAGGACAAGTATAGCTGGGTATCATCTGCATAACAATGAAAACCCTGTCCATACCACCTGATAATGTCTCCTAATGGTAGCATATACACCGTGAACAATAAGGATGACAGGACCAACCCCTGCTGGACACCATAGGTTAGAGGCTTTGGGCTAGATGAGGCCAACCCCATCACTACCCTCTGCACTCTACCTTCTAGGTATGATCTGAACCATTTGATGACCTTACCAGACAGGCCACACCAGAACCGCAGTCAGTCAAGTAGCACCTCATGGTCCATAGTATCAAACACTGCTGAGAGATCCAGGAGGACTAAGATGGAAGGATCTCTTCTGTCTCTTGCCATTAGCAGATCATTAAGCACTTATACCAGAGGGGTCTCTGTACGATGCCCTGCCCTAAACCCAGACTGGAATATCTCATAGGTGGAGGAGGAGGTGAGATGTCCCTCAAGCTGACTTGTCACCACTTTTTCTATAGCCTTCCCTAAAAATGGGAGGTTAGAGACCGGCCTGCAGTTGACGAGACAGTCCAGGTCCAATGAGGGTTGCTTTAATAAGGGTCTAACCAAAGCCTCTTTCAAGGCCAATGGGAAGATCCCACTCCTCGGAGAACTCCAGGCAATCTCAGCAACAACAGGTACAATCAGGTCCGTACATTAAACCAAAAGTTGTGTTGGACCTGGGTCCAGATCACAATGTGTTGGCTTCAGTCTCAAGACAACCCTCGCCACCTCCTCCAACCCATCCGGGTCAAACTCAGTCCTGACAGAAGGAGTGCTCCAAGACACCACAGAGTGAACCCAACAATGCCTTTGGGAGATGCTGGAGGAGATCTCAGCTCTGACAGCAGACACTTTGTCATCAAAAAACAGAGCAAACTCCTCGCACCTAGTGCTAGAGCCCACTCCACTGACACGGAGGCAGGCAGGATGTAATAGCCTATCCACCATGTGGAAGAGCTGAGACAGTTTGTTCCTTGCTGCAGCAATCTCCCTTGACAAAAAACTGCCTTTGTACAGGAGATTGACCCCTGATAATCCTTAAAATGGGACACCAAGGCCAATTTTTCCCCCATTAGGCCAGAGCCCCTCCATCATCTCTCTAACCTCTGACCCTTAGTCTTTAAATCCCTGAGTTTCCCATCAAACCAGGGAGGTCTCCGACAAGTAGCTAAGGGTCGGACGTGAATGGTTCCGATTGAGTCAAAGGTGATAACGGCCCCATTATAAGCCGTTACCGCTTCCTCCTCCATTCCAATCGCACAATCAGTCCCCAAACTCAACAGGTCCAGCACCACCGACAACCCTAACTGGGACAGACCCTGCAAAGGGCAGTACTGGACCATTTCCACAGAGGCAAGGGCTACAAGGGGGCCCTAAACCCAAACCTCACGGTCCTCTAATCTGACCAAACTACAGGATCAACTCTAACGTCAGTGGTCTCAAGACCTAATGAAAGTACCAAGTCCAATGTGTGGCCACTTGAGTGGGTCACTGAGGTAATATTTTGCATTAGGCCCAGCCCCTCCATACTCCTAAGGACATCACTACCAAATCTGGAGACCCTGTCCTCTACTCAGGCATTGAAGTCCCTGAGAATAAACCATCTCAGGAACTCCAGCACCAAACTAGTGATGAGCCCCCCCCCATCTCCATTAAGAATTCACCCTCCCTGCTTAGAGGGTGATAGAGCAGGAGGATCCTGTAACCCATACCAGGACCCCCGCATACACATAGCGACACATTCAAAAGACTCCATAGGACCCATTGGTAGCTACCATGAGGCCCAGGTCAGCTTTAAAACAAATGCCCCTCCCCCGTCGCCTCTGCGATCTTTCCTCGGGCTGTGTATCACAGAGTACCCCCAGCTGGCACTGCTGCCTCCAAAGTGGGAGCCGCATTTTCATTCAGCCAGGTCTCCGTGATGCAGGCCAGATCTACCGAGACAAACAAGTCCGCCTTTATGCCAGTCTTGTTCCTCATCAACCTGGCATTGCATAACACTGGATGTAGGATGAGGGGAGATTGCTCAATCAGTTACCTGCCCATTGATTTCAGTGGAGCCCTTGGGTATGGGCACCAAACAGGGAAAGCCCCACTCTAGTGGGCATTTTGCCCCAGGGCATCTCCTCTGTCTCACCACCCATATCTGCAACTCTCCGGCAGCCACCTAGACTAGTCCTCATCCGGAGCCCCCTCTGAGTAATTCTTAAAGCCTGGCATCTCCCATAAATCTCTGAAGGGAGTGGTGGAAGTTCAAAGGGGCAGAGGCTCCGAAGGAGGACCGCCAAGTAGATGCACCTACCTAGACTCCTTCCCAGGCACATCTCTAAAAATAAACCCCTCCCAACCCCCGAAACATTTACAGTAAAACAATTATAAATTCAAAAACAAATAAAACCAAAAAATAAATGCAAAATAATATATAAAATAAAAACGTACCAAAATCAAATATCAAATAAATGTAGATATAAGTCTCTGTAGGTCTCTGAGGAGCTGTCACCTCATCAGAGATAAACTGACCCCCCCAAACACTATCTCTCACTTAGGTTTTGGAGCAGCATAAGCATAACGGCAAAATAAAACAAACTCAAGAATTAAATGTTCAAATGTTTTAGCAGTCACTCTCCCTTGCCAGCTAAATATAAACAGAGAAATAAATTCTGGCAGTATCTTTGATTAAATAAAACTTCAGCCTCAATTAATATCCTAGTAGTAACTTTGTGTGGAAAAAGATCTCCATTCACTGCAGCACTCTCACTGCCACAGTTTTACTGTTTTAAATGTTTAGAGGCCCTCTCACAGCCTCCCAAGTCAAAATGATGTACACTCAGAACCATTTCAGTCCCAGATTACTAAATCTGCATATTAAATCTGATGAAACAATGAACAATAGAGTTCCTATATTGGATCAGATCTCAATCCACTGCCAAATGGAGGACCTTAAACTCATTCTGGGTGGAAAATCTAGCAGGACCTTCAGCCACAAGAAGCAATGGCAACTCCAAGAAAATAAGGATCCAATGAGAATGTTAAAATCCACTTAAGCCACAGCAGACCTGGCCCAAAAGCAGACACGCAGCCCAAGTTAAAGCCACCAACAAGCACTCGACCTCGGCAGAACTCCCTTCGGCAGCCCAGAGGAAATCAACAAAGCCCACCAGCCGGATAGCACCACTCGATCCCTCCCAGGGGCAACAACCAGGGCCAAGCACCTATCTCAAGGCAGATCAACCAGGCCTACATTCTCCACACAGCCAGTAGAGTGAATCCCTCTTAGAGCATGTGGCACACACAGAGTCCCCCGCTCAGCATCCAGGTCTGATGACACCTTGCAAGTCAGTCCATCGCAGAACAGAATCTTCCAACTGGGAAAACCCCACAAGGAGACTCCTCCACTTCTCCAATAATGAAGAAAGGCCACAATTTCTCCCTTAGGACATGCAGAAAGGCTGATAAAAAAATCAGAAGTACCTCGAAAGTAAAGTCTGCCGTTACTAGCATTGTTGCAACTAGCGTTGTTACTACGACGAACGATAAGCTCCACTGAGACAAAATTGCAAGAATGCTGGCATATAAAGTCCTTGTATTAACATAAACAGTGACAACTAACTTAAAACAAAACAAAATAACTTAAAGAGACTTAAAAACTTATTTAACATCTAAACTACTAAGCTACAACAGACGGCTGGCCCAGCATGGCTGCCATCTTGACCTAAAGGTTAGTAAGCAATGTGAGAAGGCATTACGGATGGCTGGGGGATACTGGGATGTATAGGGAGAGGCATCACCCATATAAAAACAGGAAGTTGTCATCCCTCTTTACAGACAGTTGGTGAGACCCTATTTGGAGTACTGTGTCCAATTCTGGAGACCCAATCTCCGCAAGGACATAGACAGAATGGAGGCTGTCCAGAGAAGGGCAACTAAAATGGTGCAGGATCTACAACAGAAGCCATATGAGGAGAGACTAAAGGAGCTTGATATGTATACCCTTGAGGAAAGGAGGGAGAGGGGGCATGATAAAAACATTTTAAAGTACCTCAAGGGAATCAACAAAGTCCAAGAGGGTGTCATCTTTCAGAAAAAGAGATGTGCAAGAACAAGGGGACACAATTTGAAGATAGAGGAGGGATGTGAGGAGGGCAATGTGAGGAAGTCTTTTTTGCACAGAGAGGGTAGTGGATGCATGGAACATCCTTCCTGAGGAGGTTGTGTGGTCAAAAACAGTGGGGGAATTCAAGAATGCATGTGATAGACATAAGGCAATTCTTGTTGGGGGGTAGGAAGAAATAGGCTGTCAGTTAACTAGGATCTGCAGCTTATCCAGTAGGTAGGGAAATGGGAAGACTAGGTGGGCCAAGTAGTCTTTATTTGCCATCAAATTCTATGTTTCTATGTAAAGTTCAGGATGGAAATGAGAAGGCAATTTTTTTATGACGAGAGTGGTGTCTGGATGGAAAGAGTTGCCTGCGGAAGTGGTATCCTGTATAACAGTGGACTGCATCAAAAAGGGATGGGATAGGGTAAGAGAGAGGGTCAGGGGAGGGGAGGGAGGGGCAACTGCAGTATAAGGGTTGCTAGCTGCACACTTGAGCAGACTCGATAGACCATAAGGCCTTTATCTGCTGGCAAAGTTGTATGTTCGTAGGTGTGTACTATCATCATCAGATTAGAGGGTGCAAGATGAGGCATGATTCCTTGAATGCTATGGAGACGGTAAAAGCCATTATGGACAACATCCAGAACCTGCTGTTGTTATGTGACCTCGTTGTCCAGGATGACCTCCATATTCCTTAACTCATCTACAGATCTGAGTGGTTGGCATCTTAATAGAGGGAAGCATGACACTCCACCCATTACTGCTGACCCATACTGTGTTTTTCAACAACCAAAACTTCTGTCCTATTTTTATCAGTAATTTGCCTAAACTACTGGCCAGCCCCCTTCCTTAGCTGCACCCCCAGCCCTGTCTCTTGGCTTCAACTACATAAAAAACATTTACTCCTACTCCAGAGCCATGAACCAAAGCTCCAGTGAAGGACAACAAGTCTTTCTTAGACAATTTCCAAGTTTATTGCACAAATGCAAGTTGAATTAAATGATATGCACTGGAGTGTAGCAGAGGGATACTGTGTTGGTTCAATAGCCCTGGCACTTTGCCAAGTGAGGCTTTGTCAGGGGACAAGAAATTCTTTAGGAAACACTTGTTGTCCTTCACGGGAGCTCTGGCTCCTGGCTCTTGCGCGTGAGTAAACTTTTTGTCTGTGGTTGAAAATGCCCTACATTCGCACCCTGCCCTGTTCCCTGAGCACAGCACCTATTATTTTTTTTTATAGATGAAAACTTTTTTTTTAACAGGAAGTAACTTTTAGGACTGTGAGGTCCTGTTTCACAAAGCTGTCCTGTGGTAAAATTGCAGTTACACAAAAAGTGTTGTAACTTACAATACACAAGTTTCACATATAAAACATGTAATAATTTTATAATAAAATATTTAGGAAGCAGGGGTACATATAGAAAAGGACCCCATGTTCAAATCACCCCCAAAGACAGACCCCAAGATATATTCACAAAATAATTTTACACATCTTTTAATCATAACATTAGCAAGATGTAGATCCTGTAAAGAAGACAGAGGGAGGACCAAAAAACATTATACACAAGAGCCATGGCATATACATTTATCTTTCCAAGCTAAGTCCAAACATTGTTTAAATTGTCCTAGGTTATTCACATTTCGAATTTCTGGGTCTAGTTCATTCCACAGTTTTGACAAATAGAATCTTCTTTGCATTCTGCTATAGATGTAATCCTCCAAAGAGATTTTCAAACATCTGTATTTTAGGTTCCTTAGGTTATACTTAGTGGGAGCTTGTAAATGTTTAGTTACAATGACATTAACTCCTCCATATGCTTTATAACCAGCTTGTTTTTTTCCTTCAATTTCCAAGGGAATCCCAGTTTAATTGTTGTAGGCGACTACAGTGATGGGTGAAATAGGGACATTTTAAAACTTATCTGGCCATTTTATATGTTTTATCCAATTTTATTTAACAAAGTCTTAGAAGCATGCTGGTATATTACACTACCATATTCTAATGTTGGAAAAAGTAATTGCAGAGCCACCCTATTCCTGGTTTCTCTGGGAGGAATTGAGGTTCTTTTTTAGAGTACACCCAGTCTGATATTGACCTTATCAGCAACACTATTTATGTGTTCTGCAATAGTAAGACTATTGTCTATGTACACCCCTAGGTACTTATAATTGGTGGCTTTTTCCAAATTGTGTCCATCTGATGTTTGTATATCCAGTTCTTGATTATACAATTGTTTGCCTTTAGAATTAAACAACATTACATGAGTTTTCTTTATATTAAGTTCCATTTTGGAGTTTATTAACCAGTGTTGCAGTATGTCAAAATCTGACTGAAGTATTTTTTTGCAAATTATCCATATCTTTTGCTCTACCAATTAAGGCCATATCATCTGCATATAAATAAATCTTACTACTTTTTATTTGTGATGGAAGTGGATTTATATATATTAGGAACAACAGGGGGCCCAGGATTGAGCCCTGGAGTACACCCTTGTAAGTGTATTCCCTAGCTGACAGTATTCCATTTATGTATACTTGTTGTGTATGTTCAGGTAAGGAAGACCATCCACATGTGAAAATGTTCAGACATGCCTATAAGTGCCAATCACTTTATCAGTAAGTTGTAGTCAACCAAATCAAAGGCCTTTAAGAGGTCAAAGAACACCACATCGATAGACTCCCTCACCTCCATTCCATTTGCCACAGTATCGATGAAGTCTGCCAGGGTGTGGTCCATCCACCTCCCAGTCCTAAAACCTGAAGGCACTCAGTTAACAGCTTGTATTTTCTAGATATTCATACAGCTCAGTACAGACCAGTCATTCAAAGACCTTCAAGATAGTCGACAACAAAGCTATCAGATGATAATTTGTTAAATTATTGTTGGCCCCCCTTAAAAACTGGGATCATCTTGGAATTTTTCCAGAAGTCCAGAAAATGTTTTGGTTGTAAACTTGAATTGAATAAACCAGTTAGAACTGGGCTTATTTGATCTACTGAGAATTTTAAGAATCTTATTCCTACTTGATCTAACCCTATTGCCTTTCATGAGTTTAATTTTTTTATTTGTTTTTTACTTCATTTATTTTAATAGCTCAAAAGTAAAAGTGCGATATACACCTTTAAAGTATTTCGTCTTTATGTAGATGTTGTTGGATGCCATTATTTTGTTCACTGTCTTCTCATTCTATTTTTATATCTGGAAGGTGGCAGAAATATTGATTTAAACTATCAGCCACTTGCCTCATTGGCATATCTCTTCCTCTCTCATCTTTTAGCGTGATGTCCAATTTTTCCTTTTTATTTCCTTCAAGTTATTTTATTAATTTCAAATACTGTGCATGATTTTTTTTTTGTTTGATTAATTTTATTTTGATAATATTTTTTCCAGGCTTTTTTTTATCATGCTTTTACATTTATTCCTAATTTGTTTTAATAATTCCCAATCTTCTGCTTTTAATTATCAGTTTGCCTTTTTCCAGACCCTATCCTTCCATCTTATCTGTTTTTTTTTTATTTTCTCATCAACCCACTGGTTGTGTTGATATCTTTTTTTGATGTTTTAAAGGGGGCATTTTTATCACAAATCTCCACAAATGTTTTAGTGAACTCTCTGATTGCCATGTCCACTTCCAGAATCAAACCTATGGGTGTCCAGTTTATTTGCTCTAACTGTTATTAGATAAGAGTTTTATTAACATTTTTAAAATCTCTAATACACCTGCAATTTGGTGTTCTAATAATATCATGTTTATGTATTAATTTACCTTCATGATAGCAATGGTCTCCTAAGTTTGGTGGGCCCACCAACCCTAAGCTTATACCATTTGTTACAAAAATTAAATCTAAGATATTTTCTTGGCAAGAATAAGTCATTTTGTGTGTTGGTGTATTTACAATTTGTGTAAGCCCTAATGATTCAAATTCAGTTTGAAGTTTAAGGCCCCTGGCTGCTCCCCATGCTGCATTAAAATCCCTGATCAAAATTGCTTCCCTGTGCTCTAATAAGGTGTTTAGTCTAGTGGACAAGGTCTCAAAGACTGAAGTCTTTATTCTTGGATGGGAGTATATCACCCCAGACACATTTTTAGCCTATAAATTAATATTAC
Organism: Neoceratodus forsteri; assembly: GCA_016271365.2. Taxonomy (NCBI): domain Eukaryota; kingdom Metazoa; phylum Chordata; order Ceratodontiformes; family Ceratodontidae; genus Neoceratodus; species Neoceratodus forsteri. The sequence continues at coordinate 607,155,835 of CM057458.1, forward strand.
TTCCATGCCCTCAATGTTGCCTGAGAAAAGAGTTTCTGTCTTGCCCAGATTACTTTTAATATTGAGGGCTACCCAACCCCCTCTATTAGGTCTGTCATACCTGTGGAAGTTATAGTTTTCCATACGAAATTCAGAATCTGGGTGTTTTTCAGTAAACCATGTTTCAGTAATCCCAACAATATCATAATCATTTTCATACATCCATTGATCTAGCAAAGCCTGTTTTTCAGCAAGACTACTGGCATTATCATAAGTTATCTTAATAGTGCCTACCTGTTTAACAGGACCCAGGTTGGGCTCAATATATCCACTGGCCAAGGCAATGACAAGGAGAGATACTAAAGCTTTACTAGATTTAAAATTACCAAAGCTGGGGGAACCACTCCCACAGTTAATGCTTCTGAAAATGAGCATGTCCTATGTTCAAAGTCAGTCTGTATTCCCAAGGATTGCTTATCCATGGCTGCCAAAACCACCATTCCCATCCAAAGAGCGAGGAATATCATGACTGTAGGAGCTAATCAAAACTCTAATGAAAAGTAAACAAACAGGTAGAATATGTGTACCAGGAAAATAAATAAAACCTTTATGGTTTCACTTCTAGCATCTACTGTTTTTTTTTTCAAGAAAGCACTAAAAAGCATCATGGTATATAACTGTCCATTATATTATATTTGAATTGCTTACTTTACTCCATACATATAAAAGCATAGAAACTTTCTTATCCTAGGTTCTCTAGAATAAACATATCTAACCTAGCCTGTCTCCTGGCTTCTCTGGGACTTATCATGCTTCATTGGGTGTCCTCTGCCACAGAACCCTGGAGATGCCTACTCATCAGTGTTGGGCCTGCAGGGGACTGGGCTCCCTCTGGGCACAGTCATGGATTTTCCTCCAGTTTTCACCCCTGGGCCCACTGCAATAACATGGCATGAATGACTCCTCCACAGAGAGACACCACAATGCTTCAAGTGGATGGGGAACCATTCCCTGGTGTCCCATTGCACTGTCACCCAGATCCTCCAGGTTGCACCACCTGGTGGGATGCACATTCTTCCTTTCCCAAGGCAAAAGATATGTCTTTGGGGTGCTCAGTCCTCCCTCACCAGACAGCCCCTGAGTGACTGACATCATTTCCAAACCCAGACTACTGCTGCTGCATCAGAGGATGAGGTGTTCTGTGCCTCAGCCCTCTCTGCTACTGTACTGACTCAAAACCTATGTCTTAACAGGGTTGAGACATAGCCAGTTGGACACCATTCATTCATTGATCTCCTTATGGCTACTCCCTAGCATGGAGGCAGCATTTCCACCATCAGGAGCACAAGACAGGCAGAATTGAGTACCATCAGCATAGCAGTGAAACTCAGCACAATGCCTTCTAATGATCTCACCTAAGGGCAACATATATATGGCAACCATGGGGTTAAGGACCAAGACTTGAGGAACACCACAAGTTAGCACAGCTACTCTATGGATGGAATTATCTAGAGCAACCCTCTGCTTTCTCCAGTAATGTAGGACTCAAACCAGTGCAGAAAAGTGCCAGTGAGTCCAACATAGTTCCTCATACAATCCAACAGCACCCCATGGTTGACCATGTCAAATACCGATGACGGATCCAAGATAAAGATGGAACATAGACCTCATTCCCTTGCCATAAGGAGGACATGTGACACCCTACTGAGAGAAGGCTCCATATTGTGTCAGGTTTCTAAGCCCCATTGGAGAGGCTCATAAATATCAAATTGTTCCAGCAAGCTTTGCACTTTGACTCATGATCTTCTTAATTACCTTCCTTAAAAAGGGAAGGTTTGAGAGCAGACTGCAATTCACTATATTGCCAGGGTTCAGAGATTTTTTTTTTTATAGGAGGGATTTATTCACCACCTTTTTCAAGGCAGCAGGACAATTACTGTCTGTTAGGAAGCACCTGACAGTTGCAATGTCTGTCACAGAGCACCTGACAATCACAATTATGATTGACCCCAGGAATTCTAGGCAGCCTACTAGTAGCTAGGTGGGCCCAGGATCTGACATACAGTTGGGGGGGTGTAAACCCGGGTCACCAGTGAAAACAACTAAGTCAAGTCAGCTAAGTTAAAACAACTAAGTGAAATGCAACAACCAACATTTGCCCCCTTCCCTGAGGTGTGTCCCCCCTGGAGTTAGTATATATTGGAAGGGGGGTGAGGGGCAAAGACCCCCACAAGGGGGGTGTGCGGGGACCCCTGCAAAAATAAAACTTGCTGTATTTGACTGAGATGTTTTGTATTAGCTGTTTTTGGTGGTCACTGTTTTTACTTTGCTGTTTTCACAGGGTGTCACAAACTCAAAATCCTCTGAGCTCCTCCTCTTCTACCCTTTCCACATTGTCAGGGGAATGATGCCCCACATTGGCTGACTACTACCAGCCAATGATGGACCACTTGAGGAAAAACATGTATCTGTCCTCAAAAACATAGTCATAGGTTGTTTTCTCTGTGGCCTACAATTATATGTTACCATTTGCATACCTCCTAAAGATGGAAAGGGTGGTTGTGGCATCTCTAGTTCACTTGTGGAAGTATCAGTGATGGTCACATCTGCCACTACTGCTTCTGGAGCTCTTTTGCTGATATCTTAGGTACTTGCAAGCTCTCCAGTGCATTGCTTGTGCCTTGCTCTCCATCAGTAGGGGTCTTCTCCAACACTGTGACCCTGATGGCATTGCCTGAAGGTACTGCTACACAAGTGCTTGGGTTGTTTCACTCTCTATGCAGGTTATTGGTGGCTCAGGTTGTCAAAATTATTGTGACAAATACCTCTAAAAAGGGTAGGAAACTGTGTTTTTCCTCTTCTCTGTGACAGGATTTTTGCACCTGTGTTAAATTATAATCCTGATCTAAATGGTCAAACCTTTTGTGGAGGGCCCACATGCACATTCTGTAGGAGTGGCTTTTCTCTTCACAGAGTCAGATTTCATTACTGTAGTGTAAACTTAGATGACCAAACTCCAAACAGAACCTGCACCTCAGCTGATCACAGGCACTGCTCAAATGCCTACTAGATCTGCATCAGTAGCAGGCTTTAGGCTCACCAAGGTAAGACATATGCCACATTCTATTCCCAGAAAAGAAAAAACTACTGGGTAGATGATGTACCACACATTCTGATTGAAGTAGTTTCACCCTAAGTTTCTACCTAGCTACAGATTCCCCAGATCTTCACAACACTGCTTTAGCCAAAGATAATGTCCATGACATTCAACCCCTCATTTCTAAATTATCATGCTGCACATTCTAATGCTGGTTTTGTCAGAAGCAAAGCTAAAGAATGGTGACCACAATGGAGAATCCTTGAGTTTTTGTCAACTGTGCCAAAAGCGTTTCCATTGACATAGTTTTTTTTTTTAAACTTACATCATCTATTGAGTCTCCTGATGTATGAATTTGTGCATAGATTTCTTTAAAATTGTATGGAATCTTTTAATAAGATATGCTAGACATAAAGTCTTTCTTGAATATCTTTTAGGCCACCATTGGATTTCAAGGCACTGCATTATATCTCTTAGCTGGTTCAATCAAGGGGGTTAGAGGTCAGAAAAGTATATGGCTTTAGTTTGTTGCAAATTTCTTTGTTCCACTAGCTTTTTGCGTAGTTCCTGAGATGTAGGATTTCTCTTTTTTTCTGGTTGGGAGGGCTGTTCTGCTGCCTAATTTAGACCTTTGCTAATTTGTATAGGGACTGCCAGCTCCAAATTAGCCAGACACAGAAGCAGTACTTTATCCATTTACTGTTTTATCCATATTAACAAGAGCCAGGGCAGGTACACAGGGGGATGAATATATGCTTGTTGACATGTGGAGGCTAAATTCTCATATTAAACAGTGTACAGTAGGCTCTTGAGAACTTCAAAAGAGAAAGGTCCCTATAAAAGGAATGCTTGACTTGCCATCTCCATATTGTCCATTGCCACCACAGGTATAGCTGCTGTTACATTCTCTTTTTCCATTGCAAACTGTTTATCGGTGCCATCAAATTCAATGTTTCTGTAGTGGAAAGGAAGGAGAGTGGGAGAAAGGGCTACAGATTGGGCATGATCTGTGGTAATAGTGAAAGTAAGGAGAACTGGGCATACTGGATGAGCCAAACAGTCCTAATCTGCTGTCATATTCTATGTTTCCATGTTTCTCATCAGGTATCCAGGTTTTACCATCCAATCATGTTTTAGCCAGTCCATCAAAGGGCTTTATCTGTGTGTAACTGAGAGATAGAGATATTTTAAAGTTTTCCTGCGAATGTGAAGTTGGCACTTGTTCAGAAATGTCTCATTTCCCAAAGTTCCCAATGCCCACATTAACTTTCCCAGACTATTTCTATTTAAAAAGGAAAAGTTTTAAACATTTTGTAAGCTCTCACCCACTATGCCTTTATTTTAAATATACTCTGACATTTTCCAGTATGATATCCTGTCCCTGTCACCCTGTGCATAGAAAAAAACAAACACCCTTTTATCCAGGTGAAGTTTGGCACCACCAGCTATTATAATCAACCATCTCACATTGTTGAGGCCTCAGTCAATCAAGCTTTTCAATGGACAAAGATGTCATTCTTTTGTTCATTGGTTGATAGATTGTTTGATTGATTCATTCACCCAATATTCACCATACAGAGAGGATGTCTCTCTGCAGTCTGGGATGGTTTTCTTTTTTACAGGTACATAAAGAATATTTTTTTCTGGTGCTGAGGAGGAAGAGGACGGTGGGTTTGTAAGGGTGTTAATAGGGAGCATTTACTAAATGATAAGGACCTGGTCAGGTGGGTGAAGCAGGGATGGAGGAAGTTGAGTTTTGGCATGCAGTTGGTGGAATGGGTTATTAGAATTTACAATAAATAATTATTATGGAATAGCTGATAAATATATTGCCAGGTGACTGTGAGATTCACTGCATGTGGATGCATTGTTTTTATTATGCAGAGTGTGGAATGAGTGGGAGCATAGGTAAGATGAAGCCACAATGTATGAGGGGTTTATAAAAATGTAAAAGCAAAACATTTTTTTCAGTTTGGAAGTGGCACTTCATGTAGTTCTTCACAACTGAAGTGTTACTTTGCTCAGTGAAAACATTGCTGGCATAGTGCTATTATGTACAGTTTTTGCTGAGCCAGCTAGGTACTTCACTACATGAAAAACTATGTAAAGTGCCAGTTCACACTTTGTGACATTGGGAGACTTTGCAATGTATTCAGTGAAAAAAAGTTTCCCATCATCATACACCAGTACTGAGAGATGCTGTCTTTTGTTTACTGGTAGTATTTGCATTTAAATTCACTCCAGTGTCCCAGTGTAGTCTGAACACCTTGCTTGCTTCCACAGTCACCTGTTGTGCACAGCTGTTTCCAATCATCAAAACAAAGATGCTGCTATCATTTCAAGCAATGTTTGTAGTACAGTAGTGCATATTTCTTCTTTCTGCCCACATCTTTTGTTGCTCTAATCAGAAACATGCCATCTCATATGCTATCAGCTTCAGCAGGTGTGCATTTTTTCAAAAGGTCTTCCTCTGATTTTTATTCCTCTGGGTCAGTCTCCATTCTTGATTTTTCATTTTCTGGCAAATTAGTATAAGAAACATCATTTTATTTTTGATCTACTGTCCTGTAAAGCCCATAACAGCTTCCATATCACAGCAAGTGCAAAGGGAAGCTAACACCTCCATTTGGTGTGCAGCAACATACTCGTCTCTGGGGTACACTCCCCTTCTGCACAGAACAGCAATGCTCCCACAGAAAGATTAGGTGAATTGTTTATTGGAATCAAAATCTCAAAAACAAACAAAAAAAAATCAAACAAAATATTTAAAAGAAAAAGACTGTTACACGAGGTCCCCGCACCGTAATTGGTACCCTCAGAGGTACACCATAGACAGCTAACACTTAGGTATATATTATATTAATATTTAGGGCTAAGGGCATCTACCATATAAGAGATGTCAGGATATGAATGCATATTGTTGTAATACACTTTGCTTGCTAATACACATATGTTTTACCATGTATTTTCTGTGTATTTCTTACTAGTCAGATGCCAAGGCACCTGTGTCCTTGAAATAATTATAATATGTAAGACGGCATTGCCATGTTTTGGGGATTTGTACTGCTACATTGAGTTATGTAAGACTCTGTATAAGAACTCTTTTGTTCTCAAACTGATGACTTTACAGAATTGTATAATGTTATCTTGGACCGTGGAGCCACCTCTAATTTAGCCAATAGGGCTCATCTCTGTAACTAGAAATGTTTCTATCTTTTAGTAACCATAGTAATTATCATAGGTATATAATGTAATGCACAAGCTTTGCACCTCAGAGACCTGAGAGACTCCAAGAGACAACAGAGAAACCTCAAGGTGTAGGGAACGCTTAGCACTGGCTCCCGGTTTGTATTGGTAAGAACTGCTTAGGGCAACTGTGATTTATTCCTTGGTAGTAATAAACTTGTTTATTACTCTAATGCAACATGTCTGTGATTACTTGCATTCCCAATATCGTCAAGAATCTGAAAGTGAGGTCTAGACCTCTCAACAAATTGGCGACCGTGTGCAGGCGATATTTGGTGTTTGTAAGTTTTCACTTGTTGCTTAAACTTTTTCCCTTTCCCACGGGGATAGTAGGTGTACATTCCCGTATCACCTCTCCCGTTTTCAAACCAGTTTGTAGTCACTTGCAAAGTCTGGCTGACTTTTTGGGTGTGGTCGATGCCGTCTCGACCCACTCCATAGCAGTTTTGAATTGCAGGCCTGCAACTACTACAGTAGCCTGGCTGTGTTTGAAGTACTCATGCTGTGGATCGATACACAGCACACTGTCTTTTTCACAGTTTGAATTTTCATACCCTCCCACACAATGGCCACAGTATCAGATATCTACACAGAACTGAAACTCGATGTCTCAAACTTCCTTGCCTCCCATGGAGGATGGGCTGACTTTGCACGGGACGCAAGTCAATCTGACAACCCTATACTGGGGATCTCAACCCAGTATACAGAGATGAGACAATTAACCAATAAGTGACATGCTAAGGGGTTGATGGTCGTGGCTCTCTACGCTGCTTTGGAAGCCTCCGAAACGAGGTTTCGAACTCTTGATCTGCAGATTTCATCTCTTAAGCAATAGATGGGTTTGCAGGAAACAGAATGTATTAGACTGAAGCAGAACTTGGAGTCTGAACTCCAAACTCTGTGAAATGAAAAGGATTCACTTTTGTATCATTCAGCCCAGGCTGGTGAACAGGAAATATGTATGTTGAAGCAGGAGTGTGAAAGTTTGAGACAGGATAAGAGTCAGGCTGTGCAAATGAATGATTTGCTGAGTGCTGCGAATGCTCAGTTGAGTGACGAAATGGGTGAGCTTCAGGATGAGATTAACCAGGTACGTAATGATTTAGAAATTGCTTACAGGGACAATCGCGAATTGAGCACCGCATATCGAGTTTTGCAAAAGCAAAAGCAAGATCAGGTTGATATGGATGTTGCAAGTGTGAATCATGATGAATGTAGAACTAAGATGGCGACACTGTGCCATCAGTGAGAGGTTCTGGCTGGACATGTTAAGGCAATGGGAGGCGTAGCCCCTGCCTTTCATTCATCATCAGAAGGGGAGTTATCTGATGATGACGTTTCACAATACAGCGCCCAGTCCTGCCCCTACTATGGCCCAGACTCCACACCCAGCCATCCACAGCATGGCAGGTCCCCGCCTCAACTCCCCACGTCACGCATCAGCGACGTCGTGACGCTCATCATGGGAGACGCCAACATGGCGGCCACCATGATGGGGGGGAGCAGGCCCAAGCCTGGTCCTGACAGCACCTCTGGTAGCTGTTATTAATGTAGAAGACAGGTAAGAGATAGAAACCATGATTGAAACTGTGATAGGCAATATTCCTCTTCCTGAGAGGAGTATGAGAACTATTAAAACCCAGATTAGGCAGCTCTTTCAAGAGGCTGGCACTCAGGAAGGTATTGTCCGCTCTGTGGTTGAAGCTGCAGCTTGTGCAGCCTTGGATGGTGCTCTAGACAATCTATCTTTGCCTGATCGACCCACTAATCCCCTGCAAATGGCCTACTCTGTTCAGCAAATCGCTGACAGCATCGGTCGGATGAATCCGTCCGACAACCTCAGCTGTCATTTGGAAAAGGTACATTCTAAATGCGAGATGCTTAGCCTTGCTGAAGAATATCAGGTCCAAATACTATGCCAGACCATCGAGCCTGGTTTATGGGCCAAACTTCCAGAAGCTGCTCACCAGGATGGGAACGCTACCTTTGACGAGGTTGCAGCTGAGCTCATTTCTGCTCACAGTCCAGGTGTAGTAGGAGTGATGCTTGCATATCCTGTGAAGCAGAATGCAAAAGAAAGTCCAGCGACTTACCACCAGAGACTCTGGTTGACCTACCGAGCAGGAAAGCACCTGGCACAAGAAGCTGCGGATGTAGATCTTATTGAATATAAGACCCTGTTCCTTAGGAATATGATTCCAGCAGTAAGAGAAAAGGTAGAGCTAACCACTTACCCAAATAAGGATAGGTTTGCCTATATCCTTCGGAAAACCGAGAGGGTGTATCAATTGTATATCCATGATTTGGGCTCCGGTTCCAAGAAGGTAGCTGCCGTGGAACCCTTTTCAGAGGCCATGACACACTACACAGTGGAAGGGCAGGCTCAACGCCAACAGGCCCAACATCCGCCAGCCCCTCCAGCTGATAATCAACACCCCCAACAGGCCCATCAACAACAACTGCATCAACCACAGCAATGGGATGGGAACCACGATTGGCATAAGGACAGGAAGCATAAGGGTAGAGGTAAACCACAACAGAGAACGGGTCCTTCATATAGGGAGATAGCTGAAGAAAATTGGAAATTTCAAGAGCTCCTGGGACAAGTGCGCTCTGTGGTGGATGCTGTCCCCGCACAAGCCCTTGTGGTGGTACAACTGGCAGCCCAGTCCTCAACCGGCCATGGAGACACCGAAGGTACAGGTCCTCAGGCTCATGCAGGTCATGAACCCAGAAGCTCCTCCCTATATAGCATCAGTACAGCATGGTGAAGTCATTCACATTAGCCAGGACCAACCTCTGCACGCTTCTGGCAATACGGATTGACAATTACAGGCCCCAGTCCATATTATAAACAAGCTAGTCTTGGATACAAATGGAAGGCCCTGCACCGAGGCTGAGGTCGGGGGCCACCTACTAGTAGTTTTGCTAGATACAGGTACAGCTGTATCTGTGCTACATGACAAACACCCGGACACATCCCCTTGGTCCACCGGACGGAGGACCAACATGTCAGGAGTCGACGGTACTAGGCTACCTGCATACCGCTCTCTACCCTTGCCGGTAGAGATAGGCCATTTAAAGGCCTCACATACTTTCCAACTAGTGGTACTGCACGATCATCCTAGTATTATAGGGATCGACTTCCTTGCGCCAGACGGCTGTGTGTTGGACCTAGCTAACAAGTTACTGATACAGATTCAGGGTCAATATCATACCATTTTGATTCCTGATTCACACGTTGTGGCAACGATATCTGCCAATGACAAAGAGTATGACGTCATAGATTTATTCAAGAGTCATGAACTTTTTCCAAAACCCCTACCTATCCTGCAATGACATTTGGAAGCGTTTGCAGTTAATAAGCATGACTGTGGTAGAATGCACACTGTCATTGAAGTGCCAGGCCCAGTACATGAGAGGCAAAGGCAATATCCTTTCTCAACTGAGGCCTTGCCTTCCCTTAGAGAAACAATCAAGTCACTCCTCAAGCAGGGAGTAATCAGAACTTGTGTTTCCACTGCCAACTCCCCAGTATGGCCCGTGAAGAAACCTACAGGTGCCTGGAGACTTACTATTGACTACAGGAAACTGAATCAGGTCACCCGCAGTTGTTCCCCAACTGTGGCATCAGCACCAGATGTGCTATAACTTCTGACTCCTGACTTGAAATGGTTCAGTACCCTGGACATTTCCAATGGTTTTTGGTCATTGCCATTGGCTCTTAAGAGTCAATATAAGTTTGCCTTCACCTTTGAAGGAAGACAGTACACATGGACTTGCTTGCCACAAGGATTCTATAACAGTCCATCCCTTTTCCATCTCCACATTATGGATGCCCTCGAGAGTTTCTCTACTCCCTAACGACTCTTACAATATGTGGATGACCCATTGCTGGCAACAGCCACACAGGAACAACATTTGGATCTCTTGGATGAACTATTGACTCTCATTCAGAAAGCAGGCTTGAAATGCAACCCAGCAAAAGTGCAGTTGTGTCAGAAAGAAGTACTCTTTCTGGGTCTAAAAATAACTGACCAAGGTCAAAGCCCTACCTGGAAGAAGGTACAGGGATTACAAGACTTGCCATTACCTACCAGTGTGGCAACTCTTCGAAGGTTTCTAGGTATGGTAAACTATTCAAGAGATTTCATTTGTGATTTTGCTCAGAAAGCTGCTCCTCTGTATGAATTACTCAAAAAGGATGTACCATGGACTTGGGGCCCTATTCACACCCAGGCTGTGACGTCACTGAAGCAGGCCTTGGCCTCCACTCCAGCACTGGTGAATCACAATCCAGCACTACCATTTCATCTGGAGTGTGCCACCTCTGACATTGCTATGTCAGCAGTGCTGGCCCAGAAGGTGCATGGCACCTTGAGACCCATTGCATATGCCTCAAAGCTCTTGACCCCAGTGGAATAGAAGTACGGCCTTTGTGAAAGGAACCTTCTGGCCACCTACTGGGCTGTTGAGCACTTCCTGTATATCATTGGGTACTCACCACTGATCATTAACACTAACCATACACCAACCACCTTCCTGCTCTGAGACAGAGTGAAGGATGGGTCAGTCTTTAACACCAGGCTGATGCACTGGTCACTTCTTCTCCAGGACAGGGATATACAGGTATAACCGACTAAAGTTCCAGCTATGTTAGCTCATGGCCTCCTTTTCCAGGGAGAACTCCATGACTGTACACTACAGTGACCAGATCTTCCTGATCCAGGTCCTTTCCTCCCTGCTGCACCACAAATACTCGAGAGTACCTCTTTATGCTGTATCTTTACTGATGGTTCAGCATCCTACTATCAGGGAGAACAGATTGCAGGGATGGGTATTTTGGTGATTTACCCTTATGGGAACACTGTCAAGATATCTAAGTGCTGTAGTGTAGCATCATCACAATACATAGAGATGGCAGCGGTGGCCTGTGCCCTCGAGTTCATCCAACATGGAACCGAGGATACCATCATCTTTACAGACTCCAACTGGGTTTGTTGTTCCCTTACAGAATTTCTTCCTTTCTGGCAGAAGAACTCCTTCCTCTCTTCTGATGGCAGTCCAGTGAAGTACAAAGAATTGGTAATATACATACATGCACTGGCACAGAAATTTGCACACAAACTCTATGTACACAAGGTTAAAGCCCACTCTCTTCATGACCCCTATTATGCCTTCAATGACACAGCAGACACCCTTGCTAAGGAAGGGGCCCTAGGAGGGGATGTCTGGATGATAGACCATCCAGAGGCTAATGCAACTGTACATATTGCAGCACTCAAGAAGAAACCTGAACCTTTTTCCCCCATGGACCTCTCCACAGCCCAACAGCTTGACACTGAACTCAAAGAGGTGTTCAGGTTCCTTGACAATGGTACTGAAGAAAAACTTCCCACACATAACTCCTATCGCAGGCATGAAGGTAAGTTACGCTTGTCACCAGATGACAAGCTCATTTGGTTCCAACCAGATGACTCTACCACCAAGTTGTGGGTAGTCCCCAGACACCTAAGATCTGAATTCTTGCACCAAGTGCATGACACTCCTACTGGTGGTCACCAGGGAGCAGAGAATACCCTTCAATGGCTCAAGACTACCGCCTGGTGTCCTGGTATCACCAAATACGTTAAACAATACATAGACAACTGTCTCGTTTGTGCAAAAAACAATCCCATTCCTACCAAATTAAATGCCAAACTTTTACCACAAAGACATTCTGGCCCTTGGCATGCCATTCAAATTGATTTAATTTGCCCTCTGACCAACACCAGCAGAAATAATAAGTATGCTCTTGTGGTAACTGACCTCTTCTCTAAGTGGGTAGAAGCTTTCCCCACTAAGACATGTACAGCAAAGACTACTGCCAAAATCCTGGTGGAACAGATTTTCTCCAGGTGGGGTCTACCTCTTAAGGTAGATTCTGAAAAAAAGGAACCAGTTTTACAGGTGAGTTGATAAAAGAATCCCTTGAACTCCTCGGAGTTTAGCAGAAGTTCCACATACCTTACCACCCTCAATCTTCAGGTCAAGTAGAAAGAGCCAACAGACAGATTAAGCAAATACTTTCAAAATTCATTGAGGACAATCCCAAAATCTGGGATTCCCTATTGCCTTTACTCCTTATGGCAATCAGGGGCACATCCTCAGCCACCACCCAGCTCACACCCTTTGAGGTGATGACTGGTAGACAGATGAGATTACCAGAACACCTGTTGTTTGACCTGCACACCCTCACTGCAGACCACATGTCTGTGGACCAGTATGTGTAAAAACTCAGAAAAGACCTCATACACACACACTTGTATGCTGCAAACTGCATAGGCAAGGCCCAGCAACAATCCAAAATACAGTTTGACAAACACACACAAGAAGTGAACTGACAAGTTGGAGATCAGGTAATGGTACTTCGATTTGCACATCCCACCCACTCCTTCTCCAATAAGTGGGAAGGCCCATACCCTATTGTCAATAAGCTCAGTCTGGCAGTCTATCAAGTTAGACTCCTCCACAACAACAAATTGACTGACAAATGGTTACATGCAAACCAGTTGAAACTGTATAAAGAAGCTTAAATTACTTTTCCTCACTCCATTTGGCGGAATTGTACTAACATACTAATCTTTGATCTTCCTTTTCAGATACACTGACAAGATGGCTATCTTGTTCCAGTATTTCCTTCTCTCTGGAGTGATCCCCTCCATCCAAGGCACCGTACTGGACCTCCTACAACACCTCGATCCTCCAGCACCTCTTCCAGAGGAAGTATCCATCAATATACCAGATAATATGATCACTGTCCTGGAAGGTTCTGATGCTTACCTCACTGCCTTGGTTGTTGGTCCTGACAAATTTACCCTTCAAATTGAGTGGCAAACCACATCACAAGAACAAATTCTCCCTGTGGCCAAACTCTCCAATGGAACTTTCTAGGGTTGGCTCAATGCTAAATTATCCTCAAATGGTTCACTGTCCTTGTTACAAACTGCATTAAGACATTCTGGTTTGTACAATGTAACTGCCTTAATAGATCCTTCTTACTGTAATTCTTTGTACAAAGATTCTGCTCACAGACTTTGTGATATACACCACATGGCTTCCGCAGCCATGTACCTCTCTGTGTTACCGCCCACAGATAAGCCACTTTTGGAATGTCCAAAGCATACCCCTGGTCCCCGTAGTGGTCTAACAGCCACTGCCCTCTCAGGTTCTTTGATCAATAACTTACAGTTTATGCATATACCTGTTTTGTTTAATCTTACTTACTGGAATATGAAAGAGTTTGGTATGTGTCACAATACTAATACATCAGCGTTTTTATAGTACATTATTACTTGATAGTTTCGCTGCATTTCAGATTCGTGTGCAAGATCCTATTGTCGGGGTCTATTCTACTGAACATAGAGGCAACTTCAGGAGGAAGCCCTCTCCTGATAATCTAAATCATAAACGTAACAAACGTGAAGTTGACAGTTCTGATGTTACAGGTGCAACAGGTACTGTCACAGGTCTTTTTGGTACGGCTTTGTCTATCTGGAATAAAGCAGACATTGCTGCTATCAAAAGTCATTGTGCCAAGTTCTCCACTAGCTGGTCAATAACATTTTACTTCCATTATTGCATTGTGTGGATGGCCTTAGTCAGGAAGAAAGATACACTGTATACAACATGCACAACATTGCTAAGGCATTCACTGATTCTAAAGACAAGATCAACGCACTCATACAACATAACAATAAAGAAGCAGATAAACAATACATTGCTAGAGAGATACTCTGCTCTGCTTATGGCTCCTACATTATCACTACCATCAATAACCTCTTCCGTGATCTAGAATCTGGAATAATTCCTGACATTATACATGATAGACGCATTTCCAAATGGTATTGTCCATGGTGTAAAACCACTAGCTGTGTTTCCATGTGTATGCAACAGACTTTGACTATTCCTCTCTCCACAGCTAGAAATTTGGGGTTTGTGACCAGACACCCTAATACCGGTCCTTGTTTCACTGCTAAGAAATGTTCCATAACAGATGCTATGTTTGTTTCTTTCACTGTCTCCTTACCACGCTTTGATCCTACTACAGCTTTGTTCGACAAGCTTGCACTGGTACATTCCATTGGGCATTCGGACAAAGACATCTACAGAGAATGCCTGGATCTACCACCTCTACTAGTCTACCATTCTTTCCTGGATGCCTGGGTGGCTCCGCACATGGACTGCTGTGCGAAAAAGCAATATATCTACTTGTGCCGATGTGATGTGTTTGATGTTATACAGCCTGTTTGTGGCTACTCTCCAGACAGCATTGATTGAACTTTCACAATGGATGATGACATCACTGCAAATAGCACCAGCTCTTTCGACTCAACTTTGGCTCCAGACAAGCTCTACCAATCCTATCGTGAGGAAGTTCATCGCCTGTCAGCACGGATTTCAAAAATGACCTACACCTGCCCAGTCCAGTTGCAAAAGTGGAGACTGCCTACTGTGCAGTCACAGTATAATTCTGATGGAGAATATTGTGTAGTTACAAACTATAAAACCTACACATATGGTTCTGTTACTTGTGCTATTGATTACCCCAATTTCTGTTTTGTCCCCCACCAGAAGACTGTTATTGGACATACAGTTATAACCCCCGTCCCCCTTCTGGATGCAGACATTATTGATGGTAACCCAGATTATCTACTCACACTGTCAGAATACTTGCCATACTTTAATGTACACAGACCCACTCACACTTACACTAAAATCACTTTTAGACAGGAAAGACATACACCTCATCCACATCAGCAATAATATGACCAAAGCCAATGAAGCTGTTCTTGCCTTGATTAATGATGGAGATATGAATACCGCATTAACTAACACCTGGTTAGAGATTACTTTTAAAGGTTTTGTTATTATACAAGCATTTTAATTTTCATTTTGATTATTATGCTTTGCCTGCCACGCGCCTCGCCAACACCATGAGCAGCTCGGAGTTCCTTTACAAGGCTCGTGCGTCGGGATTGTAAACGACCACTGCTCCTGTCCCTTCCCTAGATGATTGCCTGTGTTGTCCTTGGAGGCAACAAGGGGGGGGTGTTACACGAGGACCCTGCACCCTAATTGGTACCCTCAGAGGTACACCGTAGACAGCTAACACCTAGGTATAGGTTATACTAATATTTAGGGCTAAGGGCATCTACCATATAAGAGATGTCAGGATATGAATGCATATTGTTGTAATACACTTTGCTTGCTAATACACATATATTTTACCATGTATTTTCTGTACATTTCTTACTAGTCAGATGCCAAGACACCTGTGTCCTTGAAGTAATTATAATATGTAAGATAGCATTGCCATCTTTTGGTGATTTGTACTACTACATTGAGTTATGTAAGACTCTGTATAAGAACTCTTTTGATCTCAAACTGATGACTTTACAGAATTGTATAATGTTATCTTGGACTGTGGAACCACCTCTAATTTAGCCAATAGGACTCATCTCTGTAACTAGAAATGTTTCTATCTTTTGGTAACCATAGTAATTATCATAGGTATATAATGTAATGCACAAGCTTTACACCTCGGAGACCCCAGACACCCCAAGAGACAACAGAGAAACCTTGAGGTGTAGGGAACGCTTAGCATTGGCTCCCGGTTCGTATTGGTAAGAACTGCTTAAGGCAACTGTGATTTATTTCTTGGTAGTAATAAACTTGTTTATTACTCTAATGCAACATGTCTGTGATTACTTACATTCCCAATATCGTCAAGAATCTGAAAGTGAGGTTTAGACCTCTCAACAAGACACTAGATAAGAAAATACAGCTATCAAACCCATTTAAGTGCATCTTAGTCTTGCTCAGGAGTTAATCCCTGGTCTGTTTTTTCATAACTCTAAAAATACATTTCTTGGAAATTTCTGGTATTCTTCATTATAAACATGTTACTCTTCTCTTTCATGTCTAAGCAGTAATTCACACAGTGAAACCACCAGCTGCTGCAAAGAGAACCTAACATATATTTTGCTATATGACTCCTTAAAAACAAGCTAACATCACTGTTAAGATCCCCACATGTCATTTTTTCCTTTATTTTGTACTTGTTAGCATAATGAGCATGTCTGCCTGTTTTCATATGGGACAAGTTAACATATATACAAAACATGGATATCATATAATATATAACAAATACAAAATAGTCATAAATAGATAAATCACAACATAACAAATCCAAATAACATAATGCAATCACAGAAAACAATTACATTCACAAAAAACAATTGCATCTGTCATCCATTTCTCCCAGGGTATATTATAATTCTCTGTAAAAGCTTATTATATGTCATAGTCTGAAATATTGCCCTTACAGAAACTAAGGTCCAGAATCCAGTTATAAAAGAGCAATCAAAATGCAAGTGTGACATGATTTCCAATTGTTGAAAACAGTCTGGTCTAGCACAAAATTATGCCTCTCATGTACACTTTTGTGCTTGTCTTTTACATTATGTCTAGAATGACAGCACAACCACAGTACAATCCACATTTACATGGGTACTCTTTTTCTGTAATCTGTCATAATAACAGATGTTCAGAGGATGCTAGGCTGTGGTCAAAAGTTAAAGGTACAGAACAATGAATTGCCAGCCCTCCTGCTTAGATCTGTTTCCTGGACTCAGCCTATATCTATGTATTTGATATTTTCCATAAACAAATTTCACAAAGGCTCCTTTTTAGATATTCTGTCACCACTTCTGACATTTTCATCACTTTAATTGCCCTAGCTATGATTGTGAAAGTAGCTGTGATAGTGACCCCCAACTAACCCAGAACAAAGATTCAATACCTGATTCGCATGAATATCAAAATTAAAATTAAAACACAGACCACAAAATAAATGCACTGGGTTCACCATTGATAGACCTCCAAGCTTCATTGTTAAATAAGGGACTTTTGTATATTGATTTTGTATATGCTCCAATAATACCTGCAAGAATAGACCAAATAAAGTGTCTTCCATTGCCACAGGAGGAGAGGATATATGATTAATAAACAAGAAAAAGATACTGAAGATTTTTTAGTCATATATACATTTGTTTCTTTTTCCCCATAGGTCAATTTTTTCATTGCATCATGTATTGTTTTACTACCTTCAGTTGGTTTGACAAATTTATCATAGCAAGGTCCATGTTATTGAATTTAACTCCAAGTACAGCAATAGATTGTTCCATAAATTTGATCCCTGCTATTCCAGATCCTTCTCCAACCTTGCTCTCAATTTCCTGCCTAATTTATTTTTTATGTTTGAGATCCAGCAAAGTTTTGGAACCAACAGATTATTTGGTAAATCAAGGGCACATAATTTACCAATATATATCATCTGCATACACTAAGGACTTGAGGTTAATCTGCCCTTCCTAGTATGTTAAGGATAGGACATTGTCAAACTGTTCTATGTTGCAAAGTATAGGGACCAGGCAGAAGACAACAGGGGGCTAAGCTGACATCTCTGCCTAACTCCTCGTTGCCACACATGTCTGCCCTGTGCATCCTTTCATTCATGCAGTGATCTGAGCTTAATTGCACAAAGTTGGAATCCACATAACAAAATTCTGTGAGATACCATAACACTTCTGTAGCACACATTTCTGGTATGAATGAGAGACCCAATCAATTGTTTTTGTCTGATCCAATGTGACAGGGATCCATCCATCATCCCTACACTCCCTTATTCTACAGTCTCTATCAATAAAATTTATTTATCATACATTACTCTTCCTGGTAGATAGCAAGTCTGGGACTTTATTATCAGATGATTTGCCACAGTGCTTAGCTTATTGCTCAGAATTTTGAAAGAAGTTGCAAATCTGTATTTAACAGACTTAATGGTATCCAGTTTTTAAGGTTTCCTGGTTGTGCAATTTATGCAAAAAGAAAACAACTCATAATTCTGGTATTCACACTTGGTTCTAAGTTCCCAATCCTAAGAATGTAGTTCTATAGTACCTGGACTTTCTTAATGAAATAGTCTACTAGTATTTTGTATAATTACCCTGGCAACCCATCTTGGCCTGTGGCATGGGGCTGAATTAAGGAATAGAGAATACTCTGACTTTAGAATCTCTTCTAAAGATATCTCAGCCAATTATTTTATTCTTACCCCTTCCAGAAGTACAGGGACCTAGAGCCCTTAACATTATTCCTATTTACCTGGGGTTCTCCACCACAACATAGTTGTGTACAAAGCTGTCCACAGATGTTAGTATAATGGGTTTTTTTTCTCTGTTTGCAGAAGTCCTCTGTTGTCATACACCCCTTTCAAAATTATTTTACTGATTTGTCCATATACGTATCATAACGATTAATATCAGGTTGTTTCCCCGAGTCTCAAATCACTGTTCTTGTTTCAAAGTGGTGGGTTTCTTATACTTGCAGTTTTGCATTTTATGTTTTATACTGGGTATTTGCTCCTTAAAATTCTCACCCGTAGAAAAGGACAAGGATAACAAGTTGTGTACAATAGCCAATTATGTAAAGTGACATAATGAAAATATTCTTAATTTCCTTGCCCTTTAATGAAATTAAATCTGATAAATCTTGTTTGGTGTCTTCCAACCTGTTCATTGGGTCTTCATATGGTACACATTGAACATTGATTTCGTAGTGGTTATTAGTTCTTTATGCTGTAGTTGCACTTTTGCACTCACTAAAGAAGATTTAATTATTACTATTTTTTAATCAGATGTTTCTATCTGAGTGACTTAGTCACACTCAATGATAGATAAGAGGAAACAAACCAGAAATATATCCTAGTAGACAGTGATTCCTTATAAAAAGTACAACATGTTCTCCAAAGCCATGATGTTTAACAAAAGCATATGATGATATAACTTAGGTATGAAATGTTGCTGAGTATTTTATTTGTTTTCTTTCCCCTATCCATTTCTCCTAATCCACAACTAAAATCCTTTCCAATCATTACTATTTTTAAAATGAACAAATGTGGGTAAATTATTTTGAAAAAGTCCACTCAGGCTTTGATTGAGGTGCATACACATATTTATGAACCTCAAAGCCTGCCCTCCAAACATTATATTCAAAATAAAACTCTACCAGTGACAATGTCTAATTACTCAATCACTTCTAAGCCTGGAGTATTGAACAGTATACCTTCCCCAGATCAGGTTTCATTTCCTATAGATAAACAGGATGGGCCAACAAACCATGCCTTTATAGCCTGCAACACTTCCCCTGTGGAATGCAGCCTTGTGTCATGTAATATCACTATGCCAGGACTAGAGATGCAGCAAAATTAAATTCTGCTGGTGAAGGGAATGCAAAGTGGCCACTTCTCATTGTCACTCCTCTACATGGAGTGGCCAATAGGAAAGGCTCACTTCACCTTGTAATTTTTACTTCACGTTATCATTCCACTTAAGTAAGTAAGGCAGAGTGGCAACAATATTGGCAGCCCCCCAATGCCCCCCCACACACACAGTCACAAAAGTTAATGTGCATCCCCAAAATGCTACTGTCTTGTGTCCAAAAAACTCCCCAGTGCTGACAAAGTGAAATGAGATCCCAACAAGAAATACAAAGTCTCCCAGAATTAATGGCACACTCAGTCATGCACATTGTGATCACACACAGTCACCAGAATTAATGTGCATCCACGAAATGCTACTGTCTTGTGTCCAGAAAATTACCCAGTGCTGGCAAAGTGAAATGAGAGGGTAAAAAATATGTAGTCTCCCAGAATTAATGGTGCACTCTGTCATGTGAGCAGTGGCCAAACGTAGTCACCAGAATTAATTTGCATCCCCAAAATGCTACTGTCTTCTGTCCAAAAAATTTCCCAGTCTTGACGAAGTGAAATGAGAGTATAACAAGAAATGCAGAGTCTTCCAGAATTAATGGTGCACTCTGTCATGCTAGCAGTAGCCACACACTGTCATCAGAATTTATATACATCCACGAAATGCTACTGTCTTGTGTCCAGAAAATTCCCCAGTGCTGACGAAGTGAAATGAGAGCATAACAAGAAATGTAAAGTCTCCCAGAATTAATGGCGTACTGCAAATACACAGACAGATTAAGATTGCTCTGCACACTCAAGAGATGCAGAGTCAGACACAAAGGCACAACAACACCTAACCAGCGCTCACAAGTCATAAATCCAAATCTGGAAAATATTATATTTTGCCAGTTGGGGGGTAGTGCACAGCAGTAACAGTCCACTACCAGTAAAGGTACCACAAAGCAGTATAAAAAATTCATGCAGGTGTTGTGGATAGCAGGTTCACACTGCTGCAATTACTCTAGCACAATAAAAGTTGTCTGATTTAATGGTATGCATCACATACCCACTCACACACACACTACAAGTATTGCATAGCAAACTGAAAACCTTTAGCAATATAACCAAATGTTTTAAACAAACTGAAATTATACACTGCTGCACCACTACAATCAACAAAAAATGTAAAGACTTACTGAAAATATTACCGTATGTACAATAACACAGTTATACAAGAAAAATATAACCAAAACAGAAAGATTGCCTTTTTCTCCAGTTAATCTACCTACACCACAGATAAGCCCGTCCCCGAAATCACACTTCACAGTACACAGACTGACTGTTCTAAATTAACATTTAAAATCCACACACAAATAACAAACACTCAATGATATGAGCACAGGAGGGTTTCCTACAATCGATGCACTAAATTTTGAGCAACAAAAAATAGCTCAAAAAGGCTTTTTTAACAATTTTTAGAGGATTTGAATTACAAAGCTCTGAAAGGAAACTGTCTCCATCTTCCACTACACACACACTACACAGAACTGAGGCTGTGCAGAACAATCTAGAGCCCATGTGACCTGCAATCCAATGAAGCACTGCAAAGTCACCTTGGAGCTCAATAACAAGGTGAAGTGATGTGTAGTACATTGATTTCAATGAACTTCACCTTAAAATTGGTGGAGAAGTGGTTTGGGGAAGGTGGAATAACGCAAAGTCATTGGTTTCAATGGACTTTGCATTCCTCATTATAACACGAAGTACTCCGCTTCACATTGTGGAGCGCTTCGCAGATTCCACGTTACTCCACGAATCATTCCTCAGAGCAAATCTTGGCCACTTCTTCTACCTCTAGCCAAGACCCCAAATTTGTAAATCAGAGAATATTATAAGTCTCATATTTGTATTTTTGATGCTGATTTTGATGTTGTTAATCTTTATTGTTGCTAATATCGAACTAAGTTCAAAAATTACGTAAAGTAATGATAAAAGAAGTAGAAACTACCAGATTATCATTTATTGTGTGTTTTCCATCTGATCCACCATTCCTGGTCTTCCTTTTCAGTGCTGTATTAGTTTCAGTTGGTGCTTCCTTGTTCTCTAAGAACATGTTAAGATAGGAAAAGAAGACCAATGAAGCATCTGAATAGTCTGCAGTTCCACCCACTATCTTCTAGACTAAAGGACCTCATATTTATTTGCCAGAGTGACTGTATCCTACTTTGGCACTTTTGTTTTTTGTGGCCCTTTGATTCTCAGTCTCCAGCTCACCATGTGAAGTCTACCAGTATCCCGGGTGGAAGTGGGAGACCTTGTCTATGTGGTTGAGGTGTACTATATTCTCTCTTCCTGGGAATCAGATTAGAGGTGTGTGAAGTCCATGAAATTCACTCCATGAGTTAATTCGCACATTTAGCAGAATTCATGGAGTGATTTTGTGAACTTCGCAGATGTGAATTTCACTGATTTTGCTGTGGAGTGCAAAATTTCACCTGCAAATTTTGCACCGCCCATGAAATTCATGCTTCACATTAGACAAAGGTGAATTTCTTTTAAATTTCATGAAAATCATATGAATCAAAGTTTCAGGGTGTTCTAAAACTTCTGTGAATTCTGCAAAGCATGAATTTTCAGCAATTTGCGTGAACGTCGAGGGCTAAGTTTAATTTTGCAACACCTCCAAATCAGATATGGGTACTTTTACAGAGTCTGCACCTTCTGTATGAGTTGCCTCCATTTTTTCAGGCAGGGCTTGAGATCCCCTGTCCCTAAAGGTTTGCTTACCTGTTTGATGAACATTTTAACACTGTGTAACTGGGTTCTGTAGCAGTGGTCCTGCAAAAGTATAAGTTCCATATAACCTGTGGTGCAGCATTTGATTTCTTTTGCCATGCTCTCTGTGCCTGGTTGTTGTAAAAGTACTGCTCCCCATAACTGGAACTCATGTTTTAGAGAGTTTTCAATAGGGGTCAACAACTCAGAGAGTAGTTTCACACAACTTAAAATTCAACAAAGGTGGCACAAGACCCCAGAGAATCTGTACAAATGGGCCTCATTTCATCAGACAAATACTGGAGATGTGAAGGGAACATAGGCACTGTTTCACATATAAAATGGTCTACAAAATGTTACCCAGTTGTTGTTTGTGTTGTGAATTATTGGTATGGAGATCATCCTACTCTTTTCATTTGGATTTCCGATTGCATTTTTGGATGATCCAAGACTAAGAATAATAATTATGCTTAAAGTATAAGCACTGGCAGCCTGAACACATGGGGGACATTAGGGTCTAGTTGTTACATATCAAAATGAGTGTTCAAGTTGATAATCATTCAATAAACCATGAATCTTAAAAAAGTCCTGCTCCAGTTGATTTAATGTGTCTCCTTTATTATGAGAAGACTACAGGCACCTCCTACATGAGTGGCCTTTCTTATCACATAGGTTATTGGACATTTCATTTTGGCATTGCAAGCTTATGTGTCCCTATTCACTACATATACTACACTGTAGCTGGTCTCACACTCTGCTTAGATGAAACCTGGAGCCAAAGCACTTGCAGGTATTAGGCTGTTCTGGATAGAACATCACCCCTTCTATATTTCCCAAGATAAATGTTGCTCAGTATATGTTGAAGACCAGAAGCTGGGTGTCTAAAGTTAACCCATAGCTTCCACAGACCAGTTCAAATGATTTCTGAGGTGATTATTGGCTAAAGATGTCTTAAAATTATGTACCTCAGCTTTATCCAGTATAAAATATTTACAATAGTCAACCCCTCCTTCCTGAAAAGCACTGTGGTCATTTTGTATGATGGCTTGGTCAGAAGCATTTCAAAAATTGGGGTCCATAAATGTGTAGTTTTGAGGGCATGATATTTTGGATGAATTATTTCCAAGGCACTAGATGTTAGGGGTGTGTGAATTCAATATTTGGAATATTTGCCAAGCATTCATATTTGGGGGTCCCAAGTATTCCTTATCCATGTTTTGTTATTTGATTACTAGACCTGGCTGTGAGACTACAAGACCTACTGAAACGTGTTTCCCAATCAGAGGCCACTTTGGAAAATCACTGAAGTTAGGTCATGTGACCAGCACTTGAACATGCTTCAGGCAGGAGAGACAGATGACTTGAGCTAATGCAAAGAAATAATCTACTTCCATCCACTTATTAAAAATAAATAGAAATCAGAAATCCTGTCATCTATTCCTTTTCAGAATCCCAAGCTAGACAGGGTAACTTCTGTTACACTTTGTGTGACAATTTTTAATGTTTTTCAGGAGAACTGCAAGGACTCTACCCAGTGTTGCACTCCACTGACATGTGCATGCTTCTGTTCTTGCAGTCTACAGAGCATCAAGTATGATGCATTTCATCTGGTACTCACATCCTCTATGAATTGATGTTGAGAATGACCAAGTCATTGTTACACTTCTCTTACCTGGTTAGTTGCCCTTACAGAGGGAGGCAAATGAGCACAGATGGAGTGGGTTCTGGAGACAGTCTTGCATGCCTCAAAACTGATGAAACATAGATGTGGCTATTATATTTAAGGATTGGGCTGAGCAGGAGATATAGGCTTTGCACATACCAGATATCAATGAGATATATGCATGCATAGAGATTCCAGTACTCCATATGTCTGAGGAGCAGAGGAAAAGTCCCCACGCAGTCTTTGAGAGTAGGGCGGCAATTGCCGATTTTGCTTCACAGTCTGTGAAAATGTGTATCTAGTGAGTGGTTAAATTTTAAATGTTATGGAGCTGAAACTATAATCTCTACACTCATAGAGGTAGAACTGTCATCTGTAGGGACTGGAAGTGTTGGTAGTATTGAAAAGATAAAGGTGTCATAGGAGTTTGAGGTGAGTTCCTGTGATTTCCTGCCCAATTTAACACCTGTAAGGTGAATCTAGTGAAAAATGTGAATTTGACTATAATGTGTTGAAAGTGTTGAACATGACTGTATTGTGTTTGAAATGTGGAATAGAAATCTGATGAAAAAACATGGACCATGTCTGTAATATGCTGAAAATGTTAGACTTGACTGTACTGCATTGGAAATGTGGAATGTCAATCTGATAAAAAAAATGTGGAACATGACTATATTGTGTTGAAAATGTGGAATGTGATAGTAATGTGTCGGAAATGTGGAACATAAATCTGATGAAGAAGAACCAGCATTTACGTAACACTTTGCACACTGTATCCAAAAGAACAAGCAATGTGGGACTGGAAGTGAAATGACTGTGAATGTATAGTGGCAACCAGTTTGTATACAAAACACCCCTAAATGTTGAACATGACTGTAATGATTTGAAAATTCACATATCTGGACTGCCTTGTATGGTATGGGCTGCAAGCCCATTGGCTCTTGCTCTGCACCAATGGGCATGCAGCCCTGCAGGGCTGATCAGTCCATGAGGCGGGGGCAGCAGGCGGGTGGGATGCTGCGCCTGCCGCTGCCGGGGGAGCGGGTGGTGGGGCTTCATGGGTGGGTGGGGTGGGGGACACTAGATCACCAGTGTAG
The DNA here is from genome assembly GCA_016271365.2 of Neoceratodus forsteri. NCBI lineage: Eukaryota > Metazoa > Chordata > Ceratodontiformes > Ceratodontidae > Neoceratodus > Neoceratodus forsteri. Next base: position 607,180,986 of record CM057458.1, read on the forward strand.
GTGGTCCTTGGGGGGTTTGAACACTTTGCTGCCAGCGATCAGGCTTCAGGTCCACTGGACCACCAGGAATATGTTCTTGGGGGGTAGGGACACTTTGGTGCCACGATAGGGCTGGTAGGGGTGGGTTTATTTTTCACTTTGCCCAAGATTGGGCCAGTTGGAGGTGGGGGCTGTAATACACATATGCCCGTGATCGGACCAGTCGGGGAGGGTGTTTTAGACATGCCTGCTATCGGGCCAGTCAGGGGAGGGGTTACTAAATGCCAGCGATTGGGCTGCAGGAGGGGCACAGGGAGTAGGTTGAGGGCCACCCACAGGTGGCAGCTGCTGTGTTGTGCCCTGCAATGTGGCAGCTCACCTGTGGGTGGCCCTTGACTTACTCCTCTTTTTTTTGGCTCAAAGTTGTGCAGGCGCAGGTTGGGATTGCCTGCACAACTCTGCACAGCCCACTGAATATCGGGCTGTGCAGTTTATGCATGGTTCCTCCCCCTCTGGTTCAGCATGCCTTCATTAGCATTGCGCTGTTGCTCAGCTTGACTTGGGCGCAACTGCTCTGCTGAATATGGCAGGATGGAGCAATTTTGGACTTGCGCAGGTGCAACCCTATTGCACATGGCGCAACCCTTTTGAATATCCAGCCGAGTATATTATTGTTATTTTAAGATACAGTAGTGACATATTATTCCTATTTCCCCTTCCTTCTCGTGTTTTTGCCTGTTAGTCATTTTATTGTATTCCAGTTCCACCAGCATTCCCCCCAATATTTTATATTTTCTTAATTATGTAGTCATTAGTGACTCTAGTTTGTATTGTAAAACAAATCTATATTGTGACAGACGAGTATTGCTAGTTTCAATTAAACATATCACTATGAGGTATATCACTGCAGCAATGCCAATGAGCTGAAAAATCATACTTACCAATAGTTTTTTTATTTATTTATTTAGTTTTTGTTGACCAGGTAAGTGCACTAGACAAATCCTGCCTATTTTCAGGCACGACCCAGGGAAGGGGAATACAGATTAATGGCAACTGACCTTGAACCAGAGTAAGCTGTTGGTGGTATTTCTAGTGAATGAGGGGAATTTGGCCAGGACACTGGGGAAATTCCCCTACTGTTTTCAATAAGTGCCATGGGATCTTTAACAGCCACCTGAACTACCACCAGTCCAGGCAGATGGGACCACGGTTTAACGTCTCATCCAAAAGACGGCACCTCAGAAGTGCAGCACCCCTCTCATGCTGCACTACAGTGTCAATACTGGGATATTAACCCAAGTGCTAGATGTGGGAACTGACCCCACAACCCTCTGATCGCCCGGCCTCAGAGGCGAGTGTACTACCTACTGAGCCACTGACACTGACAACCTGGATAGTGAATAAATTATGAAGAAAAAATATTTCTGTTTTAAATTTCTTCTTTGGCATGAAGCCACAAACTTACAATAATGTATTTAAAAAAAAAACATATGCTAACACAGAATAAAATTGCAGCTAGCTGCCCAGAAGCAGTGGAAGTCAGCTCACTAGTCCCACCCCACCAGCTAACAAATATAGGGTGCACTCGCAGTTGCAATAACAGCCATGGAGGGACTTCAGCATGGTTTCTTCTTGTTCAGAGGAAGATGTCTGTGTGATATTAATTGTATTAGTGTGAAATACAGTAGTCATCAGTCATCACTGAAACAATGCCAGTGAGCTGACAAGTCTTACTTTCAGGTGTCAAGCCTGCCTAGTCAATAAATTATGAAGGAGAAATATTTTTGTTTTAAAATTTTTTTAGGCATGAAGCCAGTTATCCATAAACTTACATGTCTGACTTTCTTGAGTGCACAGACTGTACACACATACAGAACTAAAGAGAAGTTAGCTGCCCAATAGTGTCAGAAGTTAGATGATGAGTCCCATCCTACCACCTAGAAAATATAGCAGTACACTTGCAGTTGCACAAAGGATCATGGATGGACTTGAGTCCAGGTTATTCACAGGAAGATGTCTCATATAAAATTTAAATTATATTATTACTAAGTAAAGTAGTTGTCTAGTGCCTCACTGTGACAATGCCAGTAAGCAGTGACAAATTTCTCTCACTAATAGTGAAGCCTGATTAGTAAAAAAAAAAAATATTTCTCTTTAACTTTCTTTTTAGGCATGAAGCCACAAACTTACAGCAATGTCTTTCTTGAGTATAGACCCCCCTCACTTGCTACACATACGCACAGAACACACATGATAATTATATGTATTGCACAAAGAGGTTATATCTGGGGCCAGATATTCAAAACTTAGCCCTGGGGCTAAATTAACACTGCCCTGTGTGCTAAAATAGCCCTGAACCAGTGCCAAGCTATATTCAAAGGAATAGCACCGGGGTTAAACTTGCTGAATATACCTTGCAAAGGAAGCAGTGCAAACAGGGCTGGGAGTGCATTGCTAAAATAGCCCGAGAAATAAGACAGCTCTGAATATAGTGACAGGGAAGTGCAAACAGCAACAGCAGCTCAGTGGACACAGAGGTGGAGTTTGGCAGAGTTGAAGGTGGTGGACAATGTGTGCAAACAGCAATGAAGTGTTGCACAACTGCAAAGTACAATGCAGGCCACACACTGCAGAACTGTGCTATACTGCTGAGAGGTTTGCACAGGGCTAACCCAGCTGCACAGTACTAACACATTAGCCAGGTGCAAACAGGTTAGACCGGGGCAAAAGTTTGCTATATTCAAAGATCCTATGCAAATGAGCCTTCTTAGGTAGGCAAACAGTCACATTTCTGTATCCCATTACTGGCTGTTAAGCATACAATTCCAAGTAGTTTGCCTGGCACTATTGCATGGAGCTCACAGTAACCCCCTGTTGGTCAGAATGGCAGTACAGGCTGGAAGCTACAATCCAGGGTGTGATCGCAGCAATTCCCTGTTGATCGGAATGGAAATACAGGCTGGATGCTGCAGGAAATGGGTGTTTGCATGCCCATTCAGAGCATACCACTCACCCATGTAACACTGCAGTGAGGGACATAGACTTGCTGACTGAGGGACAATGAGGGACCCTGACCCTCCTAATGAGGGACACAGCATCAAACATGGAGATACAAGCTCAGAACACTGTGGGGCCATTGCCTTTTCCTGTACACAGTTCACTGCATTATTTAGCAGCTTAGAATGTTATTAATGTCTGCCTTGAAATATGGATCTACAGCACTTGCCTGTGTGTGTAGCACCCGTTCCATGAGGGATGGGTGAGGGATAGAGCAATGTAGAGGGGTAACATGATGGATGTCCCCCATAATTAGTGACACTTGGGAGGCTTGGGAGGTATGCCCCATTCTGTACATATGCTCACATTTCCCTGGTAGTCTATTCGCCCCCCCAACATCATGATCACTTACACCTGTAGGGTTATATTTCATACCCTTTCCTTGGTAGTCTAGTGGCCACCCACCCCCACATAATGATCGCCGACACCTGTAAGTTTATATTTCATACCCTTTCCCTGGTAGTCTAGTGGCCCCCCAACACCAACAGCACTATTGTCAACACCTGTATGTTTATATTTCAAACCATTTCCATGGTAGCCCAGTGGCCCCCCAATCCCACATCATGATCACTGACATCCATAGGTTTATATTTCAAACCCTTTCCGTGGTAGTCTAGTGGCCCCCCTCCCCCACCCGGCAGTGCTGACTCCTGCTCCCTCCAACCATCCCATAATGGAGCCAGTTACTGGCTCTGCCCATCACTTACCTCCGTGGCCAGTCGCTGACAGTGCTGAATGAATGTGTACACCACTATGTTATGAATGAATGTAGTGCTACTCTTTTGAATATGCTGGCGTGCTGGCATTCATGGCCACTCCCCTACATCCCTCCTCTGCATACTTTAACTTTTAGCATCTGCACCATCACGCAGCACCAGTGCTAAAAGGGCCTTTGAATATTGCAGCCTGGCACAAATAAGGCACTATTCCAGGGCAACAGATTTGTGCCTGGTGCAATCCTTTTACTATCTGGCCCTTGGTTTAGAAAAATTTAATGTAAAATATTTTTGTGCGGTGACTACACCCTGAGTGTCACTCTGCACTGTGCTTATGACCTGCCACTTGCTGAATTAATATGTGCTGAAGCTTTGCTGGGGCTACCAGACCAGCTTCATTTTTAGGGCAGCAGTGGGTGTAGCCCTGCAGACTTCTTGCTATGAGAAAAGGACTCCCAAATTACTTCAGACTGAACAACATGTTGGGGTTGATACACAGTCACCTTTGCATCTGTGAAGCACTCTGCTCACTGTCTCTATAGGCAGTTGCACTGCACTATGTTTAGTCTGTCAGTGGTAACAGTGGAACATGGCACACGCCACCGTGTCCAAGATGGCTGCCAAACTGTATAGCATATGTACGATGCCTAGCACATGCGCAGTATGGTTTGGCAGTGATATTGGTCACTGCAGACTGTGCTATGTTCTGCTGTAACCACCAATTACCTTTCTTTTAAAATTATACCTATCCCCCCACCCTCTACAAGCAAGAATCAGTCACAGTCCTGGAGCAAATCCTACTTATTTTGGCATAATGATAAACATATCATTAGGTGTAATAGCATACAGAGGCACTCACTCAATCAGCAGTTTCAATTTTCACAAAGCCAAAAAATACAGAATGTTTCCAATATCAATTTTTTCCAATTAAAACCACACATATTAACCAAGAACATTAGGAAAGGACATTAGGACATTAATGTCTCAACCACAAAGGCAGGATTGGTCTGGGTCACAGTGCAGAAGTAGCTAGCAAAGTGACTGTTACAGCAGAAGTTGGGATGCTAGTAGTCACACTGTATGGGTGGTAGATCAGAGCAGTGGTGTTTATTAAGAAGCATGCCCTGATTCTGGTGGTACTGGTGGCAGTAAGAAGGGATGAAGAGGACACATTCACACTGGTAGTATCAGTGGTAGTTAAGAAGGGGAGTGGCTTAGCTAGAAGGAAGCTACGTTTAAAGACTGCCTTAGAAAGATTCTGCTAATAGCTTGGAAGAAGACACCAGAAGAAAGGACTGCTGTGTGACTGGACTTCTCTGCTGAGACTAAAGAAGAAGAACTTTTGTACTTGGACCTTTAATTTAGGGTGAAAAAAAGCTAACAAACAAAACAAAAAAAAAGTGTATGTTTGTCTGAGTTAACTGAACTGAATGGTTATCTGAACAGTTATCTAGGTGTAAATCTCAGGTGATTGAAATGACTTAATAGCTGTGAGTTTAAATTACTTGCAGAAAGATCTAGTAAGTAGGGGGAGTGGCTTAGCTAGAAGGAAGCTACATTTAAAGACTGCCTTAGAAAGATTCTGCTAATAGCTTGGCAGAAGACACCAGGAGAAAGGACTGCTGTGTGACTGGACTTCTCCACTGGAACTATATTGCCCTCCTTCCCTCCCTCCACCCCCACCCAAAGCTAGTTCTACTTTTATAGGCACAGGATTTGACTGACAACAGGATCTTCCTGTTTGGGAGCAGGAAGTGAGTGATCACAGAGCCACCAAAGACCCACCATCCTAGAAAGACAAGAGTAGCTCTCTGGCCCCCTCTAGCTGCTGGAGGTATGCCTCTGAGCAAGTAAGGGGTCTACTGAGAAATATAGGATATTCTTGTCTCAGAACAGGACAATCAGGAGCTTAAAGGGCACACAGGCAGAAAGTAAGGAGAGAGAAAAAAACAGAGGAAAGAGTAAGGATTGCAAACAGTTAAGGGGCCAGAAATAAGACATGATTGGAGTGGTGCAGTGCAGTGGATGTGGAGCAGCAGTCTTCTGGGAGACATTCTGGAGGATGCGGTGTTGTCCCATCTGCAGGCACCTCTCTGGGCTGAGGGAGGAGGTTGCTCATCTCCAGGCTGAGTTGGCCAGGATTTGTGGGACCTCCTCTTCCATCCAGGGACCACCAGTGCCACTGCCGTTGCCTCAGAGGTTGCCAAGAAAGAAGAGCAGTTGGACCACAGAGGGCTCAGGGAGGGTGAGGGTGGTGGAACAGAGGCACATCCCTCCAGTTGTACCTCTCCACAATTCCTATGCCATTCTGGCAAAGTGTGGTTCCTCTATGGAGGCACCCGCAGTGGAGACCAAGGAGGATGCCGGGAACCTCCACAACAGAGACCCACAGGAGGGTGGCAAGGGACCCTGCAGGGGAAGGAAACAACTCCTGGTGCGGGACTCCATTGTTAGGAAGGTAGAACTGGGGGAGGAAGGGGAGAGGGAGGTAAGGTGCCTGCCTGGTGCCATGACTTGTAGGGACAGGGAGCAAATCCTCAGGATTGCCAGAGCAGCTGCACAGGGGAGGGAGCTGGATGTCATTGTCCACCTAGAGACAAATGACCTGGCTAAGAAAGGGATTAAAGAAGTGCCAGAATAGTTTGTGGAGTTGGGGAGGGGTCTTAGTCAAGTAGCACGGACGGTAACCTTCTCGGAGGTGCTGCCCATCTATGTCATAGGAGAGGCTAGGGTGTTCCGCACCATGGGATTCAATCAGTGGCTGAAAAACTGGTGTGGAGCTCAGGGATTTGGCTTCATTGGGGACTGGGGGTCCACCTGGAGTGATGCAAGCCTATACTGGCATGATGGGCTGCATCTGTCCGGGAGTGGAACCAGGATCCTAGGTGATAGGTTTAAATGCTTCATTAGCAAGCATTTAAACTAGCCAAGGGGGGAGACACTGGAAAGGAACAGGGAAATCCTAGCCCCCTCACAAAAAAATCATGGTAGTAAGTGTGGCAAACACCAACATAGAGGTGTTGATAGGGAGAAGGGCAGTGGTAATGGAGAAAGTGACAAAGGCAAGAAGGACAGGGATGGGGCAAAAGGGAGTAAGGCCATCAGGAAATGGAGGATAATGAGAACCAATGCCCGTAGTCTGGGCAACAAGCTCCCTGAGCTGATGGCCTTGATGGAAGAGGGATGCCTGGATATTGTAGCAGTCACAGAAACATGGTATACAGAGAACCATGACTGGGATGTTAACATACCAGGGTACATAACCTACAGGAGAGACAGGCAGGGAAGAAGTGGGGGAGGAGTAGCTCTCTATGTAAAGGAAGGGATAAAAGCAACTGAACAAAAGAGTAAACAGGGAGGAGAGGAGGCACTGTGGGTCACCTTGGAGACTGGAAAGGGCACCACAATCTGCACAGGGGTTGTGTACAGACCCCCATGTCAGGGGAGGAATGGACAAGGATATGATAGAAGGCATTCTTAGAATGGCAGAGAAAGGGGAGATACTGTTGATGAGAGACCTGAATATGCCAGATGTTAACTGGAGCACATTTGCTGCAGCCACATTCAAGAGCAGGGCCATTCTTGATGCCCTACAGGTGGCATGCCTCAGACAGCTAGTTTCAGAACCCACTCATGAGGGAGTAATCTTAGACCTCATACTCTCAAACAGGGGCAGTGAGAAGATCACAGATCTAGAAGTGGGTTGCCATCTGGGGACAAGTGACCATCAAACAGTGTGGTTCACGTTAAACTCAGCTACAGAGTCAAGCCATACAAAAGTGAGGGTACTGGACTTTAGGAGGCTGACTTTGGCAAGATGGGAGGCGCCTCAGAAAAGCTAGCAAACAGGCTAGAAGAAGGTGTGGAGCAACAATGGGAATCATCAAACTGCCATCACAGAGGCAACAAGCCTTTGTGTGAAGCAAATAAACAAATCAAATGAAAGAAAAAGCCACTATGGTTCTCAAAAGAGGTGGCTGTGAAAGTCAGGAAGAAAAGATAGCATTCAGGAAGTATAAGGAAACACAGAAGGAGCAGGACAAAGAGCTGTACCAGTTAAGGCAGAAGGAAGCAGGAGGAAGTCAGAATAGCAAAGGCCCAAACAGAGGAAAAGATAGCCAACTCAGTTAAGAAGGGGATAAAACCTTTTTGGTACATCAGCGCGTCGGAAGACAAAGGAGGGATAGTGAGGCTGAATAGAATGAACGGTGGGTGGGCAGAGGGGACAGTGAAAAGCAGGGATACTGAATGAATATTTCTGCTCAGTATTCACAAAAGAGGAGGGGGAAGTGCCTAATCCAATTAACAGAAGCACTCTTGATAGGGGGGTCTATCCCAGTCCTTTCACAGAAGAAAGGGTTCAGCAAGAACTCCTAAAACTGAAGGTGGACAAAGCAATGGGTCCTGATGGAATTCACCCCAGAATTCTAAAATAATTAAGGGAGGAACTAGTGAAACCACTGGCTACTCTTTTTAATAAATCATGGGAGGATGGTGTGGTACCCGAGGACTGGAGGAAGGTAGATGTGATTCCCCTTCACAAAAGTGGGACCAAGACAGAGGCAGGAAACTACAGACCTGTCAGTCTGACCTCTGTGGTAGGAAAGGGATGGAGTCACTTCTGAAGGAAAGAATAGTTGAGTACCTAGAGGCCAGTGGGGCACAGGACCCAAGGCAGCATGGGTTCACAGTGGGAAGGTCATGTCAGATGAATCTAATAGATTTCTTTGACTGGGTGACCAAAGTAGTAGACCAGGGAGGGGCTGTGGACATGGCCTACCTAGACTTTAGCAAGGTATTTGACACAGTCCCACACAAAAGATTAATAGTCAAATTAACCAGCATGGGAGTGGGTCCCAGGGTGGTGGCCTGGGTAAAACATTGGCTGCACAACAGGACACAGAGGGCAATTGTAAATGGAGTCCACTCTGAAGAAAGAGGGGTTACTAGTGGGGTACCGCAGGGTTCAGTATTGGGTCCAGTCCTTTTTAATGTCTTCAACTGTGACATTGCAGAGGGACTGGAAGGAAAAGTATGCCTTTTTGCAGATGACACAAAGATCTGCAACAGGGCTGATACACAAGGAGGCGTGGAAAGGATGATAAGGGAATTGGCAAGGTTGGAGGAATGGTCAGAAGTATGGCAGCTAGGATTCAATGCAAAGAAGTGCAAAATAATGCACCTGGGAAACAAGAACCCAGGGGAAGAATACACAATGGGTGGGGTGGTAGTAACAAGAACAAAAAAGGAAAGGGACCTGGGGGTAATCATATCAGATGACCTTAAGGTTAGCAAGCAATGTGAGAAGGCAGTGGGAGGGGCTGGGGCATACTGGGATGTATAGGGAGAGGCATCAGCAGCAGAAAACAGGAAGTTGTTATCCCTCTGTACAGACAGTTGGTGAGACCCCATCTGGAGTACTGCATCCAGTTCTGGAGACCCCATCTCCACAAGGACATAGAAAGGATAGAGGCAGTCCAGAGGAGGGCAACTAAAATGGTGCATGGTCTGCAAGAGAAGCCATATGAGGTGAGACTAAAGGAGCTTAATATGTATACCCTTGAGGAAAGAAGGGAGAGGGGGGACAGGATAGAAACTTTTAAGTACCTCAGGAGAATCAACAAAGTCCAAGAGGGTAGCATCTTTCAAAAAAAGAGGTGTGCAAGAACAAGGGGGCACAATTTGAAGATATAAGAGGGGCGGCTCAGGGTAATTTAAGGAAGTATTTTTTCACAGAGAGGTTTTGGATGCATGGAACAGCCTTCCAGAGGAGGTTGTGGAGTCAAAAACAGTGGTGGAATTCAAGCATGCATGGGACAGTCATCAGGCAATTCTAGGGGTTGGGGGTAGGAAGAAGTAGGCTGCTGGTTAACTAGGATCTGCAGCTTATCCATCAGGTAGGGAAATGGGCAGACTGGGTGGGCCAAGCGGTCCTTATCTGCCGTCAAATTCTATGTTTCTGTGTTTCTATGTTTCTATAGATACATAGCCAGTGTCGGCAGATAAGGGCCTATGGCCCACCCAGTCTGCCCATTTGAGCTTGTAAGTTCAGTTTATGTTTTCCTAGAAGTCTGTTGCCCCTTACCCCTGCCCTCCAGAGTTCCTTTATGTCTATCCCATGCATTCTTAAATCCCGTGATTGTTTCAGCCCCCACCACTTCCTCTGGCAGGGTGTTCCACTTGTCCACCACCCGTTCTGTGAAGAAATTCTTCATCATGTTTCTTCTGAATCGTCCTCCCTCCAACTTCATGCCATGCCCTCCAGTTCTGGAACATCTTTTTCGCTTAAAAATAGTGTATTCCTGCAACCTGTTCCTCCCTGTAAGATACTTGTATGTCTCTATCATATCCCTTCTCTCCCTCCTCTCCTCCAGGGAGTACATGTTCAGTTCCTTCAACCTGTCTTCATAGGACTCGTGATGCAATCCATGCACCATCTTTGTTGCCCTCCTCTGAACCTTCTCTACCCTGTCTATGTCCTTACGTAGGTATGGTCTCCAGAACTGTACACTGCACTCCAGGTGGGGCCTCACTAGTGTCTTGTATAGCGGAATTATGACCACTCTTTTCCTGCTAGTGATGCCCCTGCCTATACATCCCAGCATCCTACTTGCTTTACCTGCTGCCTTGTCACACTGTTTCCCTACCTTGAGGTCATCAGAGATGATAACCCCAAGATCCCTTTCCTGCTTGGTGCATGCTATATCCTCACCTCCCAACTGATATATTGTGCCAGGGTTTTTGTGCCCCATATGCATTATCTTGCACTTCTTTGCATTGAATTTCAACTGCCAAACCTCTGACCATTCTTCAAGTTTCTGCAGGTCCCTTCTCATTCTGTCTACACCCTCTGGTGTGTCTACTCTGTTACAGAGCTTTGTGTCATCAGTGAACAGTGAAATTCTGCCTTCTAGGTCCTGCGCAATGTCACTGATGAAGATGTTGAATAGGACCAGTCCCAGCACTGATCCCTGTGGTAGCCCACTGGTCACTCTTCCCTCTGTGGAGTGACAGCCATTTACCACCACCCTCTGTGTCCTGCCACCCAGCCAGTTACCTACCCACCACACTATTGTCCTGCCCACACCCATATTCCCCAGTTTGTGTAATAGTCTTCTATGTGGCATAGTGTCAAAGGCCTTGCTGAAGTCCAGATAGGCAATGTCCACTGCCCTCCCCTGATTCACCTCCCTAGTCACCCAGTCAAAAAATTCAACGAGGTTGGTCTGACATGACCTCCCCTGGTGAAACCATGCTGCCTTGGGTCCTGTAGTCCATTGACAACCAGATGTTCCACCAATCTCTCCTTCAGTAGTGCTTCCATGATCTTCCCCACTACCGTGGTGAGGCTGACTGGTTTGTAGTTCCCTGCTTCCTCTTTGTTCCCACTTTTGTATAAGGGGCTACATCTGCTGTCCTCCAGTCTTTAGGTACCTCCCCTGTTTCCAGTGATCGGCTAAACAGGATAGCCAGACGTTCAGCCACCACCTCTCTTAGTTCTTTAAGGACCCTGGGGTGCATCCCATCTGGTCCAATTGCTTTATCAACCCTTATTACTTCCAGTTCCTTCAGGACCCTTTCTCGTGTAAAGGGACTTGTGTCCATTTCTGCACCATTCTCACCCCTTGTACTCCCTTTAGACCCATTACCCTCCTCTTCCTCAGTAAAGACTGAGCAGAAATACCTGTTGAAAATGTCAGCTTTACTGTTGTCATCCTCCACACGGCCCCCATCCTCCCCCTTCAGTCTCACTATCCCTCCCTTTGTCTTTCTTTCTTCACTTATGTACCTGTAAAAGGTTTTGTTCCCTCTACCCATTGATTTTGCAATGTGTTCTTCTGTCTGAGCGTTGGCTTCCCTCACTGACCTCCCTGCCTCCCTTTGCTTCTCCTGGTATTTCTCCCTATCCCCTTCTGCCTGTGTCTTTTTGTATTGCCTGAATGCAATCTTTTTGGCTTTCACTTTCTTTGCTACCTCCTTGGAAAACCATAATCGTCTCCTCTTCCTTTTCCTTTTGCTAACCTACTTAATGCATAATTCTGTTGTTCTTGTAATCCCCATTTTAAGTACTGCCCACTGTTCCTCAACCCCTGATTCCTGTCCCATTCCCCTTAATGCCTCTTTCAAGTATCTCCCCATTTTCCCAAAGTCTGCCCTCCTAAAATCCAGGATACATGTTTTGTGTGATTTGGTTCTGCTCTTTCTGTGATTTCAAACCACAATGACTGGTGGTCACTGTTCCCCAGGTGCTCCCCACTGTCCATGAGGTAACATCTTTCAGAAAAGAGATGTGCAAGAACAAGGGGACACAATTTTAAGATAGAGAGGGGTGGTTCAGGGCAATGTGAGAGTACTATTTCACAGAGAGTAGTGGATGCATGGAACAGCCTTCCTGAGGAGGTTGTGGGGTCTAAAACTGTGGGAGAATTCAAGAATGCATGGGACAGACATAAGGCAATTCTTGTGGGGGTTAGGAAGAAATAGGCTGTTGGTTAACTAGGATATGCGGCCTATCCTGTAGGTAGGGAAATGAGCAGACTAGATGGGCCAAGTGGTCCTTATCTGCCATCAAAGTCTGTGTTTCTATCTTTCTATGTTTCTATAGCCTAATAATATCCTCTTAGCAGCTCTACTAGTATTTCAGTGCTTTCATTTTTTCAGTGTCTCCTGATGCCATACTGGTGCTTGTGGAGACTACAGGCTTTGATTGGGTAAAACATAATTTTCTATGGTGAAATGCACCCCGAGCAATGCTCAGTTCAGTTCAGTTCATTGCAATTAGTATGCCTAAAACAACAGTTTCTCACAAACAATACATCTAAGTTAAAAGTAAATCCATAATACAAGGTTTACACAGATATAAATACACCATATATACTACACAGTTTTAAAATCATTAAAATCTAAATTTGCAGTAGAATAAATATGACTCTCAGTATCACAAAAATAAATACATTCCAACAGACGCCACTTTAACCCAATATCAGGTTCCGATGTGATGGTTGTCCATATAGGAAAAACTGATTTAATCCTCAGTTTCTCTGTTAAACTACAGTTGAAAGTTAAAATTCATAACATTTGGCTCATAAAGTGCAGCCAGATTGCATTCACAAAATGTCAAACTAAGCATTAGAGGGTCCTGTCATTAAACATGTTTTGTCAACCAAGTACCTGCACCTGAACTTCAAGACTGCATTTGTATGGACTTCTTTTTTGCTGAACAATAAGTATATCTCCTATTTTTATGGGACTTTCAATTTATGACATATTTTAACAATTGGAATATCTGCTAATTTTAGTAAATTCTTCTTGAAAGAAGCTATCCAATATCCTTTGAATGGCCACTAAAACAAAACTACTACTATTAGCCACTGCATATGTATCCCATATATCTATCTAGTACAATCTTTTAAGAATATTGTTAAATTTACAGAACCATGCAATGGACATTCTATTATTATAACATCCCAACCAGCACTTATATATTGTTCTATCCTCCTTTAGAAAGACAATTTTCCCCAAGTGGAAGTAATATAAGCCAATGTTGTGCTTGATTTTTTATTTCAGTTCACTCCTTTGCAGAGCTGAATGAAAGTTCTCTGCAAGTAAAGAACTTGTTTATAAAACATACTTTATATTAAGTCTAAGTTTTTACCAGCATTAGTGAAAGCCCACAATTCTGCACCATCCATGATGCCATTAATAACCTTCATGTTAAACATATGTTTAAGCACTGCAAAAGAGTTGCCGCCAAAGTTATGTAGGGTTGCCACCTGTCAGATTTTTTTACCTGGTGATCAGGTTTTCAGGGTCCCTATCAGGTAATCCAGTTTTGCCCTGTGCTGGTCAGGTTTTTGAGCCATTTTGAGTGCTTACATACTTTTGAAACAAATTTTGTCCTATCACTCATTGTTTCAGCTACATGTCCAGGTTACAAACAAGTTCTGTTGTCAGTGTAGCCTTTTGTTTGTGAATGCAGTCACCCTGGGAGGTGTAAAGTATGGCCATTAACACCATTAGTACTTACTTAACCTAATCTTTCAATTGCATCTTAAAGTGGCATAGCAGCAAAGCTGCCCCACCTTTTGTAACAGTAACAGAGCCTGCTGTCCTCCACTTTTATTTGCTGGTAAACATTTTCATCTCTAACAGAATTTAGGCATTTTTAAATGTTGTAAATTATTTTTTCCCCACAAGAAAAAAGTATGGTCACTTCTTTGGCTTTGAAATAGTACTGTGGACAAGAACAGGAAATGGAAGCAGAAAATGATATAAAGTATGGATATAAAGTATGTATACTGCTATGTGCTATTTACAGTATTTCCCTTGTCTCCCCCAGATCATATATGTAAATGAGATTTCTTTTATCTCTGTATGTTTGTCTGGTTAACCAATGTCAATACATAAATAAATACATAAGTAAATAATTAGGAAGAACCTGGGAAAGTAACTTTAACAGGCACAGTACAGTATCTTAACATTTGTATTTCACTGCTGCTTTAAGTGTTGTCTTTTATTGGAGGAACAGTGCATGATGAGTTATGAAAAGGGGTGGGGCTAGGGAGGAGCTTAGGATACAGTTTTTGCCTCATCCAAAGGTGGCAACCCTAAAGTTATGTCCAAATCTTCTGATAGCTCTAGAGGTTAAAGGGAATCTGTACATGTCCTTATACATACAGGTACATGGATACATAGACAGTGTCGGCAGATAATGGCCTACGGCCCACCCAGTATGCCCATTTGAGCTTGCACCTGTAAGTTTACTTTATGTTTTGCTAGAAGTATGTTGCCCCTTGACCCTGATCTTCAGAATTCCTTTATGTCTATCCCATGCATTCTTAAATCCTATGATTGTTTCAGCCCCCACCACTTCCTCTGGCCTTATGAAATTATTGTGAAGCTTACTATGAGGATCCAGTATGTAAACTGCTGGGTTATATTTTGAAAATATTTTCAGTAAGACAGGAAAATCCTTTTTAAATAGGGATGTGGTGGCATCCATTTTGTGGGCAGGAAGGGTGTTGTTATGATGTCACTGCCTCACCATTGTTAACAGTGTATAGTGCAGCAGGTGAGAACAGCTTGACTATGCTGTCAGGGATTCTATTATATTCTGAGGAACACCAAGGATTTTATACTTGGCAGAGTGCAAGAAAAGAATCCAGTGCTTCTCTTCATGATAGGACTTAACAGGATCCCTGTCTGTATGAGCAGTTTGTTTTAAGCTGCTTAATTGCATGCTGTTAGAGCTGGTTAGGCAGTGACATCATCACAGCACCCTCCCTGTCTCCAAAATGGAAGCCTTCACATCACAATTCTAAAGATATTTTTCTGTCTTACTGAAAACATTTTCTAAATATAACCCTGTAGTTTATATACTGATCCTCATAGTAACCTTTACAATAGTTTCATAGGGAATCATACTGATTCCCTTTAAAATACCTTGCTTTTTGACAACAGATGCATAGAGTTTCCAGGAATTAGCAGAGTCAAAAAACAGACCTAAATATTTATAACAGATCACTACTTCCAAACTGGTATCAGCAAATATCTTATGAAAATTTCTTTTTTCCCCCCAAAAATGAAAATCTTAGATTTTGTTATGTTTAACACATGATCCAGATTCTGCAAATTTGATTGACAGGTATTAAAGGTTCTTTAATGGCCTACAAGTGTAAGTGAATGTAATAAAATATCATTGTCATACATTAATAGGCACATTTCTCTACTGTAAATTTTAGTGACAAAGTATCCATTAGATCCAAAGCTTCTGCTGGGGTATCAATATAAAAGTTAAATAATACTGGATCCAAGAGGCAGCCTTGATTAACTCCTTTACTTCTAAGGACAGGGTTTGACATTATAGCATTTTTGGCAATCCTTACCTCATTAGTATTATTAATATGTAATAGTTTTATTAAGGGAAGAAAATTACTATTGATCACTTTGTTCTTTAATATAGGCAGTATATCGCAGTGGTCTAAGGCTCTGAGCTGCAAATCTGGTGACATCCAGAAGACCAGACCTTGGTTTGAATCCCACAGCTTCCACTTGCATACTGGGTGACCCTGAGCAAGTCACTTAACTTCCTTGTGCTGCCAGGTCGCACTGGGAAACAAGCCTAGGCTTACTGTGCCTTTCCTGGTTAAACAATTTCCCCTTTCCCTTTAATATATTCCACAGACTGCCCCTACTAACATTGTTGAACCTGGAGCTTAAATCTAAGCATGCGGTGTGTAAAATGTCATTTTTGGCTACAGTATACTTTTCTGTTAAATAATTGAATGTAAACATAGTATCCATCATAGTAAGATCCTGTCGGAATGCCATCTGAGCATTCAAAATCAACTTCTGTTCCATAGCCCAAAAGTCTATATATTTTAGAAAAATCTGAGTATAGATTTTTAAGCCAAAACATAGAAGTGTAAGAGGGTGATAGTTATTTGGATCATTAACATTACCCTTTTTATAAAGTGGCATGTTAAGGCCCTTATCCCAGTCCCTTATGTCAGTGTTTTGGGTGCCTCAGATATTGATTTATTGAGTTACATAACAGAATTAGTATATGTGTCCACCAATATGGATGAGCTAGAAATACTTCAGCTGGTAGGGTGTCTAATCAGGGGACCTTATTTTTTTTTTAATAAAATAATAGCTGCATGGACTTCCTCAACTGAAGATTTCAAAGGGATATAGGCAACTTTGATATCCAAAAGGAAGAAATCTGAATCAAACTCACTTGGGTTCCTAGAGTACTTATCTTTGTAAAATGTTTTTCCACATTTCACTGCTGATCACTGAATTTGTGTTAAACTGCTGATTGTTAGTACTAAAAGATATTAATTCCCAAAAGCTCATATTATTATTCCCATAGGTCATCTTCTGTAATGTCTTCCAGATTGATTGTTTATAGGAATATATTTTAATTTCTAATCATAACAATATATTCCCTTTTTAAATTAGCAAGGGCTATTTTGGGCACAAGCTCCACAGTCTTTTTAGCAATTTTATCCACACAATGTATGGTTTTCTTAAGGTGTTGACATTCATTATAAAAAGGGTCTGAAAAATAGAGCTTTTTGATTGGTTGTTCACATTCTATTAGCCCTACGTTAATCTTTGATTAACATACATGTACAACCTAATCATATGTTGAACAAGGTTTAACACTATTTAAAAAAAAACATTTTTATTATAATAGCAATAAGGCACTCCCAGGGGTTATGTTAATGGTCAGTTATTCACTTTCTAGGGGCATGTAGCACTCGGCCCTGCCTCGTGCCACATTACACCCCTAGAGGGTGATTAACAGACCATTAACATAACCCTGGTTATGCCTTATTGCTTGAATATCATACCATGTTTTAAAGTTAAAGTTATGGTAACCATCATATGCTCGATTTTCATACATAAAATTGTGTCTAAAAACTTCAGAGACCATATAATAGACGTCAAATGCAGAGAGAGAGAGAGACCATATTATCAGCAGAGGTATCAGACTGACCTGAGGCATTGCAATCTATAGTAAATGAATCTATGCCTTCTAAAATCTGACACATTTTGAAGTCTGAATGTGACACTGATCTGATCATATTATTTTTTTAATAACCACGCACAGAATAGCATCTAAGACATCTGTTTCCTTTTAAGGGACAGCAACATCATTGGGGCAGTTTTCTGTTTCAACGGCAACATCATCCAGTTTTAGTGTTATATTTAAATTGTCATTTTCCCAAACATCAAACACCTCAAAGTTGATGACATTATTAAAAGAATGTATATCACTAATACAGATATCAAAAACACTGACACCATTTTTTGTCTGAAATGTATAATTTCACCTGCTGTCTCCAAAAGCTTTACCATTTACTACACAGAGTAAATTATCAGTTAATAAATCTAGCAAAAGAACACCTCTTTTAGAGACTGTTTTATCTTTGGAGGCCCTAATTGGAATATTATAACAGTCATCTTCTAACCAGTCATTCCTGTATATTTCCATCATATCCTCAATTCTTACAAAGAGATGTGCTGAAGTTTTAATTTGCCAGTGAATTTCCAGCAAAGTTTCTGACTTCACCTCCTTGGAGCAATCTGAAAAGTTTAACCGTTACCTTCAACATTCGCTGTTAACTTTGCCTGGTAACTTCACTCTTAACTTTGCTTTTGGGATGTCAAAGGTGACGTTTTTGAAAATAAGGCTTCTGGAGTGGTAAACAACTTGTCTCAAGGTCACATGTTTCAGCTTCTGCAGTCACACAGTACATATTTATATAGTGATTCTGCCTTACTTTCACTTTCGCAATGTTAGCCAGTCAGAGAGAGGAGAAGGTTCCTGTCTGCAACAAAGCATTTCATTAGAGATTTAGAGAATCAGAGTTCAGTTTTTGACTGTTTTTCTTTCTTGGTTTATTGATTTAGTTCTTGTGAATAGTTTTGTTTTAGTTAACCTTTTTTAAATATGTTTGTACTGTTCAGGCAGTTTCATTTTACTCTTTGTTTCTACAATTTTCCTATCGTTCTCTTTCAATCTCTTTTGTTTTTTTGTTGTTTGGTGGTAGTATCAATGGAGGGAGGATGGGTTTGCACCTGTGGCAGTGCCATACAGCTGTGTCAGCCCCACCAACACCTCCTCAACATTCCCTCTAGCGAAAGGAGCAGCAGCAGTGTCCTCAGGGGTTTGCTGGTCAGCATGTCAATGACCAGCAACAGCAGCAACAACAACAGCTGAAACATAGACATATAGAAACAGAGAATTTGATGGCAGATAAGGACCGCTTGGCCCACCCAGTCTGCCCATTTCCCCTACCTAATGGATAAGCTGCTTTTCCTAGATAACCAGCAGCCTACTTCTTTCTACCCCCACCTCCTAGAATTGCCTTATGGCTGTCCCATGCATGCTTGAATTCAACCACTGTTTTTGACTCCACAACCTCCTTTGGAAGGCCATTCCATGCATCCACAACCCTCTCTGTGAAAAAATACTTCCTTACATTACCTCTGAGCGGCCCCCCCATCTTCAAATTGTGTCCCCTTGTTCTTGCACACCTCTTTTTATGAAAGATGCTACCCTCTAGGACTTTGTTGATTCCCTTGAGGTACTTTAAAGTTTCTATCATGTCCCCCCTCTCCCTCCTTTCCTCGAGGCTATACATATTAAGCTCCTTTCATCTATCTTCATATGTCTTCAGGTGCAGACCCTGCACCATTTTAGTTGCCCTCCTCTGGACAGCTTCCATCTTGTCTACATCCCTGCGGAGACTGGGTCTCCAGAACTGCACATAGTACTCCACATGGAGTCTCACCAGCTGTCTGTACAGAGGGATAACAACTTCCTGTTTTCTACTAGTAATGCCTCTCCCTATGCATCCCAGTATCCCCCCAGCCCTCCTTACTGCCCTCTCACATTGCTTGCCCACCTTTACATCATCTGATATGACTACCTCCAGGTCCCTTTCCATTTTTGTTGTTGTTAGTATCTCACCCCCATTGTGTACTCTTCCCTGGGTTTTGTTTCCCAGGTGCATTACCTTGCACTTCTTAGCATTAAACCTAAGCTGCCATACATTTGACAATTCCTCTAACCTTGCCAAGTCCCTTCTCATCCTTTCCACCCCACCTTGTGCATCAACTCTGTTGCAGATCTTTGTGTCATCTGCAAAGAGACATACTTTTCCTTCCAGTCCCTCTGCAATGTCGCTTACAAAGACATTGAAGAGGACAGGTCCTAATACTGAACCCTGTGGCACTCCACTAGTAAACCCCCTTTCTTCAGAGTGGACTCCATTTACTATTACTTTCTGTGTCCTATTCTCCAGCCAATTCTTTACCCAGGCTATCATCTTGGAACCCACTCCCAGGCTGGCTAACTTGTATATTAATCTTTGTGTGGGACTGAGTCAAATGCCTTGCTAAAGTCTAGGTAGGCCATGTCCACAACCCCTCCCTGATCTACTACTTTGGTCACCCAGTCAAAGAAATCTATTAGATTCATCTGGCATGACCTTCCCGCTGTGAATCTATGCTGCCTTGGGTCCTGTGCCACTCTGGCCTCTAGGTACTTGACAATTCTTTCCTTCAGAAGTGATTCTATCATTTTCTCTATCACTGAGGTTAAACTAACAGGTCTGTAGTTTCCTGCTTCTGCCCTGCTCCCACTTTTGTGAAGGGGAATCACATCTTCCCTCCTCCAGTACTCAGGTACCACCCCATTCTCCCATGATTTGTTAAAAAGGGTAGTCGGTGGTGTCACTAGTTCTACCCTTAGTTCTTTTAGAATTCTGGGATGAATCCCATCAAGCCTCATTGCTTTGTCCACCTTCAGTTTTAAGAGTTCTTTCAGAATCCTTTTTTCTGTAAATGGGCTGGTATCAACTTCTGTATCCAGAGTTTTTCTATTGTTTGTTTTAGGTACCTCCCCCTCTTCGTTTGTAAATACTGGGCAAAAATATTTGTTTAGTATCTCTGCCTTTTCACAGTCACCCTCTGCCCACCCCCTCCCCTTTATTAAGCCTCACTATCCCTCCCTTAGTCTTCCTTCGCTCCCTGATGTACCTAAAAAAGGTTTTATCCCCCTTCTTAACTGAGTTGGCTATCTTTTCCTCAGTTCAGGCCTTTGCTGTTTTGACTGCCTTCTCAGCTTCCTTTTGCTTTAACTGACACAATTCTCTGTCCTGCTCCTTTTGTGATTCCTTGTACTTTCTGAATGCTTTCTTTTTCTCTTGAACCTTCACTGCCACTTCCTTTGAGAACCATAGCGGTTTCTTACATCATTTTGTTTTGTTTATTTGCTTCACACAAAGGCTTGTTACCTCTGTGATGGCATTTTTTATTATTCCCCATTGTTCTTCCACCCCTCCTTCCTGCCCATTTGCTAGTGCATTCCTTAGGCACTTACCCATTTTGGCAAAGTCAGCCCACCTGAAGTCCAGTACTTTTGTCTTTGTAAGGCTTGACTCTTGCCTTTGTATGGCTGCCCCAAGTTCTCCCAGTTCCCCATGAGGAAAAACAGCCAGAACCTGCTATGCCCCCTGTGGAACCACCACAGCATCCAGCTCCCCCCCCCCGAAGCAGAGGATCTCCACCCATCATCCTCTGTTCCTCCACCAGTACCACCAGCTTGTTATTGCCAGCATCACTACCCAGTAAGATCTTCTCTTGTGAGGGAGCTCTTTGACAGTGACAAAAGTGATGACAGTATTGTCACATGTAAGATATGTAAGGCCAGGTAAGGGGGGGAGAGACCCACTTGGGCACAGGTGGCCAGAGAACCCTCCTTAAAGTTCATCACTGTGAACTGTAGGAGGTGGTCTAAAAGGTGGCAAAAGGGGATGGTACTGGTGCAGGAGGTGGTGGCCCCTTCTCTGTGTCTGCAGAGGTGCCACACAAAAAACATTGGTGGCATGTGAGAAAGGTTCAGCAGGCAAACCCCATGGAAAGGGCTACATCACATGCAACACCTGCAGCAGAACCAGCAGCAGCACCCACAACTGCACCAGCCAGTATCAGGAAGGAGCTGGCTACTTTACAGGAGGGAATGGGGAACCTTCAATGTAGGATCACTGCTATGGAGGGGATATTGACAAGAATCCTGGCCAGCCAACAACAGCTGTTAGAGGGGATGGCAGAGCTGTGCTAGGGCAGCGTGGGTGGTGGTGATGGCACTTCTGGGGCAGGGTCCAGTAATGTTTAAAAAAGTCATGCCTTTTTCTTTTCTGTATAACTTTTTCTATCCTTTTTTTTGTGAGTCTGTGCTACACTGTCTTACTCTTTTTCTTACAAAAAATATAATAAACTTTGAAAAAATAAAATATACATTTCTTTTCCACTTGTCTGCATTTCGGTACTATACAGCGCTAGTGAGTTTGCGCAAAGCTGTAGGCTGAGTTGCACAGATCAAAGGATCAAACGCAATAAAAACAAACCTGTGCACTCACCACCACATAGTGCACTGACACCACATTATATATTTAAAAAGGCTTTATACAGCTGTTATAAGGAAAGAAATAAAAATGCCCACCTGATGCATTTTCTGGTCGCCATGAGAAAGGGTCCAGTGGTGACCAGAAACACATCTGGCGGGCATTTTAATTTATTGCCATGTAACAGCATAATAAACACTGAATATATAATGCAATCAGTGCAATGCTAATTACTATCTGCTTCATTTCTTTCTTAAAAAAACACAAACATATTATTTGCTAGCTATGTTTTCTTTCATGAGGCTCTGTCTCCAATTTCCATACATCACATAGTTCCTTTTTTTCAGTTTCTCACTACCTTTTCTGACATTTTTATCAACTACCAGAATAAATATGTCAGGCGGCTACATGTTAGTAGTCCTGCCATTGCCACATGGTAATGCACCGTGTGTCATTTCCTTCAACACTGTTTTTTATGAATTTCATATTAGCTATGTATTAATCACAATATACATTACTTTTGTTGTCCCGTGATTTGTCTCAAGTGTCCAAATGTCAAGCACTGTAGAACATACAACTGCCAAGCACATTATATAAATTTCTCACTTCTGGAAATTTTTCTCCCAAACCAGAAATCAGTAATGCTGGTAATAAACTGCTGCTGCTGCCTCTGCCACTATGCTGATTAAGTCATCCTCGTCAACAGTCTGTGTCAACAAGCACTTTAGTACACAATACTGCCAACCACAATATATGCATTTTCTCACTTTTGGAAATGTATCTCCCAAACCAGAAATCAGTATTGTCAGTAATAAACTGCTGCTGCCTCTGCTACTACTATGCTGTATATGTCGACCTCTTGGACAGTCTGTGTTGCCAAGCACTTTAGTACACACAACTGCCAAGCACAATATACAAATTTCTCACTTCTGGAAAGTCTCTAAAGGCTAAATAATAAAAAAGGATCCCCTGAAGTAATTCAATTGCTTCACTGTACTCCTCTGAATGATCTGTTTGAACCTGTTCATTGGCCCTTTCCACATTTACAGCTCCGTTGATACCAGAATGAAATACAAACTGGGAAAAAAAATAACAGGTCATTCCAGTACTTTACATGGAAAAAGATGTTGGGCCTGATTCTCAAAGCTCTAAGTTGGACACAAGGTGCCTGTGCCAAACATAAATGGTGCACGTGGCACCTTGGATCAAAAAGCTATTCACAAAGGCTGCCTGCATCAACCACAGGCTGACTGCCCCAAATGGGGTTTGCACTACCCCTGCACCACAAACTGGGCTGAGACCTGGCACTAGCGGGCACATGGCAGATTTAAGCTACCACATCCCTGAAAATGGGATTCTGTAAACTCACCCAGAGGACACATTTCTAATTACCCTTAGAACAGCCAGGGCTGGTCTAAGAGTCTTTAGAATTTCCTCTGGGAGACTCCCCTGTAAGCTGCAATGTACTGTGGTCCTAGATCCCCATTGTTGCCAATAGAACAATAACATGCCACCCTCCCCGAACAGCGCTACAACTCATATTATAATTCATAAAATACCACCTCCTAGATGCTGACTGTTCAGTATAATATATCAAGTGTACCCCCATCCCCGTTGCAACCCATATGATATTTAATAACATAATACTCCTTTCCCTGATGCAGTCCATTGTGAATAAATCATATATCCCCCCTCTGGGATTAGATGCTGTAGATAGTATTATTCATAACCACCATCCCCAATGCTGCCGTATTATAAATATTTACTACAACCCTCTCCCCATCCCTGATGCAGCCTTTTGCATTTAATACTTCAACTGTATCCTCCTCTCTGAAGCTGCCTGTATTATAAATACTAACTATAACCACACTCTCTGTCCCCAATACTGTTCATTGTATGTACAACACAATGTATCCCTTCCCCAATCCCTGATGCTGCCCCATTAATGACTAATATCATGTCTTCATTCCTGGTTTTATAGTGCCCTCCCCCAACCCCAATAGGTAGTGCCTACTCCTCTCCCTCACTCACCTCACAGCATAACAAACAGCCAGCACCTGGCACAGTCCCCCTCTCTCACCTCTGCATCTAGGCACCGACTGAACTGTCAGGTTTGCATACTGTACAATGCAGTATGTGAACCTGACAGTTCAGTGATGCCCGGACATGGAGGTGAGAGGTGGAGTAACCAGGCGCCAAGCTGTTTTCATGATGTGAGGTGGGAGAGGAGGGTGGGCACTACCTGTTGGGGTGAGGGGAGGGCACTATACAACCAGGAGGGAGAACATTATATTAATTATGAATTGGGAAGCATTGGGGATCATGAAGGGATACATTTTATTGTACATACAATGGGCAGTATTGGGAATTGGGGGTTGTATTAAATATATTACAGGCAGCATCAGGGAGGGGATACATTTGAAATATTACATGCAAGGGGCTGCATCAGGGACTGGGAAGTGGTTGTGGTAAATATTTATAATACTGCAGAATCAGGGATGGGAGATATGCATAATAATAGCAACAGCATCGGGATCATGGAGGGGGGTCATATGCTTTATTCACAATGGACAGCATCGGGGAAGGGGGTATGTTATTAAATATAATAGGAGCTGCACTGGGAAGGGGAGACATTACCTTAGAGTCACTACAGACAACATCAGGGTTGGGGTGTTCTTAATTATACTAACAGTTGCATCAGGGAATGGGGGACTGCTGGCATTTGCCTCAAGGGGCTGCAGTAGATCCTTCCTGTTCACCAGGTGTTTGCCACATAGGAGTGGTTGCTGGAAGTGTGTGAACATTGGTGCAAGAATCCCTCCTGCCCCAGAATCTGGTGCAGGGTCCCTGGCACACCAGGCTTCTGCACAAGCTGCTGTTTGCCGCAGCTTGCACTGATCCTAGCCACCTTTGAGAATTAGGCCCCTAGTCTGTTGTTCTCTTTACTCAATAGCTTTGTGACCTACCAGCAAAGGTAGGTATTTTATTTTATTTCCTTTTTATGACTGGAGAGTTGTAACCACTTTCTTTCTAACCATTTTTTCTTACTGTTTTTCCATTTTCAGGTATTATCATTTGGTTCATGAAATCATGTTTCTGCATGGGTTCAGCCGGTATCTTTTTTTGGAAGTCAGCAATTTTTCCAAATACAAAAAGTAAGAATTTTTTGTTCTTTATTTTAATACTGTAAAGTTTTGCAGATGTCTGACTAACTGTTTTCTGTTACAGTTTCTATAATTTTAGGTAATTTTCAGCAGATGTCTTTTGCAAGGTTGTAAGGCTGGAGAATATGGTGATGGCTTGATTGCTGGAGCAGGAGACAGCAGCACAGGAGACAAGTGAAGACAAGAAAATATTATTTATACTTTGCTCAGCTACCCACTGTGGTGATGGCCACATGGTGTAGCCATTGTCAACTTCCTCTCTTCCTATATTGGTCACCTGTGAAGACAAAAGAGAAATTATATTGCCCCAGTCAGCCACTGTAGTGGCCATACAGTATAGCCATTGTTGTCTCCTCTTCTTACCATAGCTATCACCTGTGAAGAAAAAAGAAAAATTATTTTGCCTCACTTGGCCACTGTGGTGGCTGCACATTATAGCCATTATTGACTCACTATCTTACCATACCTGTCACCTGTGAAGAAAAATGAGAAATTAGTTAGCCTCCCTTTGGCCACCGTGGCACACTGTACCTGTGAAAAAGAACACAAAAAAAAGAAGAGAAAATCATAATGATAATTACCATTACATTAGTGCTGCTGGCCATGCTGTTTACTGGCTGGTGCGTGCCACTGAGATGGTGTAGGAAGACATCACGTAATTCCTTTCTGCTTCTTGAGGCCTGTCTGGCTTTGTAACTGCCTTTGGCAGTCATCCCTGAGAACAGTGAAACATGCAGGAAGACAAAACAAAAGAAAGAAAAACATTTTAAAGTCTTTCTGAGTAAGGTGGAAAGCCCTTTCATCCTCTGTGAGGCCAAGGACTGGAGTCACACACCACCAGTGAGGATAACGACTGTGAACAGCAAAGAATATTGCAATCACAGCAGACAAGGATAGATCTTCCTGTAGCTGAAGTCTTGCTGCCTTGATGAGCTGGCTGGCTGGAGGGTCAGCTTTAGCATCCTGTCATAAGTTCCAGATTGGACTGCTGCACTTGTGATGGTACCATTCCCAGTATCAATTCTGGATTCTCTGCAAAGTGTTTTTAGCTGCTCAACATGACATGGTTTGTCAATTCCAAATCTAGTAGATATTATCTCAGAGTGAACATAATATTCATTTACTGAATATGAGTTTTTAAGTCATGGAGTTTTGTAACCCATACCATAGGATCAAGACAAACAGTATTCATTTAAGTCAGGACAATTTTTGCATCAGTGTGGAGGTGGTGGCCTATGCTGTTTGTGGCTGAGTAGGACCCAAGCAGGCCAGAGGAGAAGGAGGAGGAGGAGGTGGAGCTGTGTTTTGCTGTCTGGAGCAGGCATTGTCTCTACAGACATCACATTAAGGTGGTGGAGGCAGGTAACTGATTAGGCGCAAAGAAACAGCAGCACATCAGCTGGGGATGGGGAACAGTAAAATAACTGAATTGTGAATCACAAAGTAAAGGATTATACTAATAAGGGAAATGAGGGAAACAACACATCTTTTTTTAATCTTCAACCTCATCGAGAAAGCAGCCCTCACTGTCTTTCAGACTGGAGCTGTCACCAGATGGGAAGTCTCTCACTCCATTATTACTTTATCCACCTCAGTGGTACAAGACAATTTGCTAATGCTGACATCTTGCTATTCATCTCATCACCACCACCACCACCTTCATATGGTAGGAACATGCACATGATTCTCTTGTGTGAAATGTGTCTCATTCATTTTAATAAATGTTAACAAGCCATCATTTTTTGGTGACAGATCAGTGTGCCTGTCCCACACAATGGCCCCAACTGAACGGAATACATGCTACACATTGACACTCAAGAGGGTAGCTGAGGTATTTCATTGCAACTGAGGACAGTACTGGCCACTCAGTGACCTTTGTGCTCCAGCATAGCAAGACACCATTGGTGATGGTAATGTGCCTTGTGTCTGCCAAATATGCATCCACCATGCGTTGTGTTGCCCACAGTCCTGCTGGCTGATCAGTCACCTCCTCTTCTTTTTCTTCAATGACTTCAACTCTCACCTAACATAAAACATCCCAAATGGGATTTAGCATTTTCTCTTTTAATTTCATGTTTTCTCAGCCCATTTCCTGTTTGAGGTAGTCATAGAAGCACCCATCGCTGTGGAGTTTGATGTTACATAGATAAATAGACAGTGTCAGCAGAAAAGGGGCCTATGACCCACCCAGTCTGCTCATTTGAGCTTGTAAGTTCAGTTTGTTTTCCTAGAAGTCTGTTGCACCTTACCCCTGACCTCCAGAATTCCTTTATGTCTATCCCATGCATTCTTAAATCCCGTGATTGTTTCAGCCCCCACCACTTCCTCTGGCAGGGTGTTCCACTTGTCCACCACCCGTTCTGTGAAGAAATTCTTTCTCATGTTTCCTCTGAATCGTCCTCCCTCCAACTTCATCCCATGCCCTCTAGTCCTGGAACATCTTTTTCACTTACAAATAGTGTATTCCTGCACCCTGTTCCTCCCTGTAAGATACTTGTATGTCTCTGTCATATCCCCCTCTCTCCCTCCTCTCCTCCAGCGAGTACATGTTCAGTTCCTTCAACCTGACTTCATAGGACTTGTGATGCAATCCATGTACCATCTTTGTTGCCCTCCTCTGAACCTTCTCTACCCTGTCTATGTCCTTACGTAGGTATGGTCTCCAGAACCGTACACTGTACTCCAGGTGGGGCCTCACTAGTGTCTTGTATAGCGAATTATGACCTCCCTTTTCCTGCCGGTAATGCCCCTGCCTATACATCCCAGCATCCTATTTGCTTTACCTGCTGCCTTGTCACACTGTTTCCCTACCTTGAGGTCATCAGAGATGATAACCCCAAGATCCCTTTCCTGCTTGGTGCATGCTATATCCTCACCCCCCAACTGATATATTGTGCCAGGGTTTTTGTGCCCCATATGCATTATCTTGCACTTCTTTGCATTGAATTTCAATGGCCAAACCCCTGACCATTCTTCAAGTTTCTGCAGGTCCCTTCTCATTCTGTCTACACCCTCTGGTGTGTCTACTCTGTTACAGAGCTTTGTGTCATCAGCGAACAGTGAAATTCTGCCTTCTAGGTCCTGCGCCATGTCACTGATGAAGATGTTAAATAGGACCGGTCCCAGCACTGATCCCTGTGGCACCCCACTGGTCACTCTTCCCTCTGTGGAGTGACAGTCATTTACCACCACTCTGTGTCTTGCCACCCAGCCAGTTACCTACCCACCACACTACTGTCCTGCCCACACCCATATTCCCCAGTTTGTGTAATAGTCTTCTATGTGGCACAGTGTCAAAGGCCTTGCTGAAGTCCAGATAGGCCATGTCCACTGCCTCCCTGATCCACCTCCCTAGTCACCCAGTCAAAAATTCAACGAGGTTGGTCTGACATGACCTCCCCCTGGTGAAACCATGCTGCCTTGGGTCCTGTAGTCCATTGATAACCAGATGTTCCACCAATCTCTCCTTCAGTAGTGCTTCCATGATATTCCCCACTACCGAGGTGAGGCTGACTGGTCTGTAGTTCCCTGCTTCCTCTTTGTTCCCACTTTTGTATAAAGGGACTACATCTGCTGTCCTCCAGTCTTTGGGTACCTCCCCTGTTTCCAGCGATCGGCTAAACAGGATAGCCAGAGGTTCAACCACCACCTCTCTTAGTTCTTTAAGGACCTTGGGTGCACCCATCTGGCCCCATTGCTTTATCAACTCTTATTACTTTCAGTTCCTTCAGGACCCTTTCTCGTGTAAAGGACTTGTGTCCATTTCTGCACCATTCTCACCCCTTGTACTCCCTTCAGACCCATTACCCTCCTCTTCCTCAATAAAGACTGAGCAGAAATACCTGTTCAGTATGTCAGCTTTACTGTTGTCATCCTCCACACGGACCCCATCCTCCCCCTTCAGTCTCACTATCTCTCCCTTTGTCTTTCTTTTTTCACTTATGTACCTGTAAAAGGTTTTGTCCTCTCTACCCACTGATTTTGCAATGTGTTCTTCTCTCTGAGCTTTGGCTTCCCTTACTGACCTCCCTGCCTCCCTTTGCTTCTCCTGGTACTTCTCCCTATCCCCTTCTGCCTGTGTCTTTTTGTATTGCCTGAATGCAATCTTTTTGTCTTTCACTTTCTTTGCTACCTCTTTGGAAAACCATAATGGTCTCCTCTTCCTTTTCCTCTTGCTAACCGGCTTAATACATAATTCTGTTGTTCTTGTAATCCCCATTTTCAATACTGCCCACTGTTCCTCAACCCCTGATTCCTGTCCCATTCTCCTTAATGTCTCTTTCAAGTATCTCCCCATTTTCCCAAAGTCTGCCCCCCTAAAATCCAGGATACGTGTTTTTGTGTGGTTTGGTTGTGCTCTTTCTGTGATTTCAAACCACAATGAATGGTGGTCACTGTTTCCCAGGTACTCCCCCACTGTTACCCCCATCACACTGTCCCTGTTTGTGAGCACAAGGTCCAGTATTGCCTTCTGCTGAGTTGGTTCCATGACCAGTTGCTTGAGGAAGGCACCCTGAAGGGAGTCCAGGATAAATCTGCTCCTAGTTGATGCTGCTGCTGGGATGCTCCAGTCTATGTCTGGAATATTGAAGTCTCCAACCAGTACTACTCACCTTTGTCTGCCATCCTTTGGATGGCTAGCATCAACTCCCTATCTGTTTCTTCCTCCTGGGCTGGTGGTCTATAGACCACACCTGTGCGGATGGCTGTCCCATTTCTTTTCCAGCTTAACCCACAGTATCTCCCCATTTTGTTCCTCCTGGATCTCTGTGGCCCTTATGTCATTTTTTCACATAGAGTGCCTCCTCCTCCCTTCCTGCCTGCTCTGTCTCTTCTGAATATGTTGTTAGCCAGGTATGGCCATCTCCCAGTCATGGTTATCATTACACCAGGTTTCAGTGATGGCCACAATGTCCAGGTCTGACTGCACCATGACAGCCTCCAGATCTTCCATCTTGTTGCTAAGGCTCCTGGCATTTGCACACATGGCTTTCCATGATTTGACCTCCCTAGACTGTCTCACTGTTCTACTCCAGCCCCTTCCTTGGTTGTCATTTATCCCTGGTTCTCCTTGCTGTCTGCCCGTCTGCTGAATTTTGCCCCTTTTCTGTTTATCCACCTCTTGAGAATTAATCTCCATTTTTTGCACACTGCTTTACAGAGATAGCCACTCCTCTGGTTCACTGGTTCCACTGCTAGGTGTGGGGGGTGAGCAAGTAGGTACCCTCCTTGCTGGCCTTCCACCCCCCCTTTGCTAGTTTAAATGCTTGTCAATGTAGCATTTAAACTTATCATTGAGTGCTTGGATTCCCCTCCAGGATGGATGCAGGCCATCTGGCTTGAACAAACCTCCATCCCTCCAGATGGGGCCCCAGTCACCAATGAATCCAAACCCTTCCTCACAGCACCAGTTCTTCAACCATGAGTTAAAGTTCCTGGTGCATGCACTCCTATGCTCTCCCTTGCCTCTCTCAGGTAGTACTTCGAGAAAGTGACAGAAGTAGCTACTTGCTTGAGCCCTCCCAGTTTCCTAAACTCTTCCTGAACTTCCTTCGGCTCCCCCATTTGCCAGGTCATTAGTACCTAGGTGGATAATGACATCCAGCTCACCCTCCGTCTTGCCTTCCCAATGATCCCCAGGATCTTCCTTCCATCCCTCCATGCGCGTGGCACCTGGTAGGCACCTCACCTCCCTGTCCTCCCCCTCTTGTGTTCCTAGCTGGATCCCTCTTATGATGGAGTCCCCCACCAGGATTCGCTTCCTCCTCCTCCTCTGGGGTCCACTGCTTTCTCCGCTGAGGTCACCTCCTTGGCTAACCTCCACATCCTTTCCTTCCACATCTCTGGGTACCTGTATTTGGTTGTCCTCATTTGCCAGTGTGGCATATGAGTTCTTGAGTGGAATAGGATCTGGTATGTGCCTCTGCCTGACTGCTCTAACCCTCCTTGAGCCCACTGTCATCCAAGTGCTCTTCGTTCTCGGCATCCTTTGAGGCAGTTGCATTGGACTGGGTGGTCCCTGGATAGGGGTGATGGTACTCCTGACCCAGTTTACTTCCGCTCTGAGTCTGGCTACCTCATCCCGCAGTCCAGATAGATACATGCAGATAGGGCAGCACCTCAGTGTCCAGAAGGTCTTCCTGAATATGACTGCCCCACAGCCACTGCATTGCACCACTCCCCACATTATACTGCAATTCCACTACTTGTCTGCTACTGAAGCTCTCCTAGTTCCTTTTTATTAATTTACTGTCCTAAAATCCTGCCACTGTTCCCTATAATATTTGAAATACATACACTTCTAGCTAAGCTCTTTATCCTTACAATCAAAAGGTAACTACAATCACAATAATCTACTTACTAATACAGATTCTATCACAGAATCAGAGCACAATGCAAAAACATCTGCTACTTAGCAACAACAAAGAGGTGACAACATACCAAGTTGATGTAGCTTTTTAAAATAGAAAAGAAAATGTAATTGTATAAACCAATAGAAATCAGCAGTTCCAAAAGCACCTTGAACTACAAGAAAGAACACAGTACCCACCTCTGCCACAATAACTAAACAGTTCTAAAACATTGAGAAAGAAGAGAAAAATTAGAGACTGAGCAAAAAGATACAATGTACTATAAAGTATTAGGCAATAGGTATACTCAGTTGTTTAACAAAGAAAATAAAGTACCTACCAAAACAGACAGGATACCCACAAATGACACTTAGGTTCTCAATATCAGACACCACCAAAGGCACATTCAGAAAGGGTTTAAACTATAGTATTAAAATAGTATTAAAACAGTATTAAAATTAACCACATCAGAGTAGAAAGATCACACTAAATAAATGTGTTGATCCTTCTGACTTCCAACGAATATCTACCGCACAAATTTTATATCTTCCTGGAGCCTACAGGGTTGCCTTTTACAATCACCTAAATTTACATAAAACAAAACAATTTTTAAACTGAAAATTATATCAAAAAGCACTTAGCTTTGGGAGCTCTTCTCAAACACAGCCACTCAGCTCAGAGTTCTAGAATCAGAACCAGAAATGTTGTGCCTTAGATAAATGTGTGTTTAGCATCTGTCCCCAGCATACCCTCTTATCAGAAGATTGGTCAACTTTTGGACCTACTGACTCCAACCTTCAACTACTGATGCCAGTCCATGTTTATAGCCTGGGTCCATCATAGTGACAATCCCAAAATCTTCAGACTGCAGAATGCTGAAAATATGTGTACTGCAGTCTAAGATGTGAAGCATGCGTTCCATTAAGGCACAACTTCCACTATCACTGCCTGCCTCCAGCACGTGTTGTGCATTCACCAGTGCCTGCCTCAGAGAACGTATTAGTGGAATGGCCTGACTGATACAATCAGTGTCCCCACTCACTGCTTGTGTTGCATGTAAGAATGGCCTGATAATCATGACCAGGCCATCCATTTGGAGCCACTGCTCTGTTGTCAGAGACATGGATCCTCCAGCACTGTCACAGCTTGTTTGTAGCAGAAGATATTCAGATATGGCTTTATACTGCTCATACAGCTGCTCAATCATGTACAGTGTCAAGTTCTATCTGACGACAACCTCCAACCTCATATGGTGTTGAGGCATTTTGTTTTGTATCTGCAGCTAACAGAGGTAGTCACAAGCTTTCTGGAATGGGCAAAGAGGACACAGATGTGATGGGCCACAGTCAAATTTTACTTGATATCATAATGGGCTAGAAACTTCTGCTCAACGAGATTAAGACAGTGTGCCAGGCATGACACCCTGACAGCCCCACCCCCCAATCACTGATGCATTTCACAACATTTGAGCCATTATTGCTTGCAATGAAACCTGCTTTCATTGAATCAAAGTGAAGTCACTCATCAGTCTCGGTAAAGAGCACTTCCAGCATTTATTTTCTCACCTGTGTGTGTGATCCATTTATATTCTACATTGCCAGTGTGGCATGCTGGCAAATACCAGGAATGTTGCTACCAACAAAATTGGGCTTAGTGCAATTTTTTTTCCATGCCCAGAATTAAATACTACCGCAGGTACCTGCATCCAATGTGCTATAATACACAAGTAGGAGCTACCAGCTGTTTGTCCATTGGTCCCTATAGCCATGCTTAGATGTATGTACAGTATGGTGACACAGAATGCTTCAGGACATAGTTTATCATCTGTGACACTGTCCCATAAATTTCAGGAATTGCAGATTTATAAAAGTATATTCTTGATGGAATCTTATATTTGGGACAGGCATGGGCCATCAACCTCCAAAATTGAACTTGCTTAAGAAAAGAGAATGGCAATAGATCAATTGCCAGCACATCAGCAGGTGCTGCATTTAGCTCGTGTGCAGTAGCATGACTGGGAGTGAATCTGGAGTGATGATCAAACATGCTATGCAGAGTAGGCAGAACCTTTCTTGGGGTTAGGCTACCAAACAGCTGGACTTGTCATGGTGGCATTGTTGGGGTAGTATTTGATTCTTGGGAATTTATATGTGCTGCTGCTTGAGTGGCATTAACAATTTTGTTTTTTTTCTGCAATGGTGTTACTGTGCTTTTGTGACTCTGGGTAGTACTATTCAATCCACCACGACTGCTGCTATGCCCACTACTAGGCATATCCACAAAATCCTCTTCCTCCTCTCTGTATTCCTCCTCACTAGCCCCTCCGCCCATCTGGTCTAGTACCCTGTCACTTCTGTTTGCCTTGCCCAATGATGATGATGATGATGATGATGAGAGACCGGGACCCCCTGCAGAGACTTCCTTCTGGTGTTGACACCAGTACAACAGTTGCCTCTTTTTCAGGTGTATATGTTGCCCACCATTGCCTAGGTGGCTGCCTTTTCATATTTGACATAGCTGACATATAGCAACTATCTCTTCAGCTGGGTCAAGTACAGGTACATAAAATGTCAAACCCGAGATTTCTTAACCCTTGATTTACCATGGCAGCAGGAGTGGGACAGCTTAGGGGAAGAGTGAAAATTTGTGTTTTTTGTGATGATTTCATAACTTCAAAGATATTGGGGGGTTGGTAGTTGGATAACTGCAAACAACAACCCCTGCACCATCTGCATCACCACCCATATGCTTTTTCTCTTCAACTTCCCATAGAGGAACCAACAAATCATCATCAGCACAGCTGATGTTGTCCTTCTCTACCACAGGTCTGTCCTCCTCCTCATCACCATCTCCATGCTCTCTGACCCTCTCATCCTCAGGATTCTGAGTGTGGCACACATTTTCCAGATTTTCTACCTTAACCACTGACTCAAGCTCCACACAATAAGGCTCAGGACCACCACCACCACCAGACACGGGGAAACCAACAACTTCCACCTCCTCAACAACTGTTTCTTGTGCAATGCTGCTTCCTTTGTAACTTCCCACACCAGCATGACTTCCACAGATGTGGCAGAGAAACATTTGACTATACTTATTCCACTGCCGGCAACTATTCCATCACTACTACCAGCCCAAGAGCCCATAGAACATGCTGCCATGCCTGCAGATATAGTTTTTTTTAACTGCAGCAGTATTTTACCTTACAGATTTTGAACACTTCTTTGCTGTCTCCTTGGCACTCCTCCCTTTAGTGAAGCATCACTTCCTGGTCATTCGTATATGTTCACTATAACTTGATTTGGAATGCAAAATTACAAAATTTAAATAAAGCCTGCAGTACAAATAAGTACCAGGAGCAGACAACTCCTCCTCTTCCTCCTATGGAATCAGGGATCAGCTGTGTGATCTGAAAAAAATTAAACATCAAAGGGATTAGCACGACACACACAGCAGGGGTAAAAGGGTTAGACAACTTATTAACTACCAGCTGCAGACAACACCTCCCCTTAGAGAATCAGGGATCAGCGGTGTGATCTGCAAAAATATTATTCTAATAGTATGTAGTGATATCCCTGAAAAGGTTTTTTTTAATACAACACAAAGATTATTAAACTAACACAATCTTAAAAATAAGTATCATGAGCAGACAACACCTATCCAGGAGACTCAGGGATCAGCAGTGTGGTCTAAAAACTAATAATAAAAACAACCAAAAAAGTTATTTTTTTTTTTTTAAATCAGAACAGGGGTTAAAACATCAGGGGCCCAATATTCAAAACTTTGCCACAGGGCAAAATTTGTACTGTCTGATGTGCAAAATTAGCCCACATCCAATTGCATGCAATATTCAAAGGAATAGCCCAGAGGCAAACACAGTTGAATATAGCGGGGCAAACATTCCTGACAGTGCAGTGCAAAGATTACCCAGTAAAGAAGACAGCTCTGAATATAGCAACTAGGCAGTGCAAACAGCAACAGCAGCACAGTGCACATAGAGGTAGAGGCAGGCACATGTGAACTACATGGCCACTGAGGGCTCCAGCACAGAAGGAGACCAGGAAACAGACAGTATGAGCATACAGCAGTGAAGAAGACAAATAATAGCAACAGCCACACCAAAGTCAATGTCGCAAAATGCAAACCAATATGTAGCAACACATGTCAGCTGTGTAGTGTGGAACATGAGCATAGATAGGACAGTGTGGTAGGGGCCACCAGAAAGAGATATCCCAGCAACAGCACCAGTTCAACACCAACCTGTGCCCACTGTGCACAGGTGGAGGAGACAAGGCACCCTAACACAGAGCAGGAGACAGCACACCAGACACACAGCAGGAGGTGACAGGGGGATGCAAGATACCCACAGCAACAAGGGGAAAGCCATGGAAAGTCCCACACAAAGAGGCCACACAACCATGCAATGTTGAAGTGGGGGCCTTCCATGGAACAGGGACCATACCATGACCATGGGCAGCCACAACCCAGAAGGTTGCCATCACACACACAGGAGATGTCAATCCACATGGAGAACAGAATGTTACTACCCCCAGGAGCACACAACCACCATGGCCAGAGCACTTTACAAGCAGATGTGCAGGCAAAGACACTGCAGGGGGAGCACTGGAAAACTCAGTGCCACGGAAGAGGCAAGGATGTCACCCACCAGTATGATGCAGGTGGTCTGCAGGAGCAGGACAGAAAAACAGGAAAACTGGCCAGAGGTAATCACTACTGACAACTATGAGTTTTAATTGTAATATCTGACAAAACTCTGTAACCCAAGCAATCATTGACCACTAAGTGACTGTACCCTGTTCCACCTCAATGCCTAAGTACACTGACATATAACATCACTGTCACCCCAAACTGTAGTAAGGTGGCAACATGTTAGTCAAGTTTGCTGAGTACTGCTTGTCAATCCACTAAATGCCATAATGTATGCAGATATGTAAGTGTAACCATGAATGCCTTACCTGACAATAGGCAAATCATGGCAAGTGAGCCTACCTGTGCAGCAAGTAATAAACCATACAGAAAGAAAGGCACAAGACACCAGATAACAACAGTTAAATGTATATTATTAAGAATAAAACATAAACAATGTACAAAGAATAAAATATATATATATAACATAAACAATGTACAAAGAATAAAATATACATACATATATATATATATATATATATATATATATATATATATATATATATATATATATATATATATATATTATAGTGGCACAGTCGAGCCACTATATTCAGAAGGCACTTCTACATTAAAGTCAAAATGTTGTGCATTAATAACTTTGGACCCATTCAACGGATTTCCCTGAAATTTGGTACGCACGGTGGGACATGGTAGTCTCTTAATTTGCCAAATTTCATTTTGGTCAGACTTACTGTCTTTGTGCATGAAAATGCTGAAAAATGCAAAATTATCCAGTTCTGGAGGCAGTTTTGGGGATTTTGTCTGTGGCCCTGAGTGGCTGTTTTGTGGCATGCCACTCTGTGAGATGGCTCATCTGAAAGAGCCTGGCTGGCTAAACATGCCGCTTTTCATTTGGTGAAAAAAATTAAGGCATTCAAAAGTTATGCCACGTTTAAGCTAACATTATAAGTCAATGGGAAAATTTATATGGTTGTTTTGTGAACAAAGAATGGAGTTTGGGCCATCTCGTCCTGCCTGGAGTTCAAAGAATTTGCAGCCTAGCAGTTTAAGAATCTTTGTCCCTGAGAATTCTTTGATCGTGAGGTCTGCCATCTTGTTTTTAAATTCCGATTGTAAAAAATGAAATATCTCGGCTCTGGGGTCACTCCTGAAGTAAAACTTACATGGGTTTTACTCAGGAGGCTTCAAGCTATTGAGCCATGCCTTTGATTTGGTTTACAATGGTCCAAAAATAGACTTATAATTTAAATTATTTGATCATAGCTGACTAACGATCTTTGATCGCGAGCCTGCAAATTTTTTGATCGCGAGATTCTTTGATCGTGATCCTGCAGCACGAGTGAGGGATAAGATGGCCCTTTTAAAAAATTGATTTTCTCAGCCCAGAGCTGGCTTAGGAACACAAATGAGGGTGGGTTTTGCTCAGGGGGCTTCGTTCTATTGAGGTATGGTGATGGTTCCATGTAATTCTGCCTAAAACTCGAGTTACAGCATTTTTTATTCTTTGATCATGAGCCTGCAAATTGTTTGATCGTG
Source organism: Neoceratodus forsteri (assembly GCA_016271365.2). NCBI lineage: Eukaryota > Metazoa > Chordata > Ceratodontiformes > Ceratodontidae > Neoceratodus > Neoceratodus forsteri. Next base: position 607,218,380 of record CM057458.1, read on the forward strand.
AGCCTGCAAATCTTTGATCGCGTGATTCTTTGATGGCCATCTTTGATCGTGAGATAGGGACAAAATGGCCAGATTTTATAATGCATTACATAGGACAATTTCACCAATCTTTAAGTTTAAATATCTTGGAAACAGTTTGATCTTTTTACCTTAAATTTGAAGGGTGTTCTCAGCATGTCCTGTAGATGGGAATTACGGTGTCTACGTGTCAGAGATAATTCTTTTTGTGGAGATATTGTGTGATGCAATTTACTTGTTGCAGACAGTGTTTTGTATTAGAAAATGGGCTTTTTATTTCCTGGCATCTGATTGGCTAGTAGCCTTGCCAGGATGGTACCTTAACTTACCCAGGAAATCAAAAGTACCACCCCAAGTGTCCCTTCACCGACACAGATATCATTGTGCCCACTCTGCTTGATCATTGGCCAAAACCCCACCACTGAATTCCAAATAACAGCCATTTTATTTTCTAGTTTAGTGAGAGATACTGGACCCCAACACTCCATATTTCATTGCTAGCTGTGAAACCGCACATAATCCATCACTCCACTGTGCCCATTTATTCATTTTTTCTTTATTTATTAATTTCACTTAATTGCAGTACCTTCATCTTTCATGCCCCGTAATTCTCCATTCCTGACTTTTGAGAGTGTACTGCGCTTTCACTCCTTCTTCCTTCAACTGGATGGTCACTTGCTCCTCAACAAAGGAACTGATTTTCATTAGTGCCAGTTGCCCTCACAACCACAAGTACATGTTCAACCATGACTGATTTATATCTTTTCTTTTTTTTCTTTAGCCATGACTCCCTTCCCCGCCCTCAACATACACTATGTATACTCACAAATGTCAGTCGGCTAAGAAACGTTCACACATAAATGAAGCTTTAGTGAACTGTCCACACAAAACAAAAAAAAGCTGCTCGGCTACCCATGGTTGCATCTTATTCTCCTGCCAGCATCCATGTTACGATCTGGGTCTTTCACTGGGGGGGGGGTATCAGTGAGAGATGGCGATCACTTTAACAAAGGAACTGATTTTCACTTGTGCCAATTGCCCTCACAACCAAAAGTACATGTTCAACCTGGGCTCATTTATGTCTTTTCTTTAGCCCTGACTCCCTTCCCCACCCTTACCATACACTATGTATACTCACAAATGTCAGTCGGCTAAGAAACATTCACTGATAAAAGGAACTGTAGCGAACTGTATACACAAAACAAAAAAAGCTGCTCGGCTACCCGTGGTTGCTGGTCTTTGTAATTATGTTAATAAAATTATTGTTTTAACATATCCTAGCCGTGGATCGCTCATTCACCTTAATGGGTAGCCAAGCAGATTGTTTCATATACAATATAGGCAGATTGAGGAGAATCGGGGTAGAGCATGGCGACATGCATAAAACATTTCATTCACTGTCAGCACTCATTCCAGTGAGTGGACGATAGGGCGAGCTGCATTCCTGTCGGTGTTTCACTTGCATTTCATTTTTCTGTTTTGTTGTTCTCTTGGATTAGCATCTTATTCTCCTGCCAGCATCCATGTTATGATATGGGTCTTTCACTGGGGGCATCAGTCAGAGGCAGTGATCACTCCTGATTGACCTGTAAAGAGTGCTCACAACCATTTAAAAAGTAAGAAAAAATATTGCAGACAGAGGAAGTTTAGTGGGTCTAGCTGCCGAAACACAGTTTTCTCTAAGAAAAAATATTGCTCGACTAACAACTGAACTTCCACTGCACACAGATGCCTTCCCCAATTCTTACACACAACCACCCAGTGTACCTTCAGACACAACTTGTCGACACTGCGCTGGGGGGGGGGAGTATGTCATAGTAGAAATGCTAAATGAATGAATGAATAAAAGCAGCAGTAAAAAAAAAGCTTTTTGAATATTTTTAATGCTGTGTTTTTGTCTGGGGGGCATAACCATGGCATAACTACAGATAGTCCAATATTTGTCCCTAGCTTAGAAAAACAGCAGTGTCATGCAGGCAGAGGAACTACTTTATCACAAACCAAATAAAACACTCAAGACATTTAACTTTTCAGCATAAAATCTTTTGTTTTCAAAAGCATATAATGCAGTTGCCCATTTTCTAGGTGCAATAATACCTTCCAGGGTGGGCTGTATTGTGCTATACCGGACCACCATGGGGCTATAAGGCCCGCCATCTGCGGCGTCAGGCCTCATTGCACCCCTGGGCGGTCTGGTATAGCACAATACTGCCCACCCTCTCTGGTATTATTGCTTATTTGTGCTGGTGGCTTGAAATTGATAGGGTACCTAGCCTTAGTGTCATGGATATAGTTTTCATTCATTGTGCCTGTAAAATGTTAACAGGTGTGGAATTCTGCAACTCTGATGAATGAAAATGTCAAACTTTAAAATGTTATATCTCGGACACGGTTTGTTTTTTTGCATTGAAATTTGGAGGGTGTTCTCAGCATGTCCTGTAGGTGTGAATTACGGTATTTACATGTCAGAGAAAATTTTTTTGTGGAGATTTTGTGTGCCACAATTTACGTGTTGTGGACAGTGTTTTATATTGTGCTGGTGGCTTGAAATTGATAGGGTACATAGCCTTAGTGTCATGGATGTAGTTTTCAGGCATTGTGCCTGTAAAATGTCAACAGGTGTGGAATTCTGCATCTCTGACAACTGAAAATCTCAAACTTTAACATCTTATATCTCAGACACACTTTGGTGTTTTACACTGAAATTTGGAGGGTATTGATGGTACATGCACATTTACAAGTTGGTGAGAGCACAGGGTCCGAAGGGCCTGTGCTCCCAGCAACTTCCATAGGTTGGTGGGAGAGCATGGTGTGAAGGGCCCATGCTCCCACCAACTTATGCAAGTTGGTGGGAGTGCAGGGCCTGAAGGGCCCACACTCCCACCAACTTACGCAAGTTCTTAGTTTTTTATTCTTTCTCAAAAAGTAAGGAAATTCTATGCAAAAAACTGCTGCATCATTTAGGGTTAAAGCATAAAAAGTCAGGAAATGAAAAATCTTAGGGTTGCCCTCCCCGGACCCACCCATCATCTTATGTAGGTTATTGGGAGTTGGCAGATGGCTGATGGGCCCTCACAATCTCCTCCAGTAACTGGACACTCCTTTCCCCAAGACACACCAGCTGCTCCCGGTGCTCCATTATTATCTGTGTCTATCTGACAAGGTGCCACAGAAGATCATCCTGGCCTTCATCCTCCTCCGGCAATCGTGCCCACACTTAATTGGTGATGTGTACCTATGGGAGTAAGGATGCCAATATAAGTATGGTGAGCAGGTGAGCTGACACTGTGGAGCACTGTAGATGCCATAAGGTCACCCTCCAGAGAAGGACAGGATGTCCCAACTACAGTAGGAAGGCCATATACCCTACACTGGACACTGTGCAGATACACCAGACATGTGCCAGTAGGCAGCATCCCATGAAGCCATGGTACCAGCATGGCCAACCCACACAGACATGAAGGCTGGTCTGGCCATTGGCCACAACACCACCAGTGGTATGATGCACCATGCACTCACAATGCTGACCTAGACATAGTATTGCAACACCACCACCCTGTGTTAACTCCCAATCAGCCCCATAGCATGCCGAAATATACTATGGCAATATACTGTCTGTGAAATACTGCCCACTAGAACACAATGTAGGCCTATGAAGCATTGTAAAAGCACAATCATAAACCCTTCAGCCCCTATCCACAGGGCAAATAAAATGTGACCTGACTACATAAATCACAGGGCTGTGAATCAGATAGAACACAGGTGCCCTCCCCCGACACACACAGCCATGGCACTTGTGAGAGTGTGTATCAGACACAGCACAGATCTGAACAGCTGTAGCAATAACTCTCCTCTATTATACACTGGGTTGGTCACCACAGTGTGCAGCATAGTCCTGACATGGTGGCACAGTGGAACAGCACACTGCAACATGAGTGGTATGCATGACTGACACTGATTGCGCACACATGGTCAAACCAGCGTGAACACACCACGTCTGACATGGCCACGGTCAGTCCCTTAGCAGGATATGTGATTGATGCATGCTGTGGGCATACACACATCCACAGGGACCACAGAATACACACAGCATGACACAGTCATGAAGACCACATACCCACTGTACAATATGTACTCTGCACGGCATATGTATGGATGTAGTACTACATAACCCGCAGGACAGAACAGCCACAATCAACAGTATAGTACAACTGTAGAAATGTAGCAGATGAACAATGCCCAGCACCCAAGGTGAACACAGTGTAAGAACACTGCCCCAAATACAGCAAAGTGGTGTTCATTTTATGTAACCATGGTGCACCATAGGCCAATTGTTGTGTTACAATGCACAAGGTGCAAGGTATCAGGAATGTCAATGGCAATGTGTCACGGTGACATATGTGGCACTGTGCCACTGAATGACACTCATGCATCCCCTCAGGGTGCAGAATCAGGACAGCATGACAGCAGCATCACAGAAAGGTGTGTGCTTGTGTAGAGGTTTGCTACATGATGAGCACAAGTGCTGCATGGACCGGGCATGCATGACACACCATGTATCCACAGTGCAGGACTGTGAGCTGATGTGCATACTCATCACAGGCCAACAGGCTGTGTGGCCTGTGGATTCACTGGCCAGGTGCACTGTCATACAAGCTGCAGTAGGTGTGTGCAATGCCATTGTCAGCAAAATAGCAGCATGGGCAGCCCATATCTATGTTCCCCTTGGACAGGTGGGATGACACAGGGCAAATGCACATATGGTACTGACACAGTGCTGTTAAAAGGTACCATACATGACTAGGTATATCCAGGTATTACTAGGTATGTACGGACAAAAGAAGGCCATGACCCATCAAGAGTGTCCCCCCACAACCGTGGGAATTTAAACCCTGTGTAGGTTATCAGTAAGCCATATATCAATCCCTATTTTAAATACGTTAACAATCTCACTGTTAACTAGATCCTGCGGAAGTATATTCCAAACTCTTGGAATTCTTACGGTAAAGAAATGCAACCTTCTGTTGGTTCTTGCTTTACTGATTATTAATTGCTTATTGTGAAGCCTTGGTGATATTTTCCTTTGAGTCATATAGATGACACATTGAACCACAAGAGAGGGTGATTTTAATACCTTGTACAAAAATATAAGATCCCCTCTACATCTCCTGAACCTTAGTGAGTGTAATCCTCTTTTCTTTAGTCTCTCGGGGTAGGGTAATGAAGCAAGGTAAGGAGCCATCTTTGTTGCCCTCCATTGTATTCGTTCAATAATGTTTGTATCTTTGACCAGATAAGGGTTCCACATAGGTGACCCATAATCTGTATTGGGTCTAATGTGAGATCTAAATAGAGGAATAATGCATTCCTCAGATCTTGACATGAACGTGCATCTGATTCTACCCTAAAGTGAATTTGCCGTTTTAGCTACATGACTACAATGGTTTGTGGGGGTAAGTCTGTCATTTATACAGATCCCTAGATCTTTTTCACATGAGGAGGATTTTAAGATCTTATTATTTAACATACATGTTTGTTTGGAATTATTATGACCCAAATGAAGGACTGAACACCTGTCAATGTTAAAATTCATTTTGTTAGTGTGGGCCCAGGATTCCAATATTAAGAGATCATTTGTGAGTGCTGCCCTACTTTTATCTGAGCCCACCAAGCTACCCAACTTGATGTTGTCTGCAAATTTAGAAAGTGAATTCCCTGAGCTGATCTGCATATCGGAAATAAAAACATTAAACACTATAGGGCCTAGAACCGAACCCTGTGGCACACCACTAGTAACAGCCACCTCCTCAGACAGTACACCATTAACCCTCACTCGTTCGGTTCTACCTGCCAACCAACTGTCAATCCATTTAACTAAAGTAGTTGAAAAACCATGATGTATGAGTTTAGCTATAGGAATACTATGGTATACCTTATCAAAGGTCTTGCTGTAATCCAAAAGAATAACATCTCAGGGTGTATTGTTATCCAAACCCTGGTTAATGATGCTGCAAAAAGCAATTATATTGGTAGTGCAAGAGTATCCCTGTTTAAACCCATGTTGGGAATGGTCATTGATATTAAGTTCTTGCAATTCCTTTTCAATAATACCCTTAATTACTTTCTCCATTAGTTTGCATGGGATGGATGTAAGGCTGATTGGTCTATAGTTATTTACAAATGCATGATTACCCTTTTTTTGTATAGGTACGACTATTGCCATTAGCCAGTTCAATGGAACTGATTTATCCATTAGAAATTTATTGAAAGTATAGTAAAGGGAGTAGCTATTTCATCAATGGTTTCAATCAGGAATCTAGAGTTAATATGGTCAGGGCCACTACTCGTGTTCAATCAATCAATCAATCAAAATCTTTACTTATCCAGGCGTGCACCATTGAGCAAGGCTCATTTGCAAGGTGGACCTAGTCATGAATTCATCAAAGTACAGTACAGAGGCAGGTATACCAAAAGCAATAATGTGCAAGGAAGCAAAAGTATATACAGTGTATACAGTACAGTACAAGGTTGAAATAAATAAAAAAAACAGCATTATTTTACAATTGAAGAAGTCAGCAGATGTACAATCAACCATAGGCATACAGGGGTTATAAGCAGAGCTCTTTTGAGTGAGGCAGCCAGCAACTACACATATAGGGGAAAGAGGCCATGTATGGGGTGGCAGGTTAGAGTGGTAAAGAAGAGGAGGGCTATATTACCGATGACTGGAGGAAAAATTGGGCTAAAACCACAGAAAGTGATGATGGCTGTCTTGTACTTGTTTATTATGATAATGACGGAGGAGGGGTAGGTAATTGGGACACTACTATTGATGGGGTGGGACTTTAGCCAGGCTGGAGTGGACAGGGAAGGGCGGGTGCAGCAGGTAGAGTTAACAGGGAAAAAGTGAGAGCCAGGGGTAGAAACATGGTAAGCGTCAGGATGGAAAGGGGAAGTTGTGGAATTAGTGGGCTAGGGGTGAGGAAAACATTTGCAAGGTGCTTTCATGTAGCGATCGTAGAGCGTAGAGCACCTTGAAGATATTCAGGCTAACAGGGCAGCTCAGCTTCAAGTTCACTTCAAGTGTTCGGTTTTAAGTTTTTTAATAAATTGGTAGTATCAGTAGTAGTTATAGTGTAGTTATTTGATTCTGAAGTGAGATCAAATATATTTATGCTAGGATCTCCCCCTTCAGAAAATACTGATGAAAAATAGTTGCTTAGGGTATCAGCAATCTGTTTATCAGAGGTGATAATAGAAGTGCCTTCCATAAGAGGACCTATCTGCCTATTATTAGATCTCTTACTGTTAAGAGAGGAAAATAAGGACTTATGATTATCTCTGGTGTGAGCTATATGAAATTCTAGATTTCATTTTGCTAATCTAATTGATTTTTTGAGGTTAGTGACTGCTGCCTTATACTGCCCCATTATTAGTTCCTTTTTGCCAGCTGTGCATTTTTTTAAAGACGTAAATAATGTTTCCTTTTTTTATCTGTTTATGGATTGAAGTATTTAACCAAGGTGGTATTTTCCCTTTATTGTTATATTTTTGCTGAACAGGGATAACGGTATTCTCAAGGTCTATTATTCTTTTTTTTTACAACATTCCAAGCATCTTCTAAGGTTAGGGGTGATAGTATAGTAGCCCAAGAAGTGTTTTTTAGGCAGTTAGTAATTCCCTTGAAGTCTGCTTTTCTATAATTGAATACTTTTGAATGATTTACAGGTTTATGAATTTTATAGTCCAAGTCACATATGACAGATCTGTGATCACTGTTTCCCAAAGGGACAGAAACAGAAAGGTTATGAATTTTATCAGAAATATTTGTTATTATTAAGTCTATTATATTACTCCCTCAAGTGGGATCTCTCACCAGCTGTTCTAATCTTAATTCTTGTAGCATAGTGATAAGATTTTTTTCAATGACAATAGTGCCAATGCTGAAAGTCCAGTTAATAGTGGGCATGTTAAAATCATGGGCAATATCATCTAGTAATACTTTGGTATAATCCGCATCGGCAGTTGGTGTGTGATAGCTTGTACCAATAAGCATCTGTGGGTGCCCCTGAAACTGTATGGAGGCCCATTCACTTTCAGTGATGGATTCCTGTGGATATTCATGTGACTGAATAGTATGTTTTATATAGAGACAAACCCCTCCCCCTTTTTAATGGACTCTGTCATTATGATAAAGATTAAATCCAGGTATTTCTTTAATCCACGATGAGTCTGGGTCCCACCAAGTTTCTGTAACTGATATAACATCAATATTTTGTAGATGGATTCTAGCTTCCAGTTCCGAGAGTTTGAGCAAATTCAGTGATCTTGCATTTAAGGATAATATTTTGCAGATTTTGGTAGAAAACACCTTCATTGCTTGAGATCTGGGTGTTACCCCAATCTTCCCTTTGTAAGCTAGTTTAAACATGTATTCACATGGGATAGGATTTTTCTACCTAAGATAGTGCTTCCTCTCTTACTGAGATAGAGTCCATCCCAACAAAAAAGGGATGTTCTGTCCTCAAAATGCTCCCAATGAGTAACATTTAATGTCCTGAGAGACACCAGTTTCTCAATCAATTAATAAATGCTTTAGTTTTATTACTGACATAGCTGGTTGCTCTGGGTACGGGTTGGACTTCAGAAAAGCAAACCTCACAACCTGCATCAACCAGTATGTTGTTGAGGCCTATGATATTTTGTTTCATTTTTTTCAAGGTGGCATCTATTGATATCGTTTGTGCCTGCATGTATTATAACTAGAACATTTCTGGCAGCTTTTCCTAATGTTTCTGGTATCATAGCTATAATATCAGAGACCCCTGCCCCCTAAAACTAGAACATGTACGGTTGTCTTTATCAGGATTGCAAACAGTCCTATCTAAATGTTTAATAACAGACTCCCCTAATACAAAGATTTGCCTTGTTTCAGCTGTCGGGTTTATAGGGATATTGTGGTTTATATCTGAATGAATTAATGTCAGGGATGAAGTAGCTAATTTAGAGGGTAATGAGCCATTGTTACCGGTTATGAGTTCATCCTGCCTCAAAGTTTGTGGGGGAACATCAGTAATATTATGAAGTAAATCAATTAAATAAGGGTTATCAGAGTGGATAATTTCTACACAATCTATGTCAGATGTTAAGCCCTCATGCCTGTTTTTAGTTTGCAAAACAGGAGCATTGTGATGTACTTGGTCCCCTCTGCATTTTCTGTTTCCTTTGGTCACCTGAAACCAGGTTTCCTCCACATTATTAACTGCAGTGGGTGACAGAGGGGTTCTGTAGTAAATCGGCCACTTGCAGAATTGTTTTTATTGTCTGGTAAATAGAGAAGCCATGTTGTCAATGTATGACTCAAGTGTGGAAATATCAGTATTGTTAGTACCATCTGATTTAAAGCATTTCAATTCACCTTCCAAAACTTTTATTAACAAGCATTTATCATGCTCAAAATGATTGATTTGTGATCCTACTGCATACATTTGACAAGAGTGACAAAAGTTATCAGCCCTTGTTTTTAAGGTATACTGTCCCCACACAGATAGACACACTTTCAAATGCTGTTTTGCAGCGACTAATATTGTTTATGTGCTGTTTGCTTTGCAACAGGAAAAGTACCCACTACTTAGTCCTACCTTTCTGCTGTTCCTGCCGCCACTGCAGACACTGCAGACATGCGCTAAGATGCACGAGTCTCAGCATGCATCTCCACGTGCGGAAACACATGCTCGCCCTGCTCACGCTCTCTCCTGCTCGTGGGAGCATTACTTGAAATAGCTACCAACTGGAAGTGATGTCACAGATGCTCTGGTTTCGGCGCTATGTCCAAAACATTCAAAAGTACCCACTAAGCAGTGGAAAGGTGCCTGGGGAGCACCACCCAGCAAGGAATGCAACATACATAAACCACTAAGAAGCATACTTATGTGCAACACCTTGTGCCCATCACCTCTGGACTGAGCCAACTGTCTGTGAGCCATGGTCTCCTGTGTGTGCCCTCTCAGCTGCTGTCCCCAGGCATTGTGGTCTGAAGAGTGAAGGGAATAGAATAGTGTCAGTAGCCAAATGAACACCAAGACACTCCCCACCCCTACTGTGCAAGTGACACTGTGCAAAGATGTCAAACAGTGTACTGTGCCCCACACCAACAAGCATATGGCATATTGGACACATGTGCAATGTAGTGTCAGTGTACCATAGTAGTTCATGTGCAGCACACATGCTAGGGCATCCTACAGCATCTGGATGAGCACAGCACAGGTAAAAGTGGGACAGATGTCTAGACATCTGTATGCACCCAGCACACCTGATCAGGGGGTGACACACAGCCAAATAGCATACGCTACAACATATCCATAATGCACATCAGGGATCGGCTGCAACTGTGATCTATCTGTGCCCACCCATGGGCCCTGCACACTGTCATCATACATCTGTTTTTGGCCTAGTGGTGACCCAAGTCATCCTGTATGACTGTCTGACCATGGTACACAGGGGATATGGTATCACAGCTGTGCCAGGCACACCACACACTGACAGTGCCACTAGAGTTCCCATTACTGTGTCAGACATGTGTGTTGCCCAGCAGAGCCCAAAGTCTTGTGGTCCATGAAGCACATGGACACAATGCAGTGACCACAGGGCACCCGAACAGCAGCTATGTATCACACATAGGCAACTGATCATTCACACCAGGTGGATGTCATTCACATAGGTGACATGGGCAGCAAGAGTCCTGGCACATTCATTTAAATTTATACTGTGAGTTACAACTGTTGCTTGGGCTGAGATATTGTAACTGTTGGTGGATTTTGCTGGTTGTGTGAACAGTTTATGGCTGTGATATTTAAAGTAAAATTTTAATCTGTGCTGTTTGCCTGGTGAGAGAGGGAGGGGGTAATTGCAGGCTCCATCTTGTCTTGCAGTATTTCACTGGGGAACAGAAGAGGTAGGAGTGTTCAAGGAAGTGGTTGTGTTTTATTTTCTTCTGTTTTAATTGTGATATTTGAATAGTTTGTGCTTTAAATTAGTACTGTGAGTTACAACTGTTAATAGGCCTGTGATATTGTAACTGTTGGTGGCTTGTGCTGGTTGTGGGAACAGTTGATGGCTGTGATATTTAAAGTAAAATTTAAATCTGTGCTGTTTGCCTGGTGAGAGAGGGAGGGGGTAATTGCAGGCTCCATCTTGTCTTGCAGTATTCACTGGGGAACAGAAGAGGTGGAAGTATTTAGTGAAGTGGCTGTGTATTATTTTCTTCTGTTTTAATTGTGATTTTTTTTTTTGCAATTAATCTTTTTAATGGGAGATTTCAGATTATTACAGATATTAAACCATTAGTCCAAATGGCTGACAAAGTGGTTTACAACCTTACCACTTAATAGTAACAGCCAAGGCTCAAAGCAAACAACCACATTGTGCAGGTATACATGTATTACATCTAAATTAATGAAATAGCAACTGAACGGTGTCATTAAACCTGGATAACCCTACTATGGGTATATTGAGAGAACTCTAAAGAAAGGGTACTTACTTACTCACTTTAAAAAGGTGGAAACAAGTGTGACAGAACTTCTTCACATAAGGTGTACAAACTTGCATTGGGGGAACCTGTATGACCATCTGAAAGTGGAACACTCAAGATAGCTATAAAGAAAAAAGCAATTACAGTATTTAACAATCAGTCAACCATTTCTACTAGGAAAGTCAAGGAGGTCTCAATTTGTCCTTTGAGTATCTGGATGATGAGGCATGGTTAGCGGGATCAATATATGTTAAGTAAGGGGCTCATACTTTAGCAAACCTGTTTAAACATTGGTTTTTAAAACAAGATACCCTGGTCAAGGTGGCTATCCTTTCTAATGCACTAAGACACTCTGCAATAGGTGGGACCTCTAGGGTTCTCCAGCATCATATAATAAGTCATTTACATTCTACTGTGGTCTGCATGAACCACAGTGTAGAAGCTTTGGGGAGAGTGAGAGCCTCAGGCATATGGCCCAATAGCCAAAGACCAGGGTCTGCTGGGAGGGACATTTTTAAGATAAGGGAGCAATGTAGTATTACTGCCTCCCAGTAGGACTTCAGAGGAATACATGACCACAGGATGTGAAACAGATCTGCTTCTGGGGCCTCACACTTCCAGCAGCAGTCGTAGGAGAGAAGACACATATTATTTAGTTGGGATGGGGTGTAATACCAGAGGTGCAATATTTTGTTCTGTAAAAGAAGGCTTTGTGGGATGCAGCAGGTCTGGTGAGTTCTTAACCATCCCTGTCATCATTGTAGATCCATAATGGAGGTCTTAATGCGGTGGCCCACTTGAGCTTGGCCGGCAGAGAAGGGTTGGGAGAACTTTCTCTTTGGAACCTCCCTATAAGACCAGCCCTACTTTTGGGATGCATAATCCAGTCCTTAATAGGAAGAGGAGATGGTCTAGCATTTTTCCATTTTTTACAAGGTGCATCTTTTCTTAACCCAAGACTGGTAAAGGCTTCTCATCTGAAGGTATTTCCAGAAGTCACTATGGGGCAGGCCATACCCGATTTGCAAACCCTGAAACGAGTCCATGTCAGAATGTCCCAGGGTTCTCAGATCCCCAATGTAAAGTATTACTTTAGATACCCTGTCCACCCAGTTCATGGGAGATTTATTAATACAGAGGCTGGGGTTATTCCAGACAGGGGTATAATTCCCCAGGTCAAGACATTAAGAGGATTTGAGCCCCATTTTTTGTCAGATCAGATCAGCTTGTTGGATAGAAAGCCAGCCCTTGTGAGGCTTTGGAAGGGGATGTGGCATAAGAGTGGAAACCGAAGGGCCCTGCATGAGGTCTCTTTCAATTTGGGACCAAGCTGAAGGGTGGGGGGGAGTGACAGGAACCTTCCTCCTTTAAGGTCTTTGCTACTGTAAATGCGATGGAGTACTGAGAGTAGTCGGGTAGGTTCCAGCCTCCTTTCTGGTTTTGAGCCCTCAGTTTAGCTCTACTATATCTAGACCTATGTGAACCCCATAGGAAGGAGCTAGGCAGAGAGTTCAGCTTTTGATTCCATGCTTTGGGGAGAAGAAAGGGGATGTGAAATACTAAGTGTATACTCTAGGGGCAAGCAGCATTTTAATCACGCCAATCTTGCCCGACAAGGAGAGGTGCAAATGAGCCCATCTGTTCATGGCAGTATGGAGTTTGCCCATGCGGGGTTTTAAGTTTATGTCCATTAGGGACAAGAGTTTGGAGGTAAGTCGAATGCCCAGGTATTTTATTTCTGATTTCACCCATTCCAAATCTTAGGTACCCACACCAGCTGACAATGTAAGAGCATTAAGGTGGAGGATTTCAGACTTTGCCACATTGATGTTCAAGCCCGAGAGTTTGCCAAATGTTTGTAGTGTAGACATGATGTGTGGAGGGCTGTGTGGTAAGTCTCAGGTCAGGATCAGGCAGTCATTGACGTACAGCTTAGTAATATAACATTTGTCTTTAACCTGAATTCCATGTATATGGGGATGATTTCTAAGAGCTGCCATGAGAGGTTTGATAGCTAAAACAAAAATTAAGGGGGACATTGGGCATCCCTGTCTGGTCCCTCTCTGTAGGCGAAATGGGTCAGAGAGGGCATTATCGGTGAGGACCCTGGCTGTAGGGCAGGCATAAAAAGTTTTTATCCTGGTGGTAAAATACGGGCCAATGTTGAAGGTGTTCAGGACTGCGAATAAATATTCCCAACCTACCAAGTCCAGTGCCTTCATGAAGTCAGTTGTAACTGCTGCTGCTGCCAGGGTGGGGAGTGAGGCCGCTATCTATATTACAGGTACTAGGACCCGGATATGGTCTGAACTGATTCTGCCCTTAACAAACCCCACCTGTGAGAGGTGAATAATCTCTGGGAGGAATTCTTCCAGTCTGGTGGCCAAAACCTTGGCCAGGATTTTGGCGTCAGCATTAATTACAAAATGGGCCTGTAGCTGGCAGAAAGGAAGAGATCTTTACCCTCTTTCGGTAGTATGGTAAATATGGCCTTAGATAAAGTAGAAGGGAGCTGCCCACACAAATGAGCCTCATTCAATATGTTCACCAAGGGAGCTGTAATCAAGGGTTGAATCAGTTTGTAAAAATCCACCAAAAACCCATCCCCTCCAGGTACTTTATGAGGGGCCATCTTAGTAATGGCTCTGCCAATTTCTGCCTCCGTAATGGGTTGGTCTAGTGTGACTTTCTGTGAGTCAGAAACTTTAGAGACAGGCAAGGACTCAATAAATTGAGTGTAAGAATCTCCATCCCAACATCCATGAGAAGAGTAAAGAGTTTTATAGAGGTTCAGTGAGAGCTTCCCTGACCCATCCCTTAGGCCGATGATAGTTTTTTCAGCTTATCTTTGGTTAAGCCTGTAGGCCAAAAACTTGCTAGCCTTTTCTCCCTCAGCTTGGTAGCGGTGCTGGGCTGTATGAATTAGAGCTCAGTCTTCCTGCTTTCCAGCGTGTTGATTTTTAATCGAGTGGCAGCCAGGGCGGTTATAACTGATGGTGTCTGAAGCAATGAGGGCTTCACTTTGTACTTAGCCTCCATATTTTTTAAAGTGTAATCTAGCTGACGAAGTTCCTGGTCCCTCATCTTCCATCTATGTGAGGCAAAGCTAATGATTCCTCCTCTAATAGTGGCCTTGTAGGCCTCCCATGTGCTTGCAGCAGAGGCAGAGGAAGGGGATTATGTTGGAAAAATTCTTCTGTAGACATCCAAAGCCACAGGTTGAAGTCTTTATCAGACAGTAGGAGGAGATCCAACCTCCACAATAGTGATTTGGAGGTTCTCAGAGCAGGTATGAAGGTAAGGGAGACGGGCATGGTCAGAGATATAGATTTGGGAGATGACTACTCCAGAGGTGGCTGTGGAGATGTTAGGAGAAGCAAGCAAAAATTCCAATCTACTTGCCATTTGACGTGGTGCAGAGAAAAAGGTAAAATCCTTTACTGAAGGATTCAGGACCCTCCACACATCAGACAGCTGGTGCAGAGAGATAAGATCCTGCAGTGCCAGCAGTGCTCTGCAGTGGGTCTTCAGTCTGGCATTGGACCTATCCAGGAGGCTATCCAGTACCAAATTAAAGTCAGCTTACATGAGCAATTCTGGACTGTCATATGACATATCCATGAGTTTTTGAAAATGGTATGAAAAAATTCTGGGAAATCCTCTTTGGGACCATAGATATTTGCCAGGATCAGGGGGCCTGAGGGAGTAGCTACTTTTATAATCATCCACCTACCATCTCCCCTTCTGTAAACCTCTTTAGTCTGCCATGCAGTGATTTATGGAACAAAATGGATACATCCTGTTTGGCTGATTTGGCCGTGCAATGAGCTTCTGTACCCCTCCCCCCAATCCATCACCAACTTCACAGCTTCTTTGGAACTTAATTTAGTCTCCTGTAAGAAGGTGACTTTGGTGTCCAATTTTTTCAACCAGAACAGTACTGCTTTCCTCTTTATGGGAGAGTTCAAACCCCTGACATTCCAAGTAGTGGTTGTGATATCCAAAAAATTAGCCATTGTCAGGATGTTTCCATTTTGCGTGCCAACATCTGTAAACAAACACTGAAGCCAACTGGACTGTTAGCTGAAGCTAACATAAATATTCCAATAGCTAAATGAGGGTCCTCACCCTAAACTGAGCAGTACAGCAGCCCTAAGCAAGGCCCTAATGTGCTCTCTGTAGGTCCTAGTGGACACTGAAATCATTTTTGTAACTGTTGATGCACCTCGTAGGTCAGCAAAGAGAAAAAGAAACCTGTATACCACCCTGGCGTGTCCCAGTTGCATCCAGAGTACAATCACAGCCCAGGGGGTTAGATTGGATAAGTTAGAGAGCAAAACCTCAGCTGAAAGGCAGGTCAGTGGCCTGTGTATGTAGCTGAATCTGTTGGGATGCTGAGATGCCTCACCGATGTCAGTGTGGGGGGTGTAGTCAATTTTCGACCAGGTAGGAGGGAACGGACCAACAGCTCCCAACTGCCCAAGACTATCCCCAGGGTTGGGGGGGAGTGCAAGTAATGAGTGGGATCAAGGTCCCACAAGGTGGTCAGCACAATACATGCATCCCTAACCACCAAAAACATTGTAGAGGTGGTGCCAGTTCTCCATATCCTGGCACAACTACACCCACAATTACCCTCGACTAGCTTATGCTAATGATTAGAAACAGCAGGGAAAACCAGAATGCAGTGAGATTTACATCGATGTTACAGATTGTCTTTAGTTTAGTACAAAAATATGGACCTCTACTGGATTGGTAGGTACAGCTTACCTATAAATTTGCATTGCCCCTAACACTGACACCATGGTGCTATCATTGCTATACCAGAGCCCCTAGGATGTAACAAGAAGCAGACAAAGTCCTCACATAAATGTGGAAGCAAGGGACACACCAAACATAATCCAAACACCATTTGAAATGTAGTGGCCTTTGGAAACTAACAGTGGCCTTTATAACTAGAAATGTTACTTAGTAAACCTTCTGAAGCCTTATTAAACCACATTAAACCTCAGCCTACTAAACATTTATCATATCCCATCGGATAAAATTCTGCAAACGGCCATTATTCCTGAGCCTTCTTTCTCTACCCCCCCATGAGAGTTATCCCCTGATTGCCAGAGTGCCTTATGTGTACAAGACAGCAGTCCCAATCTGCAGGCATGATCTCTGGGGGCTAGAAACCTGATAGGATTAAGGGAATCATATTTGGGGCTTCTAATATAGAGATGGGTCAAAACCCCATGCCTGAAAAAATGCAGGAACTCGAAGAATGTATTGGAAACCCAAATGGAGGGGAGAAATTAACTGATACTTAAGACTATGGTAGCTGAACTCCCCTGTGGACCGTGTATCATCAGTGCCCCCTCAATGGAGGGGATTAACAAATAATAAAATCCCAATTACTTACAGTTTTAAAGCCGATCAGTCCGGACAATACATCAACACATTTTACTCCGGGTCCCGATCAGCATTTACATGAAGTGGAGAGCGAGCGGTACGGCTAACCACTTACTTCTGCAGACACAAGCAAAATTAGCTTTAGCCCTGGGTCCTTCACCCATCCTGTGTCTTCTCCAAGATGAATGAGGCACTTCTGTCTTCCCGCAAGCTCCGAGGTTCAGCTGCCCAGTCTTTCTCAAGGGGAGCCCAGTTGGCCATCACATCAACATTATTCAGGCAGAGTGCGTCCTCATGTAAGGCGCTTCTTTCAGTCATAACCAGGGCTGTTGGAACCAAGTCTCCAAATGGCTCATATCTGTTAGACAGTTTCATGGGCGTGGAGTAGATGGAGGAGCCGTTGCTCCCAGAAGCTGGTTGGGCCCACTGACAGCTCCTGGAGTGATTCCTTTGTGGTTTCTCATCGGAAGACAGAAAGGACTTCCCCGACTTGCCAGACACTTTCTTCTATTGTCTGCCCCTATGTTGCATCTGCCACTCGGGTCTCATGGCTGGCACTGGGGAGGACATAGATTCTTAGCCATGAGAGCATTCCGGTGGAGCTGAGGTATCCATGAGCAGCATGGCTTCACCACAAGGTGGAGGAGTGGAATTTTGTTCCAGCCTAACCTCGCCTCTGATATCCTCCAAGAAGAGTTCCACCTCAGCCAGAGAGTTAAAGGTAAGCTGCTCTCCTTTGTACAACATACATAATAGTGAAGGGCATCTTAGAGAAGTAGGGAGGTTTAGCTTGTAGAGGGCCTGCTTTATTGGACCATAAGCTCTACATCTCCTGGATAAGTCATATGAGCAGTCCTGGAATAACTGAATGGGAGCCCTATCCATTCACAGCTTTCTGAGGTCTCAAGCAGCCTTCAGACACAGTTCTTTAACCGAGTATCTGGAGAATTTACATAGTATTGGATGAGGTTGGTCTCCAGGCTGAGGTTTTGGGGCTAAAGACCTGTGGGCCCTTTCCGGCTCCAAGGGAGAAAGGTTTTTCAGTTTAAGCATTAGTGGGAGAGATGTTTGCAAAAAAGAAATCACATCTGGGCCCTCAGCCCCCTCCGGTAGTCCCACAATCTGAATGATTTTTCTTCTCCCTTGGTTTTCAAGGTCATCGACCTTGGTCAGTAGGTATTGTATCTGGCTATGATGGTCCCTAGTATGGAGAAATTGGTCATGTAGAATTTGATCTTGCCGTTTAACTTGAAGTTCAGTGTCCTCCACTCTGGAAGTTAATTTCTCAACATTTTTTTTGTGTTAGAGGTGGTGGAAATACGTGCATCTGTATCAATTAATACTTTGTTTAGCAGGGAGATAATATTACCCAGTTGTTGGTCCACTGTCTGAGTAAGAGGCACCTGTGGATCATTGGAGTGGGCCATCTCCTCTTTTTAAAACTGCTCTCCAACTGGAGCCTGGTGGTTCGCAAATGTCTTACAGGCCTGAGGTGGCAATAAGGTAAAATCTTCAACAGTCAATAAAGTATCAATCTCTTTTCCAATTTACTCACTTTAGGTATATTTGGCTTCAGCCCAATGTACAGAATGCAAATTCAGAGAAATATCCTAGGGATATGGGCTTTGAAATTTTGGATGTATCAGGATGGAGGAAGGAACTGCAGCAGCTCAGTTACACAGCTTCCATCTTGGCTGGTTAGCTCCGCCCCTCTTAATTGTGATATTTGAATAGTTTGTGCTTTAAATTAGTACTGCGAGTTACGACTGTTACATGGACTGTTATATTGTAACTGTTGGCTGCTTGTGCTGGTTGTGGGAACAATTGATGGCTGTGATATTAAAGCCCTCTCACCCACCCTGTGTTGCAGGCTTTCTTAAATACTGAAAAGCCACTGGGATTGGGCTTGAAGGCTGTGAGGGAGGAGATTGGGGAGCTACGAACTCCCTGTATGAGCTAACTCTTAAAGCTAATAGGTAGTAAAAGTTCAGACACAGGGGGTGTAGGTGGGTGGAGATACAAAGGTTTACAAAGCCCACAGGGTCTCTTGCAATGATTGTTATGATATGAAAGCTAGCCTTGTTATGTGATGTCATATTTGGATTTGATATATACTAAGGTGGTAATGTATTACTAAGCTACAGATCTAGCATACTTGGGGCTGTGATAAGTATTTAGGGTTCATAACAGCTGTAATACACTGAGGGGATTGTACTAATGTGTTACTGTATTAATGTAGTACACTGAGGGGATTGTATCAATGTGTTACTGAGTAAAGGCCATCAAATGAAGACCAGAGGGTTAAAGAAGGATTGATATCAGATTAGTAATAGAGCATATAAGTAAAAGAGTAAGGACTGGGGTACAGGTGTGGGGATACACTTAAGCCAAATGCTGGGGACAGGTGCGGGGTTACACTTAAGCCAAACGTGAATAATGGGGAGTAGGTGTGAAAGGCTGCAAGGGGGGGATGTGAGGGGTGGTGGAAGTGGATGAAAATGGATAAGGGTGAGGAAGGCTGCAGAACAGAGGGTGGCATGATAGGCGCCATGGAGGAAGGGTGGCAGGAACAGGGAGGATAGTGAGTTGCAATGGATGTGGGGCAGTCGTTTGGATGAATATATTATGGACAATGGGAGGGTGCCCAATTTGCTTAAGGATAAGGAAATTGGAGGATGAAGTAATGGGGTTATGGAGGGAACTAAGGAGAGTGAGGGAAGGGGGGAGCTGAGGCAGGCATGACCCCCCTAAGGAGGGCCGGGGAGATACAGAGGGGGAACTGCAGAGCTAAGGATGGGGATATGAGGATAGGGAAGAGGTGAGCAGAGGTGCAGTAGGAGGAGGAGGAAGGGATCAGGGAAGGGAGAAGCAGGTGATGGGCACCATTGCGGGGGTATCAAGCCACAGGTTTGCAGTGTTGGCAGAGGAAGGGGAGGTATCGCAGCTGTAAGGGGGGATAGGGGTAGGGAAGGTCCAACAGGCAGGAATTACAATGGGAAACAGAGATGGGAGAGGAAGGGTAGGGTGGAGGAGGTGGGAGAGGTGGTAACAGGAGAGGAGGCAGCAGGGGGGAATGATACAAGGATCACAAAAGGTACAGATGAGGGATGTAAAGAGGGAGGCAGCATGGTTCCTGGAGAGTGGACAGAGATCACATTGGAAGGGGGTCAGGATCAAAATGATGGGGTGTTGGTGCTGGGGACTCCATACTGAATGGGATCAGATGGGGGAAGGGAGGAGACACAGTCATATCTGGGTCAAGGCCATCCTGGGGTTGATTGCAGGCAGGGCAGGGCAGGCACTTTTCAAGTGCAAAAGCAAAGAGAGGATGAAACCACATGTGGTGGTGCACGTGGGTACAAATGACTTGGCCGGGGAAACAGTGGAGGTGGTAAAGGGGAGGTTTGAGGAACTGGGTAGGCAGTGTGAGGAGGTGGGGGTGTCAGTCACATTCTTTGAGGTGCTACCGGTACCATGTGCAAGTACAGGGAGAAAAAAAAGGATAGAGGAGATCAATGGGTGGCTGAGGGATTGGTGCCGAACCAGGGAATGTGGACTGGTGTCAGACTGGGGCAGGACCTGGGAAAACAGCAACCTATATGCAGGGGACAGGTTACATTTGAGGAAGGAGGAGGAGAAGAACATACTCAAACAGGGAATGGAGGAATATAGTTCAACAAGGGCATATTTAAACTAGGAAGGAAGGGTGGCGAGGGTACCGTTGTTAGAAACAATATCCAGAAAGGGGAGCATAGGGTGTTCATCCCACTAGTTAGAGGTGAAGGCAGTGAGGAGGGGGCACCGAGAGAGCCAAAGGGGGGGAAGAGGAATGGTAAGGTTGGGGAGGCAATAGGCTAGAAGGTGGTTTCACTGAATGCAAGAAACCTAATGTACAGGACAGCAGAATTACAGGCTCTCTTGGTGGTGGAATTGGTGGACATAGAATCCATAATGGAAACATGGGCCACCCAGTACCAGGACTGGGATATGATGATCCCAGGGTACAGGCTATTCAGAAAGGATAGGGCCAAGGAGAATGGGGGGGAGTGGCAATCTATATGAGGAAGGGGATTAAGTGCATAAGGGAGGAAGGGGTGGAAAGGAGGACAGAAGCTCTGTGGATGTAGTTCCAGGATACGAAGCATAGGACACTGAGGATGGGGGTAGTGTACAGGCCAACATCACAAGGTTGTGACCTGGACTGGGAACTGGCAGATAAAAATCAAAGGGTAAGCAGAAAGGGAAGCACAGTGGTAGTGGGAGATTTCAACCTACCGGGAGTGGATTGGCTCACACCTGCCACCATGAGTGCAAGAGAGGGGGTCCTGTTGAAAGCTTTTCAGGACAGCTTCTTGACACAGCTGGTACAGGGGCCGACATGGCTGGAATGGACTTTGGACCTTGTACTGCTTGTACTGAATAATGGGGAAGCTGTAAGGAACCTAGAAGTGGGGGAACTGCTTGCTGGGAGTGACTACTACTCGGTATGGTTCACGTTGAATATGGGGATGGACACGGGGGCACAGGTACAAGGGTGGTTGAGTTTGGGGGGGGCCGACTTTAGGATGATGGAGGAAATTCTGAGCAAGCACCTGGCAGACATCTAACAACACATGGATGCAGGTCAGAAATGGAACATAATGGGGGGGGGGGGGCTGGCAGAGGCAACAGAGACCTGTACTAGGAAAAAAAAAACAAGAAGGGCAGGGCAAAGAAATCCAGTTGGCTGTCACCAGAGGTCAGGAAAGGGGAAAAAGCCAAGAGGGTGGCATTTCGGAAGTATAGGAAAACATGGAGGGGAGAAGATAAAGATGTATACAGGGAAAAGTCTAGGGAGGTCACCAGACTGGTCAGAGTGGCCAAAGTGTCTAGAGAGCTGAGAATGGTGCAGGGGATCAAAAGAGGAGAAAACGACTTCTTCCATTACATAGGAGAGAAAAGGAGAAGCAAAGACCAGCTTGTGAGGATCAAGAAGGATGGGGGGTGGGTGAAGAAGGGGGTGAAGCAGGCAGCAGCTCTGAATGAGTACTTCTGCTCTGTGTTCATGCAGAAGAATGGGGAATAACACCTCAGGCAAGTGGGGTGGGGGTGGGTAAAGGGGAGAGGATGACAGATGTAGGGATTACAGAGGGCAGGGTGCTGAAGGGGTTGAGGGCATTAAGACTGGACAAAGTGCCTGGGCCAGATGGCGTTCACCCTAGAGTACTGAGGGAGCTGGCAGAGCTCCTTGCATAGCCGCTGACATACCTGTACAATACCTCCCTGGACACGGGATTTGTACCACATGACTGGAGGATGGCCTACTTGATGCCCATCCATAAAAGTGGGCCAAAGGATGAACCGGGGAACTACAGGCCAGTAAGCCTCACCTCGATCGTGGGCAAACTCTTGGAGGCAAATGGTATTCAGGATGTCCAGCAACACGGGTTTGTCATGGGCAGATAGTGACAGACAAACCTGGTAGAGTTCTATGACTGGGTGATGTGGGAGCTGAACAAGAAGGGCCATGCTGTGGATGTCCTGTACTTGGACTTCAGTAAGGCCTTTGATTCAGTACCACATGGGAGATTGGGGGGGAAGTTGGAGTATGTGGGGGCAGGACCAAAAATGGTGACCTGGTTCAGGAACTGGCTGAGGGGGAAACAGCAAAGAATGGTGGTTGGGGTGGGAATGTCATCACCGAGAGTGGTGATGCATGAGGTACTACAGGGATTTGTGCTGGGACCAGTACTGTTCTGGTTTTTCATTGTAGATATATTGAAAGGGTTCCGGAGCAAAATCAATCTGTTCACAGACTATACCATGATGGGAGCTGTGGTAGATGACACAGAGGGGGGGAAGGGGTTGCAGGAGGACCTGAATAAGCTGCCGGAGTAGGCAGATAACTGGCAGCTGGGGTTCAATGCCAAGAAGTGCAAGGTTCTACCCTTTGGAGCCCCGAACCTGGGGAGGGATTATCACTTAAATGAGATTTAGTTGGGCTACTCCAAAGAAGAGAAGGACCTAGGGGTGATCATAACAGGGAGCATGAACAACTTTGTTCAATGCAGAAGGGCGGTGGCAAAAGCCAACATCATGCCGGGGTGTATAGCTAGAGGGATCTCCTCCAGAAGTAGGGTGGTTATCCTGCCCCTGTATAGGTTGCTGGTCAGGCCCCACCTGGAGTACTGCATGCAATACTGGCACCCATTCCTGAAGAAGGACATCAGATTGTTTGAGGGGGTACAGCGTAAAGCTGCAAAGATGATCCAGGGATTGGAGGACAAGCCATGCAAGGAAAGGCTTGGGGAGTTGAATATGTACTCTCTGGAAGAGAGGAGGGACAAAAGGGGATATGATTAAGATCTTTAAGTACCTGAAGGGAATAAACAAGACTAATACAGAGAGGATTTTCCAGAGAAGAAAGTGGAGGGGCATGAGAGGACACTGACTGAGATTGGAGGGGGTAAATTCAGGAGAGAGAGATGAGGAGAAATGTTTTCATTGAAAAAGTGGTGGACAAGTGGAACTCCTTGATGGGTGAAGTAGTGGTCTGCAAGATGGTAGACAGCTTCAAGAGGGGTTGGGATAGGGTAAGGGAAAGGGGTAATATAATGGTGGGGAAGGGATGCGCAACAGCATTATAAGGTGCTAGCTGCGCATTCAAGCAGACTTGATAGACTGTGAGGCCTGTTTCTGCTGGCATTTTCATATGTTCGTATTCACACAGTATGCACCATGACTGCCTGCAGGAAGGATCCAATGCCACCTTCTCAGTAACACAGACAGAAGTGTATCTGTGACATACACATGTCTGGACTTAGTGTGGCCAATTAGGCACCCACAACATTCCACGTAATTGTACAGAGGTGTGGCTGGACATGTCGGTGTGGTACACACACCATCAAATTGCACTACCATTGTGACAGATATGTGCAGTTGTGCAACATGTACTACACTACAATTGATGCACAACACTGATACTTGCCACAGGATAATACTGTGCATGTCACATGTACAAACACATACAAGGCAATGTTGACCTGTAAATGGGCACCAGTGTACCCAGATTGATGTACGCAGAGCAATGCATGGCAATGACCCTGATGAATGATAGGCATGTGTTCATTGACATGTCCTATACATATGTACCCACATGTGTACTGTGTACATGGCAGACCACACCCATTAACATGCCTTAAACCTTGCTTTGAGTAACATGTCCACTTACCAGGAGCAGGCACAATGCCATCAAGCACCATTCGCTGGAAACTTTCCAGCCTCTGCTGCTCCCTGCAATGCAAGTCCATATATCGGTGCCTGCACTGTTCCCCCATGTGTGGTATGCCTGAGCATTGTGTGAGGTGGTGCACAATGGATGCCCACACCTCACAGCGATGCCTGTCCACCTCGCATACCTCACCAAACAGCTGGTGCTCCATGGCCATCACCAGCTGTATCATGTTGGCCAGCTCCACCTCCTCCCACCTCTGGTCCCTCTGGACCACTGCTCTGATCCTTCTCCTGTCTACCATACTGGTTTTTGTAGTTATAGGGGCAACACCCTCACATCAGTGTTGATGATTTGCTGTCCAAGCCACAAAATGAAATGTGCATTCGGTAGCACCGTGCTAGCTGTGGATGACGCGGACAATATAGTACTGCACAACACTAATGCAGATTGACCCCACTGAGCATTCACAACCCTTGCATGACCTTCACTGTGATAACATCATCACACATGCATCCTAAGAGCGGCACTAATTCAGTTTGCCCAGCGCAAGCTGGTTAGCACTGCACTGCGGCACAATCCATTTGCCCGGTGCAATTGCGTTTACCCTGTGCTATTAACTGCAAAATTCAGAGGTGGTATGCAAATGACCCCACTTAGGCAGTCATAGTGCAAACCACTACATTAGCATGTTATTTTGGCCTTATTTGCATGCATATGCATGCATTACCATGTGTGGATTGCCTGGACTATTTTAGTGGTGACACAGTACCACCTGCACAGCTGATTGGAACTGCAGACTGTCCTTGCTGTACCCAGTAGGCCTCATCATGTCCCAGGAAATGAGTTCCACAGGAACAGGTAGGTGTTCTCCAGGCAATACCCTGCTATTATGATCTGCAACATTGTGTGAGGTCTACTAAAATGACCTGGGGCTACAGTTTTTGGGGGTGAACATAACTGAGATGCAATGTGTCAGGTTCTGCTGAATGATGTAGTCACACATGCAGCAGACCCAGCATGCAGGTGTGGATTAACATTGCACTGCACTGTTGTACTGTTGTAGCACATGTATACACATTGACAGTGGCACTGGAGATGCACATCGTGACACACATACAGATGCCCATGTGCATCTTCAGTTTATTTTTCATTTTCAGTATGGTAGTAGTACATTGCCTGAGGTGGGGGGAGCATTCGCAACACACAACACAGCCATACTGTTCACAATGCAGTTCTCTGTGACACCATCATGTGTATGTGTATGTATATGTGCATCGCATGCCATGATGTGCATCGACCTGGACACACTGTGCACTAGGCCATCTCAACTGATCCAGGCGGCCAGCTCATGACCCACACCTGTTGGTGTGCAGACAACACATGGGACCTGTTGCAGACCACACAATGCAGGTTGATGCTTGTATCTACGTGGCACATAAACACCGTCATATGGCTGATGACATCAGATGGACATGGCAGGGAACATTGTTGGCCAGGGACAGCATGGAGCATGGGCCTAAACCCTACATCCCTGTGATGCATTCCCACAACCGATGCCACGGTGTGACCCATATGCTGTGTGGAGTATCTGTCTCACACACACGTGAGCATGTACACACACACACACTGTAAGGGACAGCCACTGACCAGTGGATCTTTTCCATCTCCACACAGGTGCCTCGGAATAGCAGAGATGCTTCAAGTTCTCCAGGGAGGAGCTGAAGGCCCTGGCTGATGCATTCAAGCCAGGGGAGCACATGATCCACTGATAAAAGAGCACAGATGCTGCAGTGAGAGTCCTGTGGGGAGAAATAACAGTGGAGACGAATGCTGTCAGTGGCATGGGACACATGATGAATGCAGTCTGAAAAATGCTTGCATGACCTCACCACCAGGCAAAAGAGGACCAAGCAGCACTCCACCATGCACTGCATGGCACAGATAATTGTCCATGGCATGCAGAGGTTGCCATACCTGTGGATCCTGTGATGGAGGTGGTGGCATCCACCCTCAGGATGGTGGTCATGGCAGATGTAGATGGTGGTGGTTGTGAGACACAGCTGTCATCCCACAGGACATGTGAGTACATGGCTGTGTACTAGCATGCTGTGCATGGGTGTGCATGGGTATATGTGGTGCCCTGTCTGTGTTGTTTCACAATGCTGCCCTGGCCTGTGCACACATGTGTGCATTTTGATGGCCTGTGTGCAGTATGGCACTGTCTGGTGGTGTGTTCACTGAACTACTGGACTTGCAGCACGTGACATGATAACCAGGACTGTGCACAGCCCGAATATCATTTCCCGAATACCATGAATAATGCACTATTCGATATTCGAATCCCGAATACCAAATAGTTCACTATTCATCCAGTATTTGGGAAAAGCTGTTTAAAAAAAAAGATGTGAACTGGCCGCCTCCCTCCTCTGTCTCAGCCCATGCCAAAAGCAAAACCCCCAGCCCTCCACTGTCAATCAAAAAAGCATACTCCCTCCTCCTCCCACAGAACCCACAGGTTGTTTTTTTTCTTTTTATTAATTCCCCTGAAAAAATATTAATACAGATTGCGGGTGTCTGGTGATCGATTCTACCCGCCCGCTTTCATGGTCCATTTAATCTTATGAGGCAGCCTTCCATAGCAAAAAAAAAATAGTTTAACCCCCAGCACCCGACCCTGGCACCCACCAGTCCATTATCCAGTAGTTCTAATTCTTCAAAGCTGAGAAGGTGCGGGCACAACCCTTCTTCCTCCACAGTTGACTACCTTCTGATGAATGAATCACTTGCATGCTTGCTATAGTAAAATCAGCTGATCTCAGCAAGTTCATGATTTTGGAAAAATATCTAATTCATCAAATGCAGACTGCAACTTATTTTGTATGTTTTCAATTGACATGTCTGTGGTCCGTATATACCATCGTATCATCTGCGTATAAATGAAATACTGTAGTATAGTAGAATCTGAACATTTTAGGTTATCCCCATATAAGTTAAACATTACTGGGCTCAAAATTGAGCCTTGCTGAACTCCTGAAATAATAGGTATGAATTTTGATAAGCACATATAGCAACCAGCTGCTGCCTACATTTAAAGTAAGATTTAAACCATTTGATACTGTCTCCTATGATACCCATTGAGGTCACCCTGGACAGGAGGACATTGTGGTCCACTGTGTCCAATACTTTGGATAAATCCATAAAGATGGCTCCAACCGATGTCCTCCTGTCCAGGGTGAGCTGGATGTCGCTAACTACTTTTACTAAAATGGGGACAGTACCACTCTTCTGCCTAAAGCCTGACTGGGAAAGATTAATTTTATTTTGCCTTTCCAAAACCTGTTTTATTTGAGCCAATACTAGCTTTTCAAAAGTCTTCGAGACTTATGACAGAAGAGAAATGGGCCTGTAGTTTCCCATATCGGTTTTCGATCCTGACTTAAAAATAGGTACCGCTTTAGAATGCATCCAGGTTTTGAGGAATTCACATGAACTAAGCTAAAAATGAAATATTTCTGCTAACAGACAGAAACACCGGGAAAGCATATTTTAGCAGTCTTGATGGTATATTATCTAACCCCACACTTTAGTTATGTCTAACTTCAAGAGTTCTCACACTAACTCCGCCATTGAAATCCTAGCAAAGGAAAATTAATGTGATGAGGTTAAACACTCCTGCTCTAACAGTACAATTTTTTTAACTCCTCCCAAGGCTTCACTACCCATTTTGGCAAAATAACTATTACATTTATCTACCACCTCTTGAGATGGGGTACTGTCTGTCCATCTATAGTAAGGCTACAAATAATATTTTGATTATTGCCATTTAATACATGTGACATTAATTTCCAAAACTCTCTTGGATTTTGGGAATGGCTATTATCAAATTGCTGTATAGAATACTTTTGTTTTACCAGTTCAATTTCTTTTACATATTGATTTCTGAAGTGTTTAAACTTGTTCCAGTCCGACAAGGTGTTACTCTTTTTGTCTTAATCAAGGCTAAATCCCTTTTAACTTTAATTTTTTTTAAAATCTCAGGTGTACCAAGATGCATTATTTTTTTTTTAACTTCGTTGTTTTTATTGAGGTATGTTTATCACAGTTTCATAAATTCTCTTGTAATAAACTGTCCAAGCATCTTTCACTGTTAGAATCAAATTTATTCTCTCTTAGTGTATATTCCCCAGGTCCAACATAAACTGCACATAATCAAATTTCTTGTAGCATCTCCAACTAATAAAACTATTTGTAATCACATTTTATATCTTATTTCTTATGCAATGTGCTATTTGTTGATCTGAAAATGAGTCTGGGAGAACACCACATAAATCATAATTCCCTGGAATGTTTGTAAAATCAAATCTATTACAGATGATGCAATTGGTAAGATGCATTGATTCTTGTGGGTTCCTTAATTAACTGACTAAAACCCAGATTCATTTGGAGATAAACCAATGGATGCTCATCTTTAACTGTGCACCAATTTGTGTTAAAGTCCCTACAACCACTATGTCATGAGTGTCTCTGTATTCTCTCAAGAGATCTTGTAGTACATTAAACACTTCAGGTTTAACCCTTGTTGGCTGGTACATCCCTGCTAGCAGTATTTATTTAGTATATGGTAATTTTAATTGTAACATCAAAACCTCCAAGCCTGCCAAGTCTTGATTCATCCTAACCTCTAACAGCAGTAAACCATCTTCCCCAAAAGTAGGAAATCTTCCCCCTTTTTTTACTTCTATCTCTGCACTATAACTGGTACGCAGGTACATTTATATATATATATTATGGTAGCACAGTAGTGCTACCATAGTTAGGGTTGAGTACCCCATTTAAGGTTAAATGGTGAAACTTTGCACCCCAATAACTTTGCCACTGTTCAATGGATTTGCCTGACATTTGGCAGGCGTGGGGCGTAACCGTAGATCTTGGGATCTACCAACTTTCATACCAGTAGGATATACAACTGCGGAGTTATTTGGAGACATTCTGGGGTGCAGTTACATTTTTTGTGCATTCTTTGCTTGCATCTACAGGCCTCACGGTTTGTGCGACCGGTCCGAAAACTTGTATCTAGTGTACCTTTTGAAGATTTTGTGAAAAAATAATGAACGGTTCAAAAGTTATTAAAAAATCAAGTTTCCTATTATAATCAATGGGAAAAGTTAACAAAAAGTTCGACAATGTTGCAAATGCAGTTTTTAATGTTGCAAATTACCCCTGTAGTGTCGTGAGTCGGCCTTTTTTTTTTCAGTTACTGAGCACAGAAATGCTTGGCATTTAAAACTGTGACCATCTAGGGACACAATTATTTTTGTGTTTACCTAGTTGAGCCCTGAGGATGCTAGGCAGGTCTTTATTTTGGGGTTAAACACCCAAGAAATACGTTTTTGAAATTTTTGGGAAAAGTAGTGTCACAAAGTAGTATTGCACTTGCGACACTTTCGTGATTTTTTTGTGAAAGTGTCGCAAATTATGACACTACTTTGCAACACTATGGCCAAAATGACTGGAATTATTTTGCCACCCTGCTGCAAAAGAATGGTTTGGTATTTTGGGCTGAACTTTGGAGGGAAGAAAGCCAACATGTCACAGATGTGCCTTTTGGTGGTTTGGTGAAAGAATATTGCAGGGATGAAAAGTTACTATACTCTGAAGTTGATGCATTTCCCCATAGACTAACATGGCGGTATTTGCCATGCATTTCGGGACTCGTATCTCGGAAACAGTGCGAGATATGGACTTTTCATCAGTGAAATACTAGCCAGGAAAGTCATGAGTCACAGGAAATTAATTTTTTTCTCTACATTGTACGGTTCCTGAGATATAAGTAATTTAGTATTCCAATACCTCATTTTCTGGGCCGAGGCCCATTATTATACATACATTCTTTGTAGTCACTGTGCTTCTCTATACAGCTGCTGTGGAAATCCAGGGTGTGCGCTCCAGTTACTGTCACATGTAGCATTTCCACTTGCATTTCTGTACCCATTTGCATTAGCGTTCACGTGTACACCACGTATGCGTTACCCTTTGCGTTTCCATTACTGTTACTATTTGTGTCTCCACTACTGTTTGTGTTTATGTTTCGCTTTGCATCACCGAAGGCATTACCATTTCTGTTTGTGGCCACGCGTCCATTTATGTTTGCATTTTTCTTTTGTTTTGTGTTATCGTTGTTGTTACCGTTGCCATTTGCATTTCCAATTGCGTTTCCATTTCTGTGCATGTTACAGTTTGCGCTTCCATACATCCTTGCATTTGCATTTCTGTTTCCTTTGGCATTATTGTTGCTGTCACCATTACCATTTGCATTTACAATTGTGGTACCGTGACCATGCGCATTACGGTTTGCATTTCCATATGCACTTGCATTTGCGTTTCTGTTTCTGTTTCCTTTGGAATCTCCCACCAACTGCTCTGTTGCACTTTTTCTCTGCCCTTGGTACACTCGTTTTTCAGAAAATTGTATGCAGTCCTACCTTTTGTTTTTCGGTACCACAGGATGAACTAGATAATTTCCTTTTTGCACAGGAATAAAGGAGAAATACTGATGGCACCCGAGGACATAGTACAGTGATGCTAAAAGAGACAGGGCCACCATGTTTTTAAAAATGTTCTGCCTGCCCACAGAGGGAAAGTGTCCAATGATGGACCACGCTGTTTGAGTGGCACTTCCAACATAGCCAGGCATCAAAGACTGCTATGCTTGAGCTTTTCAGTTTCAGTGGTAATAGTATCATTCAGAGCACCTAACAATAGTATTACGGGCTCTGAACGATACTATTATCACTTTTGAACTGTGGTATTATCACTGGTGACTGATAGTATTACCACTTGCTGTCCAGTACTGTTACCGGGATTTTTTTTGTATACTTTAGTGTAGTATTAAATTGCATATCCATATATTAAATATATATATATATATATATATATATTTATCTTCAATGTTTGGATTCAACCAAGTTTCAGTTATTGTTACCAAATTGGCTTGTGTAACGTGTAACCTTTCAACACAGGTGAGCAACCCCAAAGCCAGGTTTCTTGTAATAGGAATAGATCATATTTGAATAACAGTTGTGTCCATCCCCAGTCCTCTGTTTTAGTTCCATAACCAGCAATATTCCAACTGATCATCTGAATGCTGGAATCATTTTGTGTTGGGAGTGAGTCAGAATCTATGTCTACTGAGCCATCTAGTGAGTTGGCTTCTGAGGCTGTGTTGGCGAATGTAAATTTAGATGAATTACTTTTACAATCTGATTCCTTTAGAGATGAAACCTCCAAAACTACATCACTGTTAATTCTTATCCCTTTTGGGACCCTTTCCTTCACTGTCTCTGATTGTTGCAGGGACAAGACAGAACTGTCTCTTGCCAAGGAGTGAACAAATTCTTCTGACTTGATGAATTCTGTTACAAGTTTTTGTTGTTTATCTGTTATAGCTTTTGTTTGCAGTCTTCTATCCACTTTTCTCTCCTTATGAGATCTTTTTGAATAATAATAATTGGATTCATCTACTCTGTAATGGTCCTTTTTTCTGGCCGTGGTGTACAATGAATCTTCAAAGTCGTTAAAGTGTGGTATAGCCTCAAGCACCACTTATCTCACTAATGCTGATCTAAAAGCAACACAAATGACTCCTTTCATTTCTTCATCATTAAATCTATAAGCAGTGCTAATGTCAGTTCATTTGAATTTGTTTTCTACTGCTACTTTGCAGAAATTATAAGACAATATTTTCAAGTTAACTGGGTTCTCATTCTTGGATTTCAGAACCCCTCTTATAAATAAGGTAAGCAGTCTCTCTCCACACTCTGTTTCCTTTTCCTTTTGAGCTAAAACTCACGGCCAGCTCAATTACTTCTTATTTATATGGGGGCTTGAAGTATGCTCACTGCAGGTTACCTTTCTCACTATCGTATAACCCCCACTCAGTATGCCCTTCTCAATATCATCCTTTTTCACATCTGCAGTAGCGGAACCTGCAGTTGTCTTGCTTCAGAAAAGCACTCACTGGATCAGAAACCAGCCGAACAACAAAAATGGAGTTTGAGCACGATACCTCTGCCAGCAGAAGCACTCCGCCATATCACCCCTGTGTCTTTCTTCTCCACAACCCTTTTTGACCTTTTAAATCACCCTGGAGTTACATTACAGAGAAAATGCCAAATTAGTCTGGGAGCACCAGTGTCAAGGAGGCCTCTCTACCTCATGCCATCTCCCTGTCACTGAAACCTCATACCTCGCACCCCAGCAAAGAGCTACAGTAGTAATAAATAATAAGACTCAATTTCACATAGAACACCTCTGGAGATGAGGTGCTGGATCTCCTTCTCTGAAGAGCAGAGAAAAGTGTAGTGGCCACCATGCAAAATCCTGCTTGAGCAAGGGATTGGGAGTGTGGCATATTCAGACAGATATTGCCAGCCTGATATGAGAAAGTGCGTGTCTCTCATCCCTGTCTCTCTCTCTCTCTCTCTCGCCTGTGTAAGACTCATCATATTTCCATGTGGAGACTGCCCCCCTTTACCTAGTGAGTATTGCAACCCATGAGCTGAGAAGCACAGGCAATCCCCTAGGGCAGTACAATCCCATTATAGCAGTGGTAGTGCCCATATAGGAGAGGTATTTCTGTCAACCCCTGTGGCTGGGTAGCAGTGCAGCACCTCCATGAGAGAGAGAGAGCAACTGGTTAGCGCATGACACAGACACAGTGACTTGCATATATGCTCAACATCCCAGTGACCACTCCCAGTGCTTCATGTCCCCCACCCCTGATGTATTGGCAGACAGAGGTGATCAGCCAGAGTAAGGGATCAGAAGGTACACTTAGCATGGCTGTATGACGTGCATCTGTTCACTATGTCAGTTCACCCCCCCCCCCCCAACTGGGTAGCTCATGAACATTTCAGGGCATTTGTGGCTGAGTGAGACACAGCTGGTAGCGGTATTGGGTGGCCGTGCAATTTAGTCACTGCAACCACAATGTCCGGTGGCTCCCATACCTGCACCTTGGCAGAGACAATGCAAGGCAGACATGTAATTCTGGAGTCCATCATGTCTCCTGTTGACCTCCGGGCTGGAGTGGATGTCATCAGGTGCCAGTCAGAAGTACAGGTCATTGTCTTGGAGGAAAATTGTGCCCCCCCATTCCCTGTTGAGCGAGAGACACAGCAATAGTAAGTGCCACTTACACTGATACGTATCTGCAGCACAAGTGCTGCACCATGCACATCCTGCCTTGGCTCCCTAAATGGTGTGCCAGTGAAAGTGAGTGGGAGAGAGAGAGAGAGACAGACAGACAGTGAGAGACAGATGCTGACAGGCAGATGGTAACAGATGCAGTGATCTCTCTCTCTCTCTCTCTCTCTCTCTCTGTCACTCTCACTCTCTCTCACTCTCTCTTTATCTTTCTGGTCCTTGCTATGGAATGGGGATGCCATGGGAGACAGCAGGACAGAGAGCAGGTTGCCACCTTTCCAGTTCTCCCATGTCCTCCATGTGTGCTCCTGCTTTTCCCTGAATGTGGTCAGCAGACCATGGTGCTGTGCAGCTTGTCCCAATGGGCTAACGGGTGAGACAGCGACTGGAGCAAGTTGCAGAGACAGAGCAATGACAGTCAGTGAGAGAGACTGTGCTGGAGACAATGAGTGAGTTTCCCCCTGTGTCTGTCCTGGAGAAGCACAGCATGCTCTGAGTGCACCATAAAACTGCAAGCTTCTTTGTAGTTGTCAGGAGCATTCACATATTTGCAGCCGGTCTCATGTTGTCTGTTTGCCAAGTTGCTCTGTCCTGGTAAGGTGTGCTGTTTCTGTGTAGCTGAAAAACCGCAAGCTCCATGCATGGGGTGAGTCTTGTATACAATCTTCCTGCCAGCATGTTTCATTTCCTATCTGCAATGACATTTGTGTGCATAATGTGAAAGGCTGTGTTGTTTGTCCATGGACCATTTCTTGTCTCAGCTCCCTGATTACATAGAACGGGGACCCCCCAATCTCCTCTGTCCCCTCTATGGACTCTGCAAGGAGTGAGTCAGCCAAACAGACAACAGTACAGTGACAGCAGATGTGCAAGGGCACTTAAGACAGGGAGAGTGAATAAGTCACACAGAACCACAGCCTCACACTGAATATAGAGACAGACATAGCGTGTGACTGTGGATAGAAGGGGTGGGAGTGGCACATACACTGAATACAGACATAGACATAATTGGTGACTGTGAATAAAAGGGGTGGGAGTGGCACATACATTGAATACAGACACAAACATAGCCAGTGACTGTGGCTAGAAGGGGTGGAAGTGGCACATACACGCTGTGTGGGGTGAGTGTCAGCACAGTTGTCTGTGAGCTGGTATTTGCCACAGTTACCTTTCTGATCACCTGGTACCATCCACCTCTGTCCAGGATCTTCGCTCCTCAGGTGGTGGCCTCCTCACAGTTCCAAGAGCTAGGTTGAAATCAGCAGGGGATCGATCCTTTGGAGTTGCTGCTCCAGCTCTTTGGAACTCGTTGCCGCTTGAAGTGAGAGAGGCCCCCACTATAGAGGCCTTTAAGAGTCATCTTAAGACCTTTTTATTTGTGCAGGCTTTTGGAGTTTAAGTTATATGTTTGATATTTTAATTCTAATGTACACGGTATGACAAACTGTATAGTTTATGTGCGGCGCCCAGAGCCTTCGGGATTTGGCGTCTTTTTAAATAAAGTTGACTTTGACTTTGACTACAGTGGCAGCAGTGTGGTATCCCAACAGCGGACTCAGAAAAAGAGACAAACCTACACAGAGTAACAAGAACACCATGTCTATCTCTGTCACTTGGGGACATGCGCAGACATGTGTGGTATTCTCTCTGTCTGTCTCTCTGTGGAAGTTGTATTGCTCCTGACTGTGCATTTTAAGTACCGATCTCCTCAATATTGTGCAAGTGGGCACAGGAGGGGGTGGAGGGCAGCACAGTATGGGTGTTAGACCTGGGGAGGGAAACTACAGAATTGCTGCACTGTTCTGCCTCTCATTGTGTCTCTCACTGTGTGTCTGTCACTGTTCAGTATGCAGGGTTTTGTGCCACTGTTCTCATCCCCTCTGGCCACATATGATTTCCAGAGAGAGAAAGAGAGAATCTCACATTGAGATGTCCAATCCCCAACCATACAAGGAGTGAGAAAGATAGCCAGTGACAGTGGGTGGTCAGTGGTGGTTGTCCCCATTAGTGCATATAATCTGATGGGTTTACAGAGAGAAATAGAGACACGGGGAGATTAAATTCGTGAGTCGTGGCTTTTCCCCATCAGTGTCTCTGTCTATGATCAGGAGGAGTAATGTGTGAGGCATCGAGTAGTGCTCTGAGTGCCTGTAATTTTACAGGAGTTTCATAGTTGCCGTGACCATGCAACAGCTGGAGGCACACAATGTAATGTGCACTGTGGCATGACTGCTTCACTGTGCTTCACTGTATGAGCTGCTACCTGTGTAAGTGCACAGTGTCCCCAAATGAGTTTGTGGTGTCCCCCCCAGGAGTGCCAGAAACAGACAGCAAGAAGTGTGATGGGCACAGGTTGCAGTGTTGACAGAGGGGCTGTTGTACTGTACTGGTATGTATGGTTTGGGGGGCAGGTGCAAAGTAACTGTTTTTAAATCTGGCAGCAGACGGTATGGAGCAATGTGTTCTGTTAGCATTCTGAGCATGTGGATCTGAGGATGTGTGTTTGGGAGGGGGGTGCAAGTAAATGTGGTACTGTAGGCAGTGTCGCAGCCAGTATTATACACCAAAAATTTCACAAATGCTCTTAATACTCTTAATAAAGTGACATTTCTGTATGCATAATAGCAATGCAGGAAGCATTATTTGTTAAGGATTATTTTGCAAGGTGATCAGATACACTACCTTTGTTGCTCTTTAAACAGCAAAAAAAAACCACCTTTTTTGTTATTTTGTTTTGTTGTTTAAAGATAACCCATGTTATAGGTGCAGTAACCCACTCCTGGGTGTGCGGTTATTGGGATTAGTCAACACCATGAGTGCTGTGAGGACACTAGGCCTGTGGCCTAATGCCTTACAGTGCACAGTGCACCAGGGGTGTTGCTTAATCCCCAATAATTGCACACCCTGTTGTGGGTTATTGCTTACTTAACTTCACAGTGCTCCCCAAGGTGCTTAGATCAGTGACAGTGTTGAATCTTTATTTGTGTGTCAATTGACACTTTACATTAGTAATTGCCATGATACAGAAACATAGAAACATAGATTTTTGTTGACAGAAAAGGACCTTTAGATCCATTTAGTCTGCCCTTGTCCATGCCTATTGCTTCACCAATGACCCTACAGGTCATGTCACTTACTCCCCGTTCCTTTGCCTAATATGTCCCTTCACTACTGACCCTAGTTGGTCATAAGTGTCAATTCCTCCTCTTCTTTCTCTGCCTAATAGTCCCCTGTGCCTATCCCATGCATGCTTGAAGCTCATGACAGTCTTTGCCCCCACTACCTCCTCAGGGAGGTTGTTCCATTCATCTATAGCCCTTTTGGTGATGAAGTATTTCCACACCTCTCCTAATGTTCCCCTCTTCAACATAGTCCAAGAAGAAGTAAAATCATTCTGTTGTTTCTGATTTTGGGTAAAACTAAAAACAATAAATTAAGACCATAAATAATTAAAATTCAATTGATAACAGATAGAATCATCATTATACAGTTGAGGAGAAAGCAAGATTAAATAAATAAGCTTTCAGTGCAGCTTTAAAGCACTCCACAGTCAGGCACTCCTGAATCCGATGAGGTAGAGAATTCCACAGGGTAGGGGCTACAAAAGAGAATGCTCTGGCCCCAGATGTCTTCAGCCGAACCCTGGGAATCTCTAGCTATTCCTCATTGGTGGAGCAGTCTGGAGGGGCAATAGGGTCACAGAAGCTCTTGCAGCTAGTACGGTTCCAGTCAATGTAGGGCTTTGTAGGTCAGCAAGCCAACCTTGAAGGTGATCCATCATTGAACTGGCAGCCAATATACCTCATGCAGCACAGGTGTAATATGACTAGATCAAGAAAGCCCAGTTAGCAACCTGGCTGCTGCATTCTGCACTAGCTGCAGACAACATATAGCAACCCATGGGAGCTCTAGGTACAGGGCATTACAGTAATCCATACAGGAGGGCACAAAAGCGTAAATCAGCATCAGAAGATCGTCAGGTGAATCAGGTGTTTAATATGAAATATTCCTCAGATGGGAGAATGAGGTCTTGACAACAGACTACTCATAGTATGCAGAACATATCAAAAAGAATAAACATAATCACATTTAAACTTTTTCCACATTTCATTTTCAATTCTGAAATCTAGGCTTGAGTCCTCACTACACTAGGGTTACTGAAGTCAAAAATGGAAACTGTGTGGCTTTAGCATCTTTACTGATTTTTCAGCCAAGGGTTCACATTTTCTGTTCCATGCTTCAGTTCAAGATCAATGATAAACTGTTTCACTAGTAAAGCTTGAGCAGCATTTTAGTCCTTAAATGGAACTTACTGTACTACTCAACAGTTTTCATAACTACATGTGCTAGAACATCCAAACCTGTGAAGACAACTTACCAAAAATTCATTTAATAAGTAATTGCATTTTTTTTTACTTTGCTGAGTATACCGTAGCAACTTGTGTCTCAGAAAATAAGAACTCTTTGATCCCTTCATTTAATAAATTTCTTCTTTTCTACTGCCAAAACTGCTGTATCTCTATGGGAGCAATCCAGAAAAACAACTATAATTGAATCAGCTGTGACATTACCAAGAGCCTCTGCTTTTCCTTTTTCACTTGATTTTTTTTTTATATCTCTTTTTTTTCCTCACCTGCAGCCACAGTCCTGCCTTATTAATCCAGCCACCGCTCCTCCTTCACCGCCGACCCTGAAGCTGATGTGCCCAGCTGGCATATGCAGTTACAACTGTCGAAAGGGGCCACCCATGTCCCCGTGCCCGACAAGGATCCAATACCGGCACATGCCTTATTCAGGCATCATCGTCCGGTGAAGCTGCAGCCATCAAGCTGCCGTGGACTATGCTGCCATTTTCTCCCTTTTTTCCCTGATGGGAGAACAGATATGCAATGACATCCATTCACAATGTGGGGACTTCTGGCATGCTCCCCCCCACTTGGCACCCATTCATCCGCAGTATGTCTGGGCATTCCCAGGGACCGCCAGAATGTGACGTGCAACCACCTCCTTTCCCCAGGACTATGAGAGCTGCCATCAGACGCTCAATCCTAGTCCGCCCCTACTGACCCCCGATGACCCTGACTCATTCCCAAACCCAGGTCACCAGCATGGAGCTAGGTGTGGTGCCCAGCACCTCAACACTCAGCGCCACTGGCCAGCCTCTTTTTCACTTGATTTAAACTCTAGGCATAATCAATGCAAAAGGTCATTGGAACTTCCAGTGCTGTCTCCAAAATCTCATATAAAACCTGCCACAAATGATTTTTTCCATCATCCCATACCACTGAACATGAAAATCATCCCTCCATCTGCATGGAAATAATATATATATTTTCTTTATTTATTAAGGTCTAGGATTACAAATACCTTTGAGCCAGAGCTCTTTTACAAAGGTTCCATGTCATGGATTACAACAAGACAGTACATAATCACAGTTTGTAACAAATTAGGAGGAACATACACAGAGCTATACATTAAATATTGCTAGCAGGGGCATTATAAAGGTGGGTGGGTATAAAGAAGAAGAAATAAAAGGGAAGGAAGAGGAAATAGGCAGCAGAAGTGTAAGGGAGTGGTAGAGGAAGGGTGGAAAGGGAGGCAGGTGGAGGAGGACAGGTGGAAAGGAAGGCAGAAGGGGCAGGACAGAGGGAAGGAGGGGGAAGTAGAAGGAAGGGGGTGCTGCAGTCAAGAGGCATTGTCAGAGAACAGAAAGTGCCAGGGTTGGGTAGGGCAGTGGAGGTAAGTGCTAGGAGGCTGTGGCCCTCAATGATGCTACTGCCAATGGAGCAGGGAGAAAAGGATATGGTTATCACCTTGGGAGTCCAGGAGAATGGTGGTACAGTTAGAGATAGCAGTCACAGGTGCTAGAGGCAGTCAGTGAGTGAAGGAGCCTGGTTTTAAAGGTACCGAGCATTGGGATGGGGTGATGTCATTGGGGAGACCATTTAGCCAGCTGGTGGCCCGGTATGAAAATGTTCTTTGACCTTGGGTCATGTGACAATGGAGGATTTGGAGCTTCAAGGATTTGGATCCCCTAGTGGTTCTGCTGCAGTTATTTTGTTGTAGGAGAGTAGAGACTCTGGGAAGGGTAAGACCCAACTGAATTTTCTTGCAAATATGCAGGTTTGATATTTTATACGTTTGTTGAGTTGCAGCCAGTTGATTTGGGAGTAGAGGTCACAGGTGTGTGTAAGGTGTTGGGCTCCCATCATAAGCCGACAAGCCTTGTTGAGGTAGATGGATACTCGTTTGAGTGCAGTAACAGTAGCAGAGCCATATACGATGAGGTCATTGTCGATGGTGGCAATGATGGAGCACTGGATGGCAACTGCCAGGGCTTCAGGGGTAAGGTATCGCCTGTGGCGGAACAGCAGGCCTAGTCTGGAGTTGGCAGTTTTGGTGATGTTATTAATATGGTCAGTGTATGAGAGGTGAGAGTCGAGTGTAATCCCAAGGTATTTAAAAGTTCGGACCTGCTCCAGTGGGCCATCATGACTGGTGTTAATGGAAAGGTGGTGGTGCTTATGTTTATTGTGGGAACTACTGAAGATCATGGTCTTAGTTTTTTTTTCTGGTTAAGGATCAGTTTATGCTGAATGAACCAGTTCTCAAAAGTGTTTAATTCTTACAGTCAGTTAAGGTCCATATATAAATCCTCATCAGCTGCCCAGATGTGCCCCCGGTCCCACTTTTTCAACCACATGATGGTGGTATTACATTATAAGAATTTTCCTTGTGAATTATAGGTCTAATTAATTATTCATTAGCCTAACAAGGATCCAAATTTGCTACCGGTTCAGTCAGTAATGTCTTGGAAATGACTGCTCCACCTGCAGACAGATGCTGTGTGGCATGCACGACTTGCACCACACAGTTAAAACCTAAATAAAACCAGCAAAAAAGGACAGTTGTTATTGCCCACAGCAAATAAGGTGGTTGTGATGACATGGTATACAGTGTAATGGATTAGTGACTTGGAGTTTATCAGAGGCAGCAGAGGTAGGAAAATATTTTGGAGGGAGCCAGTTTAAAGTAGACAGTGTGGATATGGGATGGCAGCCTTGAACCCTGGTCCCATCATGTGGTGGAAAAAGTGGGACTTGGGTCACATCTGGGCAGCTGATGAGGATTTATATATATGGGCCTTAATTGACTGTAAGAGTTAAACATGATGGTTCAATACATTTCATTTAAAAAAAAAATATTGTGATGTCAGACTCTAACTGTGTACACTGTAATAATTTAGGAATATTTTCATTAATTTATTATTCTCACCACTCTTTATAGTGTATGTTTGATTTGCTTAGCAGAGTGTGTGTATGTGTGTGTGTGCATGTGTTCATGCATGTGTGTGTGTGTGTTTGTGTATAGACTGGCACTCAGTACTTGGTGTAATGATTAGTGAGTGAGTGAGTGTATCCAAACTTTGCTACTGCAGGGTGGTCTGATGCCCTGTAGTACAATGTTGGGTAAGCATTGTCTGCCTGTGCCTTTAACTTGCTAGTGGGAATAATACCAAGGATTTTGGATGTATCAAACTCTATTAGAACTTGTTGCTTTAACCTCTAGGTTGTACTGCCACCTTGGGAAGGTAGGCAAGGAAGGCCAGTCCACATGCACATGCATCGGGTTCACGGTGTGGGTCCCTAGTCAACATCCTCACTCAGCATCTATTCCTGCACTGCCACTTGTGGTCATACAAGTATCAGTATTGCAGTGAGGATGGCAATTCTCTTTACAGAAAGAGATTGTCCATTGTCATGCCCAGTCCTCCTTCCTCCTGCCCCCCCCCCACAAGCTGGCCCCCTGACTATTCAGACTCAGTTGTCAAGTTCAGAACATAACAAGCTGTGGTCAGAGCCAATACAGTTGTAAAGAGATGCTATTGATGATGAAAATTATTATTATTATTATGGAAATATTTACTCTTTCAGTATCACTGCTGTCTTTGTAGGGTGATAATCGAATAAGGGCATTGGGTTTATAGATACCGTACACCTCAAACTAAAGAAGTCTTGCAGGTCAGCTTCCAAGATCCCACAGAATGGCAGACTGATAGGTACCGCAGAAAGGGGGTGGCACAATCAAAGCAACATCTCCCTGAATGAAAAACAGATAAGCACCAGAGAAATGTTGGATTTCCAGGAAATAAATTTTCCTGTACAATACATCAGTTTCTGTAGATAGATCTGACAGTATGCAGTTTTGTTTCTCTGGTGTTCATCAGTTTGTCATTCTATGAGATGTTTCTTCAATCATGCTTCCCCCCCTTTCTGCAGTGCCTAACAGCTTGGAAGCCCACATGCAGGACATCTTTAGTTTGAGGTGTACGGTATCTATATGAGCAATGCACTTTTTCAGTTGTCACGCTACACAGACCGCAGTGATTTTGTAAAAGTACATATTTCCATAATTATAAATAATAATTTCCATCATCAATAACATTACTTTGCAGAAGCATTGGCTCTGACCAGATCTTGTTTAGGATACTGTGATATCTTTATTCAATAAATCTTTTTTTGGATCCTGTGTTTTTTGTCTTCCTTTTTGTTATTCTAAGGGAGCAGTCTTTTTCCTTTGTAATTCACCAATTAGCTACTGAATTTCAGCTGCCTCTTTCTTGGCAATTCTAGACATAATTTCCTGAATTAAACCTTTTCTATCTTCCCTGTTGATAGTAATTACTGAATGAAGCTCTTATGACCTTATTTTATTGTATTCCCTCCTTATACTCCTGTTTTGACACTGTATTGTATTTTACCCTACCATTTGTTTATTTCCGATACATGCACTGTATTCTGCTCCTTGAAAATTGTCTAATTATGTACCGTAATTACTGTACTGTTATTGTTTTCATATGTACTGTTCAGTAACCTCCCGGGTCGTGACTGAAAATAGTCATTGCTATGGCTAGTGCACTCCACCTGGTGAACAAAAACAAAATAAAAAAATAAATAAACAAATAATTTCCTTAGTTAGTGCCATATTCTTATTGGGGGGGGGGGGCTCCCACCACCAAGTTACAATTAGGTTTACATTTGTAAAAACTGTCTAGTAAGAGAGTGAGAATGGAAACAATTTGATTTCGAAAATCATTTTTCCTTTTCAGTTCCATTTTAATTTGTTGTAATTCCATTTAGATGATCTCAAGTGCAGCCTCTTTACTGTTAGATGGTTCCATATGATTAATAGCAGTATTATTTAGCCACATACTGTGATCTTTCTGCTCATTTGTGTGCTCATAATGCAATAAATGGGGAATTTCTGGAGGATACCGAGTTGGTGGGTGAAGATTTAACTTGTCTATGTACTGTGTGGTGGGATAAAGTTATAAAAATCAGTCAGAAAGGATATCCTTCTGTGTGTCTTGGAATTAGCCCATACCTTACTGTCAATTTTCCCTGTTTTAAACTCCAGGGTATTACAGTTTAGACAACCAATATTTTTATCTCTTAATGTTTTGTTTTTTTTGCTGGTTGTTAACCTCAGAGTTGACCAGTCATTGTATCTCTTTATTAACAACAGTGTTGTAGGAGGATTTTGAAGTCATTTTACTTTTCCTCAAATTGATAAAACTATTATCAATATGATTACCTTCCGTTAAATTTTTATTTAATTTCTCCAAATCACAAATGTGTATCATTAATGGATGGTCTAGATTAGTGGGTAAGGTCCTCCTCTCTGTAATAGGTAAAAAAGAATCTTCAGATAGTAAAGCCCCATTGATTTTTATCATGCCATTTTCTCCTATAACTACCATTTTGGAGCCTGGCGTAACAAAATAGTTTGTAATTTTTTTTTAAATTAGATCTTATTCTGCCATTACTGGCTCTCTTATTATAAGTTTGTTTATTTACTTTTTTTGCTTGCACCTGTTTCTTTTCCCCAGCCATCATAAGCAGATATAAATCACTTACAACAAAACTTAGAAAAATAGAAGCCCACCACAGAAAAAAAGTCATCAAAAACAAAACTAAAGTTCCAGATTTTTATCCTAGTTGCCCAGACCACAACAGGCTGTGATAGTCCAAAGAAAAGGAATGAGGAATAACAATCAGAGATGTCCAGATGAATAACTTGATTTAATGCATCACAGGTGAACAAATTATGCAAACAGATAAAATATTTATTTTCACAGTCTGGCACAGCTCCTAGTGTGGCCCCTAAAACATGAACAGGTTTTAATTAAAGCACAAATAATAAATATATATATATATATATATATATATATATATATAGATATACAGTATAAATTAATGAAAAATATATGTCTTGCATTTTTCTCTTACAAGAATGCAGCACCAAAATTAAACTACAGCTTGTGAAACCCCACAGTTGTAGCTAAAAGAGTAAAAAATGAACCAATAAGAAAAAAAATGTATCTATTGAAGAATAAAAAGGTGGCAAAATGACTTAGCAATGGTAAGTTATGCAAAAATGGTGAAAGAGTAAGTGTACACTGTCTACCCACAGATTTCAAAAGAATAGGCTCTCCAAAAACACTCCCATGTTTTCTGTTCAGAAAAAAAGTTATAGAGCAAAAGCCATAGCATCTGCTGACCTGCTATGCAGTGAGCAAACTGAAAAATATCAGCACCAGGCAGGTTAAAAAAGCCCAAATTAACCAGGTCACATGGCCTTGGTGGTGCGAAAAACTAAAACAGAATGGTTCAACATAAAATAAAATAAAGATCTCAAACATAAAAATCAAAATCAAAATCAATCCCAGAACAAGGGCAAAATATCCCAGAAAGCTCAATAAAATAAAGAAAAGAAAATAGAGCAAAAGACCAAGCTTTCCAGGGTCAGATATAAAAGTTACATGACCACCTAGTGGCACGAAAAACAGAAACAAATGGTTCAATACAAAATAGAATATGATCTCAAACACAAAAGTAAATGTCAAAATTAAGCCCAAAACATGGGTAAAATATTCAGAAATTACTAAATAAAGCTAAAGCAGAATAGAAAACCTCCAGTATCACCAGGACTGCCTCATTCCCCTAGGCTTGCAGTCTCTCAAAACAGTGTAGATTATCTTAACCAAGTCAAGCCTACTGAACCTCTGGAACAAATCCTGGTGAAACAGTAAATCAACTAAACTGCTAGAACATGTAATCCAATCTCAGTTTTACTGGGCACAGAGTCTGTAGATATCCATGAAACACTGGGATGTCTAATAAGCACAATAGTGCAGAGAGCAGCACTGTAGCTGATTAGTATGATGGGGTTCAAACACCCAAGATACTGTAGTCTTAACTTCTGCCAGGCCACCTTTGCCAGTGATAGCCCAGAGCTAGTTACCACTAAATCTTTCCACAACTCTTCATGCTGCTTTCTGCTCTCTACCCTCTAATGCCAGGCTTGACTCTCAGTTCTCTATTCCACTGGTCTATCCACCACCGCTCTTAGTTCTTCAGCACTGTAACACTGTGACACTTTTTCAACATCCAGCTTAATTG
This sequence comes from Neoceratodus forsteri, assembly GCA_016271365.2. Lineage (NCBI taxonomy): Eukaryota > Metazoa > Chordata > Ceratodontiformes > Ceratodontidae > Neoceratodus > Neoceratodus forsteri. The sequence goes on from CM057458.1 coordinate 607,263,204, forward strand.
GTATATGGTGAGATGGTAAGTGGAGCAGCCATGAGCAGTGTTGAGATCTGTGGGTCATAGGACATAGACTGTAAGCTGTAGGCTGTTGACAGGCTGTAAACTGAAACAAAAACACAAAGCCGTACAGTACAAAAGATGTCCAGACACAGAATATGATAAAAAGCCACTAAAATGCTAAAATACTGCCTTACGCAACAATGGCATACTTTACATAAAAGTCAACCAGCATAAAAATATTAGCTGTTAGCTACTCCTCAGCTATTTCTCAGCTTCACAGCTCACCATTCAGCTGCCATGCTGTTCCTGTTGTCCCCAATAGCAGTTGGCATTTGTCAGCCCATTCTCTTAATTTTATCAGGTTTTCCTGCAGCTTCCTCAGTCTCGTTCTGTCACTGTAGGCTACTGAATCTCCCACTGCCTAAGCCCAGCTCTGACATCAGCTGCAGAGGATTCTTGGATTTCTGATTACAGCAAATATAAGCTAAGTATCACTCTGCAGTATGCTCACACTGTCCTGCTGCTTACTGCTCTACACCTGCTGCAGATTTGCTGGGGCTGCTGGTATTAAATTCAAGTTATGTTATTATGAAAACCAAGTCACTCAAGTCACTGCAGCAATGCTTAGCTGACAAGACTCACTCAAGCCTGACTAAATTTTCAGAAAAAAATATATATATTTATTTTACATTTCTTCTTGGGCACATAGCTACAAATGTAAGAAAGTGTCTTCAGTGCACATAAAAGCAGCTAACTGAAGCAATGGGAATCAGCTGACTAGTCCCACTCTACCAGCTACAGTGCACTCACACTTGCTTAAGTGGCTGTGGCAGGACCCAAGCTGTGGTTTCTTAAAGACAATGTGTGATATTAAATTTACATGATATTTCTTACAAAATCAAGTCTCTCAAGTCACTGAATCAATGCTGAGCTGACAGCTCTTAACCACTAATAGTTAAGTTCTGAATAAATTCTTGAAAAAAATATATACTGTATATATTTTTTAATATCTTCTTGAGCACACAGCCACATGACATAGAAAAAGGTTTTATATGCCCAGCCTTGCACGCACAGAACACAAAAAAAAAACAAATTGAAGTGATTGGAGAGTGCTGACTAGTCTCACTCTACCAGCTATGGTGCACTGTCACTTTTTTAAGTGGCATTGGAGGGACCCAGGACTGGGTTTCTCAAAGAGATGTGTGTTAGTAAATGTAAATTATACTTAATATGAAATTCAGTCAATGAAGTCACTGCAGCAACTCTGGATTGACAAGTCTCACTTACCATAGTCAAGACTGACAATATTCTAAGAAAAAAAAATATTTTTTAAGTTTTCTCTTGAGCAAAACAGCCATGTACTTAGAAAAATGTCTTGAGTGCACAGCCCTGCACATACCCGCAGAACAGGAAAACACTAACTGAAGCAGTGGGAGTCAGGCAAATAGTCCCACCCAACCAGCAGCAGCTATGGTGCCCTCACACTTGCTTAAGTGATTGTGGAGGGACACAAGCCTGGATACCTCACAGGATGATTTCTGATATTAAATTTACATTATATTTATTATGAAATCAAGTTACAAAAGTTACTGCAGCAATGCTGAGTTGAAAAGACTCCCTCATTATACTCAAGCCTAACTAAATTGTCAGGGAAAAAAAATAATTGTATTTTTTTCCTGGACACAAAACCAAGCCACAAACAACAATAAAGATACTTAACAGCTAATTGCACTTCAGTTAGATTACTGTCTTGTTCTTTGTTTCAGACAACAACTAAGTTATGAAAACCTTAAACGTCTAATAAAAATAAACCCTTACAAAACCTTTGTTACTTCCTTGAGATGTTAGTCTTTGAAATACTACACTGCAGCTTTAAATTTTGATTGTTTTTAGTACAGTATACACACAGGCATACACATGCACACATACACGATATGTGTGTGTGTGTGCGTGCATGCATGTGTGCGTGCGTGTGTGTGTGTGTATGTGTGTGTGCGTGTTGTTGGGGCCTGCCTGCCTGTCTCTCTCAGCAAACACTAAACAGCCCTATGATTTTCCATTCCTTAAAAGCCTAATTTTCACTCTACAGTGTAACAAATCCATGCTGTCCAGCTTGGGATTTAGAGTCTGAGAAAAAAATATTAAGATTTCAGATTTTTGTTTAGTTTTAACAAGTGGATGGGGGTAGATTCTTTCTGTGCAGCAACTTAAGTTGTCTGTCTCCCTTCCTGATGCTTCTGTGAGTGTTAGGTCACATGACTTGCCTTCACTGAGCTTCCAAAGTGACATTGAGTTAGTACAGGAAGTCTCAGGAGATCTTGAACTCCCACAGAACAGCAAAATGCAGAATAGCACAGAATAGTGACGATTATTCATTTTCCTTGTGGAGTAATGAATAACTATTATTCATGGTATGAATAGCCTATTATTCATGGTATTTGGGAAATACTAGTCATTACTCACACACCCCTACTAAGTGGTTTAAAGGGATGTTGTATGTTGCTTCACCTGCTTTATGAGTGAGTGTGTATATCTTGGTAACACATAATTCCTCTGAGTCCTTTAATATAATCTGGGCTACATGTACACAGTCTGGGGTGTCCTCCAGGCACCTCTCTACCTTAATCTTGTAGCATTGTATCTCCTGGTGAGTTCTGTTGGGGAATGAAGAAGTCTGCTAACTTCCTGGATTCAGGCCTGGCTATAGCAGTATAAACCCTTGGACCTTATTGGTTCCCATCATTCATATAAGTTGAGAGGCCATCTGTATATTATATATGTGTTGGAGGCATTTGATAACTTTGACACAGCAGACTCTGCTTATCAGACACCCATTTTTAGGGCTGCAGTGGGCGGAGCCCTGCAGACTTATTGCTACAGAAAAGCACTCCCGCATTCCTTGCGAATAAACAACATGATAAAGTGACAAAAGTCACCTCCATGGTCGAATCTCTGGAACAATCCACAGGAACCCCATAGGATTTTTTTAGCAGCAGTTGGACTGGTAAGTCTGACCAATCAGGGACAGCATCTGTTTCTGGCTGCTGGCATTTTCTACCAATCTGGAGTAGCGGAACTCACTGGCAGTTCTTTTGTTTCCTCCCTGTCTGATCCATTTTGTCACTGGAGTCAGTCAGTGCCATGATGCAGAGTTGTTCTAAACTCATCTGTCCTTTGTCTCCACAGCACTGCACTCTAGGTTGCTTCTGTATAGAACAGGGTAAGAGGCACAATGCAACATGTCTGCCACTGATGTCTCCTCCTTGACAATCAAGCCTCCTGCTACTTGGAGGATTGAGAAGCAGAAGCAGTTGTGTTTAAGTTTTCACAGGTCATTCCCAACTAAAGTGTTAGAGGCTACAGAAGAGTGACAATAACAAGCTGTGTAAATGCGGGGTGCAGTCAAGAATTACTTTGCAAGTGCAATTTGCATGAAAAAGAGAGAGAGACAGAGAGAGAGAAGAGCGGATGGCTCCTTTTGTGTGCATAAACCTACCCAGCCCCTACTATTTCCTGTTTGGCTCCGCTCTCCAACAAGAATCCAGTGGTCTGATTACTTTGACAATTGGGGATTGGTTGATTCAGCTCCCCTCTTGCATGTCTGACTAATTGTGCTTTTGTGTACCTGTCTTTCTCTTCTTTCCCTCACCTGATCCTCCTGAAGGTTGATCGGTAAGAGCCCCCCCACCCCTTGCCACTTGTCTATTTTGGGGGTTCCTTCCACCTGATTGTTTTGCTGTCTCCCCCCATGGATCCCACTGATCACTCCACCAGACTGCTTCTCTAACTCCACCCATCCCTCCAATCTTGCTGGTCATTCTACCCAAATGTTTTTCTCATTCTCCCATCCGATCCTGTTGGCCACACCACCTGACTGTTTCCTCTCTCTCCCCTGCCTGATCCTGATGGCAATTTTAGGGCATTAAGTGCAGGCAGTGGCAAAGAAACTGAGCTGGGAGAAAATGTGAAATGAATTTGCTGAAGGAGTTGTAAGGGAAGAAAGTTTGTGTAAGTAGTACAAGCAGTGTGGGGATGGGTCGAATAATAACATCTCACTGCTATATTCCTCACCTGATAGAATCAGTAGCTTGAAACTGTTTTTTTAAACCTCACTTTTCCTTTACCATTTAAATTCTATACTTTAAAGAATATGATGCTTAAAGGGCTACTTTTCCACTCAGAGCAGAGTTAAAGTTCCATGTTTGCAACTGTGGTTTTGCAGACCTTTGCAATGTGTGAAAGGACCTAAAGTTACATAAGATTAACAGAACCTTTTTACTTAGCTGGCAAAGTTACGAATGGGGGAAAATAATTATCCTGCATGTGAGTGGTTTTAGAACAGACTGCCAGTCCATAATAGTATTTTAATCCATCCCCTTCCTGAGCTCTATCAGATATCCAGTGCCAAGGGTTCCTGAAGGCAGAAATGAAACCGAAACTGAATAGCGAGTGGCCAACATGCTTTTATTGTAAGAATGATAGTAGCTTAGCAAGAAGTAAAGAATATGCAAAATATATATATATATATATATATATATATATATATTTAAAAATGCTGTTATGTGACAGACTTAGAAATCTAAATAAAAGAGTTATAGAAAAGAAAAATAAAGACTTCAGGTCCTGGACTGGTTCTGAAAAATGCAAGGGGGGATACCATTACATCATCCAATTTGGGGAGGAGGCTGTGAGCATTTAAATGAAAGGTGTGAAGGCCCTTAAACAAAGAAGAAAAATTCAGAGTGGTGCCTGAGCTGGTTGGACCAAGTTTAAGGTTTTAGGGATAGGATCTGGGTTTAGATGGACATCTCGAGCGGTACAGGTAAGTGGGGAAGTGCAATGAAACAGGACCTCGAGATTTAGTAGACTTGAAGGGAAAAGACCAGGGTGTATGAGTGGGAAAGGGTAAAGGAAGGAGTAGTCCGGGGAAATTGGAAGGTAGGGGGGAAAGGGGAGACAAAGTAGGGGGATGGTGCAGGATACAGAGGTGAGGATGGGAGGAGAAGTAATGTTCAGAAGGAGGACAGGGCCTGCTGGGTGGAGGAGGGCTGGAGGGGAGAGTCGGGGAGTAATGGATCAAGAGATAGGAGTAAAAAGAGGATAGAAAGAGTGAAATAGTAGGGTAGAAGCATAGTGGTGGGCAGAGGGGATGGTCCGGAGAGTGAAAAGGAAACTGAAGTCTGGGACAAACAAGATAGAATAGGTACTGTATTACAGAGCAGATTGGAGTGAGACAAGGCAGATAGACTTAGAAGCCACTGGCCTAGTTGCTGGGCTGACTCATTAAAAACACTTGTGAACCAAAAAAGTAGAAAAAGCCCACTAAAGAGTTTGCTAATGGTGCTATTGTACTACCTTTCCTGTATGCAAATAAAAACTATCACTACTACTACTCCCTGTCCCCTCTGCTCCACTGATGTAGTGTTGCTTATGGTCCCCCACTCCCATCTCAAGCAGTCCATTGGCAGGGCTTTTGGAGTCACTGCTCCACTTCTTTGGAATTCACTGCCTGTAAATGTCCAATCTGCCTATATGATAAAGGCTTTTAAGACCTCTCTCAAAACATCGTAGTTTGAATTTTACAGTTAAATAAAGAAACATAGAATCTGTGGGCAGAAAAGGACTGGTATGCCAATCTAGTCTGCTCTATATTATATTTATTAATCTGAACTATGTTTTTAATTCTATTTCTGAAGGTAGTATTGATATTTTATCCATTTTGTTCTGATTGTAGAGGGCCCAGAGCCCAAGGAATAGGGTGTCTGATAAATAAAATGGCCTTACCTTGCCTTCATGACATGGAGCCTGTGTTTCAATTAGCAGGGCCAGGATCAAGCAGAGGATTTGGCTAGGACCAGCAGATGGAAATAAGCCCTAGCAGGAGCAAAGACAGGACTGAGAACAAGTCACGGTTGGAAAAGGGCAGGAGAAGCAGCCCAACTCCACGCATACCTATGTGGGGGAGCAGAGAGCAGTATCTAAGAGCTGCTTACACTGGCGTGTAACTTGTCTCTGGCATTACAGGATTGAGTGCCATGTACGTATTCCATTTATTTTGTTGTCTAGCAGGGTATACATGTATTGGGTGCATGACAAACACAACAGTACTGCTCAGGTGTCCGTTGCTATGTAGTGATGGTATATGTGGCCATGCCATCATATGTTCTACTACCCATGTCCAAGTGAGAACACACATGTGCAGCCTAGTGTGGAAATGGTGTGGGACAATTAGACGGAAAAGAGTAACTTAGATAGGAAAGAGAAAGGGACATTCATCAGAGCACTTCAGTGGAGGCAGGATAACAAATAAGGAAGATAACTAATATTAAACAACACAGGGAATGAGTATGATAGGTCTGATACATGGAAGGAGTAAGGGTAGGATACAACAGTCCCAGAGGTTGATCAGCTTAGATGCACAGGACCTCAGAAACAAAATGAGTGCACTCCAGGAAGTAGAGGTAGAGGCAAAGATAACCTGTTAACTATAACGAGAACATGGGCATCAGGGAATGATTGGTACCTTGCAGTATCAGGCTAGTCACATCATAGGAAAGACAGAAACAAAGGCAAGTGGAGGAACTCTACATCAGAGAAGGCACAGAAACCATATATGATACTGCTCTAGATGGGTGCATGGAGCAGAGACAGATTGGGGATCATGGTTATAGAGTGGTGTACTGACCACTGAACCAGAAAGAGTAATGAAACAGGATAGAGGAGGCATTCAGGAAAGGAATCGGTCCACCAGGATCCAAAATAGAGGGTCCCAAAGCGGAGGTCGCAAGGGTCTCGGACGAACCCTCCCCAACCCCCCGATACTGCACAACAGTTCGCCAGGATCCAGAATAGAGGGTCCCAAAGTGGAGGTCGCGAGGGTCTCGGATGAATCCTCCCCCACTCCCCGATACTGCAAAACAGGTACAGAAGTCCTAATCGGAGCACCAGCCCTCTGCAAGCAGGAGAGGAGTGTGTGTGAGGCTCCATTTTCAAACAATAGTTTCAGTCGGCGCAGATGTGGAGATAATTTATTTGTCTCTTGTTTGTGCCTAAAACAGGGAGCTCTCATGTTTGTTGCTACACCTTAATAACAAGTAACCTATAACATTTTGCCTAAATTGGGACCGAAAAGTGATTTTTTTCTGCGACTCTTTAAGTCGTTACCTGGCATGCCTGTTTACAGTGACCTTTAGTGGTGTTTTTCTGCTGCACCTTAGTTAAGGACGAAAGTGTAACTTTCAGGGTGTTTTTCTTACTGCCCCTTAAATCTTGGAACTTAGAAGCCTAGCAAAACTGTGCCCGTCAGCTTGCACTCATTTCACCTGCATGCAGAGCACCTTGCTCTACACAACAGGGATGCCTTGCTAAGCCTTTGTCTCCTCTGTCTCCACAGTGAATCCCTAAACCCCTTAATTCGAGGCAGATCATTCCAGTTTGTAACAGGCCACTTCAGCTCTCTGTGCCCCCACCCCCGATTGCCCCAAGACAGTATTTAAACCTACCTCTCTCTTTTTCTCCTCAGTTCACCAGGATCCAAAATAGAGGATCCCAAAGCAGAGGTCGCGAGGGTCTCAGAAAACCCTCCCCACCCCGATACTGCACAACAGAGGAAAGTCTAATCAGGAGCACCAGCTCTCTGCAAAGCAGGATAGGAGTGTGCGTGTGTGTGTGTGTGTGTGTGTGTGTGTGAAGGCCCCGCCGATGCAAGCATCAGCTCTCCACTGCCCCAGCCACCACCCTTGGTGAGCACTCCCTTTTATAGGCTTCAGGAACCAATCAGCCCATTTCTCCATCTGCAGGTTATATTACGCTGCCACTAGGGGAAATGCTGCCTCTCCACACCAATTGCTGGTTTCCCTTGGCCAGGCATCACGTCATAGCTGCTATGCCATGTCTACTCCTCCTACTACACATTCAACCAGCCCATCTAATAACTCCCCCTGCCACCCTCCTGGACTACCCACCACTCCTATGTCCCCTATGGCTGCATGACTGGCAGTTGCAGCAAACTATGACTCCTGAGACTTTATCTAGAAATGAATCCATAGCTACCTACACCTTTTGTACAGACTGGACTCTCCTTGCTGCACTCCCACTGTCCCTTTTCTCCCAGGCACACCACTCCACACATAGCACGCTCTGCTCCCCCTGCAACTCCTGCCAGCTTTGCCACCTGCATCCACAGCCCCTACCTCCTACCCCCTCACCTCCACTCCTATTACTGGCCACACCCTACATCACTAACCTCCCCATCCCCTCATTCCCTTCCCCGAAAGGGCACCTGGGCCACAGTGTACATTCTCACAAAGCATCGAAATGGCACCCTATCCTCAGGTTCTTCCTTCTCCTCCTCTTACTCACGTTGGGAAACATACACCCTAACCCTGGCCCTGCCACAACTACCACGTCTGCTCACCCCCCAACCAGCGGCCTGCGTATTGCCACCCTTAATGTCCGTAGCCTCCTAAAAAAGTGGGACTCCTTCCAGGGCTGGGTCCACCAGCACCAGCCCAATATCATAGCGGTTGGTGAAACCTGGCTCTCTTCATTGACCCCGGACTCATCGCTAACCCTTGCTGGGTACAACTTATACCATGCAGATAGACTGGGTAAGTGGGGGAGGGCTGCGCCATATATTCCAAAGATACCCTACATGAGCAGCCACTTCCCACCCCCCAGCTACATCCTGGACCACAGGCCCTAACAATCAAAATCACTCTGGGCAACTCCAAATCCCCCCCCCATTACGGCGGTCTACATTCCCCCCCAGGGACCAGAAGGCGGCCTTCCACTCCATACTGTCCTACCTGGCCACTGTCCCGCCACAATCAGAGAAAATCATACTTGCAGAATTTAATATTAACTGGCTTGATAAAGCCACTACACTGTTCATAGACGCAGCCACTGCCCAAGACCTTACGTAAGTCGTATTATCCCCTACCCGACAGAACCTGCACTCTGGGTCCTCCTCCCTGCTGGATCTGGTATTCACCAACCATCCCCTTAAAATCACTAGTACTACTGTTCTACCAAATGCCCTTAGTGCCCACTTCCCGGTCCTCTGCTACTGGACGTGCAAATCACCTAAGCCCACCCCTAAAATAATCCCACCCCTAAAATAATCTACCAGTACAAACTTGAACCGGGCAAACTTGCTCAACTCAAAGCACATCTCAGGACAATAGACTGGTTCTTCCTTACAAGGGTCCCTGACCCAGACAGAGCCCTGGAACTCTTCATTCTCACCTTTAACACCACAAGCGACAAATTTGCCCCCATCACCATAAGGGTGGCCAAAGGCAACCCTGCACCGTGGATCACTGACCATCTCCTGGACCACATGCGGGCCAGAGATTCCTTATGGCACCTCTCCAACAAGACCGGCCTACCCACCGATAGACAGAACTATAGAGAGGCTCGAAACAAATGTACCTGGTCCTTGCACAAAGCAAAAGGCGAGTACTACAAGACCTCCCTAACAAACACCTGGAGCTCTGGGCAAAAGTTCTGGGCTAATATTAAGGACCTCTGTGGCAATGTACCCAACACTACCCCTAACCAGATTATGGTTGATGGGTGCCTGACCTCTGACCCAGCCCGAATGGCCACAGCCTTCAATGACGCCTTCTTGACCCTCAGCAAGGTTCTCCCCACTAACTTCTTTGACCCACCCCCTGTCACCCCTCCTGCCTTTAACCCACCCTTTTGTCTGCACTACATCTTGCCTAAATGCCCCGAACCTTATCTCAGAATGGCCCTGAATCACTCCCGCTACAGTAGTGACACCCTAGACCTGAAACTCCTTCACCTTTCGCTCCCTGAGGTGCTCAACCCTCTCACTCATATACTAAACCACTCCTTATGCCATGGGAAATTCCCTTCCCGCTGGAAATCTGCCCACATCACACTGATATTTAAAAATGGGGACCACACCCTTACTAACAACTACTGCCCTATCTCCATCCTCCCTTCCCTATCTAAGGCCCTTGAGAGGATCGTCACAGATCAACTCACGGACCACCTCAACAAATACAACCTGCTTAACAAACAGCAACACGGCTTCCAGAAGGGACATAGTACCACTACCGCCCTCCTGGAACTCACCACACACATTCGCTCCGCATTAGATAAAGGCCAAATCACAGGGGCTGTCTTCATTGACCTCACAAAGGCGTTCAACACCATTAACCACCGGCTTCTGCTATCTACACTGACCAACATTGGATTCTCCCGGGATGCCCTTGGCTGGTTCACTGATTACCTGTTCAACCACTCCCAGCAGGTCAAAATTAGTAACACCCTATCAAATAAGCTACCTGTCCTCTCTGGTGTCCCGCAGGGGTCCGTCCTTGGCCCACTACTGTTCAGCCTATTTCTTAACTCTCTCCCCAGCTCTTGCTCAGGGAACCTTCTCCTCTATGCAGACGATGCCGTCCTGTACACCTCCAACTCGGACCCTCTGCAACTAAACCTCTCTCTGCAATCCTCCTTTAGTGGTGCCGAAAAATGGTTTGCCTCACAACATCTCATTCTGAACTATAACAAGACTAAGGTTATATTCTTTTCCCACCCGCTCAATGCCAGAAAAGATATCTGCCCTCAAGTACAAACTGCCATCCTGACCCCACTGGAACAAGTGGACTCCTTCAGATACTTGGGTATTACCCTTGACCCTGCACTTACTTTCCATCACCATATCCATCTCCTATCTAATGCCCTCAATGTGTGGATTGGGCTCCTGTATGGCCTCAAACACTGCTTTACCCCTAACGCAATGAGGCTAGCTGTCTCCTCCTCTGTACTCTTCCTGCTAGGCTATGGCTTAATCAACTATGGGACGGCAAATACCTCGGCCCTCCATAGACTTCGTGTCTCCCTAAATAAAGCCTGTCGCCTCACCCTGGGCTGTGACCTCCTAACTCACACATGCTCACTATACAATGATACCAACTGACTGAACCTTGACAACAGGATTATGTTCCACACCTGTCTCATGGCAAAAAATATTGCCCTAGGTCTCTCCCCCACAGGACTTACACCACTAATTCGACCGGCCCTGACACTCATGCAAACTCATGGATCTGGAAAGCAGCTCCTCTTGGTCCCTCACTGCTGTACCTCTCAATTCCAAAGGTCCTTTAGCTACAGAGCCCCTTCCTGGATAAACAGCCTACCCATTCCACTTGCCAAAGAGATCAGACTTGGACCCTTCAAAACCTCCCTTAGAGACATACTACAGTCCACAAACCACTGCGACTGCCTCTGAAACACCTCACACTAGTCTGTCTGACTAAGGCCACTGGCTGGCTTCTACTACCCCTCTTGCACTCACCTGTGTCCGTCTAGCCTAGCCCATCGTCTGTGTCCCATATGTTTGGCATGTGCACTGATTTCTCCTAGTTTTTTCACCGTTAGCCTCACATTTGCTCCTGTAACAACCTGACAATGTACTGATGTACTGCTATGTATCCTGTATGTCTCTGTATGTAAACTATGTGATGTAGAACCTTTGTAAAGGAGTCTCTGACTCAAAGATATTTCTGAACCTACAATAAATAAATAAATAAAAAATGATCTAAATATGCTGGATGTGGACTGGGAACCCAGTAGCCAACAATGCATGAAGTCTTGTACTGGTGGATGTAGCACAGAACTGCTTTCTCATGCAGTAGGTAAGATAATTGATTAGAGAACAGGACCACCCTTGATGGCTTGGGCAATATCTGAAATAGAGAGGTAGATGTGAAGTAACCACAGGGGTCCAGTAACCTCAGTACCATATGGTTCAACCTAACCATAAGAGCATATCTCTCCAGTTTTACAAACTGTGGTCCCAAACATCAGAAGGGTAGACTTCAGCAAGATGGGAAAATACTGTAGGACAATCTGGTAGGGGTAGATGGTGTGAATGGGACAGAAGTCACATGGGATGTCATAAAGAGGGGTGTAATTAAGTTGAAAAATGGTGCATGAGACAGGCTGGGATGATCTAAAAGCTCAAAAAGTCAACCTGGTTCTCCAGATGTTTGGGAGCAGTAGTAATGGCAAAAAGGGTAGCATTCTGAAAATACAAGGGGGACAGAGCAAGGCCAACTGGCAGGAGTTTCTGAAAAATCTGAAAAAGGCCTGAATAATGGTCAGAAAAATTGAAGCAGAGATGGTCCTGAGAATTAGGAAGGGGGATCAAGGAGGGATAGAAATCATTCTTCAGGTACTTTGCATCAGGGAGAAAAGGAAAATAAAGGAGGCCATTGTCAGAGGAAGGAAGGAAGGAAGGAAGGAAGGAAGGAAGGAAGGAAGGAAGGAAGGAAGGAAGGAAGGAAGGAAGGAAGGAAGGAAGGAAGGAAGGAGAAAGGGAGATGGGTAAAAGAGGATAGGAAAAGGGTATTATACTGAAAGATTGCTTTTTTCCAGTGTTCCCCATGGAGCAGTGGTGCCACTATCAGACTGCAAGGTGCTGACCCAAAAGAGAAGGGATGAGGGACTGGAGTTAGCGCCAATCTCAGAGGAAAGGGTGCTCAGGGATCTAAAAACTCTGAAGGTGACAAGGTGCCTTGTCTTACCATTTGTACACTAGAGTGCTAAAGGCAATGGGCAGACACTTGCAGCACCACTGGCAATTCTGTTTAATGTTTCAGTTGATACATGGGCAGTCCAGTGGACTGGAGGGTGGCTAATATGGTGCTGCTTCACAAGAGAGTGGACAGGGATAACCAAGGACATTACAGACCAGTCAGTCAAACCTTGATTGTAGGCAAGCTGTGGGAAACCATCATCATGGAACAGTTAATGGAATTCTTGAAGGCAAATAAGTTGAACGACTGGAGGCAGCATGGGTCTCTAGCAGATTGATTTTGCCAAACTAACCTGACTGACTTTATTGATTGGGTCACAGAAGTCATGAACAGACAGCAGGCACTGGAGTTGTTACACCTTGACTTTAGCAAGACCTTTGATTCTGTTCCACATAGAAGGCTAATGCAAAAAGCTATGTAACCAGAAATAACTGACAAACTGACCAGGTGCACTGGGATCTGGCTGAGAGGAAGGACTCAGAGGGTAGTCAAAACTGAGTGCACTCAGAGCCCAGAGGAGTCATGAACAAAGTGCTACAGGGACTGGTTCTGTGACTGCTCCTCTTCAATATATTTTATTGTGATACAGGATGGGAAATCCAGATTAAGAACCTGGATTCACAAAGCCCACCAAACTCCCACAGTTGCGGGAAAAACCCAGCCCAAATGGATTGCCACTTGCGAAGGCACAGTTTTTCCTCACAGCAGTGGTTTTCACAAAGGTGAAGCCAGTTTGTGATCAGGTCCATGATTTATGGCAGCTTGTGGGTGGTGTTTCCATAGAAATCCCCACAGCAGTGGAAATATGTTACGGATGGTGGGATCAGCTATAAAATCCTTCCATAGCTGCGGCGGATGTGAATATAAATCTCCACAGTTGCAGAGAATTTGGACTGCAACTGTAGCTGTGGAGTTGGACTCAGTCCCATTTTGCTTTGTGAATCTGGCACAAGGTGCCTCTCTTTGCTGATGACATTAAGATCTAAGGCAGAGTGGACACTATCCAGGGAGTTAGTGAAATTAACTGAGACCTGGAAAACTTGGAAAAGTGGTGCAGATTATAGAAACTGAAGTTCAAACAAAAATGTGTAAAATACATATTGGTAGAAAGAACCCTAGAATAAACAGCCAAATGTGGGAGATTGGGTAGTTCAGACAGCTGAGGAAAGAGACCTAGGAGTCACTATGAGTGACACCCTCAAGTCCACTGCTCAGTACAACAAAGTGTACAGGAAGGCAAACAAGACATTAGGATATATTGGAAGGGAACTTGACAATAGGAGGTTAGAGGTGATACTGCCACTGTGCAGATTCCTAGCAAGGTCATACCTGGAGTACTGTGCATATGTCTGGAGTCCACATCTCACAACAGAGGCCATGTAAAGTCTGTACAAAAGAGGGCCATGAATATGATCCAGGGACAGCAAGGGGTATCATATGAGATGTTTGACAGACCTCAACATGTACACTCTGGAGATCAGGAGGGAAATGGTGATATTATTAAGATGTACAAATTCTTGAGAAAAATCAATATGGATTGTAAGTACTTATTCATGAGGAATAAAATAACAATGACTAGAGTACATGGGTTGTGGTGGGTGGCTGGATTCAGGAGGGACATTAGTAAGTTCTTCATGGGGCAGGTGGTGGACAAATGGAATAGATTGCCCACAGCGGTGGTTAAAGCCAAGACTGCAACAGGATTTAAACATGAGTAGGACTGATATAAGGGAATATTGGGATCCCCACAGGCTGAACAAGGGAATGGTTACCTGAGAAAGAAACTGACAATAAGGCACCAGGGCTATCAGATCTCCAAATCCAGCCCAGCAGTATGCCTAATGGAGAGTCAGGCAAGGAAATGGACAGACTGAAATGATGGATGGGTCATTTTCTGCTGACACAGTCTTCATTTATGTTTCTGTATACACATGTGAATGATCACTGTCTTTACCAGACTTCACAACAAAATATTCAGGTGTTTGCCACTGTTTACTGCTGGGTTCCACATACTGTTTGTGGTGTTCAGCACAGTACAATCACCACATTGGAGAACCAGGTGCACGTACTACACCACACTCCATGTATGTGTCCATGCATACACTTTTGACTTGACAGACTGGCACACATGGGACACCATCAGCATGCCAGTATGTCTAATTTCTGTTCAGTGACAGACAGACCATTTTGGACCATGTGCTGGCTGTGTTGTAGTTTGACTGCTCTGCATAGTTATTTATGGACTTTCACTTTGATAGGTGCTACCCATGGATTGTGATAGATGATTCTCACCAGTAGTACCACAGATGGTCTAGATAATCTTATGTGGTGGAAGATTGTACTGCTATGGACCAGTAAGGTGCTGGTTCAGGACAGTGCCACCACTATTCAAGATAGTGATGAGAATCATGCAGGGCAGGGGGACAGCAGCACAACCCAAACAACAAGGGAATGAAGAAGGCATGGCATAGTAGTGCAAACATTGTTTTGTTGTGCAGAGTTTATCTTCTTGTCTTTGTTTCACTCTAGTGTACTGTGGGTGGCCACATGTGGTCTGTGTGGATGGGTGCTTTGAGGATGGAAAATATGCCTATTTTTGTTTTCCTTTTTTACATTGTTTTTCATCAGCCATCCCAGTTGTAATGTACTATTACTTTTTTGATGCCATTCAGTAAACTTGTTATTTTCCTAGCACTGTGTTTCTGTGGTTCCTGTTGGCCTTTCATGTGATTTTAGATGGTTTCCTAGTTCTGCTGTTGTTTGGTTGTTGCTACACATTCACTAAGGCACAGGTGTTACCTACTTATTTGTATTTACATTATCAGTCCACAGAGATTCCAAGTCATCACTATTCAAATGAGGGAGATCTCCCGATTTTAACCACTAAAATCAGGGAGATTTTCACAGGGCCCTAATGTTTATGCCTAACTGAACCTAAGGTGCTAGAAATGTATTCTAAAGTCACTTAAAGACTGGAGGGAATAGTCTGTTCTTTGATTCTGATGATTTTAGTGACATGCAGTGGTGCCATAGAAAGAAGGGGGAGTCTCAAAAAAATGGCAAAATCAGAGACTTCCTGAAAATAGCGAGACTTGGAAAGTATGAGGTTCAGCACTGTATGGTTTTAGTGGCATAAAGTTCATTTCTGGTGTTACTTCTACATGGTTTGCGATTATTACATGTCAGGGTATTGCATTCAGGATATTGCACTTACTTGAAACAAGAAATTGTTTGCCATGCTTACATCTATGTCAACGATTGTAATCCATACATTGGATGTGGGTATTTTAAGTGTACCCTGTGTCTTTTGGTCATGTGCAGTGTGGGTCTTTTAATTAAATTCAACTCAAAGCTGCTGTGTTAGCCGGCTCAGTGGCACTGAGGGTTGAGGTGCTGGACACTACACCTTGTGCCACACCAGTGACCTGGGTTAGGGAATGGACTTGGGACACCAGGAGTCAGCAGGGGGAGGGAGAGAATTGAGTTCCAGAAGACTGCTCTCCTCTCCTGGGGTGGGGTAGTTGGGCTTGCATCAATCCTCAGTGGTCCCAGAAGGAGATTGGAGGCCCTGCAAAAAGTGTTTCTGTAACAGGGAGTGGAGTGGTGGTGGACATCAGGTCAGCAGTGCACAGGCATTATTGCATGTCCATGCTCTGTGGGAAACACAGCAAGAAAAAAACCCAGAATACCCAGGGAGGCGACATTGGCCCAGGAGCCAACACCCACATCTCATCAGACCACCATTCCACTGGCTCTCCCGAGCCCCTCAACCCAGCCTGGGACCATCCCTCTAATCTCAAAAAGGTTGCCAGGTACTGTAGGTGAGGTGGACCGTCTCCTGGGTGGTGAACTGGGGGGGCTGGATGGATCTGTGGGTCTGGGAAGGGGCTGCCCAGCCATTGTACTCCTGGTGGAAGGGGTTTCAGACAGGGAGTAGAGGTGGAGGCTTTGAGGGTACACCTAAGAAATACTCTGGTCTTCCAGTGCTAGAAAAAAAGTTAAAAAAAAAAGAGCTGCTATGTTTACTAAAGTATAGGCAAGGATAACGACACAGTCATATGAACAAAAACACTCATTTTCAATTATATCCTAGTGGTTCAAAAGTATTATATTTTATACCAGATTACAAAATATGCATGAATTAAAAGCATGAGTCACAGAGAATACAGAAAAAGAGAGTAAATAAGACAGCTGATGCCACCAGTTGCAACTAATGGGAGCAGAAACAAAAATCCTGCGCCCTTTCCATTACCATTTAAAAAGTTAACTAAATGGAAACAGTAGACCTTAGAAACACAGAAACACAGAATTTGATGGCAGAGAAGGACCGCTTGGCCCACCCAGTCTGCCCATTTCCCTACCTACTGGATAAGCTGCAGATCCTAGTTAACCAGCAGCCTACTTCTTCCTACCCCCACCCCCCAGAACTGCCTTATGACTATCCCATGCATGCTTGAATTCTACCACTGATTTTGACTCCACAACCTCCTCCGGAAGGCCGTTCCATGCATCCACAACCCTCTGTGAAAAAATACTTCCTTAAATTACCTCTGAGCCGCCCCCCCCATCTTCAAATTGTGCCCTCTTGTTCTTGCACACCTCTTTTTTTGAAAGATGCTACCCTCTTGGACTTTGTTGATTCCCTTGAGGTACTTGAACGTTTCTATCATGTCCCCCTCTCCTCCTTTCCCGAGGCTATACATATTAAGCTCTTTAAGTCTCTCTTCAGATGTCTTCGGTGCAGACCCTGCACCATTTTAGTGCCCTCCTCTGGACAGCTTCCATCCTGTCTATGTCTTTGCGAGATTGGGTCTCCAGAACTGCACACAGTACTCCAGATGGGGTCTCACCAGCTGTCTGTACAGAGGGATAATAACTTCCTGTTTTCTACTGGTGATGCCTCCCTATGCATCCCAGTATCCCCCAGCCCTCCTTGCTGCCCTCACATTGCTTGCCCATCTTTAGGTCATCTGATATGACTCCCCCAGGTCCCTCTCCATTTTGTTGTTAGTATCTCACCCCATTGTGTACTCTTCCATGGGTTTTGTTTCCCAGGTGCATTACCTTGCACTTCTTAGCATTGAATCTAAGCTGCCATACATTTGACCATTCCTCTAACCTTGCCAAGTCCCTTCTCATCCTTTCCACCCCACCTGTGCATCAACTCTGTTGCAGATCTTAGTGTCATCTGCAAAGAGACATACTTTCCTTCCAGTCCTTCTGCAATGTATTTATAAAGACATTGAAGGACAGTCCTAATACTGAACCTACGGTACCCCACTAGTAACCCTCCTTTCTTCTGAGTGGACTCCATTTACTATTACTCTCTGTGTCCTATTTTCCAGCCAATTCTTTACCCAGGCTGTCATCTTGGGACCCACTCCCAGGCTGGCTAACTTGTATATTAATCGTTTGTGTTGGACTGTGTCAAATGCCTTGCTAAAGTCTAGGTAGGCCATGTCCAGGCCCTCCTGATCTACTACTTTGGTCACCCAGTCAAAGAAATCTATCAGATTCATCTGGCATGACCTTCCGCTGTGAATCCATGCTGCCTAGGGTCCTGTGCCCTCTGGCCTCTAGATACTCGACAATTCTTTCCTTTAGAAGTAATTCCATCATTTTCCCTATCACTGAGGTTAAACTAACAGGTCTATAGTTTCCTGCTTCTGCCTTGCTCCCACTTTTGTGAAGGGGAATCACATCTGCCCTCCTCCAGTCCTCGGGTACCACCCCATCCTCCCTTGATTTGTTAAAAAGGGTAGTCAGTGGTGTCACCTGTTCTACCCTTAGTTCTTTTAGAATTCTGGGATGAATCCCATCAGGCCCCATTGCTTTGTCCACCTTCAGTTTTAAGAGTTCTTTCAGAACCCTTTCTTCTGTAAATGGGCAGGTATCAACTTCTGTATCCAGCGTGTTACTACAGTTTGTTTTATGTACCTCCCCCTCTTCCTTTGTAAATACAGAGCAAAAATATTTGTTTAGTATCTCTTTCTTTTCACAGTCTCCCTCTGCCACCCTCCCTCCCTTTATTAAGCCTCACTATCCTCCCTTGGTCTTCCTTCGCCCCTGATGTACCTATAAAAGGTTTTATCCCCTTCATAACTGAGTTGGCTATCTTTTCCTCGGTTTGGGCCTTTGCTGTTCTGACTGCCTTCCCAGCCTCCTTTTGCTTTAACTGATACAGTTCTCTGTCCTGCTCCTTCTGCGATTCTTGTACTTCCTGAATGCTTTCTTTTCTCTTGAACCTTCCTGCCACTTCCTTTGAGAACCATAGTGGTTTCTTACATCGTCTTGTTTTGTTTATTTGCTTCACACAAAGGCTCGTTACCTCTGTGATGGCAGTTTTATTATTCCCCATTGTTCTTCCACCCTCCTTCCTGCCCTATTTGCTAGTGCATTCCTTAGGCACTCACCCATTTAGCAAAGTCAGCCCTCCTAAAGTCCAGTACTTTTGTCTTTGTATGGCGTGACTCTATTGCTGTATTTATTGTGAACTATACTGTTCGATGATCGCTAGTTCCCAGATGGATACCCACTTCTACATCTGTAATCTCTCCATCTCCATTTGAAGAATCAAGTCTAATATTGCTCCCTCTTGAGTGGGCTCCAGTACTAGTTGTCTAAGGCATGCCCCTGTAGGGCATCTAGAATAACTGCACTCTTGAGTGGCAGCTGCAACTGCACTCCAGTTAACATCTGGCATATTCAGACCACCCATCAGCAATATCTCCTTTTCTGCCATTCTAAGTATACTTTCTATCATTTCCCTGTCCATTTCCTCCCTGGAGAAGGGGGTTCATAACCCTGTGTGACAGGTGCTATCATTGCTCTGTCTCAAATTTACCCACAGTGCTTTTTCCTCCCTGTTTACCCTTTTGTTCTGTTGCTTTTATTCCTTCCTTATGTAAAGAACTACTCCTCCTCCTCTTTTACCCTCCCTGTCCCTCCTGTAGACAGTGTACCTGGTATGTTTATGTCCCAGTCATGGTTTTGTGTGTACCATGTTTCTGTGACTGCCACGATATCCAGATGTTCCTTCTCCATCAAGGCCACTAATTCAGGAAGCTTGTTACCCAGACTACGGGCATTAGTACTCATTGCTCTCCATTTTTGATGGCTTTACCTTCTGTTGCAGCATCCGCCACTGACCGTTCTACCTCAGTCTTTTTCTCATTTAGTACCCTGTTTTGTAGGAGGCTGGGATTTTCCTGCTTGTCAGTGCCTCCCCTTTGACTAGTTTAAAGCTTGCCAATGAAGCATTTAAACCGATTGCTCAAAAGACTTGTTCCTTCCTGGACAGATGCAGACCATCCTGCCAGTATAGGCTGGTGTCCCTCAGGTGGAACCCCAGTCCCAATGAAGCCAAACCCTGTGCTCTGCCATTTTTCAACCATTCATTAAACTGCATGGTGCCAATTGCCCTCGCCTCCCCATGCTTTTGACAGGCAGCACCTCTGAGAAGTATACTGTGTGTGCTACTCATCTTAGGTCCTCCCCAACTCTGCAATGTCCTCCTGCACTGCTCTAATCTCATGATGAGCCAAGTCATTTGTCCCTAGGTGGACAATTACGTCAGCTCGAATCCTTGCAGCTGTTCTAGTGATCCTGAGGATGCACTTCCTGTCCCTCAAGCCATGGCACCAGGCAGGCACCTTACTTCATTTTCCCAGCTCCCCCAGTTCTATACCCTAATAAGTGGGTTCCCCACAGGAGCTGCTTCCCTTTCCCTTTGGTGCCCTCTGCCTCCTTTCTGTGGGCCTCCCTTGTGACAGATATCATCAGTCTTCTCTGCAGGTGCATCCATAGGGGAGCTATGCTCCCCCAGAATGGTGTATGGATTGTGGAGTGGAACAATTGACTGGGTGTGACTCTGTTCCACCCTCCTCACCCTCCCTGAGCCCACTGTGGTCCAACTGCTGTGCTTTCTTCGTAACCTCTGAGGTAGTGGTGGTGGCGCTAGTGCTCCCTGGATGGGGGAGGTTCCCTTTCTACTGTCCAGTGTGGCCTGGGGGAAGGTTTCCTTACTACTGTCCAGTGCGGCCTGAAGATGGGCAACTTCCTCCCTCAGGGCATAATCTTGACATAAATGCAATTGTATTGATATGGAATACCATAAACTTGTGCACTAGCTGTAAATATATGACTGCCATTTCTATTTTTTTTCATGGCATCATAAATTTTATAGCGCTGCTCAAGAAAACTGCCCCACAACTGGGTGTGCTAAAGGATGGCCAGAAACCAATACTCAGAATCTAGCACTACGCACCACTATAAACATGACCAAAATAACATAGCTAGTATGTGAAATAAGCTTTTTAATAGGCCTAAAATTCAGAAAAGTGCGGACCTCAAACATGCCAATGCACAGACCTGGAAATGAATGGCACAGCCCCAATAGACTTCTATCGATTTTGACAAAGCTTCATCAGGAAGTGACCTTTCAGTAGGTGTGAAATCATCCATTTTATATAGACAGGGGCAAAGGGTCATAATGTCGCAAGACATTATGCCTCATGCCAAAATTGCGCTGCTAATACAGCACAATATTACCATGTGGCATAAGTCTTTTTCTGTGGGGGTCTCACCCACACCCCCGATATGGGGCTTAGCCCCAACCCCTCCACTAATGATTCTCAACTCTGAGGGGTTACCTTGGGGAGCGCACAATTCGTGGAAAAAAATAAAATGTCTGGGACCGGGAATCAAACCCAGTCCCAGACACAGCGCCTGGGCTCCTTCTGCTGTGGCTCAATCCAGTGAGCCATGGCAGCTGCTCAGCAGAACCCACTCCGAGCAGAGGTCTTATCCTCTGCCTGGGATGGTGTGAATCGTACAATACCATGTACAGCAGTATACGCTGTATTGCACCAATCGATGCCATGATCTATGCTGTTTCGGGTTATCTATAATGTCATACACTATTAAGCATACGACATTTTGATCTGGTAGGATAAAGGCAACCCATTAAAGAAACTTTGCCTAGTTGTGATTGATCAAATACATACATACCATCAAAATCAATTAAAGCAGTGCGGAGCACAATCTATTAGTTTACCACTATATGATAAACTAAAAATATTTTAGTTAATATACAGTACAAACCGCATACAAAAACTGTGTTTAAATAAAAAACTGAAAAAAGCAAAATATAAAGCAAGAATAACAGCACTTTCCCTAACACTGGGTGGGAAAAACAAAGGGTGAGTAATGACAATCAGGTTTTCACCTGTTCTTCAATTTCTTTCTATTGTGCAATATAGTCTCTAATTAAGCAGTGGACAAAAAGCATGGAGTGTGCTTGCATTTTGGATTTCCAGTCAGACATACGGTTATCTCTCTCTTGTCCATATCCGGGCCATTTAATAACATGTAGCCCACGTGGAACTCTATCAATATGCACATAGGCTTCAAGTGTAGTGTGGTGCCAAAAAATTCTTCTAGACTTCAGAATGACTGCTTCAAAAATACAAAAGGTAAGCAATATGTCAGGTTCTTGAGGGGGTACAGTATCATGGCCTGGCTGTTCACTGCCCTCTGTATTACCTTCTGAGGTTGTTCTTTCTGTATTAGATGGATCCCCCACTCCAGTGTCAGAAGAAAGGGCTGTTACAAGGGCCCCACCATCCTCTCACAGTCGTATGCCATTAAATAGTCCAGACATTCCAGTACCCCAGAGCAGGGCAACAATGGGAACTAAGGTACTACACACTGAAAAAAATGCCTTAACTGCTATCACAACCAAATGGAGGCCAGAATAGTGGTTGTTGTGGACAAATTTTAAATGTACAGTATACATCAATGCTCAAGAAAAACTGCCCCACAACTGGGTGTGCTAAAGGAAGGCCACAACCCAATACTCAGAATCCTGCACCACCCACCACTATAAACATGACCAAAATAGCACAGCAAGTATGTGAAATAAACAATTTTAATAGGCATAAAATTCAGAAAATTGTAAACCTCAAACAATAATGGACAGCCTTAAATGTTACCATTGTTTGTCCTTGTGTAAAATATGGTGTTACTAGTTATTACAAATTTATTATTGGGACATCTCCATTATTGCAAATTACTGGAAAATATTTGTACTCCAATAGGTAAATCATACTTCCATGTTCATTTATCTAAACAAAGTTGAGTATAAGAGTGTAGTAACTTTATGCTATAATCAGAAAGAGTATTTTTGTTTTAAGCATGTTGGCCCATGATTGTAACAGATATAGGGGGTGATTGTCATTATTCACCCTTTGTTTTCCCCACACAGTGTTAGGGAAAGTGCTGTTAGTCCTGTTTTATATTTCACTTTTTTTTATTTAAACACAATTTTTTTATGTGGTGTGTATAGTAACTGAAACATTTTTAATTTATCATACTATGGTAAACTAACATATTATGTTCCACACTGCTTTAATTTGGTTTGATGATATATATATATAGATATAGATATATATTTATATTAGAGGCAAAAAACTCCGTTTAATGCATTAGTTAGGGTTGTTCCACAGCGAAAAAAAGCTAGGAAATTCAGGGTTAGGGTTGAAAGCCCCCTTTGGATCCCTCAGCCCACCCACCAAACAGCATCGGGGTACACGTTGAAGTTTTCGGCCCTAAATCTCAACCCATCACATAGATACATAGATACATAGACAGTGTCGGCAGATAAGGGCCTATGGCCCACCCAGTCTGCCCATTTGAGCTTGTAAGTTCAGTTTGTTTTCCTAGAAGTCTGTTGCCCCTTACCCCTGACCTCTAGAATTCCTTTATGTCTATCCCATGCATTCTTAAATCCCGTGATTGTTTCAGCCCCCACCACTTCCTCAGGGAGGGTGTTCCACTTATCCACCACCCGTTCTGTGAAAATTCTTTCTCATGTTTCCTCTGAATCGTCCTCCCTCCAACTTCATCCCATGCCCTCTAGTCCTGGAACATCTTTTCACTTAAAATAGTGTTTTCCTGCACCCTGTTCCTCCCTGTAAGATACTTGTATGTCTCTATCATATCCCTCTCTCCTCCTCTCCTCCAGGAGTACATGTTCAGTTCCTTCAACCTGTCTTCATAGGACTTGTGATGCAATCCATGCACCATCTTTGTTGCCCTCCTCTGAACCTACTCTACCCTGTCTATGTCCTTATGTAGGTATGGTCTCCAAGAACTGTACACTGTACTCCAGGTGGGGCATCACTAGTGTCTTGTATAGTGGAGATTATGACCTCCTTTTCCTGCTGGTGATGCCCTGCTTATACATCCCAGCATCCTATTGCTTTACCTGCTGCCTTGTCACACTGTTTCCCTACCTTGAGGGTCATCAGGATGACACCCCAAGATCCCTTTCCTGCTTGGTGCATGCTATATCCTCACCCCCAACTGATATATTGTGCCAGGGTTTTGTGCCCCCATATGCATTATCTTGCACTTCTTTGCATTGAATTTCAACTGCCAAACCCCTGACCATTCTTCAAGTTTCTGCAGGTGCTTCTCATTCTGTCTACACCCTCTGGTGTGTCTACTCTGTTACAGAGCTTTGTGTCATCAGCGAACAGTGAAATTCTGCCTTCTAGATCCTGTAATGTCACTGATGAAGATGTTGAATAGGACCGGTCCCAGCACTGATCCCTGTGGTACCCCACTGGTCACTCTTCCCTCTGTGGAGTGACAGCCATTTACCATCACCCTCTGTGTCCTGCCACCCAGCCAGTTACCTACCCACCACACTGCTGTCCTGCCCACACCCATATTCCCCAGTTTGTGTAATAGTCTTCTATGTGGCACAGTGTCAAAGGCCTTGCTGAAGTCCAGATAGGCCATGTCACTGCCCTCCTGATCCACCTCCTAGTCACTCAGTCAAAAATTCAACGGGGTTGGTCTGACATGACCTCCCCTGGTGAAACCATGCTGCCTTGGGTCCTGTAGTCCATTGACAACCAGATGTTCCACCAATCTCTCCTTTAGTAGTGCTTCCATGATCTTCCCCACTACCGAGGTGAGGCTGACTGGTCTGTAGTTCCCTGCTGTTGCCTGTGTAAAGAAGCTGAGGTATAGGAGAATGGGGTGAGAGTTAGGACCGACGACCCCAACGTGCAACCCAATGCCATTTGGGGGGGTGGGCTGGGGAGGTCAAGGGGCTTTAAACCCTAACCCCGAATTTCCTAGCTTTTTTTTGCTGTGGAAGAATCCTAACTGATGCATTAAACTGAGTTTTTTTGCCTCTAATTCTCTTCTTTTTGAGAATGAGGATGATAAATAATGAAAGGAATACAGTGGCGGCAGCGCAGGGCCCAACAGGAACTACAAAGCAAATGCAAGTGGCAACAGTAATGCACACAGAAAAGCAAACATAAATGGCAAAGTAAATGTTAATAGAAACACAAGCGTAAAGTGACGCTGAAGCAAACAGTTACGTAAATGGAGAAATCAAACAGAAGTGCATACAGAACGCAACTGGTAACACGCACATTCATGGTTCCAGAATTGTAAACTCAAATGGTAACAGTAACACCAAATATAATACCTAAGTAAACAGAAATGCAAGCATGTACGAAAATGCAAACCATAAAGCACACACTCACGGAACCACAATTGTAAATTCAAATGGTTACGGTAACAGCAACAATAAAGCCAATAAAAACAGAAACGCAACCACATACGGAAACGCAAACTGTTACATGTAAGGTCATGGTACTGCAATAGTAAATGTAAATAGTAACAGTAACAGCAACAGTAAAGACAAAGAAACAGAAATGCAAGTGCATACGAAAATGCAAACCGTTACGCACACAGTGGCGTGGACGGGAACGGTGATTCGAATGGTGACAGAAGTGCAACTAGAAACGCTAACTGTCACAGTAACAAATGGGTACACCCTTCTTTTCCCCCAAAACTGCATTGAAAAAACAAATTGAAAACAAAGAATGTATGCATTATAATTGACTTTGGAGCAGAAAAGTGCGACTTGGAATATTAAATTGCTTATATCTCAGGAACTGTACGACGTAGGACAAAAATTACAATTGTGTATGAATTATTACTTTCCTGGATAGTTTTCTGTTTAGCCCCCATTTGGGGGGGAAGCATTTTTTTGACAAAAAGTCCGTATCTAGCACTGTTTCTGAGATACGGGCCCTGAAAGACGCGACAGATGCCATAATGTTATCCTGTGGGAAAAACTGTCAAATTCAGAGTGCTGTCACTTTGCCATCCTGCAATATTTTTTCTCCACACCAACAAAAGGCACAATTGTTGGATGTTGGCTTTCTTTCTTCCAAATTTCAGGCCAAAAGACCAAACCGTTATTTTCTAGCAGAGCAGCAAAGAATTCTTGTAACATGGTGGACGATGTAATGTTATCCTATGGGAAAAAGCACCAAATTTGTAGTGCTGTAACTTTGCTGCCCCATAATATTTTTTGACCAATCAACTAAAAGGCACATTTGTGGGATGTTGCCTTTCTT
Organism: Neoceratodus forsteri; assembly: GCA_016271365.2. NCBI lineage: Eukaryota > Metazoa > Chordata > Ceratodontiformes > Ceratodontidae > Neoceratodus > Neoceratodus forsteri. The sequence continues at coordinate 607,289,224 of CM057458.1, forward strand.
CCCTCCAAATTTCAAGTAAAAAGACCAAACCATTTCTGAGATATTCAATGTCAAAATTGGCAAAATGTCCCTATCTATTCCATTATAAAAAATCTGGCCATCTTGTCACTCGCTCGCGATGCAAGATCACGATCAAAGAATCTCATGATCAAAGAATTTGCAGCCTCACAATCAAAGAATTTGCAGGCTCATGAACAAAGAATAAAAAATGTAATAAATCCAAAAATAGATGCAATTACAGTAAACCACCATCATGGTTTGACAAAACTAAGCTCCCTGAGTAAAACCACCCTCATTTGACTTCCTTGGGCTGAGAAAATTGATTTTTAAATTCGGCCATCTCATCCCTCACTCACGATGCAAGATCGTGATCAAAGAATCTCATGATCAAAGAATTTGCAGATTCACGATCAAAGAATAAAAAATGGTGAAACGCGATTTATTCACCAATTTGAACCAAACCAATGACATGGATCAACAGAACAGACCCTTCTGAGCAAAACAAGCCTTCATTTGTATTCCTAGCTCACCCTGAGCTGAGATATTAGTGTTTTAGGTCACGATGCAAGATCACGATCAAAGAATTTGCAGGCTCATGATCAAAGATCGTTAGTGAGCAGTGAGTTAAGATTTTAAAAGCGTATAACTCTATTTTTTGATCAATTTAGATGGAACCAAAGCCATGGCTCGATCGATCAGGGTCCCCTGAGTAAAACCCACAGAAGTTTTACTTCAGAAGTGAACCCTGAGAAAAAGATATTTGTGTTTGTGTGATTGGAAAACTGAAAACAAGACGGCAGACCTAGCGGTCAAAGAATTTTGAAAACTCCTCAGGAACAAAGATTCTTGAACTGTGAGGCTGCAAATTCTTTGATCGCCAGGTGAGACCAGATGGCCAGAACCCCCATTCTTTGATCACAAGATATACATATAAATTTTCCCATTGACTTATAAGGGGAACTTAAAAGTGCCATAACTTTTGAATGCCTTAATATTTTTTCACCAAACAAAAAGTGGCATGTTCAGCCACTAAAGCTCTTCCAAATGAGTCATCTTGCAGAGTATCATACCACATGGCAGCTGTGCAGGGCCACATTAAAAATGCCAAAAGGTGCCTCCAAAAATGGATAATTTTGCATTTTTCAGCGCTTTCGTACATGAAGACCAGCACTCTGACAGAAATGCAATTTGGCAGATCAAGAGATCTAGTGTGCCTCAACGCATGTACCAGATTTTGGGCAAATCCATTGAACAGGTCCAAAGTTATTAATACCCAAACTTTTGACTTTAGTATGTTACTGGCCGCTCAACCCTAACTATAGTGGCACGACCGTGCCACTATAATATACATATATACATATATATATATATATATATATATATATAGATTGATATATATATATATATATATATATATATATATATATATATATATTTGACCAATCCCAGTTAGGCACTGTTTCTTTAATTGGTTACCTGTTTATATAAAATGGTTGATTGCACAACTACAGACACTTCCTGATGATGCTTTGGCAAAACCGGTAAAAGTCTAGTGGGGCTCTGCCATTCATTTCCTGGTCTGTGCTTTGGCACATTTGAGGTTTGCACTTTTTTGAGTTTTATGCCTATTAAAAACTGCTTATTTCACATACTTGCTGTGTTATTTTGGTCATGTTTATAGTGGTGGGTAGTGCTGGATTTTGAGCATACTGTAGATCATAAATTTGATACCTCCTACAGATTCAAATTAAGCAATAAGGCACTCTAGGAGGTGCATTGTGGTGAGATAACAGCCTGAATTGAATAAGTTGAAGCACAAATCAAAGTCAAGTGCTTTCACCACTTGAGAAAGGCCACTATCTCAACATAACAGATCCCCGTAGTGCCTTATTAAGGGCTTGGGCCACTGGAATCTCAATTCCTCCAAGACTGATAGCAGTTGGGCCCATCTCATGCCCGGACCCATTCCAGTGAATCTGGGCACTTTCAAAATCCCTCTGTAGCTGCCTCTCTCTCCTGGTATGGTTGCTGTGTACCTCTCTGCCCAATACAGGTATGAGTGCCCCACAATCCTTACATGCTTCTGATGACTTGTGCCTGTTAATACAAACTCTTAAACAGGTTAAAACATTGTTCTAATATGCCTCTTATAGCAGCTCAACCTCCATCTGCACACCAGCTTAACCTCTTCCTCTGAACTCCCCCTTGCCACCTCTTTCAATGCCGTACCTATCCTGAATGAATGTGAGAAAAATTGTCTTAGGTCCTCCCTCAAGAATGCCACCTCTTCCTTTAGGCCCCCTGCTAATTAGTAGCACATGGCCGGGGTGCCATTCCCATGCATGAAAGCATCCCCCCGCTCCTCGGGTGGATCTCCCTGTATTGTCCTATAGCTGCCATTGTGCACCATCCAGCACCTGGTTGTCTGTGGATTGCCACCTCCACCCCTACCCACACCTGATCTGTCTTTGATCTTCTAAGCCAGATGACTATCCCTTTGGGTCCCCATTGAATTTCCAATACCCAGATTTCCCCTATCTGAATCAGCCTTGTTCATTGCTACCACTACTTGTACTTTAAATGCCCCTCCGGCCATGAGTGTAAAAATTGCCCAGAATAGTCATACTTCATAGGCTAAGGAGCAAACCTGACCTAGTGCCTGTATCAGTCTGACCAACATCTGTTCTGATAGGGGTCTCCTGGTGTCACCCAGCCTCCCTTGCTTTCTCTACCAGCCTATCAGCATCTGCCAAACCATCCTGGATTTGTTTGGTTCTGGCCATCCCCTAGCACTGCAAGCCTATCCAATACCTGCCACCTGCACTCTAATAGTGGTGTGAGCCATGCCCCCTATTCCATTTCTGCACCATATACTGCACCATCTGTTCTTCTGTAATATGTTTACTTTCCTTGAAACCCTCCTGCTGCCAGAACTCCTGAAAGGCACTCCATACCCCCCCTCAGTGTGTTTACTGATCAATTGCTCCAGTATAGCATTTGGACTATTTCCAACCAATCTCCCACAACTGTTCTGGCACTTGGATTTCTCTGGAGGGAAGATTGAGTAGCCAAAGACCTGAACCTGTCCAACTAAAGATGGTAAAGACTGTCAGCAATGTCATTCTGAATACCTTCGATGTAAAATTTGCTTCAAGAAGGTTAGGAAAAGCAGAAGAAGGAGGAGATCTCTATACTTTACAAGGGTGGTGGCATGCGCAGTCAGGGAGAGAAAAAAGGCATTCAGGAGGTACAAGATGACACAAAGGGAGGAGGATAGGGAGGCATTTAGAGAGAAGAGAAGGGAGGCAGGGCAGAAGATAAGGAGGGCTAAAGAGGTCACTGAGAAGAAAATAGCAAAGCAGGCTATGGGGGAGATAAAATGTTTTTTAGGTATGTGGGAGAAAGAAGGAAGGCCCAGAAGGGAATAGGGAGATTGAGGGGGAAGGGAGGAATAAAATTGGTCAGGGACTTCAAAAAAGTGGAGGTATTAAATAGCTACTTCTGTTTGATCTTCATGAAAAATGGAGAGGGTAGAGGACCAAAGCTGGAGGGGAAGGGAAGGGAATGTAGGATAATGGATTATAGAATGTTCACAATTGATAGAGTAAGGGATGAATTGGGCAGGTAAAGATGGATAAAGCAATGGGGTAACTAGGTGGGTGGAAAAATGGTTCATGGGAAGGAGCCAAACAGTGGTGGTAAATAGGGTACATTCCAGGGTAAAGGGGATAATGATGCCTCGTGGGTCAGTGCTGGGACCCCTACTTTTTAAAATTTATATCAGTGGTCTAGCAGAAGCACTAGAGGGTAACATGTGCCTATTCATGGAAGATATAATGATTTACATTAGGGTGGACACTCAAAGTGGAGTGGAGGCCATGAAGTAAGACCTGAAGAAGCTGGAGGGGCTGTCGGAAACCAGTCAACTAAAGTTCAATGCGAAAAGTCTGCGGTGTTGCACTTGGGGTGGAAAAACATTCAAGCTGCTTATACTCTTGGGGGGGAGGAAATCAAGGAAACACAGCAGGAGAGGGATCTGGGGATTATTATACCGAGCAATCTTAAGGTGGTGAACCAGTGCAGCAAGGCGGTGGGAAAGGCAAGTAGTGTGTTGGCCTGCATTGGAAGGGGCATAACTAGCAGAAGGAGGGAGGTGCTAATGCTGCCTTACAAAACAATGGTGAGGCCACACCTGGAGTAAGGGGTATAGTTCTGGAGACTGCACCTATGTAGGGACATTGAGGGGATGGAGAGGGTTCAGAGAAGAGTAACCAAGATGGTGCATGGGATGTGGGAAAAAACATATGAACAGAGGTGGTGTGAGCTGAATCTTTACCCACTAGACACTAGAAGGGGGAGGGGGACATGATTGAAACTTTTAAGTATCTGAAGGGGATCAATAAGGTGAAGGAGGGAAGCTTGTTCAGAAGGAAGGAGGGAGCTAGAACAAGGGGTCATAGCCTCAGATTGGAAGGAGGTAAATACAGAGTCAATCTGAGGGGGTGTTCTTCACAGAGAGGGTGGTAGAGGCCTGGAACAGGCTACCAGAGGAAGTGATGGGATCCAAAATGGTGGAGGGATTCAAGAGGGCATGGGACAGACATATGGGGTTGGGAATAGGGGGGAAAGTTCTGAGCCAGTAAAAGGGGAAGGGGAGAAGGGATGGATATAAGGCAGACTAGACTGGTCGATGTGGTCCTTTTTTGCTGTCAGATTTCTGTGAATCTGTGAAGATCCCCAGAGAGTCTCCCATTGAGGGGATATAGATTAAATTCCCTTAACACTGATATTAATTCAAAACCAGTTTTGTTAATCTTCTTATCTTTGGATATCCTTATGGGAATAACTGGTACCATATTTATATAAGACAAAATAGAATTATCTGTCAGCCCATTGAATTCTCCAGTTTTTGCATTAAGATCTCCTATTCAGATAATTCCCCTATCAGGGTAATTTGTATATATGTCACCAATTAATATTCTTAAAGACTCACAGATATCTTGTCAATAGAATTTGGACACAAAAGGAGGTATATAATTCACTAAAGCAATTTTTTGGTCTGCAGTCTCCACAAAATCTGTAACAAAACAGTATCTCTAAAACATTCTGCTTTACCAAAACTGCCCACTTTAATGTATGTTGCTAGCCAACCTAAATATCTTCCCTGCCTCTAGGTTCTTACTCCTGGCTGGTGGACTGCTTCAAAACCATTTGACTCCCAGATCCCCACCAATAAATACACAGACAAATATGTGTGGGTGCTCAATTTGGCAATCAATTTACTTATTCTTTCATCTTTTAGTTCACATTATGTCCACATTCATCAGTATACATATATTTCTGCTTAATATTTTTACCAATTCCTTCATTCCACATCCACTTCATCATATAATCATTTAGTGTCCATTTTTCTCAATGTTATTCCTTTTATTTTTTGTCATTGTCTCCTTCCTCCAAGATGTACATCATGGGAAGGGGGCCATCTTCTCTCATTCTCCTCCGTTCAAGGGATACTAAAGTATTGTCTGAACCCCTACTTCCAGCTGATATTCTTATGTCCAATTTTCTTTGTCCCCTCACCCCTTCACACCATCCTTTCCTCTCTCCTCCTGTTTTTTTCATCACTTCTGGTTTAATTGCTGTCCACCTTCAGCAACCCCCCATCGGTCACCATCACTCCACCTACAGCAGTGACCCCACCAGATCCAATTCCCATATTATTTCATGGGCAGATGGGTGGGGTATTCTCTCAGAGAAAAATTGTGAGCTCCCAGGGCCTGTGTTTGCCATAAGTACCCATGTTGCTCACCCCGCTCTCTCTTTCTGTAAGCCAATCCTTGCTTCCCACCTCACTCTAGCGCTGACCTCATAGCTCCTCCCCTTTCATGATCTCACCAAACTCCTCCTCCCACCCGCACCTTTCCTTTTACAAAACCTTAGCCTCTGGCCCCCACACACTTGGCTTGGGCCTATGGACAATGGGGTCTGCCCTTTAAAGAGGGCAACCCTCTTTGTCCCCCATATCCCCACCAATAAATACACAGACAAGTATGTGTGGGTGCTCAATTTGGCAATCAATTTACTTATTCTTTCATCTTTTAGTTCACATTGTGTTCACATTCATCGGTATATATATATATATATATATATATCTGCATAATATTTTTATAAAATCCTTCATTCCACATCATCACGTAATCATTTATTGTCCATTGTTCTCAATTTCATTCCTTTTGTTTCTTTTCATCATCTTCCCCCCCCCAGATGTACATCATTGGGGCCATCTTCTCTCATCCTCCTCTGTTCAAGGGGTACTAGTGTGCACTCTGAACCCCTACTTCCTGCTTATTTTCTTATGTCCTATTTTCTTGGTCCCCCTGCCCCCTTCCCCCCTCAATTTTCTCCTCCCCTCCCCAATTTTTCCACTAGTCCACCTCCCGCTTGTGATGGATGGTGTAGACCTCTCCCAAAATAAAAAGGGGGACACCCCTTCCCCTGTTTAGGCTAACTTTCTTTGCATCCAGGGCTCTATTACATTGGCAATCTGAGCATTAAACATTGCCAGACCTAGACTGAAGAGGTATACCCTATCGCCCCTGTAATACTTGCCCCTTTCTTCTACTACTCCCCTGTCTACCACCATACCTCCCAGGCTCTCAAATAGCCTTCCGTCTCTTGCATTTATTCACTTCCTAGCCCTATCCAAGGCATTGTGGTTGTCAGCATACCTCCACACCCTTTGTGGAATAATGTCTGACCACACTTGGGTCACCCCTGATCACCATTCCCTTCTTTTTTTAACATCCCTTTAATGTGATAAAAGATGTCCAGCCAGGGTCTGGTCCCCAAGTTATTGCCTCCTAAATGAATCATGATTCAATCTGACAGGCTGTGTTCCCTTCTTAACTCCCTGAGCGCTGGAAGTAGTTGTGTCCATTTCATGCCTCACATGCCTCTCCAGGTCAACTTGATGGTGTTAAGGTCCAGATAAAGCTGCATCTCCCCAAGCCTTCTGGATGTACACTTTTCTGACCAGTGGATGAAGGTGTGCCCACATATCCAAGCTTCCAACCTCCATGCCCTTCCTGCTGAAACCATAAATAGAGACAGAGTTACTCTCCATCTTTCTTCTTGGCCTGCCCCCCTCCCCACTTCCCTTAAACCCCAGTGATACCCCCCCCATTCTACTTTATTCATTCTTTTTGGATAACTAAAGACATACTTAGCACAGAGGCAAGGTATTATGAACATATCTTTTATAGCAATTAGAAGCTCACCACCCTTTTTACTTGATATCCACCGGTGTGATCCCCATTGCTGCCATCTTGGAGGATACCCCAATCTGAAATGAATAGAATGAGTACCCTATTGAGTTTTTCCCCAAGAAGGCCATCCACTCTTTATCATTGCCATGACCTAAGACCCTGTCACCAGGGACTCATCCCCGTGCAAGAATATTAATGGGTTCCCATCCCACGGGCACCCAGCCACGTACGCATGCAGGGTTCCCACCGGACAGATGGCATACTTGTGGTGCCATAGCATGACCATGTTCCCCCTGCCAGCCTGGTAGGTGTTGGACCACCTCACCTATACTGAAATCCCATCCCCGGTCCACACCATGTCATTCCAGCACAACCCTGCGGACTTGTCCACCTTGCCATGCCCTATCACCTCACTGACTCTGAAGGCCCTGCTATACATGGTGGCGAAGACCACCTTAAACAAAACTGCTTCACTACTACACCTGCATAACTGGTGCAGTACCCTCACTAGCTGCTCTATCAGTTCCTTGGTCAGTGGCATCCTATTGTCTCAGGCCCTCCCAGCCCCCACAGCCAGCCCTGCTTCAAGTGCCTAATGAACTTACTCTTCATGGGGTCCTCCCATCCCTTCAGTATACTCAGCTGGCTCGTTGTAGCCAATTGTACCCCCATCATCGTGTGTGCCAGCTTATTCCTTCATTCTGTCACTATGAATTGTGCTACTTGTTCCACCGTCACCACCCCACTTACCTGGCAGCCAGATTGGGCCTGGAATGCCTGAAAGGCCCTCCATGAGATTTCCTATGCTTTTAGGGTCCTGGGGGATCAGGAGTTGTGAAACAACTGTTCAGCTCCCCTGGTCCAATCCTTCAATTGTAATCCAGAATTGCTGTCTGCCTGGGTTGCACTCCTGGGGCGATGGCACGGAACTTGTCCATCTACAGGCGGGAGAGGAAGTCAGCTATCATGTTGTCCACACCATCAATGTGTCTAGTCCTAAATGACATATTCAACATTAAGCACCTCAGCACCAACTGTCTTAAGACCCGCAAAACCCCCAGTGACATCGCCCTCTGGCTGTTTAAGGTGTTCACAACTGCTCTATTGTCAATCCAGAAGGTGACATTCTGGTTCCTCAGTCTCTCTCCCCAGATTTCCATGGCTACCCAGATTGGGAATATCACTAAGAAAGTGATGTCCCTCATCAGGCCAGCCCAGACCCTGTTGCTGGCCATGCCACAGCAAACCATTTCCCCCAAAGTATGCTCCCATGCCTATGCCCACCACTGCATCAGTGTATAGTTGCAGGTGTGTGTTAAATACCAACTCGTCCTGCCAAAAAGTCCTGCCATTGTAATGGCTGAGAAAAGTCTCCCATACCTCCAAGTACTCCCTGGTCCCTTTCCTAATATCCACCCAGAGGTGCAGCCTTGAGACCCCCTGTGTTGTCCTCACAAGGCACAGTGTTAAAAGTATGGCCTGGTACTACTGCCTTACAGGCAAAGTTTAAGTGTCCCATAAGTTGTTGCACCTGCTGGAGCTGTACTCTCTGCTGGGCTTTAACAGCACCCATCAATGCCTTTAGTTTCCCTACTTTTGCTTTGGGCAGTCAAAATAACTCCCCCACTGTGTCAATCTCAATGCCTAAAAACTCAGTGCTCTAGCTAGGTCCCTCTATTTTCACTGGGGACAAAGGCATCCCTAGGTTGTGGCACATGGCTTTGAAATCCCATAACATCCTCTCTGTCTATTGCTGCCCTTCACCTATTAATAGAAAGTCATTCACAAAATGGACCACTGTCTGGTACCCATGTTTTTCTTGAAAGGCTCATCGTAACCATGCGCTAAAAATTTCAAATGTCACACAGGCAATAGAGCAGCCCATGGGCATGGCTTTGTCAAAATAGTAATCCTCCTCTACCCGGAAACCCAACAGGTCCCAGTCTTCTGGCCGGACCGGCAGCAGGTGAAAGGCCTCTTCAGTGTCCATTTTTGCCAGCCATGCTCCTTGTGATGCCCTAACCAGCCTCCCTCCTCTAAAGTAACGTACATCACCCTGCTGTCCTCCTCACTGATGTGATTATTAACTGAATCCCTGTCCAGGTAGGACAGGTGGTGTGTCACCTGAAATTCCCCCAGCTGTTTCTTCGGTACCAACCCCAAGGGTGATGTCCTCAGACATAGCAGAGGTGGGTACCCAAATGGGCCCTCTACCCTGCCAGCTGCAATTTCCTTCTGGATATTCTGCTCCAACAACTTCTTCCTCCACTTAACTGACCTCAAGTTCTCCACTTTTGTCTCTTTATTGGCCCTTTTAAAATGCAGACTGAAACCTTCCCGGAAACCTGTCAATAGTATGGCAGCTGCTTCCTTGCCCGGGTATGTCCTCAGCCATTCCAGTATCAACTCCACCTTAATGGGGTGTGTACCAGGTGAAAAGCCCCTGTCACACCATTCTTAGTTATCTTGCTGTTAGTTGTAGTGGTATTGACTCATACCTCTCCCTGCTCCCCAGCCCCAGGTCCCCCTACCCACTGCTGGCCCCTGATCCCCGCATGGTTACCCCAAAAGTGCTGATTGTATGAGTTATCCTGGCTAGCACTACATTTTTTCCTGCTGTTCTTGTACCTGGAAGTGGGGTGGTTGCCCCAGCACCTGGAACAGGCATGCCGGAAAATGTCAATTCCGCCAGGAGCAAAATGCCCTGTTGTAACCCCAACAGCATTTTGCTGCTGCCCCACCTTTTTTGTTCCCTTTACCCTCAGTCCCAGTGGACCCTGTACATATCTATAAGCACAGATTGATCTGTCAGGTGTACCACTTTACATCTCCAAAATGCACCTTCCTCTTTCTGAACTTATCGTCATACTTCAGCCAACTATAACCAAGGCCCCTACTTTTCTTCGGCACGCTGGGACCAAGTTCTGTGGTAAGATTACCATTTGCAGCAGAACTTCTGCAGTGGTGGTTTGAAATTTCTGTGGAAGTTCTGTGGCACTAACGGACTACCACATCAGAGTGTCAGCTTGTCATCCTGACTTCATTTCCATGGCAATGATTATAACAAACAGGATGGAGGAAAACACAGAAACACTAGTTCAAAAAATAACAGACTTATTGAAATAATTTTTTGGCTAAAAAAGCAAAACAAAATATCTATCCCTTAAGGTCCTAGCCTATTGCATTAATGAAATATGTAGAGAGGACCTTATGTGATAAATAAGGTATTTCTATACTCATGCTGTCTATACCACTCATGAGATAAGTGCTGTCTACACCACTCATGATGTGCCCACTGTGTATCACTTATATAATTATATGCAATCTGTAACATACATACAAATGTGTGTGTGTGTGCGTGTGTGTGTGTGTGTGTGTGTGACTGTATATATAGTGAGAGAGAGAGATACTGCATGTGTTTATATATATATATATATATATATATATATATATATATTCGTTTAATTTCAATGAAATTGTATCCTTATTCATACAGGTCCCTTTGGAATGGTAAACAGAATAGAAGAGATATTGCAAAACTCATTTTTCATGCCAACCTGTTTCCCCTGACACACTATGTAACACCCTCAGGCCATGACATGCATGTGAACTCATTGTGAGATAAAGCTCTCCAGCTCATCACAATGTGTCCCTCGTGTTGCAGAACACTGTGCCATACCTTCCCAGGCTCAGAGCAGTGATGTGTTCCCCCAGTTCTTGTGCTGTCCAGCCAGTTCCCAGAGCTCATCTCTGAACCTAAGTTGCTGGCATGGGAACACAACATGCTACCCTCTGGCCCAACAGCTGGCTCCTAACACAACATTTCTCCATAACTTTTTGGTGATTCTATCAACCAATGACAATATGTAATCAATAACCCTGGCAAAAATGTGTACAGTGCAATTATTTATTCAACAGATCTATTCTTTCAATAGGTCTACATATTATTATATTCCACTTTTCTGAGCATAATTTATTTTTCTTAAATATGACAGATTAATTCATTTTACTAGTTATTCATTTCAGATGGCGTCTCTATACCTTAAAGGCAAAAATAAGTTTGTACAAAGTGAGGTATGGACTTAACAGGTCTATGCTATTGTCAAGGTTTTATTTAAGTTGACCCTAGTGTAATAACGTAAGACTGAAAATTGTATTAGGCTGTAGTGCAGGCTGAGCAAATATCACAGTGCCTGATGTGCTGTGCCACTGCCTCTGGCAGTGGGAGCTGTGATAGATAAGTGACTATTTATGTGGCAGAATGCAGCCATTTCATCAGCTAATTTCTGATGTTATAGCACTGATAACATCACATTCTGAGCATAGAGGGGTTTTGGATATAAAAAGAGGGGAAAGGAACCAGGGTCTATGGATAAACAGAAACATTTATAAAGAATCACCAAGAACCGTGAATTCTGTGGCAGTGCAGAAGTTCTGCAGTAGGTTGCAAGTTCTGAGCAAAATTCTGCAGCTGCAGAATTCTATGGGCCTTGACTATAACCTCCCTTTTTATAAGCATTCTTTATAATCAGCGAATATGTCAGCGGGGGTAGCCAACTCCAGCATCTTTTGATAACTATGACCACATAAATATGTAAAACCTGTGGACCAACTGTCCCACATTTTTCCCTTCATCCACTTCTTTTCTTTCTCCTTTCCTAAAAGAACCACAGCTGCAGCCATGTCCTTTTTCTCAAAGCTCTCTTTTTCCTCATACTTATTCATATTGTCTACGTTGGTCAGAGTGAAAATATCCACAAATTCATCCACTTCCAAATTTTCTCTGTAGTGGCTGTGGGTACATGGTCCTTGATCCTAACACGGGGTGCTCCAATTTTGGCCCTGAAACCTCTATCCCCCATTGCCCCCCTTGTGCCTGTGCCCTCCCCTTTTTCCTTGTTCCTCAGCTCCCCCAGCACTTTTTCCAATTGGCCTAAGCCACTATCCCCCATAGCTTTAAGCATTTGTTCCACATACACCTTCACACTGCTTTCCAGTGTGACCTCATTATTACCTGGTTGTAAGCCTGGTTGGGAGCTGGGGCCCACCGGTGGAGCTGGCTAGGTGTTGACAGGCACTGGTGATGTATTCTGCAGTGCCACTGGGGCAGGAGGATTTGGGTCCACTGGACTAGTGGGCTTGGGCTTTGGAGCAGGAGCAGGGGCCTGCACCAGGACAGGTACCAGAGCAGGAGGAGGTACTGGGCTGACCAGCTCTGGAATGGACTTGGGGACCCTTGGTGCAGCCGGGGCCTTTGCTGCATTTTTGTCATTCTTCCCTCCCTGCTGCTTGTCCCCTTTTTACTTCCTTCCCTTTCCTGGGCTGGGTGGGTTCACAGCCTCCAGCAATAAATTCGCTTTGGACACCAGTTCCATCACTGTCTGGTAACACTCCTCCTTGGCAGGCTTGCTCTTCCTGGGGGACATAACTGCTTTCTATAAAACCTAAAATACACAATAATCCCCATTACACATCATTATGTCTGTACAGAGTCATACCATCCTCCCTCCTCTTTTGGATCCGCTGCTTCAGGTAGGCCTGAGCCTTTATATTCTCTTGTCTCCTCATGGTAACCACTGCCCCCTGTTTTCTGAAGTTTGTCCCCCCCTTTTTCTTTTTTTTAGTTGTTGCTTATTTTGCATTGCAATATATCCCCTGTGTGGGTGGAGGACAAAGGCGGGAGAGTGACATTCTCTACCCTCTGCCACCTCTAGATAATGACCTAGCATACATTTATAAATACCCCCCAACAGAGCTGGCCACCCATCACTGTGACCCGCTTGCTGGGTTGTGCCCCCCTGTCTGGCCTAGGGCTCCTTTTGGCCTTGCGCCACTGGGTCAACTCCCTCCTTGCTTCACTCATCCTGTGTTCTTATATATATTATTTTTTTTGTGTATGTATAAAACACCCCCTTTTACTTTTTATTGTAATCCTTGCATTCAGCTTCCCCTTGTAGGCTTCCTGTTCCAAACATGGCCTGTGGCCACCATTAGCTGTCTGAGTTCGCTAGACCACATGGCGATGACATCAGATGCTATCGCCATGTGGTCCTCTTATGCACTCCCCTTTTTGGCCTGGCTCTCAGCCTCTGTGCACATCTATCCACCGACATCTCTCTGTTGTAAGCACCCTTTTTTCTTTGTTTCAACTGGTATCCCGTTTTGCAAAAGAAATAATTATGCATGTTTTCACCAGCCCTCCCATGATGGTGATGACAGCTGCCACCACTGCGGACCCCCACTCTGAGATTCACACCTAAAAGAAGAGGACTCACAAACAATGAGTAAGTGGCTAGAATAATCCAGAGAGGCTTGGATAAAATAGCCCACTCCTCAATAAAAGGCTCCCCTGGCATTCCCTTTTGTTTCCAGGCCATGCGGTGGCCTGACCTAATTTCCTAATTTCCTCCTCTATCCCAGAACAAATGCATGGTGGCCAGGCAGGGCCAGTCAGACAAGCTGCCAATCATTTACTTGTGGCCTCTTTTCTCGAGGCCTGTCGATGACCTTCTGCCAAAGCCTGTAGCGCAGCCAGCACAACAAATGCCTACTTCATCCACAAAAGCAGCTCCCAATTGCTGCTAAAAATGCTTGTTTTAACCAAGTAAGGGCTAAAAGGAAAAAAAATGGTGATCTCCCCATCACATCAAATTATTCTCCTCCAGCATACAGGCTATACCATTGCATTCCCTTGTGTGGTGCCAAAATGCCCCTACTGCAACAACAAACACCCTTTGTCCCCAATCCTCCATTTTTCAGGCACCACAAGTGTCTATCAGCCTTCCCTTTTTTCTCCTTCCATTTTTTTATTTTTATTTTAACTTACCTTCTTTCCTGCAAATTCTCAATACTCACCTGTGGCTGGCACTCCGTCCATGCTGCAACCCCTCTCGTATATATTTAAAACTTTTAATTCTTAGCAAAATAACTCCTCCAAATACAAACTGTCAGTCTAATTAACTCCAAATACCTGGCTATAAACAGTTCACTGATTCAAATTAAAAAACTGGCTTGCTTCTTAGGGAAAATTCTCTCACAGCAAAATTGTGAACTCCCTGGACATGTGTTTCCCTTAAGTACCTTTGTTGCTCATCCTTCTCTATCTTCCTCTCAGCCAATCCTTGCTTCCCACCTCACTCCAGCTCTGACCTCATAGCTCCTCCTCTTTCATGATCTCACCAAACCCCTCCCCCTGGCCCTCCTCCTCCCACCCTCTTTTCTCCCAAACTTCAGCCCTGGCCCTACACACTTGGCTTGGGCTGTGAACAATGGGGTCTGCCCTTTAAAGATGGAAATCCTCTTTATCAAAATACTACTATTTAAACTATGCCAAATCTTTAAACATACAATATCAGCTTTTGTTATAAACTCCAGCCATTCCTTGTCTGTAAATTCTGTATAGAGACCAGTTATATTCCATGAGATGAGTTTGATATCCATTTTTTTCCCTTCTCTATAATTGACTTTACTTTCTAGCCCATATATCTGTTGTACCAATTGTTCTATAACATTTGTTTGTGGGTCAAGAAGTCAAAACTCATATCCTGGTAATATTTTAAATATATTAGCCAGCGTTACAGGGTTACTGCTTGAGTGACTTAATAGCTCAGGAAAAGAGTACAGACTAGCAAGTATACTGGAGACAATTATGTACAAATCTCTACTGTCTAGAATATTAGATTTCTATAAAATGTTATCAGTTACACATCTATTCATAATTTGCTAATCTACTTGACTGTTATTCTCTTTTCTATGCACACTTATTAAACCATCCCTACCAGTCTGCATCTTCAACAATTATGTAAGAAGTTGTTTATTGCACTGCTCAGTTTTGCTATCTGTCTCCCAGGGGAGTATGTCCATCCCAAAGAGGGACAGATAAACTGGATAGTCCAAAAACTCTTTTGTGAGAGTGTCATTTGGGTTGAATAAGTGCATATTTGTATAGGACACGGTGATACCTATATTTATTAAGCTGTCTCCATTTAAGGCCTTGGGGAGATAAAAAAAAGCATCAATCAACATAACTGATTCTATACAATAGGTATTTCTTTAACCTCCTTCAAGTCACTCACAGAGACAGCTAAATCCATATCATTTCTGATTCTCTCAATCAATAGTTTTTTTTTTTCTCATTATTTTGAAAGTCACAACAAGAGGGGGACCCATAGAACCTGATCAATGGCAATTGACCTGCTGACTCCTGTTTCCCTTTTTTACTGAATTATTTTCATTAGGAGCAGTTTCCATGTTTTTGTTGATCTCAAAGGATCATTATTACCACATTTCCCTGTGTTTTCCATTCTAGGTCTATTCAACATTTGGCTTAGAGTCCTTGTTGTTTGTACCTGCACCAATGTTTACTTCTGTTTCTAGTTTGGGTTTTTGCAATAATGTCTTATATTTTTTTGTTCAATAAGCCAAGATCACTTTCAAGTTTTTCCAAATTAGAGACTAAATCTGTTTTAATTATACTGTGAACCACATCTATTAGTGGATTGTTCTGCTCTACTGTACTTCCATTTCATCTTCTGCCACAACACTCTCATTGGTAGAGGATCTTAGATTTATACTGAGAATTATCTCTTTATCAATCATGAATGTATTCGTAGTCTCTGTAACTTTGCTAGATTTTAGTTTCCTAGCAGGTTATCTTTTTTTTCCATTTTGTTAGTTCCTTTTTTTCTTTAGTTGATCAATCTCCTCATCATGAGTCTTAATATAGTTATCTAGACCATACTGAATTCAGGTCTGGCTTCATTGATGATGTCATGGATAACTGATTCAGAGTAGAATTCTCTGTCAGGTAGCAAATAATCAATCTTTCTAGAAATATCTATTAAACTTGCACCATTACAGCCATTATCTTCTCTTATCAATTAAATTTTATTTTTATTGATTATCATCTGCTCCGTAAATAATTAAATTAGCTGTATACTGATTTCTAAGGAGTTTAATCAGATCCTCACTCAAACAAAATGACAAATACTCAGTTTTATTATTCAGCAGCAATTTCTCATTCCTTGTAGGAACTTTATTGTCCTTGTTCCATGCTATTTGAGAATTACCCAGCATTTGCTGGTCAAACACTTTTAAACCATTTTTTGTTGTTTGTATCTCATGTATAAATTCTCCAATAATGATGTTAGGAGACAGAAGTTTTGCATCACCCAGCCATAATTCTGCAGTCTTTTCCAGTTCCCTTAAATTGTTAATACTGGGAGGTAGATCAAAATAATAGTTTGTCTCTGTTTTCTCAGTACTTGTATTCTCATAGTTACTGTAAATGATTTAAATTTTCTCTCCTGCTCGACTAACACACTAGCACTATATTTATTTGTAGGAGAGATTTTTTTTTCATTAAATTAGTTAGTGAGTTACTATTTCTTAACTTTGGGTTTGAAGTTCTGTCTTCCTTCCCTTTTGAGAATACTAAATGGTCAGTCATTTTTGTTTGTTTCACTTTTGTTTTTCCTTTTAAGGCCTCACCTAAATCAAAGATTAAGGGTGGAATATCCCCATTTATTTTCATTTGTTGTCTAGTACTAACCATTTTAGTTGAATATATGTTTCCTGATGTATTTTCCCAAACAGCAGTGAACAGCAGTGAACATAAAATAATGAAATAGCAAAATACTAAAATGCAGAGTTTACAGCAACTAACATAAAAGCAGTTTTTTTTATAGTAATTTATTGCAAAGGAGCACAATATTCATGTATCCATATATAGTTTTTTTTAAATCATTACTGTCCTACTAGCTTTTCTTTCTAGTCTATAATTATAGATATTCAGAACCAGTCTGACAATTTTAAGAGAAATGACTTCAGTGACTTGTAGTTCATTCCTGGGGATTCCAAAAATCTGGTATTAAGGATGTTATTCTTATTTTCTGTTCTGCTCCAAGTTCCAAACAACCATTCGACCAGCACTGAGTGCTCTCTGAAGCTCCCATGTGTATGGTCCTAATTGACCCCTCTGCAAAATTTGACTAGAGGAAGGGAACAAAAATTGTGAGAAAATCTATATTTGTCAGGATTTTCTCCCCCACCACTACATGGGTAACTATAAGGTTAATCAAAAATCAAAAATCAGAAAACTGTGCACACTTAGTCCCCACTAGTTTATTTAACTACAATTTTAACTGTGTTCTTTTTCAAACTATGAGAGCAGCTTATGAGAGCAGTATATTAACTCTTCTAATCATTTGAAAAAAAAAATCCCTGACATACTTGTCAGAGTTAAAATAAATGAAATGCTCAAAGAACTACGAATGGTCCTCTCTACAATAGTACTCACAAAGGATAAAAGATAAAAGAGCTGCAATTTAAAAACCAGACAAGTGGTTAGATTCCAACTGGCTTCCTTTACTCAGTATGGATCTCCACATCCTCAGTACTAGCTTCTAATCAAGAGCAGAAATTACTGCAACTTGAAAACAGTAAAAAAAAGGCTTTCAAAAGCTGTACTTATTCCCTTCTGCAGCACACTGCTCAGCTCTGTTCAACTCAGCACACCTGAGACATCTGCCATTCACCTGTGGGAGGTGAGACAGTTTTATAGGAAAAGATCATGTGACTGAGAGGTACGAGATTTAAACTTAAATAATCTATCATCTATAAATCCTGAAATTTATATTTTAACTTTAAAAGCCGCTGACACTGGCCAAACCCGAGAGCAGTAATTAATAAGTCAAAAACATAAAGTATCTAAAATCCCATTTTAATAAAACAAAATATGAGATACAACTCCCTCTGATGAGTCAGTTCTGTTCCGTTCCATCTAAAGTGACTTTGGGAATATTTAAAGTGCTGAGAGTGTTGAGAAGTGAAAAATACAGTACAGTCCCTCCTATTGGGTTTCTATGCATAGGCTCAAATTATTTTCTTCAGTTTCCCTACAAACTGATAGCTGTTGGCCTTGTCTTCTTGGAGGTTCCTCAGACTGCTGTGGCTTTTCCTGAGGCTCAGTCACCCATGGGACTTGCTGCCTCTCCCTCTGTGGTGTGGGCTGTCTGTCTGCAGACTCCAAGCACCTGTGGGGAGTAAAGCAGAACCAAGGAAAACAAGGATGATGAAATCATGGCACAAGATAGCCTGGAAAGCATCTAGATTTCTGGAATTGTACACATCCAGTGTCACTAGCATATTTCAGGTAACAGCAGCATACTGTTTCTACTGTCTTTAAAGCTTATCTAGAAGCCTGCTCTGGCCGTTTCTCTGCAAACAGCCTAGTGTACAGCCACCTTCTCAACCTCTCCTCAGGTGGGGCTAACAGTGACAATACACACAAGTGGCAGCTAGTAGCTCCATTTGAATAGTACATGTTTCCAGGTGGCAGGTGATGCTGTACTGGTGCTGGTGGTAGCAGACTCTGATGGGGGAAAAATAATTTTGTGTGGCAAATGTGATATGAGTTTCATTCTGCAGCATGTTCACCATCACCTGGTGATTGCTGCTCTCCACCTACTGTAGCTTTGTTGGGGCTGCCAGACAAATTATATTTTCTAGTATCACAAGCAATCAATTGTACATTGCTCCCCCAGGTTGTGCACATTCCCCAAGAAGGGATCCACTTACATTGCCACAAAGACTCGGTGACCCACACCATTGGGAGGGCAGCACCAATATGCCATTTACCTTATGAATAATAATAATATACAGTGGAATTTTGTATTTTTATATTTTTTATTTTTATTTAAACATTTGGTGACCAGGAAATTCACGCTGAGCCAAGGCTCATTTCCAGGTGCAATCCAGGGAATGGGGAGCATGGGAACAAGGTAAACAATTAAACTAGTAAACAACAGGCAGCATAATATACATGCTTCACTATAGGAAGCAAGATAATACATTTCAGCCTTGCTAATACAGATGTGGCCTTGGGGGCAACGAGCATGAGAACAAGGTATAAAATTGCAATGGTACATAACAGACAGCATATTATATATAATACACCATAGAAAGCAAGGTAAATGCATTTCAGGATAGCTAATACAACATACAGCCTAGGCTATTAGAAACAGTATAAGGTAAGGGAGAAACTTTCATAGAACTGGGGAGATACTATGTGCCACAATATTTCAAGTGCTATGTGAAGTTGTGGGGGCAAGTAGGGAAGGGCAGGAGGTGTAGCAATGATATGACAGAGAAGTGGTGGGGTGAGTTGCATGGAAGGAGATTCTGAGACTTCCACAGAAAGGGGAGATGATAATTGAAGGCAGATTTGCCCGTGTTTAAGATGGAGTGGGAAGAGAGAAGGATCAGGTGTCCCTAGAGTGCAGAGAGTAGGACAAGGATGGGGCAGGAGAGAGTAGGGAAGAGATGTAAGAGGGGAGCAGGTTGAACCAGAATTTGGAGATGAAGAATATAGAGTGGGTGTGGCACCTGTGAGGGAGTGGAGGGATGTCCAAGCAGGAGAGTAGAGAGCAGTGGTGGGTCCTGGAGGGAAAGTTTGAGGTGAAACGACAGAAGCCATAGTTGAGGAAGTCAAGGCAAGAAAGTGAGGTAGAGTGTGCTGTGCAGTATACAATACTGACATAGTCAAAAACTGGCATAGTTATCTTTGTCAGGAGTTCTTGACATACTGGGAGAGGGAGAGCCCCTGTTCCAATAGAGGATGCCGAACTTTGGACAGAGTTTAGTAGCTATGTAGTCAATGTGATTTGAAAAGTTTAATTGGGGGTCCAGCCAGATGCCTAGGTACTTGTAGGAGGAGATTGCCTTTAACGGGATGTTATCTAAAGAGGTGATGGGTGGAGTGTTGAGAGCTTTGGCTATTCTTTGTGAGGTACTGAAAGTCATAGAGACTGTTTTAGATATGTTTAGCTCGAGTTGCTTCAATTGGAACCAAGATTGAACTGAGTGGAAATCTTGTTGCAGAGCAAAAATGGATAGTGTCTGGATCCGGGCCAGAGATGAACAGTATGGTATCATCCACATACATATGAATGAGGGAGGAGCAGGCTGAAGGGAGGTTATTTATGAATATTGAAAACAGGATAGGGCCAAGAATAAAACCTTGAGGGATGCCTGCAGGATAGGGAGGGATGGGGGAGTAGAAGTTTGTGATTTTTACTGACTGATACCTGCCAGTGAGATAAGAGCTGAACCATTTCAAGGCAGCAGGGGCAAGCTCCAGCACCTGAAGAGTGTTCAGAAGAAGAGGGTGGGACACCAAGTTGAAGGCCTTGGCCAGGTTGATGAAGACAGCAGCTGTGAGGTGGCCTTTTTTGGAAGCTGATTGAATGTGGCCTGTGACACAGAGCAGGGAGGACATGGTGGACTGTTTTTTTTCTGAAACTGGACAGGAAGGGGGTTAGAAAGTTTGTGGCAGTGAGGCACCCAGTCAGTCTTGATTGCACAAGGCATTCTTGTAGTTTTGACAAGGCATGGAAGAGGGAAAATAGGTGGTAGATTCCAGGTGAGGTGGGATCACTGCCTTTATGGAGGAGGATAATACATGCTGATTTCCAGTCTTTGGAACAGTGCCTGAGGAGAAATACATATTTATAATGAAGGTGAGGGGGAAATCAATAGATGGTGCAGAAAGGCATAGAAGACTGGTATGTAAACATACTGGGTTAGAATTAGATGTGTTGAGGGATAGCAGGGCAATCAGCACATTATTTGTGGAAGCAGGTGCCAGAAGAAAGTTATTATTTGACATGTGCTGTGGAAAGGGATTAGTGGCTGGTGAGGGAGTGTGGTTGGGTCAGGGAAAGTGCAGGTAGTGAAGAAGGTGTTGAGGATGTCCACAACTTGCAAGGGGACTGTTAATTTGATGCCATTTTGTTTTATGGTAGAGTATTGGCTTGGTGATGTGGGTCAACAATTGAATGTACAATGTTCCAGAAGAAGGAGGTGTGAGCAGTGGTGAACCAGTGTTTAAAGTAGTCTGCCTTAGCTCACTGAATGGCCTTTGTGCAAGTGTTTCTTGAAGCATTGTAGGCTTGCCTAAAGTGTAGGGACTGGGAGGCTTTGAAGAGGGACCAAGCCTTGTCCAGGCTTTACAAAGGGCAACTGTAGAGGCAGAAATCCAGGGGTGGTGGCATTTTCTGACCCTGGCTTTTCTACAGGGGTTGGGGTGGAGATCCCAAACATTGTTGAAGATGCTCATGAAATGGGCTAGGGCAGTATCGAAAGATAAAGCAGAGTAAACTAGTGTCCAGTTTGCGTAGTCTAAGTCTGAGAGAAGGGTGACTGTGTCCAGAGAATTTAGCGGATGTATTGCAATGTATTTTGGTGAGGATTTAGGTAGATGTGTTTTTCTAAAGCAGTATGTGATGCAGTGGTCACTTAAGACAGGATCAAGGACTCCCACTGCAGATATGTGGTGAGGATAAAATGAGAGAATCCAATCAATCAGGGAATGGTTTGAGGAATGGGGATTGTATCAAGTTGGTTCATTGATTAGCTGTGTGAGGTTTAGGGACTCTAGTTTGGAGATAGTGGGTTTAGATGATGGGGATAGCCAGTCAAGATTATAGTCCCCAAGTAGTAATAGTTCACTTGAGCGAGCTAGCGGTGGGAGAGCAGATATACACTTTGCAAAGGCATCCTGACTGAGCCGAGGGGAAGCATAGACTACCCAATGAAGGTGAGGAGTGTGTGGGGAAAAGAGAATTTGATTAGAAATAGCTTATGGAATCCGAGGCAGGATTCTTTTTTCATCAATGAATAAGAGAGGTTTTGTCTTATGATCACAGCAATGCTGCCTCCTCTTTTTCCACAGTCTCATCTGATGTTGTGGTAGCCTGGGAAGGAAATGAATGAGTTGTAGGTTTTGGTGGATAGCCAGGTTTCAGACAGGCATAGGATGTTGGGAGTGTTTTCAGTTATCCAGCATCTTAAGAGGTCCAATTTAGGGAGAAGACTACTAACATTGATATGCATGACTTTGAGGCCTTTGTGGGAGGATGGTGGTAGCATAGGGGGCCAGGATTCCTTTTGATTTCTCCAGCGATAAACAGTAGGAAAAAGAGCACAGAGAAGGTAGCCAGGAGCTTCGTCCTTTGGTGGTATTATGTGCATAGGGTTTTCACCTGGAGCAGTTAATTAGAGTAATAGAACTGCTTAATAGGGGTGGAAGAAGACTTGGAGAGATTGTGTGGAAGGAAAGTGTGGTATGTGGTTTTAGAATTGGTAAGGAGGGAGTGAAATGGTGTTGCAGGAGAAGAGGGGCAAGGGAAGTAGGTTGGAGAGAGTGGTAACGGCAACCACGTGGTGGATGGGGGGGGGAGGAGGAGGAGAGAAGGAAGGAGATGGAGCATAGAAGAAGGAGGGGTGAGGCAGGGAACATGCATGCCAAAGGGGAGATTTGATGCACTTGGGTTGGGGATGTGTCCAGCTGGCTCTATTTGTTTAGATATTCAAGAGATTGTTGAGTGCTGTAGATCTGCTGAGGGTAATAAAGAAATGCAGTAAGGAATGAAGAGAAGGAGTAAGGGAGGACAGCTACTTTAACATTGAGTGTTGTTCTTTAAGCTAGGGAAGCAGTGGTGAAGGAGAGAGAGCAGAGGCAATAGTAGCTGCAGCAGGAAACAGAAAACAGTAATAACTGCAGTAGGGTTTAGGGGAAGTTTAGGTAGGAGTTGGGGAGGGAGAGAAGGCAGAAGGCAGTAATAGCTGCAGTGAGAATAGTGGGAAGACAGAAGAGATGATAGGGAAGGGAGCGGAGGGAAGGCTATCTTTAAGCCTAGAGTAGTGTAATTCTGCAGCCAATGGTAGAGAGACTACTCAGGGAGGGAGGGGTTTAAGTGTATTTAAGGAGTGCCGGGGGTGAGGATGGCAGACGGGAGAAAATTCCAAATAGAAATAATTATTTTCTTCACTGCAGAGTCTGGGAAGCTTGTTCTGCAGCGGGTCCATATCTGATAGGTGGCCAAGTATAGTGGGTGGCTGGCTTCCCCGGTCTACAGGGGGCTGGCAGGCTGCTGCAGAACTTGAGCTCCTGATTACAGTGATATCCTGCAGGAAAGGGCACAAGAAAAAGGAAATTAGTAAGGGAGGGATTTCACAGAGGAGATTAGCTAAACAAAAGGAAGAGTAGGTGCTAAATCGTGAGATGGAAGTCAGAGAAGTGGCAAGATGCCAGCTACAATGAGCAGGGACAGGGAAGAGAAATACAAAGATTTACAAACAAAAGGGGTTTAAATCAAGGGGTGGGTTAGCTCACAATTGGCAGGACAGCAGAGGAAAGTGAATTTATGCAACAATAGCAAAAAGAGCCTTAACAGCACTAATTCAACCTAACATATATGAATAAAATTGTAGAACTAAGCTGAAAGTACTGAAAAGATTGCAGTTCATTCAGCAGTTGGTTCCTGAGACAGAAAGAAAATAGATAGGGCAGGAACACTGATTAAATTTAGCAAACAGTTATTTAACACATTATTTTATTTATTCTATTACTTTTTTGGTGAGGTGTTTTTTTTTGTATGAGTTTACTGTATTATGATGGTACCCAGCTGTATACCAATGTTGAGTAAACTACAATATAGGATTTTATTTATTATTGTCTTACTTTTAATAATCCAGACATTGTCAATACAGTAATGACAGACAGCCATGGATGCTCTTTACAATTTGCAACCTTGTTTTTTTTTTTGCTTCGTTCATTCATTTTTTGGAAAATAACTTGTAATGTGACTGCAATTCTGTTCAACCAATTAACTTTGGTTTGGAGGACAGAAGGAGGTGGAAGAGACAATGCTGTACATGAAATGTAATTTCAGCCATGCCATTATCCCAGCACAACCACTCAGCTGAAAACAGTTCAACAAAAATGTTTTAAAAAATACATCCAGTTTACAAAAGAAGAGCCATTTCAAAATCCCAAAGAGCACTGTAGTGTGTGCTTTATGTTGGGTTAACTGCTCTTCACAGGTTGGGAAAGCATTCAGATTGATCTCATGTTTTAAAGTTCAAACCACCTGAGGTAGGCTTTTAACCCACAATAATGCACATCCTGTCATGCATTATTCTGTAAATAACAGCTAGCATAGGGTGGTTTGAAGCGTGAGGCAGAGTGTTTCCACCACCACCACAGAAGGTCTGTTACACTACCATCACACGCCCACTGAAGTGCCTTATTACAGTTATTAAATGGATCCATTTAAGTAAATTTTATGTATTTTTTAAAACATATTTTTGTGGCACTACTTTCAGCTGGACTGCTGTACTTAAATAACAGCCCAGGTCAGGCTGAAAGTACCTCTTGTCTAATCAGCAGCCAGCACTTTTTCTATTTCGTAATCTTTCGTTAACATATGCAAAGCCTATTCATATGTTGGCCAAAGTTTAACTCTACATAACATTTTACTATAATAGCAATAAGGTATGACCAGGTGTTATGTTGATGGTCAGTTAATAACTCACTAGAGGCTTGCAGCACTCTGCTTGGCCTCATGCCTCAATTCAACCTGAAGGGTGAATAACAGACCATTAACATCACCTGTGGTCCTGCTTTATTGCTTAGATAGTGCCAGCTAACAGTGACCATATACTCAAAGGCCCATGGTTCACTGCACTGACCAGACAACGTAACACATATCACTGTATACATGCATATGAGGGATCCCCTAGGAACAGCGGTACAGCTGTATTTTCAGCTATTTCAACTGTGCTAAACTGCCTCCATGGATATACTGTTCAAGGCTGCTAAAGCCTGAAACCATGTCCTTATCACCATGCATGGTGCCCCCTCCCCAAATGCTGACAGTACTAGTCCAGTGGTTCTCATGGCCCATCTTCCAAAGGCAAAGGATCTCTTCCGGACCCACCTGTTCAGGACATGCTTCCCTCTCCCCAACCGTCACCACAATCACTTACATAACCAACCTACGGCATCAGTTGCATGGTCTTCTGTTAACAGCCTCTGTCTTTTGCCATCTGGCTGTAAGAGAAGTAATAGATGTTCCTTCCTACTTGGCATCAGACAGTACATCAGCTGTCACTATACCAACCGCCTACTAAACCAAACTTTCAAACTAACTCAGTACCATACAGAACATACCACTGAGCCTTTAAAGTGTGAAAATAAACCAAACTATGACACACATACTAAAATTAAATCTTTTGCTTCATTCAGTAGACATATAAAGCGAACTGGCAATCAGCAGCAGCTTAGTACCATCACCGATATGTTTTATTTTCTTGTAACACTTATCACATTCACAGTTTCTGATTCATTTGATCGAGGTGGAAAAGGTATGATGGAGCTGAATGTGCAGTTAACCAAAGGGTTAATCCTGAAAATAAGCAGTCAAAAGCAAACAGTGTTTTGTGTGCCAAAAATACATTACTGATAAAAACTATAGGATAAAATGTTTGCCATCTAGCAAATTTTGCAGCTTTAAAATGTCACTATATATTTCTAAACACTTTAACAGCTAAAGATGGAATTTTAACATGTAGGGTTCTTTGCAGTTGCCAGTAGTCTGCATTACAAAAAAACATGATGTCCCAGTATGATTAGGCCCACCCCCTGAACTTGCTTGCCTCACACAGGCCTTGTGGCTCATACCGAACCTCTCAACCTTTTGCCAATAAGGGACATGGGCATTCAAAATGAGGGACAATGTGGGACACTGACCCTCATAACAAGGGACACATCTTTGAATGTGGAGACTGAAACTCAGAATACTCTGAAAACCACTGCTTTTGCTTCTGTAAAGTTTATATTTGAATTAAAATGTTAGTGTATTATGAATTTTTGTTTCAAAATCTTGATTTACCTCATGTTCTGTGTGACCAGAACCTTTTCTATAAAGGACAGAGCAATTTTGAGGAGCAAAATAAGGGACCTTCTTAATATCAGGGACAGTTGACAGATATGGCCTGGCTCGACAGCCCTTGGGTTTCCTTCTGAAATTGCATATCAATGAGTGTCACCACCCATCCTGTCTCACTGTGCTGGCTACTGACAACCCCACTAGAGTTGATGCTGCATTCCTATAAGAGAACCCTCCCTAAAGCAGCTGGACCATGTCTACCGTCCAACCCTCTGTCTGCTGCTCTGAAGTTCTTGCCCAGAGAAAGCACACCCTAGGCTGTGTCCAACCCTAAATTCTCATAGGTGTAATGTCCCTCTCTTTCTACTCTGACACTCTCCCTTCCTCTCTCCTATACCTCCATCCCCTGCCCCCCTCCCAACTCTGATCACAGCCCACAGTTCACTCCTGAAGATCCCAACTAAGGCCTCAAGATACCAAGTACAAAGTTTACTGATCCATATACCCACCACATAGCTCACCTGTCCAAATCCAAGCTTGCTCTCCCATATTCCCAGCTCACAGTCCATAGCCCCAGATCTCCAGCACAATGCTCAGTCACTGACCCAGATCCCATTCCACAGCACATATAGTGGAGCCACTAGAATGCATTTAAATACAGCAGACATCTGCAGAAGAGTTACAGCAGGAAGCAAGGCCAATCCAATGGCAGTTGATCCATTCTGTCATGGAGAAATCTGTGACACTACATTGCATCCTGGTGGGCTCTACTGTTCCTTACTGCCCCAGATCCCAAGCACACAGCTCATTCCCACATATACCAGCTCCAAGCTCCCTTCCCCCCAAAAATTCATGCCATACATCTCATTCCACCACATACCAGCTCACTCCCGAGGACCCCCAGGACACAACTCACTGTAGCAGATCCCCAACACATAGAGAAATCCCTTAAATCCAGTTCATAGTTCATCTCTCAAAAAATCCCCAGTGCACTGCTCACCCAGCAGCTCAGCTCACTTCCATGACCCTCAGCACACAGCTCACTTCCCAAGTCATTGATTCCCAGCACATGACTCACTACCCCTGGTTGCCCTGGACTAGAATCCCAGATTACAACACCACCACTCCTGATTGATCTAAGTGCCATTAATTCTATTTTTATGCTTTGCTAACTCCTGATGATGATGATGGCAATCATATTACTTTTCTAATGGAGATCGAAGAAATTAAAAGCAACTTTACTCAGCGAGTACAGGTACTGGTAGAAAAAGGCTTTGGATGGCACCTACAAGGGCATGGTCACTAAGTGTGAGAAAGACTTCATTGTGAGACAGGAAATGGAATAAACTAGCAATGGATGAAAAGGACTTTGTTTTTTGCTACTAGTGCCAGATGACACAGTGAGACTCCAACCAGTCCCTACTCCCAGCTGGATGTCAGTGTGATGAAACAAGACTATGTGACTGACTGAAGAAGTGAGGTTTCACTCACTGACTGTGTGACTCCAGTGGCAGTATCACTGCAGCACCTTTTTGCATGGCAAAAGGGGTGTCATTTAGAAAACAGACCCAAAGTGACCATTGCAAGGCATCAAACTGTAATCTTGTAGAGACTGCTGGTCACATGCCTTCATATCATGATAGACCAGAGTTAATGTCTACTGTACATGCCTGTCTTAAATCTTTACTCCCCCACCACCACCATTACATTTCTGGAACTGGTAGAACTGTAGTTCCCCTTGTTTAGTCAACATATGATATTATTTCCAAAAGAAAGAAATGTTCTTCATAAATAATGTTTTGGGAGCTGTGTAGATTTTAATAGATAGATAGATAGATAGATAGATAGATAGATAGATAGATAGATAGATAGATAGATAGATAGATACTGACATAATCTATAAGCAGTGCACAAAACTAAAAAATAAACATTTAAAAAAAATACAATAAAGTGAAAAAAGCAAAAAAAATATCCTGGACAATAACATAATTTAGGAGCATTTCTATAATCCTAAACATGTACAATTTGGTTTCCACATAGATATCAGACTTCTCTTAAATTGATCCAAACTACCAGCATTTCTAACATCCAGTCTCAAGTCATTCCAAATCCTTGGTAAATAAAATCTTCTCTGCATCATACTATATCAATTTCTCACTAAAGGAACCTGCAGGCCTCTATTTTGAATTATTCTTAGGGAATATTTATTTATAGGCCTAAGCATACATGGCTTACCATTTCCATCCCTAAATGCCACAAATGCCCTCTGCCCCAATCTTTTATTTCTTCAAATCTCTAATGAATTCCATTTTAAGTTTTGCAATAAAATACAATGATGAGTAGTTATATGACATTATGTAACATGCCTAGTTACTTTATAGTAGACCTTATTTAAGCTTTCCAAAGTTGATTTTGTCACAAACTGATAAACTTGGCTCCAATATTCCTTTATTGGCAACAGTAGCTGCAATGCTATTTTATTTCTGTCTGCTCTATCCAAAAATGAGGTCTTTTGTCTAATAACCCCTAACCTAATATTCACCTTCTTTACTATATTCTCTAGGTAATTTTCAAATACAAAACTAGGATCTAGAATTCTCCCCAACTAATTATATTGGGCCACAACCTGTAATCTAGTTCTATCAAGTGTAATAATATATATCTCCTGATTTTGGTAATTTATCTGTATATTTTGTTTAAAACATCAAGACTTGGGTATTTTTCTTACTCAACAGCATTTTTGAATATTTCAACCAACATTGCAAAGAATAAAAATCTGATTGCAGTTTGTAGTGTTACTCTATTTTTGTATTGGCTCTTGCAATTAGTGCCATATCATCCTCGTACAGAAAAATGTGTGATTTGGCAATAGGGGGCCCGGGATCGAACCCTGGGGAACACCCCTATATGTCCCTTCCCACTCAGGCAAAATATTCTCTATACTAACCTGTTGTGTTCTTTCAGTCACATGTGACATAAATCATTTTAACAGGTTGCAACGTTCCCACCAAAGAAAGTCTTTCCATCAGAATACTAAAGTCCACTAAGTCAAAGGCTTTAGAGAGGTCGATGAACACTGCTCCCAAAGACTCTCCCTGCTCCAGTCCATTTGAGATGGTATCAAGGAAGTCCACGAGACCGGAGTCCGAATGCCTCCCCTTTCTAAAAACCAGCATGGCTATCTGTCAATAAATTGAATTTTTCCAAAAAAAAAAGTATCTGACTTGAAACAAGACCCTAAAATACTTTCGATATTACTGACAGCAATGCTATTGGTCGATAGTTTGTCAGACTATCCCGATCTCCCTCTTTAAATATAGGAATTGTTTTAGAGTTTTTGCAACACTCTGGATACATACCTTGCTTCAAGCTAAAATTAAACAGTTTAGTCAAAATTGATGTAATCTGTAAGGCAGCATCCTTCAAAAACGTAATTTCCACCTGATCCTGCCCCATAGCCTTATTTTGATTTAATTTAATTATTTGTTTTTAAAGCTCCTTATTCTTAATTTCCCTGAAATAAAACTGTGTTTTTCTCTATCTTTTCCAGATATAAATGGGGAAGCATCTAAGGTCTCTTGCATATTTATTTTTTTCCAACTACGGGAGTATGCAAAAATAATGCTTCAAGTTACCTGAAATCTGTCTCACATCTTACTCTATTCCATCACTATCCTTCATAATTATATCTGTACCCTGACTTGTTTTCACCCCCCAACAAAAGTGTGACATCAATTAATGAAAAAAAATCACAACTGCTGGAAAACTAAGTGTCCAATCTTCCATTCTGTTTTCTGTTTTGCAAAAACGGAGACCTATATCAAAAGAATTGCAGCACTAACTTTCATAATGCTTTAGGCACATATGCCACACACTGGAGGAGTATAAGAATACCCTTCAACCTGTGTTTTATAATCCAGACAAATCTTGAAACAGTATAATTTGAATTATGAAAAAAAAAATATGCACACCATCATCATGCTAATGCCAGTAGTGGGACAGACAGTCTGTAGAGACAGTTAGTGAGACCCCATCTGGAGTACTGTGTTCCTTTCCAGAGACCCCATCTCAGCAAAGAAATAGACAGGATGGAGGCAGTCCAGAGGAGGGCAACTAAAATGGTGCAGGGTCTGCACCAGAAACCATATGAAGAGAGACTAAGGAAGCTTAATATGTATACCCTCAAAGAAAGAAAGGTGAGGGCATGATAGAAACTTTCAAGTACTTCAAGGGAATCAACAAAGTCCAAGAGGGTAGCATCTTCCAGAAAAAGAGATGTGCAAGAACAAGGGGGCATAGTTTGAACATAGAGGGGGTACAGCTCAGGAGCAACATGAGAAAGTATTTTTTCACAGAGAGGGTGGTGGACACATGGAACGGCCTTCCTGAGGAGGTCATGGGGTCAAAAACAGTGGAGGAATTCAAGAATGCATGGGACAGATATAAGCCAATTATAGTGGGAGGGTAGGAGGAAGTAGGCTGTTGGTTAACGAGGATCTGCAGCTTATCCAACAGGTAGGGAAATGGGCACACTGGGTGGACCAAGCAGTCCTTATCTGCAGTCAGAGTCTGTTTCTATGTTTCTATAGAGAAGGGGCTGTTAGCAGCAAAACCAATTGCTTTGTCGATCTGATTCTGACCTCAAATTCAGTTTAGGGAGATTATACTGTTTGTCTTGAACTTTCTTGCAATGGTTGTCAGCAGGAAAAGTAAGAAGTGATCCAACCTGGCCAGCTGACTTACCTAAGCAACAGCCTACCTATAACTGTACTGTTTATGTTAGAACTATTTACAAGTTACACACATTTTCCTTTGTCTTATTTTATTTATGTGTGCTATAAAAATAGCACAAAACAATTAAGTAATTTATGTCGAAGATAAGATGCACATCCTAAAAATTAAGAAAATTTAATTGTAGCCATCAAATTACAACAATCAGTGTGATCTGCATGGGTCCGCTGCTGCTCACCAAACCTGCCAATGAAT
This sequence comes from Neoceratodus forsteri, assembly GCA_016271365.2. Lineage (NCBI taxonomy): Eukaryota > Metazoa > Chordata > Ceratodontiformes > Ceratodontidae > Neoceratodus > Neoceratodus forsteri. The sequence continues at coordinate 607,320,206 of CM057458.1, forward strand.
TATGAGCCTCTCGGGTGATCCTCAACTGCCAGCTGGCCAGCCACAACCTTCCCAAGTCCCTTGTGGTTTTTCAGTGGCTCTTCCAGGCTGTTTGCAGTGGTGTCTGTGAGCATGACTGTCCGGTTCTGTCACACTTGATTTGGGTGGCACTTCTTTGGCAGGGACAAGAATTAGACCTCTGGCATTCAAACAGCAGTATTCTGACAATACCTCGACAAGTAATGCATGTTTCACAGTGACATTGCTGCTTAACTGTCAACTCTGACTGCGAAAAATTGCCTTTGATGCCAATATGGATAACAAGGTACCACAACAGTGGGCAAGCAGTTCAACCTCATTATTGCCTCAATTCTCAACAAGTGTACCATTCAGGCTCAGCATGACAGTTGTGCCACTATTAATGTATTTCAATGGGTCCTGCTCACTCTGCGGTGCCATCAAACTACTTCATTTTTTTGTTGTTGTTTCAAAAGGTACTCACCTACTGCTGTGCTAAAAATAACATTGGAAGCCAAGACTACCATGACCAAGAGCACTGGCCGGTCTCTCTCTCTCTCTCTCTCTCTCTATCTCTCTCTCTCTCTCACTTTTAGACTCTGCTCTGTATATAGGGAGCATAGATACAATGTAAAATCAGGTCAGTATTTTTGTGAAACCAAAGGGCTCTTATTATGATGAATTACCTAGGATACCAAGGAAGCTTGCACAGAAATCAATGAGACTTCTCAGGTGGCTTAATAGAAGTTTTAAAAAAGTGTTTTTAACGGGATGCTCCCTGTATACAGCGCAGAGTATAAAATCAAGGAAGAGAGAGAGAGAGAGGCAACTGACCACTACTCTTGGTTACGTTAGTGTCAGCTTCCAATTTTAGTTTCAGCACAGCAATAGGCAAGTACTTTTGGAAAAACAAAAACAAACAAAAAAATAATGGTTTAATAGCACCACAGAGCAAATGGAATGCACTGAAATACATTAACACTGGCTCACTGTCAATGCATGTTGAGAATTAAGGCATTAAAGGACATTATTTTATTTTATGTAGGGTAATGTAATTCATGTATGAAAATGTGAGCAACAGGTGTTGTGTTTAATCTCTTGGGGAAGTCAAAGAACAACACCAGCAATTTTCAATGAATTACCATTATTTTATGATCATTAATACTCTTGAGAGCATTGGACACACTAGCACTAACACTGCCCTCATGTATCATTTGACATTATAACTCCAGTGGCAGAGCCCTAAGCATATATTATCTGACTCAGGTTACAATTTTCAGACTAAGTGTCTGCTATCTATGGGGTCTGAAAGTACATGTTATTCTGTACTAGGGTATCTAATTTTTATTCCATTATAGTATCACTTTACATGTTTTCAAATAGATCAGATGATGCTGGTATTCATGCTAGAAGTCATAGTCCTGTTTTAATTTTTTGTTTGTTTTTCACTATTAAAAGTAACAGATGTCTAATTTTGGAATAAAAATGACATACACCATTACAAAGTAACTTCCATTATCAAACCCCACCGACAATACAGACTGCTTCAGAGAATGTACCTGGTGAATGGCTGTATGAGTTTACTAGCTGTAGATAGATGTGCAGCCACTTTAAGTTTACTCATTGTACTGAATAGCGTTATTGCGATTACGTGGTGATTAAATTGTGGGTACTTAGTAATGTGCCAAACTATATTTACCAACAGGCATTTTGTACAGCTTTTTTTTTAATTCATGAGGTTTAAATTTATTTGATGCATTTACCTCAGAACAAAACTGAACAGTGACTGCTGTGGATTTGAAAACTGTCTGATACTAGTTTAATCACTCAGCAATTTTGTTCTGTACTGAATGCTAACATTACAGATGGATAAATAAAAATTATTTAATTCATCTAAGGTTCATGTTGATTAAAATTGCTGTGTGCTCACTCCTCTGTTTACATTACAGTATAGTAATTGTTTTTCTCTTATAGTGCTCATTGTGTAATCTGTTTTTATGTCTACTGTCTGAATGTCAGAAATACATGTAATACATGCACTGCTTTGCTGGCTATTTAAAGAGGTATTGTTTTCCTTCTCAATTTTCTCCAATGAGCTACAAGTACAATGCAAGGCTGTTGGGAAAAAGAAATGGTGTCTGTGGGGGGGGGGGCGGAGGAGAAGGAGCACAAGAGGAAATTTATCTCTGCTAAATCTACTTTTTTGACAACAACTGATGCAGCCTGGATGGGAGTACATCAGGGAGAGAAGCATGCTGCTGGCTGTCACAGTGCATGCCTTGCATGTGCAGCTTTCAGGCATCCAACCACACTGACATCCTCGATGATGGGCTGTAACTAAAGAATAAATACCCTACCCTGAGCTGCAGAATCACTGTGAGCCCCCTTGATCAAGCAGCTTCATCATGTTCCTGGGGGCTCTGTTGCATGAAGTAAGCCACCCAGTCAGAAGTGGCAGTAAGTCCAAGAGTACTTCAGGGTGACAAGGACGTGGCAGTTCAAGAAGGGGTTCACTGATAGAAAGAAACACCACGTTGGTGATGATGTATAAACAGAACTGAACACAAAAGAATTAGATGAGCATTAGCACTTAGAGTAAAAGCTGACCGAACCACCAGTTCTCAAAAGCATTACTCCTGAAGCACCAAAATGCTCATAGTTTTCAATAATTTCTTTAAGATTCCCAATTGTTTTCCATTCACGAAGAAGAAATTCTAATTTCTAAATTTCTAAATTCAAATGTTTAAGTCATCCTGATATCACTGATATAGGGACTCCTGGAAATGTTTGATAGGGAATTATCTAGCTGATTTAAAAAAGTAGCTGTTGAAAATTATGAATGCATATAATTGATATATTAGCTGGCAGATACGTTAGATGTTGTTTGTTTGTTTGTTCAGACTGCACAGTATGGTAGCGGCACATTATTTTCTCATCTACACAGCTAACACAGCCCTGAACAATGCCCACTCCCACCCAACCTGAAACCTAACACACATTCTGCTAAAACCTGACGACATTGGCACCCTGTCGAGGATGTCAGATTACAGAAGTAACCAGCAAATAAAAACAAAATGTAATTCTGACAGGATCGAAGACTGCATACAGTATGTACGGCCTTATTTTCTCCATGGAAGGGGAAAGAAAATCACTTTTTTACACTTCATACAGAATCCTTGAGGGAACGGCTTTTAATGTTACCTGCCAACGCTTCTACCTCAGGGAAACTTTTACAGTTTTAAATAAAAGTGTCTGCATTCATGTCAGCCAATGTGCTACACAGAATATAAGTAATTTAACTTTTCTTGAAGCACTTCACATGATTTTTAAAAGTCTACTGAGGTAAACCATCATGTTTTAACATTAAGTGCTAAAAACAGTATACTACAGCAAGAGATTTGGCTCATACATTAGACGTGCCCAACATTAACAACCATGTCTCATTATTTGTACTTAACAACAGACCACTGAAAGTGGTTTGGTGTGCATAACGACAAACCAGCCTCAATCTCCCAAAGTAAAGAAAATTTCAGAATGAATCAAATTGCTGAGTCACGAGACAGGGAAGGCTACATTTCTTCAGCAGGGGACAGTGGTGGGTTGGTAGATGCTCCCTCCCCTCCAGTGTGGGTTTGGGGATGTGGGTACTCGGGTCTAGCGTAACTTTCCTCCCATTACTGCCAGACTTTTACTGCAGTTTTTGTTGCACCTCAGCACCCTCCCTCTTTAATAAGTAGTCATTTCCTCTCTTTTTGAGATCAGTAGTGTTTGTCATGCCCTTGAAGACATGCCACAAGAATACAGTAACAGATAACCCCCATGTAAAAGCGACTAAAATCTCTGATAAGTTTCGAAACATCATGGAGCAGACAGTGAAAGTTCTTTGTCCAAAGGTATTCACGGGGATTGTTCCTGCCATGATCTCTGTGTTAAGTAGTGTGCCCACACAAGTGGGGAGGGGCTATCACACCACAGAAGGGAACTGCAGAGAGGAAGGGATGAGGAAAACACAACACACCACCAATGAGATGGGAAGTGTGGACAACAGGACTTATTATTGTAGGAGAGGACTGGGACCATATCCGATCATGGTTCCTTCTCTGTCCTACAATTATAGCCATGCAGCCATAAAATAAAAGAGTGGTGGAGAAGATAGACACAGCAGAGATATGGGGGAGGGCTTCAGCTGGCAAAAGTGTCATGCTTCAACTTTATTACTGTTGTTTGCTTGGTTCTGGATCTGGTGAGTGCTTTTCTGAAGCAAGATATCTGTAGACTCCACCACTGCAGCTGTAAAAAGGCAAGAGTTCTTTTTTTTTCTTTTTTGGATGCAGTGCAATAGGCAAACCTAACAATGGCAATTCCTTTTATTTATATGCTGTAGCTTTTTATCACCTTATGGTTCAGAAAGCTGCACAATACGCTAAATTACAACATGTAAATAAATTACAAGAATCATAAAACAAATGAGGTACTGTTTTAAAACTGAAAAAAGAAAACAAGATACAGTAAACCATGAAATGACACATGTTCTCAAAAAACACAAAATGCCTACTGAATAAGATTCCAGACCCTATTTGAATGCCCTCCCTGAGGGTGCAGATTCTAAACTAAGTGGGAGGGCATATCACAAAATTGACACTGCTACTGAGAAGGCCACACCAATTCCTTACTCCAAATCTGTGACGGAGCAATCCTCTTCTGCCCTCCATTTGGAACAATCTGTCCCTTTCACTTCATCTGTCCTCTCCTATCATTCTTACAAACATTAGCTCAAGCTCCTTTTTTCCCCCTTGTTTTGCTTGCCCCAGCCCTGCCTAATTCTGTTCTGTGCCCTCCCCCTTCACAGACTATTTGTGGCCTCTGTGCTCTTTTGCCTGCACTACAACTGGTGCCTTCTAGCCTCTTCCAGCTTGGGTAATTTCCTGTGTTCTCCCCCCTTCCCTTCCTAGTTGTGGCTATATTTTGTTATACTACCATTATTTCTCACCTGCATTTCTTGTTCAGTACTATATTCACTGCATATATTTTCATGGATTGAATGTTTGCCTTTTTCTTTAATTTTTACTGTCATTTTTCTTTTATGGCATTTTTGCCCCAGTAGCTCACATTTGCATGTATTCTGTTTTATTTATATGTTCTGCACTTTACCATTGTATGTATTTTTTCTCTTGTAACATTCCCCAAGCTCACACCTGGGAATGAGTCGTGGCCCAGAGTGCTTTTTCTGGTTACCATTTTTCAGTAAATCAGTAAGTAAATACTATTACTACCTGCACACATATTATTTCTCTGTGTTCTCTCTTTACCATATCCTCAATCTCTGAATTTTGATACTGTATCATTTGTGTTAGAACAGGTGGGGGGTGAAAGCTCATATGTCAGCTGTTGTAGCCCCTAGGACTGTGAAATTTGGCATGCACTGTCTCAGCCTAGGGTCTAATTGGTTGGGAAGTTTGGTGAATATCAGTTTGGCAGTTTAAACTAATTAGTGTAGTTTCATAAAATACATCAGATTTTTCCATTTTTTGCTCATGGCTAGTGCAAAAATTAGGCAGAGTTAAATTATGAAACTTAACGATTTGTTGGAGTTTGATCCAAGGAGTTTACTTTCCGGGGGGGGGGGTCAAAGCAAAATGCTATTGTATTTTAAAGTTATGTCAGTTTACAAATCATGCATGTGTGTACTGTTTTTGAGCACTTGAAAAAATAGCTGATAAAACACACTTTTTTCCAAGTTAAAGTTGAATACAAACAAAAGCTTTAAAAGCTAAACATGGCACTTAACTCTAAATGTTGACTGGTATGAAGTTTGTCAGGGAACAATCTAATGGAATATCTGAGCTGATTTCAAAAAATACTATTACAGTTAGTATTTTAATTAGAAAAATATTTGTGATTGCTTCAAAAAACATTGTAATAGACTTTAACAAACTCAGTGCATGCATGACAGGTAGCCATATGCTTGATAAGACATGACAAAAGAAAAAAACAGATAAAAATAGTTGAGAACTTGACCAAAGAAATAGGAAAAACATGTTTTTCTTCAGTTCATGAGTAACTTGGGGAACTGTAAGAAAGGTCACAACAATGTCAGGCCTACACAAACTAAAAGTTTAAAGCTGTGAAACATGAAAGCTAGTCATGAACATGACTGAAAACTCTCAACACATGCATTTTATACTACAGTTATAGTCAAAGACAAACAAAATATTAACAAAGTTATCTCTCATTTCCTGCTTTGCACAGGGCCCAGGGCAAAGAAAGCTAGGACTCATGTCTTACTTCAAGTAGGGCTTGAAAGGCCCTCTTGAAGAAAGCTACAGCAGGGCTGATATCTTATTTCATACAGTGCCCAAAGGGCCTTGCATAAGGCAAGTTAGGACTCATCACCTGCACATCTGGCTACATGCAGGGCCCAAAACAAGTTAGGGATCACATTTTGATTCACACATGGCCCAAAGGGCCCTGTATGAAATAAGTAATGACTTTACTATCTCAAAAAGCAAGGAAATCCTTTCCCCCAAAAAAGGACATTAATGCATATGTGAGGGTGAAAAAAATCACAGATGGAGGGAAATGTGGAATTAGAAGTTTTAACATGAACAATCACATGCCTCCCCAGCCCTTTCCCTCATCACCCAAGGCCAAGCTACAAGTCCGGAGCCATTCCTTATGGGTCAGCTGCATCAAGCTACAGGTCTGGTTCCCCAGGTGTAGAAAGTTAACACTGATTTCCTTCTTAATGAAGGGCTCACAGGACCCTCGGTGAATAAAATTATGACTATTTCCTGAATAAATGATCTGTTGCTTTGAATAGGTTCCACTGGACCATGTACAATGAGTCCTGTGTGAAGAACATCATAAGTGATCCTTCAGGTTGAACATTAAGTAGCAGACTTGTGGGGAATTGCTCTGACCCTGTCACTTGAAGAACAGACTCGTGGGTATGGCCCAAGACCAGTAGCTTGTCCTTGGGCTGTGATAGTAGTAGCGGTGTGCAGAAAAAACTTCTGCAGGTGGAATTCAAGTGAAAGTCTGACTTTTGCTTCCACAAAAGTTTGGAAATCCATTCTGAACTTTCACAGAAATTCTGCCTGCTCTGTACCCTGGCCTATAGTAATATTTGCTTCCCAGAATCCCTGGTGTCTAGCAGCCCCCACTGGTCACTGATCACCACCTGATTGCCTGAAATTAACCCTGGACAGTCCCTTCCTGCACCTGATCACCCATCGATTTGTCATTCAAAATCCCTGGTGACTAGCGGTCTCTTCACCCACCTGATCACCTGCCCAACATGTCATTAAAAGGCCCTGGTGGCTAGTGGTCCCTCCACCCACCCATCTACCCACCTGGCGTGTTATTCAAAAAGCCCTGGTGGCTAGCGGTCCCTCCAGCACCCACCCACCCACCCACCATATCCTTTAAAAGCCCTGGTGGCTAGTGGTCCCTCCCCCACCTGATCACCTGCCCAATGTGTCCAGTCAGTGTAACACCCTCCCATCCATATCCCCATATAGTATTATACACATTTGTTCCCTGGTGGTTTAGTGCACCCCCCTGGACCCCCCACACTAGCAGGTAGTGTACCACCACTCCATTCCCCCAATCACAAACCCCAGCTGGCAACTGGCACAGCCCTCCTCCCTCCTCCATGGCTAGGCCACCCAATTAGCTGTCAGTGAATGAGCATGTGCTTGTACAAGCACACGCGCATTCATTGTCAGCTCAGTGGATGGCCTAGCCATGGTGGAGAGAGAAGAGGCCTGAGCTGATCGTCCAATGGGGTTCAGGACGGGGGGAGCTGAGTGGTGGGACACTACCTGATGGGGTGGGGGAGCGGAGGGCACTAAAACTCCTGGGAATATAATTTTTATTTACTGGGGATAGGAAAGGGGATTCACTAGACCACCAGGGGAAAAAATGCTTATAATACTATGTGGGGATAGGGCTGGGAGATTACACAGGCTAGACATGTTGGACAGGTGATCAGGTGGGAGAAGGAACCGCTAGCCACTAGGGCTTTTTGAATTACATATCAGGCAGGTGATCGGATGGTGGGGTATGACTGCTGGCCACGATGACTTCTTGAATGGCACTTCAGGTGAGTGATCGGGTGCGGGTAGGGACTGCTAGCAACTGGGGCTTTTTGAATAACACATCAGGCAGATGACTGTATGGGGAGGAGAGACCGCTAGCCACAAGGGATTTTTAATTTTTATTTCAGGCAGGGCTGTTTGAACACAGGACACCACATAAAGGTTTTTATTTTTTGCCTATATAGCAGAACTGTGCGAAATTTTACCCAAAACAGTCGGAAGTTTTCTAATCCACCACAGGTGAAGTTAGGAAACTTCCATGAAAGTTGTAACAATTCATGGAAGTTTTGCTAAGGCAAAAATAATAACTTTTGGCCACCTTTAAATCATAGGGTATTGGTAGGGGGTGGGCATTAGGGTTGAAAAAAACTAATGTCATATTTCCCTCCTTTTCTGATTTTATAACCTTAACATATGCATCCAAAAAGTGTTTTGCAATGACTATTCTAAAAGCTTTGAACAATCCAGAGGCTTTAGAAATATACAAACATAAATGGTCATGGCAGAAAAATACCTATAAGGTTCTCCTTATTGTCCTATTATACTTAACGCCTCTGAGGGGTCTTTATTATCTCCAGTCTCTCTTTTGTTTTCCCTGTGACCGCCCCCTCTTCCTCGTAGAGTAGCTACTGTCTCCTTGCCTCTGTCCAAGCCATGTTTAAGTTGTTTATGGTTTTGGCACCTACTGCCTCTGCTGTTAGTCCATTTCATGGCTCAACCACTCTTTCTGTTGAATAATATTTCCTTACATCCTTCAGAAATCTTCCCCCTACTAACTTCTATTCATGACCCCATGTCCTAGCTTCTTGTTAATTCCTTTCAGGAACATTTAGATCTTCCCCTTGCTAACTTCTATTCATGACCCCATGTCCTAGCTTCTTGTTAATTCCTTTCAAGAACATTTAGATCTCTATCATAGCCTCCCTCCCCCCATAATTTGGATGGATTTGAGTAAATACATGTTCAGTGCTCTAAGCTGATCCTTACAGGATCTGCCCAGCTGGCTCTAAATTATCTTGGTCACCCTGCACTGCACCATCTCTAATCTGTCCCTGTTCTTTTTAAGGTGGGAACCCCAGAACTGGGCACAGTAAACCATGTGTTGCTCATCTCTGACCCATACAGAGGTAATAGTGCCTCTGACTTCTGGATGTCAAACCTCCTCCCTGTGTACCCTACCCTAACATCCTGTTAGGATTGCCAAAGACCTTGTTACCTTGGCTGGTTTGTTTAAGTGAGTCAGCAATAATGACTCCCAGGTTTCTTTCCTCAGTTGTTGTGTCCCACTTACCCCTTCCATCCTACTCTGGTCTGGGGCTTTTGTACCTGAAGTGTATCACTTAGCACTTTTTGCCATTGAATTTCAGCTGCCAGACTTTGAACCAGTTCTCAAGCCTTTGCAGATCTTTCTGTAATTCCCTTATTTCCTCCTTGCTCTTGACCCTACCACTGAGTTAGGCATCATCACAAAAATATCCATCCTGTCCTGAATCCTTTTCCTATGCCATTGATGAACATGTTGAAGTAAACTGGCCCCAAAACAGAAACCTGTGGTACACCACTGGTGATCTCTATCTACTCTGATCTGACCCACTCACCACCATTTCTTGTTGCCTCCTCTCCAACTGACTTTATACCCATCATACTATTTCTTTAGCTGCATCGAGATCTTCCATCATCTTAACCTTCATTCTGTGTGGCACTGATTCAAATGTCATGCTGAAGCTGAAGTAGAGTAAGTCTACTGCTTGCCCCTTACCAACTGCCCTGGTCACTCAGCCAAAGAATATTATCAAGTTGGCCTGACAAAATCTCCCTTCCATGAACCTGAGCTGCTAACTATTCTTGATCCTGTTTCTTGCCAGATATTCCACTAGGTCCTCTTTGACTAACATCTCCATCAGTTTCTCTAGCACTGAGGTATGGCAGACAGGTCTATACTTCCCTGGCTGCTCCTTCTCCCCTCTTGACTGCCGCAAAACTACATTTGCCGTACTCCGGTCCATTATACTACCTCTTTCTGCATAGAGCTATTATATAGTCCTGCCAAGGAATTGACTAGCACTGCTGTCAGTTAATGTATCACCCTTGGATGAATTATATTCAGCCCCAGGACCTTCTTTAACTTCAGGGCTGATATCCCTTTTCTAACTCTCCTGCTAGTAAATTTCTGTAGCCTTTTTTCTAGGACCCCTCTATCAGCAGCATTTATGCCATTGTCCAGCAAGGGCCATCTGTCCTCCCTAGTAATTACTGAGAAGAAGTAGTCATTCAGCATGGCAGCTTACTACCCATCCTCCTCATTAAAGGAGAGCTGCACTGAACCTCTGAACATTTTTCCCAGTATAAGCTGTTTTTTTAATACTGATTACAATTCTATTATTGATCTCAGTGATCTGTCTATATGTGCCTATTAATTACTTTATGGATGTTTCTGATTTACAAGCTAATGTTAAGTACCATTTTAAAGTGTGTTATATAGTTTATGCCCATTTCAGTCATAGAGTTCTATAGTAGAACATGGATGCATTGTGACAACAATGGAGAAGCTGAGCAAGGAAGTCAACTATATTATGCAATTCTAAAATGGTTTTTAACACCAAAGTATAAATCAGAAATACCTGCTAGGATAACTAAAAAGTCTGTAAAAGGGACTCACAGGTTCAGCACAGTTTTTCTTTAAGACCTTAAAGGCTCTAAGACCATTGGTGATTATATTAAAGAGAACAAATAGCATATGACTTCATCTTTCCTTATTTTGCTCCATTTCTTTCAGTTCAATCAAGACATGTTCATGTTGTTGAAGGAGGGACTGTTTCCATATTGCTGAATAATCTGTAGAATTCCTCATTTTCTACCCTTAAAATGTTATAGCATTTAGCTTTTAAGATGGATTCTGAGAGTCAGGGATCGTAGTGCATTTGCCCCACTGCATATGCTACAATGGTAGGCTTTGTTTCCCCTGCTAAATTGTTTGCTGCCAAGATATGACAGTACAAAGGGAAGGAACTTCAAAACTATTTTACTTCAATGACAATACTTTATCCCGTCATCTAAAGTTATAATGAGTGCATGACTGAATGCTCTGCACCAATGGGTGTGCAGCCCTACCATGCAGTCAGTCGGCGGGCGGATGGGGGCGGCAGGTGGGTGAGATGCTGCTGTCCGCCGGCTGCGGGGGAGCAGGTGGTGGGACTTCGTGGGTGGGTGGGGTGGGGGACACTAGGTCACCAGGGATATGTTCGGGGATGTGTTTAATTACTTCAACCCGCTATCGGGCTTATCGGTCCACTGGACCACCAGGGATGTGTTGGGGAGACACATTGCTGCCCGTGATTGGGCTGGTGGGGGGGGATTTTAGCTAGTCCCGCGATCGGGCCAGTGGGGGGTGGTGATGGGATTTTACACTCTTTTGCCCACGATTGGGATGCAGGGGGCATCAGTCCCCGATGGCTGCTGCCTTGCAGGGTGCCAGGCGCAAGTCCTCAGGGATCGGAGCACCTGCATGCTAATGGCATGCAAATGGGGCTATAATCAGATGCAAATGGCCCCCCCACGCCTTGCATGAATTATGGCCCCATTTGCATGTCACTGTTTGAATATCAGGATTTTGTGCATGGCGCAATGGTACCTGCACCACCGCAAGTTGAATGCTCCACTCTGACCACTTGCGGTGGCACAAGTTCCACTGCGCCATGCACAGTGGCTGTGGCCGGGGGGTGATATTCAAAGGAGTTGCTCAATAGCGCAACTCCTTTGAATATCGCTCCGGCCACACCCCTGCGCAACTATTTTGTGCAGCGCAAGGGCTTGCTCCACAAAATAGCGCAGTTTGAATATCTGGCCCCTTATGTCTTGAAGATATGTCTTTATTTATGAAGAGACACCACTTATTGTACACCAACATAAGAAACTAACAGAATACAGACAACAACATCTGTATCAGACAATTATAATTCATTTTATTTATAAATTTGTAACCCGTAGAGGCACATTAAGGCAAAGCTAGTGTCCAGATGCAACCCACTGGAGGAGGTTACAGAAGAAACATTTCAACTAATGTTATAAAAACTGCATTCTTTAAAAAGTCACTAAATCATTAGGTGTTAACATTGAAATTATGATACCCCATCTTTCATTATGTAATGCACCTTCCCCAGTATGACATTAGGGTATGATTTTAAGAATTATAATGTTGTTAAAGTGAATTACTTAGCGAAGTAACCCCCTCTGCTTACATTTGTCTGTCTGTCTGTCTGTCTCTCTCAACCTCTACTTAAAAACAAATATGCATTTTAAATAAAATAAAAATAAGCTTATAGTAGGGTCTATTTCAGCAATATTTAGAACGTCATTTTTCAGCCCTGAATCATTGGCTAACCTACTGGTTAATATATTATTTTTTTTACAATAATGTAAAAAACAAGCATTTGTCAATGCCAAACGTTCGCTTGCAGGTATTTTCAGTGGTATTTGGCACTTGGACATGGCTTAAAAAAATCAGTGACAAAGAAGTACAAGCATTTGTCAATGCCGAATGTTGCTTGCTTCTATGTGCTGTTTAGGTATTTGAAAGTCATTGGAGTGCAAATATTGAAAATTCGCGAACTTATGAGCATGCGTAGGAACTGCTCAATGCACGCTCGTAAAACAGTCATTTTTAGGAATTTTTTCACCAAATTTTCAACATAGCCATTTTAAGACCTCTGCTAATGAACAGTGTCACTGTGATTTTCTTAATGTGTCCCATACATTGATTTCACACACCGACTGCACCATTGTGCGCTACATGGGCGGAAACATGTTTTGGGCAGGATGTGAAAAATGACAGCTATACTGCTCATAAGGAGGTGTGGTAAAATGGCAATGTTGAAAATCTGGAGTGAAAATATTGAAAATTCTCGAACTTACGAGCATGCATAGGAACTGCGCAACACACACTTGTAAAACAGTCATTTTTAGGAATTTTTTCACCTCATTTTCAACACAGCCATTTTAAGACCTCTGCTCATGAACAGTGTCACTGTGATTTACTTAATGTGTCCCATACATAGATTTCGCACACCAACTGCGCCATTGTACGCTGCATTGGCGGAAACATGTTTTGGGTGAGATGTGAAAAATGACAGCTGTACTGCTCATAAGGAGGTGTGCTAAAATGGTAATGTTGAAAATCTGGAGTGCAAATATTGAAAATTCGCGAACTTACGAGCCTGCGTAGGAACTGCGCAACGCACGCTCGTAAAACAGTCATTTTTTGGAATTTTTTCACCAAATTTTCAACATGGGGTTTTTGGGACCCCTTCTCATGAAAGATGTCACTGTCATAGCATTATTCAGGCCCAAAGGGTGATTTCGCGCAGTGACTGTGCAGTGACTGTGAAATCACCCTTTGGGCCCGAATAACACCATGACAGTGACATCATTCATGAGAAGGGGTCCCAAAAACCCCATGTTGAAAATTTGGTGCAAAAATTCCAAAAAATGCCTGAGATATGCAATAAAGTTGAAAACCCCCTATCTAGCCCATTATACAGCTTACCGGCATTTCCTCAGTTCGCGGTCGGCTTTGAAGAGTGCAGACGTGTTCCCGGTCCACCGAAGATCATTGCACCGAGCTCCGGAGGTAAGTATGGGGTGAGGGAGGGTGTGGGGAGGCTGGGTGCACAGTGGGTGGGTGCAGGTTGTGGGAGGGGTGCTGGGAGAAGCGCCTGGGACCGTTTTGCTTTACAGGTGAAAAAAAAGACTACGTGGGACGTTTGCCACGTTGGGGTGGCTCTCAACATGGCAGAAGGATGACTGGGGGCCATGGAGCCGACGGGATTGGGCACCCCGTCGGCAGACGAGGCGGGACATTTGCCATGCTGGGGTGGCCCCAGCGTGGCAGCAAAGATTTAGACGGTATGAGCGTGTGTTGTATGACAGCGTGGCTTTTGAAGAGAAGACTACCACCGGTCATGTACACAGCACCGCTGCCTGATTGGTGCAGGATCTGCCACGCCTGCTCAGTGGAGCAGGGGATTGGAGAGGAGGGGCACACCTCCAAAGTGTCCCATTCTCCCAAGACATTCCTTGTGCATGCGCGCAAGCTAACGTAAAAAGGAAACTTTCCTGCAACCATCTATTACAAAAATTAACAAATAGGTGATTGAGTATTTCTCAGCTATGATACCATCTCAAGGTTCTGTTGACATGCTGGAACCTCTTACGCGTCGCTCTAAAAGTTCACATGTCACCAGCACCTCTCGATGGTATATTAGCCATGTAATACACAGCCCCCTATCATTCTATTCATATTTCATACACTGTCTGCATCTACCTCCCCTTTATTCTTCATTACTATGTTAGGTTGCATGGACACTGTATCCTTGTCCCCTAAAGTTCAATTGTTTCTGCTGCTTAATCCCTTACTGATGTCATAATTCCCAATTTGTGACATCACAGTTTTTTTATTGTGGAAGACTGTGATGTTACATATGGGACTGTCATTTCAGAAAGGGATAACATAACACTAGTCCACCAACTACTGGGGATACAGTTCCATGTAAATAAACCTTGTAATCAAAAATAAATGGGCTAGGAATACATAAAACTTATAAAATATACTGACTCGTGTCTAAATATGATAGGTTGAAGATTCAGAAGTCTTGACACAGGTGTAATTCACAATCTTGAGTTGTGTCTGAATCAGAATAAGTCCTTCACATTGTCTGAATGCTATTTTTAAATGTTTTGGCACATTTGGGCTAGTACTGCTTACAACAAAAAGTGATGCTGGCACCACTTTTTGGTACAAAAAGGCCCAAAGTGCCTCAGATTTCTGCAATTGAGCTAGAAAGTGGTCTAACTTTTTGTCTCAAATCGCAAATGAGCACTACAAAAGTGATTCAAACCCAGAACTCTTTCTAGTAAATGCTGCCCTACTTTATGTACCTCAATGGTCCCCAAAAACTGTCAAACCAACTTTAAGATTAAAAACCTATTCTACATATACAGTACAGGTGGATCATTGTCTTTACAATGAAATAAAATGCTGTGCTTCACTACAAGAGATGCAGTAAATATATGCCTCTAATGTATTTCTGAACTTGACAATCTTCTTGAATAACCCACAATATACATTTAAGCTTCTTTTTCTGTCAGGTTTATGTGAAGTTATAGGAATAATTCTGCAAGAAAAGTATTTTTATTTCTTGCAATTCAAGATCCTATGCAACATAGGTTAATATTTTGTTCTCCATATTTCCATCACATATAACTTCATATTTACTAAAAGTATTTACATCTTTATGAGATACAGTAAGTAAGCATAATTCAATACTTAATAATACACAGATGTTAGTGTTGCAGAAAGAGTGACAACGTTTATATTATTACAGATGTCTATCCAAGCTGGACCAGTAAAGGAGCAGTAGTACTATTATGCACTTCCCCATTGACCTGAGTTCAGGAACTAGCTTGAATCATCAAGGGCTGGCTAGGAGGAAGAGGAGGAAGAGGACTCAGGATCCCAAAGGCTAGTCTCCTTATTTGGGTAGCATGAGTTGTGTGCCCACCCATCTGACTGCCATCTAGTGACAATTGGTGCACCATTCATTGTGGCATCCCAGTGGGGGGATTAAATGGGAAAAATAGGACTCTAACTAGGCAGATAAGCTCTATCAGCACCCCATATCAATAATTGTATTCTCTTCTCTGGCTCCTGGAGTTAACCTCTGTCATGAGTGGCTGGATATGTGAGTGCAGCTGGTGAGGAGCTGAAGGCAGGCCTTGCCAAAGTGGTCAAGCAAATAGGGCAACAAAGACATGTGTCACAGGTGCCCCAGGAGTCCAAGGAGGTCCAGGTAGGAAGAACCTTGAATGGATAGGAAGGTGGTCCTGGCAATGATTTAAGGAAATCCTAGCTGGTATGTGCCTGGAGGGAACTAGAACTGAAAAAAGATGTACAGTATATCCTAGCCTTTTTTGAAAGACTATTATTTGTAAAAACTGTCCACTTTGTATTCACACAAACTGAATTTTCAAGTTCCTAAGATAATATACATTTCTATGTTTAGGTCACCAATTAGGTTTCTGAACAATTTTCAATATTGAACTTCATGAATGTGAGAGTGAGCACCGGGAGTAAGAAAGATGATTGCATTTTACAGTGAAGAGCAGGCTTCTTGAAAGATGGACTACTAGTGGCAATGTAAATTCTCATAATACCTCATCAAGTTGAAATACATGTTCAAATTTTGATAATTGACTTAAAAAACCCATTACAATTAACAAGTGAAAAAAACAGATTACAAGAAAAAAATGTATAAAGTATTATGTGATGGACAATAGACACATAAATGCATACTGCAGTACATCACTTAATGTACTTAAATTAACTATTGCCCACATATGTTCATTAGCACTTATATATTTTTCAAACAGATTTGGTAACATGATCAGAGGAAATCAGTCAAGTTTACCATAGTGCAATAATCCTATGTAGTAAGGAAAATCATAAATTAATCAGAAGTAAATGAGGGATAATTGTTTTTAACTTTAATTTTTTATTGTGTTTTCAATATAGAACATACCAACGAAACATACAATTCGTACATATTCATCAACATTAAGAGCTGCAATACATCGAAGTTACATACAAAATGATTCAGATTTCATGTTTCACTTAATCATCTATGGAATCATCACATCATGGATAGGAGTAGCAAGAAGGGAGAGTTAAATAGGACATTAACAGGAAGAAGAGAGGAAAAGGAAAAGAAGGATATTTCTAAATTTTCATATCTGTCTATACCAGTGTTGGCCAGTGTACAGTATCAGGAGTTGGCTTTCTGTATTTCTTGAAGGAAACCTGGTTATTCCAGTGTTAGACTGTAACTCAGATATGTTGCTTAACTCTGGGCATATGATCCAAACATGCTTTCCTATGGTACAGTACAAAATCATTTCTTTGTTGCATAATATAGAAGATCCATCTCCTCCATAGGATTTTAGACTTGTCTACACAATGGTTAACTCATGCAGTCAGTTTTCCCATTCTGTATATTTTAATGATCAGGTATTGCCACTGAGTTAAGGTGGGAACTCTTTGAGTGACAGCCACTTTTTGGTAACAGCTTGCTTTGCTGCTAATATACACATTGCCAAGTCAAAAGAAAATTACCTTATCAACAATGGCTTGAAGCACATGAGGGAGTACCTCCACCAAAATAAAAAAAAATAGCTCCCCCCCCCCAGCTGCTGGAGGTCTGAATCCAAGCACAGAAGAAGGAGACTACTGAAGACTACAGGAAGTTCCTGTCCCAGAACAGGAAGGATGAGAGTTGTAAGGGCACATAGACAGTAGGAAAGTAAGTGTAAAAATACATAGAGGGAGGAGACAGTAAGCATACAAAGTAGCAGGAGAGGGGACATAAAATAAGTCAAGATGGGAGTGGTGCAGTGCAATGGCTGTGGGGCAGCAGTGTTCTGGGAGACATTCTGGAGGCTTCAATGCTGCCCTGTTTGCAGGCACCTCTCTGGTCTGAGGGAGGAAGTTGCCTGTCTTCAGGCTGACCTGGCTAGGATTCGTGAAGCCTCTTTCCCCACCCAGGGACCACCAGGGCCACCACCATTACCTGAGCGGTTGGACCAAGGTGGGCTCACAGAGGGAGAGGGTGGTGGAACGGAGGTGCATCCCTCCAATTGTACCTCTCCACAATTCATATGCTGTTCTGGCAAAGAGTGGTTCTTCTATGGAGGCATCTGCAGTGGAGACCAAGGAGGATGCTGGGAACCTCCACAAAGGAGACCCACAGGAGGGTGGCATGAGACCCCACAGGGGAAGGAAACAACTCCTGGTGGGAGACTTGATCATTAGGGGGGTAGAAATGGGGGATGAAGGGGATAGGGAGGTAAGGTGCCTGCCTGATGCCTCGGCTCAAAGGGACAGGAAGCGAATCCTCAGAATCATGGGAGCAGTTGCACGAGGGAGGAAGCTGGATGTCATTGTCCACCTAGGGACAAATGACGTGGCTGTGAATGGGATCAGAGCTGTGCAAGAGGAGTTTGTGGAGTTGAGGAGGGGCCTTAGACAAGTAGCATGTACGGTAACCTTCTTGGAGGTGCTGCCTGTCTATGACAAGGATGATGCTAGTGTGTTCCGCACCATGCGATTCAATGAATGGTTGAAAAACTGGTGTGGAGCTCAGGGGTTTGGCTTCATTGTGGACTGGGGAGCCACCTGGAGGGATGCAGGCTTATACTGGTGCAATGGTCTGCATCTGTCCAGAGGGGGAACCAGGATCCTAGGTGAGAGGTTTAAATGCTTCATTGGCAAGCATTTAAACTAGCCAAGGGGGGAGGCACTGAAAAGGAGCATTGAAATCCCAGTCTCCCTCCACAAAACACAGTAGTTAGAGAGGTAAGCAACAAGGCAGAGAAGTCAGTAGGGAGCAGGACAGGGATAAATGCAGAAAAAGTTGGTAAGGACAGGGATGGGGCTAAAAGGGGTAAGACCAAAAATAAATGAAAGGTGATGAGTACCAGTACCTGCAGTCTATGTAATAAGCTCTCTGAACTAGTGGTCTTGAAGGAAGAGGGATGCCTGGATATTGTGGCAGTCATTGAAACATGGTACACAGAGAACCATGACTGGGATGTCAACATACCAGGATGCACAATCTACAGGAGGGGCAGAGTGGGAAAAAGAGGAGGAGGAGTATCTCTCCATATAAGGGAAGGGATTAAAGAAACAGAACTAAAGAGTAAACAGGAAGTTGATGAGTCACCTTAGGTCACCCTGGAGACAGGAAATGGCACCACAATCTGCATGGGGTTAATCTACAGACCCCCATCTCAGGGGGAGGAAATGGACAAATGATAGAAGGCATCCTTTAAATGTCAGAAAAAGGAAAGATATTGTTGATGGGGGACCTGAATATGCCAGATGTTAACTGGAGTACCTTTGCTGCAGGCACATCAAAGAGCAGGGTCATTCTTGATGCCCTACAGGGGGCATGCCTCGGACAGCTAGTGTTGGAACCCACTCAGGAGGGAGCAATCTTAGACTTGGTACTTTCAAATAGGGAAGGAGAAAGGATCTCAGATTTACAAGTGGGTAGCCATCTGGGAACAAGTGACCACCAAACAGTGTGGTTCACAATAAACACAGCCATAGAGTCAAGCCATACAAAAACAAGAGTATTAGACTTTAGGAAGGCTGACTTTGGGAAAATGAGAGAGTGCCTCAGAAAAGCACTAGCAAACAGGCAAGAAAGGGGGTGGAGGAACAATAGGGAATAATCAAATCATCCATCGCAAAGGCAACAAGCCTTTGTGTGAAGCAAATCAACAAAACAAAATGAAGAAAAAAAACACTTTGGTTCTTAAAAGAGGTGGCAGGGATGGTTAAGGAGAAAAGGATAGCATTTAGGAAATATAAGAAAACACAGAAGAGGAAGGACAGAGAATTTTATCAGTTAAAACAGAAGGAGGCTGGGAAGGCAGTCAGAATAACAAAGGCACAAACTGAGGAAAAGATAGCCAACTCTGTTAAGAAGGGGGATAAAACCTTTTATAGGTACATTAGGGAGCAAAGAAAGACCAAGGGAGGGATACAGAGACTTAATAAAGGGGAGGGAATGTGGGCAGAGTGTGACAGTAAAAAAGCAGGGATACTGAACAAATATTTCTGCTCAGTATTCACAGCAGAAGAGGAGGGGAAGGTGCCTAAACCAAATAAGGGAGAAACATTGAATAAGGGGGTCGATACCAGTCCATTCACAAAAGAAAGGGTTTTGAAAGAACTCTTGAAACTGAGGGTGGACAAAGCAACGGCGCCTGATGGGATCCACCCAAGAATTCTAAAATAACTAAGGGTAGAACTAGTAACACCACTGACTACTGTCTTTAGCAAATCATGTGAAGATGGTGTGGTACCTGTGGACTGGAGGAGTGCAAATGTGATTCCACTTTACAAAAGTGGGAGCAGGACAGAGGCAGGAAACTACAGATCTGTTAGTTTGACTTCAGTGGTAGGGAAAATGATGGAATCACTTCTGAAGGAAATAATTGTTGAGTACCTAGAGGCCAGTGGGGCATAGGACCCAAGGCAGCATGGTTTCACAGCAGGATGGTCATGTCAGATGAACCTAATAGATTTCTTTGACTGGGTGACCAAAGTAGTAGACCAGGGAGGGGCTGTGGATATGGCCTACCTAGATTTTAGTAAGGCATTTGACACAGTCTCACACAGAATATTAATATACAAGTTAGCCAGCCTTGGAGTGGGTCCTAAGGTAGTAGCCTGGATAAAAAAATGGCTGGACAACAGGAGACAAAGGGTAATAGTAAACAGAGTCCACAGTGAAGAAAGGAAGGTAACTAGCAGGGTACCACAGGGTTCAGTACTGGGACCCGTCCTCTTTAATGTCTTTATAAGTGACATTGGAGAGCAACTGTAAGGAAAGGTATGTCTCTTTGCAGAGGACACAAAGATCTGCAACAAGGTTGATACACAAGGTGGGGTGGAAAGAATGAAAAGGGACTTGGCAAGGTTGGAGGAATGGTCAAATATATGGCAGCTCAGATTCAATGCAAAGAAGTGCAAGGTAATGCATCTGGGAAACAAAAACCCAGGGGAAGAGTACACAATGGGGGGTAAGTTAATAACAACAACAAAAATAGAAAGAGACCTAGAAGTAATTATATCAGATGACCTAAAGGTGGGCGAGCAATGTGAGAAGGCAGTAAGGAGTAAGGAGAGCTGGGGGGATACTGGGATGCATAGAGAGAAGCATCAGCAGTAGAAAGCAGAAAACTGTTATCCCTCTGTACAGACAATTAGTGAGACCCCATCTAGAGTACTGGGTACAACTCTGGAGACCCCATCTCCGCAGAGATATAGTCAGAGTGGAGACTGTTCAGAAGAGGGCAACCAAAATGGTGCAGGATCTGCACCAGAAGACATCTGAGGAGAGACAAAAGCAGCTTAATATACATACCATTGAGGAAAGGAGGGAGAGGGGGGACATGATAGAAACTTTCAAGTATCTCAAAGGAATTAAAGTACAAGAGGGAAGTATCTTTCAGAAGAAGAGATGTGCAAGAACAAGGGGGTGCAATTTGAAGATAGAGGGGGACAGCTCAGAGGTAATGTTAGAAAGATTTTTGCACAGAAAGAGTTGTGGATGCATGGAACAGCCTTCCTGAAGAGGTTGTGGAGTCAGGAATAGTGGGAGAATTCGAGAATGCACGGGACAGGCATAAGACAATTCTAGTGGGGAGTAGGAGGAAGTAAGCTGCTGATTAACTAGAATTTGCAGCTTATCCATCAGGTAGGGAAATGGGCAGACTAGGTGGGCCAAGTGGTCCTTATCTGCCGTCAAATTCTATGTTTCTATGTTACCCCCATATCAGATGCATTTTGGTCTATAAACTCATATTTTGAAGGATGTTTTATATATACATATGTATGTATGTATATATATATATATATATATATATATATATGTGTGTGTGTGTGTATATATATATATATATATATATATATATATATATATATATATATATATATATATATATAACTCACAGGTCAGTTCCATCTGTGCAAATTTTTTATGAATTGAAATACTTGTTGCTATTTTGAGCATCATTTGCCTGAATAGAGGATGCATATTAAATATGTATATATTTTTTTAATGTTATACAGAAAAGCTCCAGAGTCTGATGAAGGAACAAATGTTCTGAAATGTAACATAAAATATTAATTTAAGGAGCAAAATTAAAGAGAAGTCATCATGGAAAATAAAAATATGATTATTTACATTGGATTGGAGATTGAGAAGGTGTTTTTCTATTGACTGTGCAACTTTATCCATTTTTTCACCTTCTCTCCAACAATCCTTCAAGCATCTCACAGATTTCATTTAAAAGGAACCTTGGGAGACTAGTCTGGTGGCATATTTTGGATATTCCCTAAGGATTGGGATTTTCTGGTCATCCTAAATGTTTTAACATTTGGTGACATTGAGGAACCTGAGGCAGTCGATGCACTATCTACAGAACACAATGGCCCGGATATTCAAACTGTGCCCAAAAAGTGCACAACAGCAGGAGCAAGCACAAGTCCACTGCGCCCATGCACAAGAAGTGCGATATTCAAAAACTGCGCAGGTCAAGATATGCCTGTGGCACACAACTGAATATCGCACCACCTGCACCATAGCGCAACCAGGGATGTGCAGTTGCGCAGTTCAGATGCACCATAGCATAACAAGGGATGCTCAGTGGAGCAGTCCAGATGTGCCATAGCGCAACCAGGGATGCCCCGTGGAGCAGGGCAGCAGTGCAACACCACAACCAGGAATGTGCAGGGAAAGGATGCAGGGGCCTGCCACCCATGCCACAGATGGACAGAGGAGCACACAGCAGAACAGACATTGCCCCCCCACACCCCATTCACTGCACAACCAGTGGAGAGCTGGAATAACCACCTGCCCATGGATACCAGCAACCAACCCACAGCTGGGGCATGGTGCCCCAGCACACCCCCTAGCAAACTGTGACCAGCACACAAGGAGGGCCAACCACCCCATGCCGCACCATCCCACCAATGCAGAGCACACCCTGCACCACGATCCCCATACACCATGCCAGGAGTAGCGCCCAACAGTGCAGGACACCCCATGCATGCCACCACCCCCACTGTGACAATGCAACCCTGTGTACCACGGAGCCATGCAAGGCAGCCCCACCATGTGCACCCTGCAGTGGGAAGTAGCAGACAGCGATGCAACAACTGCATACACAGTGCCACCCTGCACATCCCCCCCAAGGTACAGATGAGAGACCGACCATGCGTTAGCACATGAGGTACCCCACATGTGACAGGGCATGCCCCGAACCCCACCACCAGCGGTACAGCACCCTGCACACCCTCCAAAGGACACATCCCATCCCAGCACTGGCCACAACAGCCAGCACAGACACACACACAGTGTTGCATGGAAGCATGCGCCACACAGGATGCAACACAGTGCATGGACAAACACCCGCCCATACCCAAGGGCACACCAACACAGGGACACAGTAGCAGGTCAACCAAGCCACTGGCGTGTGGTCACGGCAGCCGTGTACACACAGCAAGCACCCCTTCATGGCACAGGTGTGCCAGCCACCTGGCGCAGGCACCATGAAGCTGTATGCCACCAACATGCGGCCGGAGCACAAGTGACAGACAGTGGAGCACATCGCCTGCAACAGACACAAGCGACAGCATGGAGGGAGGGCAACAACAGCGGAGGCCACAGTGCAACTGGAGGCAGATGTGCACCATACTGGTGACAGGAGGCAACCTGGCATTGTGCTGGGTACAGTGGTTGTCCAGCATGGACAGCCACCACTTGACATGCCAGCAGACCATGCATATCACAGACATTCAAGGGTGTCAGCTGCACAGGCCATGGACGGTATGACAGGGGTGCCATGGACACAGTGCATGCACCATGGACCACTGCACACAGGCATCCAGTGCACAGAGAACAACACACAAACCACAGACAGTGACTGATACCCCCACCCACACTACAGGCGGTTCCCTTCCAGACACACACACGCCCATGCTTGCACCACCCCTGATGCCATGCACACCGCTGCAGCTGAGCACCTGTAACCCACTGCAAATCATAGACCACCACAGTTGTCATAACAAAACAAATGTATTAAAAAGAGGTAAGAAACAAAACTATTTACAAATATTTACAATGGGGGAAGGGCCACATACCAGGTGGGGGGTGGGTAAGGGGCAGGGGTGAACAAATATGAGAGGGAAGAAGGGGTGTGAGGGTGGGTTCAGGGTGGTAAGGTGTTTCTGGGGGCATGGAGGGCCTATCGTCTGCCCCGCTCTTCACTTCTGTGGTGCCGATGTGTCCTCCGCCTCCTGACCCCGTGCCACTCCATTCACTGGAGGATCTCCAGAGATGCCCTTGCCAGCTGCAATAGTTCCTGTATGCCCCTTTCAGTGGCCATCAATCACCATCCACCTAGGACAATGGAGCAGAGTCAATACATGTGACTGTCCAGCCCCCTGCAGCCCACCCGTTGTGCATGGCATACAGCTGTGTGCCACGCCCCTGTGATGGTGTGCGACCACTCACAGTGACCGCGTCCACAAGACATGCCTACCCAGGCACCCACAGCCATGCGGACCGCTGCACACACCCACCGCCCATGTCCCGCACAGCACCACCGTGGCCATACAGTGACATGGCTATGCGGTGCTAAGGCAGTAGCACAGCCATGTACCTGGTGCACGCATGGACCACCATTGATGCACTCCCAGACATGCAGTGCCACTGGACAGTGCTGACTGTAACAAGTAGCATGCATGACAGTGGTGTCAATGGATGGTGGCCATGCCCCGCTGCCCGCCCTGTTACACAGCATGCAATAGTAATCATGAATGTAAGGCACCCACCATCATCAGGCTGGTCCCTGTGCCTGTGTGGTCCAGCATCCCTCCTGGCCTGCTGGTCCTCTTGGCGGCACCTCCTCTCCCTTGCCCGCCGGCGCTCCTCTGGGCCCAAGGTGCAACATGGAGAGAGGAACATCAGTACAATCAAGTAGCAAAGTCCCCCCGCCCCGTGTGTGCAATCCTCACAGCTATACCCACCCACCCCACCCCAATACCACCACCACGGCCAACACTGGATGGCCCTCCATGTGCCGGACACATGCAACCGTGATACCTGTATGAACGTTAACAGTGTATGGATGGGGCACCTACCTGGCCGTGGCACCATGCCCCTCCTGGCATGTGCCTGCAGGTGGGCAAGCCTGTCTGGGTACCTGTGCTGGAGGTCCCTGTATCAGGGGCAACACTGCTCAGCCATGTGCCCGATTCCTGTGGCCTCCTCCAGTGCCACCGCCACCTCCTCCCATACTGCACTCCTGGCCCTGTCCGGGGTGCATCTCCAAAAAGTGCCCCAGCATGGAGCTCTATTATGGCCACCAAATTAGCCAGCTCCACCTGGCTCCAAACAGCAGCCCTCCTTCTTGCCATCTCTAAAGCTGGTTGGAGTCAAAATGGCGCTCGGCAGCACGGTCCGCCATGTGCAGATGCTGAGCGGTACAGTGCTGCCATTCTCTATCATGCTGTCACCGAACAGCGCGATAGTGGTGCACCCATGTGGACGCATGGTGCCTAGGGGGCAAAGGTTGGGCACAGGGTCAAGGGTCTCTCGTGCACAGACCGCCACAGTGCGATTGGTACTCACTGCGTGTAGTGTGATTGGGTGCCTGTGTGCCATCTCCTGTAGCAGCCTACTGTGCTGTGGCCCCAGTGCACCTATGGCACCCCAGTGCCAGAGCGCCATATATGTGAACTGCACAGTAGTGCCACTGGCACAATGGTGGCCATGCCCTGCATTGCCTCCCGCTCACAGCACATCAGCAGCGCAGCAGGCATCTGTGTCATCACCCTGGGCATGCACCATTTGGTGTGTATGTGCATGTCACAGAAATGTGCCCTTGCCTGAGCACGTTCAACACAATTGCGCAAAGCGCAACAGCGCGATAGTCAGCTGCCATATGAAAATCAGCTAATCAGCCATTCAATGGTGCAGATACTGCATTTGCATCCACTTATAATTGCGCCTCACCTCATTTGCATGCGTTGAGCTATAAAAATGCAACACTAGACTGCACTGGCCATAGTCTGTTATTGCAGTCTATTGTGGTGAGCTGCATGTTGTTTGGGAGTGTGGACTGTGGTGTGTGGAACATGCATGGGACTGCACAGTCACAGGTAACACCTGTCATTCTCACAGGATGAATAATGAGCAATGGTGAGGTGGAGGAAGAGTAACAGAGACGTGGGAGAAAGAGGAGGCCTAACTTCACAAAGGCAGAAACAGATGCCCTGTTTGAGGCCTACCTCGACCAGGAGCCACTGCTTAGTGGACGGTGGGGCAAACCACAGGCCCATGCTGCTGCATGGGAAGAGGTGGCGTGTGCCATCAACCTGCATGGCAGTCACCAGCAGTCTGTGCAGGAGTGCAAAAAGAAGATGGTCACGGACAGGCGGAGGATTACGGACAAGGTGGCTGCCATCAGGGCAGCATGGTCTGCGACCGGTGGGGGACAGCCAGCCATGCAACGCCTGACCCCACAAGAAGAGCGGGTTGCTGGCAGCATGAGGCGTTGTGCCATTGAGGTGTTCCAGGTGGTGGATTCCAGACAGGTGGTAGCCCGTCACTGCATGGTAGGTCCTGGTCTGTCAATGGGGGGGGACAGGGTAGGCAGATACATTAATGCTACTGTGTTCCCTTACAGCTCCTGAGCATCTACATGGGTCAACGGTGGTGGGCTTGTCCACTGAGGGCAATACCATGGACATAGAGGAGGGCCCATCCACCTCCACAGGCATACGAGTGTCAGGGCGACAGTGGGCCCGCCTGGACGTCTGGACTGATGTTGGTGTAGCAGGTGCAGAGGAGGCCCTGCCCATGTCCCAGCATGCCAGCGTCCATGGATGCCAGCATGCAGAGACTTGGGCTGGTGCCGGATCCATAACTGTTGATGATGGAGCTCACTTCATGGACAGTGATACGTGTGGGCCGCAGGATGGCCACACATCAGGTGACATCATGGGCATGGCCATGGGTGATGCCACCATGGAGGCCTGTGTGGCATCACAGTCCCAGTCTGTGTCTGTCTGCACCTGTGGGGCAACACTGGTGTGTGTCCAGGACAGTGGGACTGTTGCGACCACTGCAGTGGCACCATTGAGCCCTGGAGAGTGGCAGCAGGAGGGGCAGTGTCAGCAGTCAGCCAATGGCCATGGGGGTACAGTGTCAGGGGGCAGTGTCAGTGCACCATCTGTGGACATGCCCAGGTCTGGCCCTGGTGTGCAGCACCCACCCTCAAGGAGTGCTGCCCATCAGGGCCACAAACACCGTGAGGGACAGCATGCCGATCAGGCAGATGACCTCTTAGAAGAGCACACCCGCATACTGCAAGAATCAGTCGATCAGCAGTTGCGGCTTGTGATGGCGGTGGATGCACTCAGTGTGGCTCTGCACCAGGCAGAGGAGCAGTGCAGCAGAGACACAGCTCTGCTACAGGCAGGGATGGACCAGATGTGTGAGGATGTGACTGCTGCCATTGACAGGCAGACACAGGCAATCACAGCTGTCATGGCCACACTGGGCACACAGTTATTTACTCATGCATCGCAGACGCCACGCAGTGCAATGTCCACCCCCCATTCCCGGCATCATGCGACACCCTCCTTGTCGACACCAGGTTCAGCTGTGGGCATCCAAAGCACAGCTGGCGCAGGCATGTTCGGTGTGTTGCAGACCCCTGCGCCAGCACAGTCACGTTCATGCAGTGGAACCCTTGGGGGACCGTCAGTGCCACCCCATGAGGCCATTGGTCAGCCTGTCACTGCTGGCAGGTCTCAATGGGGCTGTCCACACATCCTTGGTGGCCGTGGCACTGTGGCATGTGACTAACCTGTCTCCCACCATGGCTACTGTCTGATGCTGCCCTGTGTGCATTGTGCTGTTCAACATGCAATGCACGGGTGGGGTACCCGGCCCTGCATGCACACACACATTCCATCTGCACACCCTCCCATCTACTGTCTGCTGTGGCATGTGCATGATGATGCCTGCGTTGCACTTTCCACCACTGTGCCCAGCATCTGACACATGCACAATGACAGTCACTGGGAGTGGTAGCTTGTGGACGTGTGTGTGGCTAGGGGTGGCGGTTGGGGTCGGCGTGCCTCCTACCTTTTATGCATGTCTTGTGAGGTGTGTGTGTGTGTGTGTGTGACTGTGTGCTGTGTTAGACTTTGCCCATCCCTGACGGAGTGTACAGTTCCATGCTCTGCCAATTCTCTTAATGACATGCACCCCTGGGGTTTGTCCATGCATGTTTGTGGGTTGTGCCCTTGCCAATGGTGGTTGCACATGGCCCCATGACTTACCTGGGTTGGTTGAAGTGCTCCTCTGTGATGGTGTTCCAGTGCAGCTGTGCCATCCGGATCAGTTGGGGGTCCCTTCGACCAAGGGGGGGGCTGCAAATCACCATCTTCACCAGCGTCCTCATCGTCCCCATTGCTGTCCCCTGCTTTGACTTGTATGGCTATCCCACAGCCATTGGCCATGTTGAGCAGGATGCAACAGGCCAGGAATAGCCCACAGGCCTTTGAGGGGCTGTACTGTAGGACACCACCAGACGTGTCCAGGCAACGGAAACATGCCTTCAGCATCCCGAACACCCGCTCGATGACATTGCATGTGGTGGCATGTGCCTCATTGTAGTGTTGCTGCGATGGGGTCATGGGCTGCTGGTATGTTGTGAGCAGCCAGGGACAGAATGGGTATCCACTGTCACCTGTGTGTAGATGGTGGGCATTAGTTTGGTGATCAGTGTCGTCCTGCCTTGGGTCATCTCGGCCAATACCCATGTCACCTCTGGCTATGCCCCTCCCAAGCTCCATGTCTTTCTGTGTGATTTGCATACTCACCCATTAGGTGGCCAGTAGGGATGTCCCCACTCTCTAACCTGTGTCACAGTGTGGACTGGTGCCAGATGAAGGCATCATGTTCTTCCCCAGGGTGCATGGCACAGACATTGATTATGCACCCCTCTGGCATTTCACACCACCTGGCAGTTGATGCTTGCATACCCCTTCTGATTCATGTATGCGGCCCCTTTGGGGCCAGGTGGCATGCGGAGGCCACATGGGTGCAGTCTATTGCCCTGAGCACACCAGGCATATGTGCTACCCCGTGGAACTCCTGTATGTTTGCTGTGTGCTCTGCCGGTGTGCTGGGGAAATGGATGTACTCCGCAGCATGTGGCAGCAGTGTGCTGAGGAATTGGGTGAGGAGGCATGACGAGGCCGACTGGGTTATGCCTGTGGTGGCCCCTGTTGGTCTCTGGAAGGTACCCATGGTGAGCAGGCACATGACAGCTGTCACTTTGGTCTCCATTGGCAGAGCATGGCTCCGTCGTGTGGGTGCCTGCATCACATCACTGCACAGCTCACAGAGCCACCTCAGGATCGCCCGGTTCAGGCAGTACCAGCCCACGATCTCAGTATCAGTATACAGCTTGAAGCTGGCATGGGCTTGGTACTGCTTGTTGGGGGCATACCTCCAACGGGCCCTTCCATAGCCGCGCCCCCCTGCTGCCTACCTTCTCACCCCCTCATAACTGCCTCCATCAGGATGGTGGCACTGGCCATGTTCCTGGCTTGTGTTACCCCCCTGGCAGCTGTTTCTGTATTCCCCCCCACTGTCCTTGCTGCTACTCCCCCTGCACCAGGAACACCTCCCTGTAGTGGCTGTACTGTCCACTATCTGTGCCCTCAGTGCTGTGTGGCACTTCCCCCTTTTAACCTGCACTGTGGCACAGGCTCCCCACACCTTCTCTGTTCCTGGGGGTTCCAGGTGCTCTGTCCTGCTCCTGCCCTGTCCTGCTCCCAGTTTTTGTGTGCCTGTGTGGCTGCCCGCAGTTCACCAACATGTGGCTTCCCTGTAGTGTTTTTGTGCCTCCTTCTTGTTCCTTTTTATTTTGGATAATTTCCGCTATTGCACAACTTCCATTTGCTTCCCTATTGCGCATGGCGCATGTTGTTGAATATCGCACTTCTCCATTTATGCATGATTCCTCCCCCTTCAGTTGTGCATGCATTCATTATCATTGCACTCTTGTGCATTGTGATTTGGGGTGGGCATCTGCCTCCCGCTGAGTATCGCAGAATGGTGCATTTCGGACTTGCGCTGGCATATCCCTGTTGCGCATGGAGCAACCCTTTTGAATATCTGGGCCAATATGTCTATGTTTGCAGAATTGGGAAATATTATGGACAATAGATCTACTGCTCTGAGTACAAACCAGGAAGAAGCAACTCGTATTATGGCTTTGGTGAAGAGCAAACGCCATTTAGAACAAACAGCAACCACTGAAATACCCCAAACCATGGTTAACAAACAGGACTCATTAAAGGAAAGAGAAATTAGACTAGATTGACATGCAGTGACTTTATTAGAGAATATGACTCAGAAAAGAATACCTAGAGATTTAAGGGTTTTGGTGGAATCCCAGCTAGGTTTTTCTCCTGAGGGGTTTCAACCAAAATAGGATGGAATACATTCAAAATGTTAATTGGATTTTATGTTACCCCTAATAGAAACTATATCTACTGAACAAAGTAGATTATTGGGAGCAATTAGTGATTGAGAAACTAAAATTAAAGAAACAGTAGAAACTACACATCTGAAACGTTTAGAAAAAATTGAAAGTCATTAGTTGAATATGATAAACACAAACAAAATATTAAAATTAGTAGGTTCAAAAGAGACATGAACGATGATAAAAATGGTAACATTTACTCTTGGAAAAAGTATGAACAATATACCAATGTTTTTGATTTAAATAAAACCTATACTTCCCCTGGTACCTCAGATTCAGACAGCTTTGAACCACAATCAAATAGAGACTTCCCTATTAGAAGATTTTACAACAGATGCAATAGACATTTTAATAGGCCTTATAGAAGGTTTTTTACACCAAGAAGGTATTATTATGAGTGGTATTATTATGACGAAAGGAGACAAGATTGGCAGCAAACAGAAAGACATCAAGAGAGGGATTTTCAGGGGGGAACAGAGGGGGCAAGCCCTTCAGGTCTGCGAAGAAGGGAAAAAGACATAGAAGGTGGAGGAAAAGAAAAATAAACAGAAAAAAATACACAAACTCAGGTTGCAACAACACTAGAATTAATTATTTTTAATTTATCTTCATGACCATTAAATACAACAGAAACAAAGGTATTAAGCTATGGCCTGTTGTTTAGTCTAACTGAAAAACTGAAGTCCTTTGAGTTAAAACTAGATTTAGAGCAGTGTTTTCTTAAGATACATTTGAAACATTTTTTTGGGACAATGACACAGAGCACCAAAAATGAAGCAGAAAAGAGGGACAGATATATTTTGAAACAAGCTTTAGGTGCAAAGTCACAGCTTGATCCTATTTGTCTTAAATCTGTGAATATTATTAGTTATATAGAGAAGGTTAATATGGAAATAGAGTTATTTCTCAAAATAAAATTAAAAAACCTAAATATAACCTCACTAGACTAGAAAAAGCAGCTTTGGATAATCTTAGTACAGATAAAAACCTCATAATAAAACCAGCAGACAAAGGAGGGGGCATTGTAACTATGAATAGAGAAGATTACAGAACAGAGTGTCTATGACAATTGGCAGATGAAACCACCTATGAAAAAATTAGAAACATGCCTTTTTCAGATTTAAAAACAAAAATAAGGGAAGTAGTTATAGAGGCAAATGATATGGGTATTATTGAACAAAGGACTATGGAAGAACTAATAAATAAAACACAGAGAATTCCCATTTTTTACTGTCTACCTAAAATACATAAAAGTATGGAACAACCACCAGGAAGACCTATTATATCAGGGATAGGTTCAATAACAGCACCTTTGTCATTTTTTGTAGATCATTATTGCAGACATTTAATAACAAATACCTGGTCTCATCTCAAAGACTGTAAGCATTGTATTCAGATTTTAGAGGAATTAAATTAGCCAAACAGAGATTTAAATAACACAATATTGATAACCCTGGATGTGAAAAAACTTTGTACTAGTATTCCCCAAGATGAAGGTTACTAGCTTTATAATTTTTTCTAACTAAAAGGGAAAGAAATATACTGGATAAAGATTTTTTGTTACAACCAGCTTAAATAGTTCTACAGAATAACTATTTTGTTTTTGAGGATCAGAAGTATTTACAAAAGACCGTGACAGCAACGGGACCCACTTTGGCTACCACTTATGTTAATCTTTGATGGCTTACTTTGAGAAACTGTACATAGAATCAGAAAATAACCCCTTCAGATCACATATTGTTCTATTTAAGATTTTTTGATGATATATTGATTATTTGGGATGGCACTGAAAAACAAGCAGTAGAATTTAAAGATTTTTTAGAAACAGCAAATAGGAATTTGGTATTTACTATGCTTATGCTAAGAGACCCAATAGAAATTCCTTTTTTACATCTTAAAATCATTAAAGAAGATGATAAAATCTTCACAGACTTGTATAGAAAAGAGAACACCAGACATACTGTTCTTCATGCTAAAAGTTTTCACCCAAGTAATTCGAACTGAAATATTCCTTATAGTCAAATGTTAATAATAAAAAGAAACAGTGGTACACAAGAAAGGTGTAAAGCCAATATGGAAGACCTATCAACTAGATTTCGGGAAAGAGGTTATACAGAATGAGTGGTAAAGGATGCTAAGCAGAAAATGCAGCAGACAGCACGTGATGTCTTATTAGAGAATAAGGATGTAGGTTTGAGTCCCTCTCCAGATAAGATCACTATGTCTACCAATACTTTGAACGTTTTGGGGTTATTAAAACTATTATACTCTCAAATTGGAACATTTTGCAGACTAATGAAACTGGGTTAAAACTTTATTGAACATAGACCGTGGGTCACGGCATGTAAAACCACCACTATACATGATAAATTAATCAGGACTCAATATTGGAAACAAGATACTAGTGGTTCCACCAGGTTAAAACATGATATCAAGAGGTTTTTTCCCATGTGGCAACTGTGTCCATTGCAATAATGGTGTTAAGAAAAAATCAATAAGAGTACTTGGGATGATAAAGAATATAATATCAAGGACTTCATAACATGTAACCCTGATTTTGTTGTGTATTATATCTATTACCCCTGTGGTTTATTACATTCGCTTGCACGCATGCACAAGGAACATTTTGGGAGAGTAGCACACTTTGGAGGTGTGCCTCTCCCTTGCAATCCAGTGCTCCGTTGAGCAGGCGTGGTGGTCCTGCACCAATGGGTGTGGGAGCTGTGTATGACAGCAGTGGTCTTCGCTTCAAAGAAGAGCACCACTGTCATACTGAGCACTGCATCATGCTGCCCCTCCCGTGCGTCACGCGCTCCTCCCGCGTCATGCCGCCCCCCCAAAGCTTTGGTGCCACGCTGGGGGCCCACCCCAGTGGCAAACGTTGTTTGCCAATGGGGGTGCCCAATCCCCCGTCGGCTCCACAGCCCCTCAAGCCATCCTGCTGCCACACTGGGAGCCCACCCCAGTGTGGCAAACGTGAAGGTAGTTTGCCGACGGGTGCCCAATCCCCTGTCGACTCGGCCCCCGAATGAAGTTTGCCATGGGGTCGCCCATTCCATCGGCTCCTCGGCCCCCCCAGCCATCTTCTGCCATGCTGGGAGCCCACCCCAGTGTGGCAAATGTCCTACATTGTCAGTTTTTTTTTTTACCTGTAAATGGAAAACGGTCCCATGGCACATCTCCCAGTCCCCCCTCCCACAACCCACACCCACCGACTGCGCACCCAGCCTCCCCACACCCCCCTCACCCCATACTTACCTCCGGAGCTCGGCGCGACGATCTTCGGTGGACTGGAAACACGTCTGCACTCTTCAAAGCCGACCGCGAATTGAGGAAATGCCGGTAAGCTGTAAAATGGGCTAGATAGGGGTTTTCAACTTTATTAGCATATTCAGGCATTTTTGAATTTTTGCACCAGATTTTCAACATGGGGTTTTTGGGATTCTTCTTCAGATCGATGTCACTGTCATGGTGTTATTCGGGCCTGAAGGGTGATTTTGCAGTCACCACGTGAAATCAACCTTCGGTCCTGAATAGCACCATGACAGTGACATCATTCATGAGAAGGGGTCCCAAAAACTCCATGTTGAAAATTTGGTGCAAAATGCCAAAAAATGACTGTTTTACGAGCGTGCATTGCGCAGTTCCTACGCAGGCTCGTAAGTTTGCAAATTTTCAATATTTTCACTCCAGATTTTCAACATTGCCATTTTACCACACCTGCTTATGAGCAGTACAGCTGTCATTTTTCACATCCTGCCCAAAACATGCTTCCGCCCATGTAGCGCACAATGGCTCGGTCGGTGTGCGAAATCAATGTATGGGACACATTAAGAAAATCACAGTGACACTGTTCATGAGCAGAGGTCTGAAAAAAGGCTTTGGTGAAAAATTCCTAAAAATGACTGTTTTATGAACGGCGCTATAGTTCCTACCTACTGCATGCTTATAAATTTTCAATATTTGCACTCCAGATTTTCAACATTGCCATTTTACCACACCTGCTTATGAGCAGTACAGCTGTCATTTTTCACATCTTGCCCAAAATGTGTTTTTGCCCATGTAGCACACAATGGCACAGTCGGTGTGCGAACTCAGTGTATGGGACACATTAAGAAAATCACAGTGTCACAGTTCATGAGCAGAGATCTTAAAATGGCTATGTTGGAAATTTGGTGAAAAAATTCCTACAAATAACTGTTTTACGAAAGGCATGTAGCAGTTCCTATGCACACTCGTAGGTTTGTGAATTTTCAATATTTCCACTCCAGATTTTCAACATTGCCATTTTACCACACCTCCATATGAGCAGTACAGCTGTCATTGTTCACATCCTGCCCAAAATGTGTTTCCACCCATGTAGTGCACAATGGCGCAGTCGGTGTGCAAAATCAATGTATGGCACACAGTAAGACAATCACAGTGACACTGTTCATTAGCAGAGGTCTTAAAATGCCAATGTTGACAATTTGGTGAAAAAATTCCTAACAATGACTGTTTTACGAGTGTGCATTGCACAGTTCCCATGCACGCTGGTTTGCGAATTTTCAATATTTCCACTCCAGATTTTCAACATTGCCATTTTACCACACTTCCTTATGAGCAGTACAGCTGTCATTTTTCACATCCTGCCCAAAACGTGTTTCCGCCTCTGTAGCGCACAATGGGGGTAACAAAAAGTTCATGCTGACAATTTATTGTGCAAATACCAGCAATCGCACAGGGCATTACGGTAAAGCACCATACGTGCCAAACACCACTGCAAATACCTGCAAGAGAACGTTCGGCATTGACAAATGCTTGTATTATATTGGTGAAACTACTAGAGCTTTAAAACAGCAAATTTTGGAACAAAAAAGTAATTTTAGAAGGGGTGATTTGAGATCCCCTGTAGCTAGACTCTTTATGGAAAGACAGCATCAAATTTCTTCTTTAAAATTTTTTGGTATTGAGAAAATACATGAATATTTTAGAGGGGGTAACAGGGAAACAACCTTATTAAGACATGAGACATGTTGGATTTTTACATTAAGGAACACACCAGTGTAGATATGGACTTAATGAAAATATGAACTGGACCAGTTTTGATTAAGAGACTTCTATGCTAGTCAGTTTTCTCTTTTGAGCCATGACTTATTTAAGTTTGATGTCCTTAGGGTTATAGCTCTTATGTGACACTGTTCTAGCTATGAATAGTTTGATAAAACATTACCCCATATGTATTTATACTATTGCTTTTAGTCAGTCATTTTGTGCCTGGTCCTGTTTCTCCCTAATATCCTCCCCCCTTCCCCTCTCTCGCCTACCATTCCCTGCCTCCTTCTTTTTCCCTTTTATTATTTTTTCCTTCATTTTTATATACCCCTGCTCACTAGTGACTATTTTAATTATATATTTGTACAGTATACGTGGTTCAGTGCTGAGACTAGCTGTGATCTGTAATTCCTTACTTTATTTTTATTTTTATTGAACATAAATTAAGAAACATAGAAACATAGAAGTTGACAGCAGATAAGGACCACAAGGCCCATCCAGTCTGCCCATTTCTTTTTCTACCTTATGAATGTGCCATTGGCATTTGCTCTGTCAATGGCCTATATAGTCATACTTATCTGTATTGCTTCCTTATGCCTATTTATTTTATTTTATTTTGTATAATCAGTTTACAACCTTTGAGCCAGAGGCTCATTTACAAAGGTACCTCATCACATTGAGAACAGACAGAGCATTTAGGTTACAGAATTCAGGTTACTGACTTAGAGTTACACAGAATGATTTCATACATTGTACAGTTTAGTAGCATGTCCAGTGATACAGCTGAGCACATGCTGTTTACAACAGAAGGAGGATGCACGGGCCGGGGTAGTGGGGGGGAGTGAGGTGGAATGCCGCCCAGTGGGCATTGTCTAGTGTAGAGAGATAGTGGCGAGGCACCAATTAGAGACAGGAGCAGATGCGAGTGTTAAACAGTTGGCTCCGAAGGAGGTTTTGAAGTTGGAGATTATGAAGGCATTGGAGATAGGTGCAGGGAGAAAGTTAAACCAGGATGGGGCTCTGTAGCAGAAGGCCCTCTGACCATGGGTGGTCCTGGATCTGGGGACCAGTAGAGTGGTCTTGTTGGTGGTTCAGGTTGCAATAGTGGGTGGGGTATGGTGGATGGAGGCTGTCACCCTAGGAAGGGAGAAATCGAGTAGAGTTTTTTTTGTGAGGAGGCAGGTTTGGTAGCAGAGCTGTTCATCTGGGTTAAGGAGTTTTGCCCCGTTATAGAGTTGACATGTATGTGTGAGCCTGGGGGCACCAGTAATCTACCCACAAGCCTTGTTTAGGATGAGTTGAATTTTGTTGAGGGCAGTAGTGTCAGCAGCACCATAAACTGACAGGCCATAGTCGACAAGGAACAGTACTGATGACGTAACAGCAAGTTGGAGAGCATCGGGGGAGGCAATCCTTATAGCGGTAGAGAATGCCAAGCCGTATGTTAGTGGTGGATGCAAGGGCATTAATGTGGGTGTAGAAGGTGAGGGCTGAGTCAAAGGTAACCCCAAGGTATTTGTAGGAGCAGACTTGTTCAAGCGGTTGTTTGGTGCTAGGGAGGATAAGGAGTGGGTCGTTGCAGGCTTTGTTTTGGGGGTGGGGAAGAGCATTGTCTTGTTTTTTTGAGATTAATGATGAGTCTGTGCTTCTTAAACCAGGCTTCAGCATCATTGTAGGAGTGTTGTAGAGAGTCCTGGAGGGAGATGGGATTACGGTGGGTGGCACAAATGACAGCATAATCTGCATACATAAGAATTTTGCCAGATCATGCACTGGGCAGGGTGTTTAGATAGATTGTAAACAGTAGGGGGCCCAGGATGGAGCCCTGGGGTACCCCCAAGTGGATGGTATGAGATTCAGAGAGTGTCCCATTGATTTTGACACACTGGGAATGAGTGGATAGATAGCTCAAACACCATGTGAGGGGGCCAGCAGAGAAACCAGTGTGGCAGAGGGCATCCAGCAGAAGAGGGTGGGAGACAGTGTCGAAGGCCTTTGAGAGGTCAACGAACACTGCACCAGCTAGGGAGCTGGCATCCAGGGAAGAATGTAGGAAGTTGGAGAACTCAACTAGTGCAGTGCCGGTACTGTGACCAGCACGGAAGCCATGCTGCTCTGTACATAAGATGTTATGCTTAGTCAGATATTCAGTGATTTGAATGGTAGCCCAGGGTGCATTATGTTTTTTGGATCGAATTTTGATGAGGGGTGCGAAGAGATCACAGGCATTATTAAAGGCTTGGGAGAAAAAGGCGAGGGCAGTATCAATGTCGGGTGCATGATGAATGGGGGACCAACTGATCTGGGTGAGAAACTGTTTGAGTTTAATTAGCCCACCAGGGCGGAAGCACCTGTGGTGTGTGGTTTGGGCTATGGGTTTGGGAGTGGGGGTAGCCCAAAGGAATAGGATAGGGGAGTGGTCACTTAGGGAGTCCGGGAGGACCTGTATGTTATGGATTTTTTGGGGGCGGTTGGTGATAATGACATCCAGAAGGGTACTGATTCCTCTTTTTTTGGTTAACCTTAGTGGGCTGGGAGATGAGTTGTGTCCTGTCTTGGGCAACGAAAGAATCTTGGATAGTGGAAGAGGAGGGGCTGAGCCAGTTCACGTTAAAGTCCCCCACTAGGATTTGTTCTGCCTTGTGGTGGAGGGTGGCAAGATATTCTGTTATAGAGATCAGCACTGGGTTCTGGTTCTTTGGGGAAACGTAGGCAGCGGTGAAATAGAGAGGACACCTGGAGGGGTCAGGAGTGAGTTTGAGGGTAAGGGCCTGGGCCCCATTCACAAGAACAAGGGTAGGGAGGGCTTGTCCGCTGATTGTGTCCTGGGTATAGATCGCACAGCCACCCCGGTGTTTGCCTACTCGGTCCTCCTGGTATAGGGTGTAGCCTGGGAGGGAGACAAAGGAGTCAGGGGTGGGCTTGGACAGCCAGGTTTCCACTAGGGCTATGATGTCTGGTTGATGTAACATGACCCAGCACTGGAGGGCATCACATTTTTTCAGTAGGCTGCATACATTCAAAGAGGCAATGAGAAGACCAGTGGACCTAGCTGGTGGGCTGGAGGGGGCATGGCCTGGGTTAGGATGTATGTTACCAGATAGGAGTAGTAGGAAGACCAAGGCTCTGACCAGGGGGTGGCAGTATGTTTTCACTTCCGGGGGGTATGCTAGGATGGGGAGGAGGCCATAGGGGAACAAGAAATGGGCAGGGTTCGAAAGGTCGGGAGGGCAAGGATGAGTTGCAACCATGGGGAGCCAGGGTAGGCAGCGGGAGGGGGCAGCTAGGGGGTGGGTGCCGTGGGCCAGGGTACATGGTCAGTGTAGGGAGGGATCGGACTAAGTCAGGGAGAGTTGGGGTGCTGTTACAAGTGGGCCAGGGGTGATGTCTGGCTGATGGGATGTGGGCACTAGTATGTAAATGAAGGGGGGACATTTGAGGAGGAGGTGTACAAACATAATGCCTAAGGTAGCATCAGGGCAGAAATGTTCAAGTATCTAGGCTGCCCCTCAGAAAGAGTGGATACCACTTTGGAGTAGTGGTAGTGTCACGGACTCTGGTGGACAGAATACAAGGTTCGTGACCCTGGTAGGGCAGGTGAACTAGGACCTGGGTGAGAATGGGGATCCAGGTTCTGGGGGATTCAGGGCAGGCTGGGTTTGGGGCCAAATACAGGGGTGGAAATAGTGACTCCTAGTGGTCACTGAGGGTTAGTGGCAGGCTGGGTGAGGGTACGGTGGTAGGGCAGGGGGGTCAGTATGTAGGGCTAGCTAGGAGGCTTGGTGAGAGAGTGAGGTGTGGGCAGAGCAGAATGAGAGTAAGGGAGAGGAGTAGTGTAAGTAGGTAGAGGGGATCCAGGAAGTAGGAGGAGGAGGAAATACAGGTAGAAAAACAGAGGTGATAGTCAGAGGGTCCCTCACTGGCTAGCAGGTATAACCTGCAAATGGAAAAGTGGGGACTTAGAAATACAGCAGACAGGAAGTGATGTCATAGGAAGGGGCCGATAAATCAAGGGTCAAGCCTGGGTGGGGGTGGAAGGTGGGGCAGTTGATGCATAGCATCGATGGGCTAACACCCCTCACAAAGATGCAGCTCTCTGTGTTTCCCAGCTCCAGGAGGAAGCTTACAGAGGTCTGCTGTTTTAAGGCCTGCAGTGTATTCATATCCACCACATCCTGAGCAGACCATTCCATGCACCCCCCTTTCTGTGAAAAAGAACTTCCTCATATTACCCCTTAATTGGCCTCCCTCTAATCTCATGCTGTGTCCTCTTGTCCTGCTATTTTTCTTATATTGAAACATGTTAGACTCTTTCACCTTGTTAATGTCCTTAAGGTGTTTGAATATTTCAATCATATCATCTCTCTCCCTCCTTTGCTCCAGGGTATACATACTGAGTTCCATTAATCTGTTCTCATATGTTTTCTGATGCAGTCCCTGCACCATTTTGGTTGCCCTTCTCTGAACTGCCTCAATTTGGTTAATGTCCTTGTGAAGGTGTGGCCTCCAGTACTTCACGCAGTACTCCAAATGGGGCCTATCCAGTGTTTTGTAAAGAGGGATTATTGCCTCCATCTTACTAATACACCCCAACATCCCTCTAACCTTACCTACTGCTTTAGAGGTCTCCTTGGATGATTTCAGGTCATCTATGATGATGATGCCCAAGACTTTTTCTTCCTTTGTGACTGCCAGCAACTCCCCTCCCAACCTATAGTTGGTTTCAGGGTTTCTCTTCCCTATTTCATGATCTTGCATTTCTTTGCTTTAAACCCCAGTTGCCACACTTCCAACCATTTTGCCAGTTTATCCAGATCTCTTCTCATTCTGCCCATCCCATCTGCATCATCAACTCTGTTATAGATCTTGGTGTCATCTGCAAACAGACAAATCTTACCCTCCAGTCCATCTGCAATGTCACTGATGAAGATATTGAAGAGGACTGGCCCCCAGGACTGATCCCTGAGGTACCCCACTTGTGACTTGCATCTCTTCTGACTGTATACTATTTACCACCACTCTCTGTTTTCTGCCTGTCTACCAGTTTGCCACCCAGTTGACAAACTTCTGACCCACCCCAAGCCTACCCAGCTTATTAATCAATCTTCTACGTGGAACAGTATCGAAAGCTTTGCTGAAGTCAAGGTAGGCGACATCAACTGCTCCCCCTTGGTCCACCACTCTGGTTACCCAGTCAAAGAAATCAATGAGATTAGTTTGCCAGGACCTTCCTTTTTGTAAACCCATGCTGTCTTGGATCCTGTGCTCCTATGGATTCCTGGTGTTGTACTATCCTTTCCTTAAGTAGTTCCTCAATAATCTTGCCCACTACTTAGGTACGACTGACTGGTCTGTAGTTCCCTGCCTCCTCCCTGCTGCCACTCTTGTGGAGCAGGATCACATGAGCCCTTCTCCAGTCTTCTGGGACTTCTCCTGTGCTCAGAGATTCACTAAACAGTTTTGATAATGGCTCTGCTAGTTCCATCCTTAGCTCCCTTAGTACCCTGGGGTGTATGCCATCAGGTCCCATTGCCTGGTCCACGCTGAGCTTATTGAGCTCTTGTAGGACCCTTTCTTTTGTGAAGGTACTAGTGCACACATCCCTCCCCCCTGTGTCCATGGTGCTGAGCTGTGCGCCCTGTCCTACCTTCTCTTCAGTAAATACTGAGGAGAAGTATCTATTTAGGACAGATGCTTTTACATGGTCCTCTTCCTCCTCACACGCCCCCTTATCCACTTTGATCTTAGCAATACCCCTTCCGGACTTTCTCCTTTCACTAATGTAGCTATAAAAAGTCTTGTCACCTTCTTTTACTGTTCGTGCTAATGTTTCCTTGGTTTGGGCCTTTGCCTGCCTTACTGCCTTCCCTGCTTCCCTTAGGGAAGTTTGGTATGCCTCCTTATCTTCATCGTGCTGCTTTCCCTTATATTTCCTGAAGGCCAACACTTTAGCTCTGAACTTTTCTGCTACTGTTTTTGAGAACCAAAGTGGTTTCCTTGTTCTTTTGCAATTCTTTTTCTCTCTAACACAATGGGATGTTGCTTCAAGTATTGCATCCTTAACACTTGCCCACTTTGCCTGTACCCCCTCACCTATATTTCTTCTTGCCAGGGCTAGCTTAACTCTGTTGGCCATCTTATCAAAGTCAGCTCCTCTGAAGTCCCATATTTTTGCCTTGGAATGGGATGATTTTGTTCTAGTGGCCAAATTGAACCTTACCATGTGATGGTCACTGGCCCCCAGGTGACCTGCTACCTGGAGATCTGTGATCCTTTCCCTGTTAGTCAGTACTAGATCTAGGATAGTCCTGTCTCTTGTGGGTTGCTGTACCAGTTGTTTGAGCCCCTCCCCCTGCAGGGAATCCACTATGTGTCTAGTTCTGGCAGATGTTCCCGCTGGTAATGACCAATCTGTATCTGGCATGTTGAAGTCTCCCATTATCAGAACCTCCCTCTTAGCTATCATGTTTTGTATATCTTTTAAAAGTAATGTGTCTATGTCCTTCCCCTGGTCTGGAGGCCTGTAGACAACCCCAGTTCATATGGCTGTCCCATTTCTTGTTTCCAGGGTGAATCACAGTTCTTATGACTCCTTATAAGTATCCTGAATTTCTGTAGCTTTAATATTTTCATTGACATAAAGGGCATTCCACCCCACCTTTTTGCACCTCAGTCTCTTCTGAACAGTACATAGCCGGGTACTGAAGTCTCCCAAGTGTGGTTACTGGTGAACCATGTAAGACATAAGTGTTCTCTAGTGCCTTGAAAAATCTGTGGTTTCCTATTATATGCACTATTGAGTAATTTACTGGAACTGGAGACTGAGACAGGTCCTTTGAAAATGGAGGACTTCCCATTTTTTGGGGGGGGAGTTTCATAACTTGACTTGGCCGCAAGAGGTGGTGTTACTTTGGTAACATCAGCATGCCTTAGTGTGCTCACATCTGCAGCCCGGCCCCTTTTCTTTAATACCTGGCAAGGCAACCAGGAAGAGGTAGTGGGTTTCAGCGTGTCTGCTAATGGCGGCGGGTGAATAAGATATCAGCAAAGAAACGCTTATGAACGGAAGCTACTGTAAAAAGAATGGAGCATGTTCCTATGTCTTTTGGGGACTCAGAGCTAGGAATTATCCCCTCATCTGTATGTAGTATGATGAACTGATATTTGCAAGTTTGTATTTTCTTTTATTTGGAACTAAAAGGAACACTTTTGTTTCAGTCTACAGGCAACAGTGAAAAGCTGATATCCTGTGGATTATAAAGTACCTCTGACACATCATAAAGTAAATTTAATTCTAATGTATAGCTTTTTGAATATAAGATGCTTCATATTTATTTTTAATCCTAAATACTGATTCTTCCTTTTACAGCTATAGAGACATTGACTTGAAGCACATGAGGTAGTACCCCGGCCCCCCATAGCAGACACATTTTGGGTCTGAAAACTCATATTTTGAAGGATGTTATATATATAAAGCTTGCAGGCAAGGTCCACCTGTGCATATTTGTTTATGAATAGAAATACCTGTTGTTGTTATTTTGAGCACCAGTTGCCTCAATAGAGGATGCATATCAAATATGTATATATTGTTATGTTATACAGAAAAGCTCCAGAGTCTGATGAAGGAACAAATGATCTGAAACATAACATCAAATATTCATTTAACTCATTCAGGCCTAGATACACCTGTAGGTGGAGTCTGAAAGATAGCCACTCAGGTCAATAACTCCTGTGGACGTGCTCAGCTGACTT
Organism: Neoceratodus forsteri; assembly: GCA_016271365.2. Taxonomy (NCBI): domain Eukaryota; kingdom Metazoa; phylum Chordata; order Ceratodontiformes; family Ceratodontidae; genus Neoceratodus; species Neoceratodus forsteri. The sequence goes on from CM057458.1 coordinate 607,363,279, forward strand.
TCACTCAGGCCAGGAAACATCTGAGAAAGTCAGCAGTTTTTACCTAAATATTAAACAAAACAAATTGTTTAGAATTGATTGCATAGCACCATTAGAAAGGTAATTTTGTACTGAACAATTTTGCTGGTGATACTTTGTGTCTGTCATGTATATTTTAGGAGTTATTCGCATTTGTTTAAGGTATGGTATGCATGGCTGACATTTGTCTCTCAGGCCTCACCTAAGCACCTTGAACAAATCTGAAAAAATAATAGTTGTTTGGTATTTCAGCTAGTATAAAATAATAACTAAATGGATTACAATTGATTTCATAGCACCGTTAAAAAGATAATTTTGTGCTGAACAATTTTGCCACTGATACTTTGTGTCTACCATGTATACTTTAGGAGTTATTAACATTTATTTAAGGTATGGTGTGCATGTCTGACATTAGTCTCTGAAGCCTCACCTAAGCACTTGGAAAAAATCTGAAACAAAAACACAATTTGGTGTTTCAGATAGTATAAAATAAAAACCAAATTTATTACAATTAATTGCATAGCATCATCAGAAAGGTAATGTTATGCTCAACAACTTTGCCATTTGTACTTTGTGTGAAGCATTTATGGTTCAAGAGGTATTTGTATTTGTCTGTGGCATGCTGATTATGGCTTGATTTTACTTAGAAAGGCCCAGGATGCAGTGTTACAAGTATACAGGGCACAAGTGGTGGAACTCTCAAAGAGCTCTTGTGGTGTGAATGAGTTAAGGAGCAAAAGTAAAAATGCATTATCATGTAAAATAAAAACAAGATTATTTACATTGGACTGGAGGTTGAGAAGGTGTTTTTCTTTTGACTTTGCAACTTTATCCATTTTTTTCACTTTCTCCCCAACTCCCTTCTCCCCAACAATCCTTCAGGCATCTCACAGATTTCATTTAAAAGGAACCTTGGTAGACTATTCTGGTGACATATGCTAATACACATATTCCCAGAAGTTTTCTTGTTGGACGAGAGTGCCAAGATGCTCCATAGTAGAGAAAAAGAAAGAATGAGCATTAAAGCGAAATGAAGCTCCAAGAAGATCAGATATGGCTCCCTTCAATGCAGTCAGGAAGGTTGCCAATATAGGGTACTCCCAGAATATATGTCCAAGGGAGGCCGGTGACAATCCACAGCCTCTCCAACAGGTGGCTCCCCTGCCAGGTATTTATGTTGGGCAGCCAGGACTATGAACGATCTGACTGACACTTTACAGGCAAATTTCTTCCAAATATGTGATCGATTAGGGAAATGTAGGTATTTAAGATGCCAGTTCCAATTTGCATTCTCAATGATGATATGAACATCCCTTCCCCATCTCTCCTTGAGGGTCCAGGTAGATGTCATGTTTAATTGATAGAGCATGCTATAAATATAGGACAGCATGTGTGGTAAATGTGCAGTATATTCCACTGCCTGCAGTATTATTTGAATCAATGGGGGGTTTAAGTATCTGACCAATTGGATGGTAAAAGCTTTTTATAGAATCTATAGCCTGTAAAACACAGAACCTGTCTCCCTCCCTCAATGGGTAGTGTTGCTGAAGTTCTTCATGTGTCATAAGCTTGTTGTTCTGTATAAAGTGGGATAATAGGTGGAGACCGATCCATTCCCAGTTTTTAAAGCCATGGTTCAAATGAGCTGGGAGGAAAGATGCAAGATATGGAAATGAAAATAGTACCATGCAAGATTGTTTCAGGGGTGAAGAGTCTAAAAGGGATCACCAATGTCTCAGAATGTTAATTGTGAAGGTTTATTAGTCATCTCTTTCAATGATATACCAGGGTAGAAAAACAGTATCTTGGTCAAATTATGCAAATCTTCCTCCCTCACCTCAACATCCTTCCAATGTGTGCAGTACCCTTGATTCAGCCATAAAAACATTATATGTAGTTGTGCAGCTCTAAGGTGTTATTTAAAGTCTGGCAAAGCCAAGCCCCCCTTGGGATTTTGGGAGTTGCAATACTGCAAGGCAGACCTTGGGTGGTGTGTCCCCCAAATAAATTGAGTGAGTCACTTAAGTTCTCTTAAAAAAGACTGTGACTGGGTGTCTGGCAGGGTCTGCACCAGGTATAGAAAGTGAAGGAGTAGGTTCATTTGAATAGCATCTACCTTTGAATTAGAGGCGGGGGATATTCAACAATGACTGTAGATCTTTAGTGAACTGCTGTAGTAGTGGATTATAATAATTTGTTAGCTGCATGTCCACTTTCCCTGTCAAGTGCACACCCAAGTGTTTTAAGGAAGTAAGGTCCCACTTAATGGGGTAAGTTTTTCGAATATATTGAGAGGGGAAAGAATGAAGCTAAAGAACTTCAGTCTTGGAAATGTTTAATTTGTACTCTCAGGCATCCAAATGTAGTTAAAGTCTCCCAGAGTGGGGGGTGGGTAGGGAAGTATCTGGGGAGGTGAGGTAAAGTAACAGATCATCAGCATAAAGGGCTAGTTTATGCTGATTATCCCCTAAAGTAATTCCTGTGATTTGGTTGTTTTGCCTAATGGCCTGCGCCAATTTTTCTAAATATATTGTAAATAATAAGAGAGAAAGAGGGCAACCCTGCCAGGTTTCTGTAAAGAGTGGAAATGAATTTAAGATCTGGCCATTAATTTTAACATAGGCTTTAGGATTATCATAAATATGTTTGATCAGGGTTATAAATAAGGGGGGAATCCTACTCTCTTCAGGGTTGCTATTAAAAATGGCCATGCCACCTCAGAGAATGCCATCTCTGCATCAATACTACAATAAAGGAAGGGAGTGTTTGACCGAGTGGCTTGGTGCATGATATGAAGGGTGCATTTTATGTTATCTTGGATCTATTGGGAGGTTATAAAACCTGTTTGATCCCCATCTGTTAGGGACAGTAACAGGTTCTCTAGTCGTTTGGCCATAATACGTGTAAATAATTTGTAGTCAATGTTTAAAACCAAGCTGGGATGGTACGATGAACAGTGTGTGCCATCCTTACCCAGTTTAGGTATCAACGAAATGACAGAAAACTTCCAGGTCAGAGGGGTCTGATTGCCCTCCATCACCTCCCTACATGTCTTCAGTAAGTGTGTTAATAGTATTTTCTTAAATTATTTATAAAATTCACTTGATTATCCATCTGGGCCCACAGTTTAAGAGAATGAGAAGATGAGTCAGATAGGGAGAGGGAGAGGGAAGTTATTCCACAGAGTGAAAAGAGAATAGAGAAGGAGAACTGGCCAGTTGAATATTTGTGATGAGGGCTATAGAAGGAGTGACCTTTAGATGAGTGGAGGGATTAGGAGGAGGTGATCTAAAGGTAAGGAGGGGAGAAGAAATGGGGAAGAACAGTAACCAGCCAGACATCGGGGGGGGGGTTGTCTCCATAAGACATTTTCATATTCTTGTTTTAGATCTTCCAGTACCATCTTTATTGCTGATGTATCTGCTGCTATTAAAGCAGACTGTGAGACAATAGAGAGTATTTCCTCTATTTATTTGTAATATGTTAATGGTCTAACATTCTTAGAAGCAGCTCTTTGGAAGTCACCTCATTGAGTTCAGTAGCAGCAATAGTAGCAGCCAATATTTGGCCTCTCTCCTCTTTCTCCTTCTTTATCAGATAAGATGCAGAGACTGGTGCTGATGAAGATCGTACCTTTTTTGGTGTGGCTAATGCCTCCTTTCTTCAATCTGCCAGTCCCATTTGAACCATAGCCCTGAAATGTACTCTAGAAGGGCATGCCCTGCGGCTTGATCTGACTTCTACAGCATTTGCAGAATTTGGAGTACCAACAAAATACATTTCTCAAAGCTGCTGGTATCAGCTGATGCAGTAGCAAACTTCTGGCTCTGAGTCAAGTACTTTGTAGAAGAAAGGGTTACAGAGTGTTCTGATTGAGCTTTCTAAAGGAAGAAACTTGATGAAGGAATGCTCCCCAAGTAAAGATGTTGAATAGTTTTAATTCACAGCTGAAGTTAAGGTGAAGTCACCAACTCCATCTCCACTGATAATTTTGTAAAGTTGTCTTATTTAATAGGAAATTTGCCATGTAACTTCACCTGGCAATCTTTCCTGTAACTTCTCCCTTGGGGTACACCAAAGAGAAGCTGGATCAGAATCAAGCGACTCATACACAAAAGTCTCAAGGTCAGCAGTACCGTACCCTGCCCTCCGCAGTCTGAAGCAGCCCAAAGACCATTTGCTACCCCCCAGTGTACTGGAGAACCATCCAAAAGCTTACAGCAAAGACCATTAGGGATATCGTGATTGTTGATGTAATGGTCACACTGTACACTAGCACCAGTTTTGCCAGTGATTCGCCCCCTTCAAATCTGCTCCCCCACAGACTTGATTATTAAAAAGTCATGGAGGGTGGGGCGCAGACCCCCTCCCCAATGAAATGTGATTTTTCCAATGGGCACAACTTTGATGGTTGAAGTTTCACTCATCCATGTAGGGGAGTTTGACAACTTCATTGTCAAAGTAATGTGGTGGAATCCCACCCCCCATGGAACAACCACCACAGGCTGTATCCTCTTATCAATATCAGTCAGGAGCAATTCTAACATTTTCTGACCTGTATGTGATCTAGTTACATTCTTCACTGACAGCATCACATGCTTGCATATACCCCCAGTGTTGCTCCCACTGCAGTTAGGCTTAGTACAATTTTTAACCCCGCCACAGTCAAGTACTTCCATGGTACCTGTGCCTAATTTGCCATAATGCACAGAAAGGAGTTACCAGTTGTTTGGCCACTGGTTCATGTATCCATACTGGGGACCTGTTATCAAGATGAGCCTCTGTGCCACCACCACCAGCAGTGAAGCAGACACCTGCAATCTCTTCCTTGTTCAGTGTTCCTAATCCTGAACCAGAGATATTGCTACTTCTTGGAATGATTCTTTCGTCACTGCCTCCCCCAACACTGACAAGCATGTATGCCACAGATCTGACAGAGAATAATTTGGCAACATGAATAGCACTATATGACTTCTACCAACTAGTCCTTTGCTATTACTACTGCGTGCCCCAGAGCCAATGGATGAAGCTGCTGCAGATAGATTTTTATGTGTAAACAAAATTTTACCCCTAAGAACTTTGGCATTTTTTGGCTGCCTTGCTGGCACCTCTCCAATTGCTCATGCTTCCCTTTGCAGTCATTTTATATATTTAGATTTTTAATATTGCAAGGAAAAAAAAACACTCTATTAAAACTAAATACCAGCAGTAGTAGACAACATTTCACCAGAGGGATTAGCTGTCTTTTCTTTTCTTGGCTACCCAGAAACCAGCGATTGTGATGTGGTGGTGGTTACCTTAAACTGTGTTACAGCATGGTTTGCATTCACACTGCTAGTAACACAATTTAAGGCAATTGTGTTGGGTCAAGAACCATGCTAAAAGCATGCTTGGAGCAGGGCTAAAGGAATTTGAGCAATCTGGAATGTTATTTATCTGCTTCAGTCTAAGTCTTTTTGTCAGACACACTTTAAAGAAAAAAAAAATATGTCAAGTCTTTATCTTAATGGCTGGTGGTTAATTTTATATGGGCAAAAATGTGGTTTTAGATTTTTTAGGCATAACTGTCAGTTTTTGTCAGATTTGCCTAGAATGATTTATGGCTTTATTCCTGGGGAGAAAAACATTTGGTGCATTTTCAAAGATTATTGTACTTCACTTGTGGATTTTGCACCATGTAAATTTGAGAGATAATTTTGGGATGCTGTACATACCCCCTGAATTAATCTGGGGTCATTAGTGACAACAACATGGTAATCTGCAACATATGCAATAAACGTGTCTGCCGGGGCAAGCAGGGCACCCACATGGACACTGATGGTCAGAGACACCATCTTAAGGCAAATCACCAGGCAGAGAGGGAGGAAAAGCAGAGGGAAGTGGTGAGTGAGGGTGATGGCGGTGATGGCCCATCTGTAGCAGCAGTGGTTCCTGAAGGGTGTAAGGGAAGTTTACGTGCTATGGTGGGGTGGCAGGCATACCCCATGGAAGCAGCAGCACCCTCTGTTGAAGTTTAAGTTCCTCCTGAGCCTGAATCACCAGCTGCACCCACACTGCCACCACTAAGGTATATATACAGTATGGTGATGCTGAATATGTCAGGGCATGTCCTACTATGCATGTCATATTCCTATACAATTCCATAATGGCAGAAGTGGAGGAATAGGTTCACAATAGAATCTACCATTTTGGACAGGAATGTGACATCAACCTGCAGATTCCTACATTCTCAACAAATAAAATGGCAATATTTAAATTGCCAGAATTTCTGTAATTGCTGCATTACATTCACACGCAACAATATGATTTGATGGGTATTTTTGGAACTATGCTCCAACATGCTATACAATATAGGCTGCACCATTCAGGGTCTTGGGTTTGGGAGACCAAACAGATGGGCTGTGAACACTAGCAGCATGGCTGGTGGATCTGCTTTGTACTCAAGTGGGTCACAGATGCAGAATGAATGAATGACATTATTTTTTATGTTTTAGGTACTGGGGTTGATATGCTTTGCTGACTCTGGCTGCTAATACTCAAAACACCACTGCAGCTCTGCTCACTACTATGCAGTCCCAATGACTCCTCCTCCTAATGTCTGCAGTAGTCCTCTGCAGTCACTTCTGAGTCCACCAGCATTGTATCCATGCCACTTTGGGATGCTTACACAATGAGCTCAATAAAGGAGACTGCTCCCTGCACCA